>CM064420.1:67342279-68553945 GCA_032690845.1 Eleusine coracana subsp. coracana | reverse complement strand
GCCCCAATTTAGCCTTTGCTCTGTAAACTCCGCATATGGCACCTCAAGCTTAAATCCCATTTGGTACATATATATATATATATATATATATATATATATATATATATATATATATATATATATACTATTTGTCCAGTATATCTCTATTTCAAACAAGAAAAGTATTTTTCTTCCCATGTCCAATCACAGATCCTGGAATTTTTGCAAAAAGTTAGATAGATAGCTAACTTAATCTGTAATTCCCTAAGACAAAACGTATCGTCATATCGCTGGAAATTTCGCCACAGCCTGCAGGGCATCATCTGCGGTGCAAGTGCCAAGTATTGTTTTTCTAGGGGAACAATTATATTAATGCATCTTTTTTTTTTCTTTTTGCCGGTACTAGTATTCAAACATGGATACACTGATTTCTATTTCCTTGCTTTACTTATGTTTTTCTTGAAATTATAAAGTTGCATAATTGAAGGATCAGCTGGGACTTACATCTGTTCTATCATCATCGTCAGAAAACATGGACACTCGAGTGCCAGAAAAAACAAAAAACATTTGGTTTACGTGGTAGTAATGGAAACACACAAACTAGGACGTTGCTCAAACATCACAGATTACATTCCAAGAGAATACTAGAAAATCACACTTGATTATGCAATAATATACACGTACATGCTGATGCATATCTGAAATAAGCAATACATCACGCCACAATACACCATACAATACCGGGAGCATAAATCGCGTGCATGCCTACATATCTACTCACCATATACAATACCAGATCGTCCTGCATAGTACGTAGCGTTCATGTGTGGACCATATGCATGCATGCCACGACACGCGCAGGTGCAGCATGGCACAGCCACCACGACTTAATAATTCTCACACGGTTCTAATAATTATTCAGGCGGTAGCGATGGGCGTCTTCATGGCCTCGAACCGTGGTTCCTTGGCCTCGAACTTGTGTTGTACGTACAGGTTCATGTAGTCCTCGAACACGAACTTTGGGTACGTTGTCGACGACGTCTCCTCCTCGTCTGCTTCTTCTAGCAGCTTGGGCGCCGGGAAGATGACGGCGTCAGCGCCTGGGTTATAGAATGATGCGACGGACATGCGGTTACCGTCGGGTCGCGTGAGCACGCGGTGCATGACGCTCTTGTACCGCCCGTTGGTGATCACCTCCAGCTGGTCGCCGATGTTGACGACGATGGCGTGGCGGAGCGGCGGCACGTCCACCCACTCCTTGCCGTCCTTGCTCAGCAGCTGCAGGCCGCTGACCTGGTCGTCCTGGAACAGCAGGATGATGCCGCCGGCGTCGGTGTGCGCGCGCAGGCCGTCCGCCAGGTCGGGCCGCGGGCACGGCGGGTACGCGCTCACCTTCGTGCCGAACGTTGGGCCGTTCGAACCCGCCAAGGCCTTCTTCAGGTACCCCGGCTCCAGGCCCAGGTTCTCGCACAGCAGGTCCAGTAGACGCTCCGCCAGCTTCTCGATCTCCGACGCGAATTCCTTCATCACTTGCCTGAAAGCAAGCGACGTAAGTAAGGTTTTCTTATCTTTCTTTCTTTCTTAGGAATATATATATATTTCCGTACGTGAGCATCACACTGTTATTCCTTAACACTTTGATAACATGCGACAGTCATGTCATCTAGTAGCTATATATATATAACTTTTTTTGTCGAGGTGCGCTGGAAATGTTTGGTTAGCACTACTTAGTAGGCCTAAGCCTAACAATAGGAGACACCGTCAGGTAGTACTTTGTATGTAGAGCTAGCGTGCCCAGCCAACAACTCGTTTCCATAGTTTATAATAAAAACTCTCGACTCTAGAATCTTCCAGTTAGAGAATTATTAAGTGCCCGAAGGCTGTGTGAGCTCCGCCAGAAGCTGACTGACGGCACGGGCACACAAAGTACTATTCAGAAGGCAACAATTTTTTAACAATGAAGAAAGACTAGTTTGAGATATTAGCAGATGTTAACAACGAATCACAGGCATGTACGCACCTGTAGTGGTCATCGAGGTCGGGGAGGTCGGCGACGTTGGAGACAGGGCGGTGCCGGACGAAGAAGGTGCTCTCCCAGTCCACGTCCTTCACGTCGGCGCCCTTCTCGCCGGCCTCCAGCGTCCGCCTCGCGAACTGCTGGAACTTGTGCTCCTGGCACCTGGCGTACTGCGCCTTGGTCAGACGCTCCACCTCGTCCATCAGCTCGTGGGAGATGCCATGGTTCAGCAGCTGCAACAACAAATAGATCATACACCAGATCATCAGTCTCACTGAACTTGAATGATGATCACGGTTCAGGAGGTGGACGACTTCTATTTACTAGGTGGCAGCAGTGATGGCTGATCAGTTAGATGGAGAATACGTAAGAATCTAACTAGCTGGTTTCCTTTTCGAACCGGTGCTACAGATGGGGTGACACTAATGTTGTGGAGGCGGTGATAAACATGAATCAAAGTATCGCAACAGAAGAAAAAAAATTGTCTGTTGGGTAGTACGTTGGTTAATTATCTTATCTATGCATGTAGTAAGTGGGAGTGGCACCTCGAAGAATCCCCAGTTCTCGCAGGCGTCACGGATGACCTCCATGGCCGCACCCCTCTCCTCGGTCTCAAGCTTCTCCATGCGGACCACCGGGAAGGAGACCAGAGCAGAAGCTGGAGCTGCCATCTCTCTCTCTCTCTCTCTCTCTCTCTCTCTCTCTCTCTCTGTGTGTGTGTGTGTGTGTGTGTATCTCTGGTTGCTTTAAGCTGAGTTTGTGTGCTCTCTGAGGCGGTGAGTAGTGGAGAGTGGAGTCCGGCCCAATTTATAGGCGCGCACAGATAGCTACGAGCAATAGATTACTAGAATGACCTGGGACGTACTACAGTTTTACGCCGCAAAATAATACACGGTCAAACGGATTAGGAAACAAAGCAATGTGGACGAGGCACAAAAGCAAATGAGCTAGCTGCTCGGATCGGATCAATGTGCGATCGAGCGCCGCAAGCGATCGAGGATTGATTGCAACTTACTACCCTGATGAGTGGTGACGCCTGACGGAGTACTAGTATAATACCTTTTCCTGATAGCTAGGTGCTGTCATTCTGTTACCTAACCTAAGCGCTCAACTCTATCATATACGGACCCACCCTAGCTAACGACATAATAAATTTTTAGGTCGACGTGGTCAAGATATTAGGCACTGCGCCTTGGCCCGGAGAGGAAATTTGCAGAGCACAGGTATGAACGTCAACTAATTTGTTGACTCCGGCCAGTTTAGGCATCGAATTAATTAAAGTCGCTAAAAATTCACGTTCGTTGCAGCAGGAAGGTCTCAAAATTCTCAAGAAAAAGATTGATGCTACTTCTGTTCATAACAAGTCATCACGTGGTTTTTTTAATAAGATGAATAATAAGAAGTCATCACTGATCTCAGTACGTATGTCCTTTTCTCCCTTAAAAACATCCTCCGTCCATCATGGTGTAGGGGCCGGATTAAACCCAACTGCATCGATCTCCAAGTACTTTCCTGTCTGGCCTGATCGTCCTCTCGATGGCGCGAGTGGGCAAAGCTTTACCCCTCTGCCGCGCCAATTTCGGGCTGGCAGAAACGAACACACCCTTTGTTCGAGGAGAAAGAAGGAAATTAAAGGGCGGCATGGCATAGGAGGATGGAGATGCTTTGGTGCTCTGTTGAATGTTGATGACCCGTACGCGCATCAGCGCATACGTGGCTATTCCTACTTGTTTAGCAAGATCTGCGTAGTATAAACAAATGTAGGTAACCGCTGTGTCATCTAGTAATAAAAAAGACTACTCCGTATTTGATTACGGAGAGAGCAAAGATGCGAATCAAGCCCAGCCTGCTAGCTGGGCAACACAGAACACACTCGAGATGTGCTCGCCGGGGACAGGAGTCATGGCCACTAGATCAATTTTAGTCCTCGTACAATACACGCGGCAGAATATCTGCCTAGTTGCATGCAAAAAAACTGTCCACAACCTTTAAGCCGTAGACACAGGCTCCTTTTTTGAAGCGTAAGTAGGTCCTTTTTCAGCGTTGCTGGTCCGCCGTGACCCGCCGTGATCGGGTTTCGAGTAGACGGAATGACGAACCCCTGTTTCCACACGGCGAGCCGGAACGGGCGCAGCACCCAGACAGGTAGCTTCCGTTCCTTCGTCAGGTCAAATCGGAACCGTTCCTTTCGGATCGTCACCCTCAACGACGACACGACGCAACGCGTTCCACGGCGCCAATCAACGGAGCCACGGGCGATGGATCACGCGAGCTGGCACGGCATGTCACCTCCGATGATCTGCCATAAGCCAGAGCCGAGACCAAGATTTCGGTCACGCCAAGGCCCCATCGATCCATCAACTGGTGCAACTAGTCGCGTGTACCGTTTGCGTCGGCGCGCTCCCGGGTAGTTTTCGGAGCTTTTCCCGGACGCGTGCGTGGGCTACGACGGGGGTAAGACCAGCGATCGAGCGCTTTTGGGGCGGGCTCCTCGCGGTGTCGCCAAAAGCGCGCGTTCGTGCGGGCGTGGCATGGCTCGGCAGTCTCCGGCCAGCAAAAGGCAGGAACTTCTTTTTTTTTTGACAATTAAAAGGCAAGAACGTTAACCACCACCGGCCGCCTTCTTTGTTCTAACCGGAGCATGCATCGGATGATTATTATTATAATTATTATCGTGCCGGTCTGGTTCGATTCTAACCTCTGTCGCAGCCACGACGACGCAATTCCATCGTCGCGCGTGCGCGAACTGCAGTGAAAAAAATGAGCGCGGCGCGGCTGCTTTTGATTCTGCCGTACTCAAGCATATCACCGAGTGCGCCGGTCAAGATTCCGATCACGGGTTGCCAGCACCACGCTGCTCTACAACTCAAGCAAGGCAAACGCCCTTGGCCCCCTACTTGCTTCCAATAATTGGGACACTTGGAGGTCCTGGAGCTGGGTGACAAAGAATGATGATGGACGGTGACAATGTAAAAAATAAAAACATACAGAAGTCACCACGGTTGCAGGCTACAAGTTGATCCTGGTCTAAAGTGGTCTTCAAGCTTCGATCCAACGAGCTGCATTAACGGACGCGAGGTTCTTCTCTCCGGCCGGTAACCAATCTGGACGCGGTGTGAATGCTGAAAACCTTTACACATTGCAGCTTGGTCAGTACAATATCGAAGGAGAACGAAGACCCTGTGCATGACATTAAC
Source organism: Eleusine coracana subsp. coracana (assembly GCA_032690845.1). Classification (NCBI taxonomy): domain Eukaryota; kingdom Viridiplantae; phylum Streptophyta; class Magnoliopsida; order Poales; family Poaceae; genus Eleusine; species Eleusine coracana. The sequence continues at coordinate 68,548,752 of CM064420.1, read as the reverse complement.
ATTCCATCATGAGAAACAAAAAAGGGAGATCTAGCGGCGACTCTGCGAGATCCGTCCTTTTGAATCCGCGGTCGCAATAGAGAAAGATTGCGCGCGGCCGGTAGATGATGACACGTTGACACGCCGAACCCGCTGACCCGACGTCTCGAGGCGTTCGGCGATGATGACGTGCTTTATCTTCACCCATGAACAGCAGAGACGATAAGAAAGCTCAGGGGCAAACCAAGTGCGCTCACACTTTCTCTTATCTCTGACAACGATAACAGATTCGCAACGCCAGGGATTAAACCGGGCCGACGCCCATCGTTCAGTACTTTACAGCTCCGCGTCCTGCGTCGCGTGCGCTCCGTGACATGACGCCACATTGGCATGGTATGAACTCGATCTCTAAAACCCTGTGGCGTGGCAGGATCATCTGAATCTAGCCGACAAGTAGAGAACAAGGGAATGTGTGTTCACGAGTTAAACAAAGACACCACTAGCTCTTACGGCCTGTTTGTTCACGCTTCTCTTCAACCTGCATCGTTGTATCATCGATAAGCTGCTGACTGGCGTGTCCTTGTCAGACTGTCCACGTTGGTTTAGTAGGTACAATTGCAAGTAGACACCTTTTTACGACAAAAGTTTACGCCACGGGTCGACAGTCGATGACAATCTCCGTGCATGACAATTCTGTGATTTTCACTAGGATCTAGAACCTAGCGACTGGCCTCTTGCTAGACTGACGTGCAATTCGGTTGTCAGTCAAAGTCTGATTTCTGTACAGACATTGCAAAACATGTCGACATGAGCTGTGCTCAGCTTGAAAACAGAAACCAGAATTTCTCGTGCAATAATACGAAAGTGCCATGCACTTACTCTGCCCCAATGCGTTTGTGGCCAGTGCTTTGTACAATCAGATTTGCCAAGAATGTATATATGATCCGGCCCTGGGTGCCTTCTGTTGCGCGTACTATAGCATTATCACGTGAGTAGTTAAGATTGCAATCTCAGGACATGCCTTTTCCTTTTCCAGTGGTTGCCTTTTGGAAGAACATTTTGCAGAAAATGTTGTGGGAATCTAATCTACTCCATCTAATCCTTATAATGTTCTTCCCAGATCACAGAGCAACGCTAGCCAGCCAGCGTAAGTAGTATACTAGTAGCATATAAGTACATAGGAATTTTCCTGCATATTTCCAACACGGAGCACTTTTCAAAAGCAGCAACAAAAGAAGTACTATATACTGTTGTTGTTCTGTGATTCCATCTGGATAAAATTGTTCTTTGTCATGAAGATGTTCGGCAGCTTCGTCTATTTTGTTGTGTGTTAGTGCAGGAATATTTATGTTGTCTATCCAGGTCGCCACCTTTTGAAGCCGCGGGCACATAACATCTGTGCTCCTGCAAATCTCTACCAAGAATTCCAGATAGAGAGAAGGAAAGTAAGCACACTCGAGGTGAACTTGCTTGTAGATCTCTGGAATCAAATTCACTTTGAAAGCACTGTTGCAGAACCCCCTTTTTTTTTTTCTTTTTGCGAAACAAGCACACTGTGGCAGAACTAACGGGACGTGTTTAACTGATAGAGACAGGGACCGTAAGCACTTCACTTTAGCGTCGCCTTCAGCCACAGAATTTTTCGGCGGTTTCCTGGAGCTAGCTTGCAACTTTTCCAACCCTGACGAACCAGATGATCTCAAATCAGAATCTGAACCCGTGTCAGTAGCAGGCTAGCTAGCCGCATCAGAGGCAAACAGAAAACTAGGAGCATATACTACAACGAGACGTAACAGAATGGCTAATCTTTTTATAACCAGCAGCCTATTTTACTGGCGGCGCAGGATATTATTGATATGAACTTTTAGTTTGATCTCATCCGACCTGTTCGTTGCTCCCTCAAAGCTGGAGAGGACTGAACGAGATAGAAGTAATTAAAAAAAAAAAGAATCGAAAGAAAGGATAGAGTAGGACGAGAGTAGACGGCGAATCTGCGTTCCATGCGCTGCTTACATGCAGTAGGCCCCGGCTCGCGGCTCGCACGAGGGCGCTGACACTGAAGCACGGAAGCTACGGGCTGCCTTGCCTCGGACAATCATGCCACATAGGAGTATGCATGATGAGGGGTCGCCGGATTACACAAACATGATGAGCGTGCGACCTTTGGCCGTCCAGCGCATCGTTTACTTGTCATGAAATTATGTGACGTTCAGCCTATACAGGGATGAAATTCTGTCAACACAATTGGGCTCTGCTCAAGATTAATTATTCCGGCCTGCCAGGTGAACTTGTCCACAAATTCATTTGCCTTGGAGTTGACCCTGAGAGAAACGAACATGATATACAGCCTGTTTGTTTATTTTACATGAAAAATGATACTCGAAGATAAACAAACAGGCTGTACATGATGTAGGATTGGACTCGAAGACTGGAACTGCACGGATCGTAGTACTTTCCACATCCGCTGGCCTTCCATGATTGTAGCTTAGAATAAGGTATCTGTAGTGTGAGCGAGCCGTGCAACAGTACTAGGTGCCTGGTTGGTGAGAGGCCAGTGTTCCGGCCGGTGCGGCATGGGGGAAGGAGCTATAGCTAGAGCCTAGAGAGCCTCGCCATTGACGACGTTACGAATTAGCTGTGGTCTCTCTCTTGTGGCGTCGTCCCGAACTCGTTTCCACGCTCCAAATCATGGATGCACGTAACGCAAGGGAAAAAGATCGCAGGGCACGCGCGCGCACTACTGAGACTGAGTAAAGGTTCAGATGATGCTCGCATTATTGCTCGACTCCCTCTCGTTAAAAGTTCAGTTCACTTTCATCGAGAGCCTGTCTCGCTTTCTACCCGCGCGGCATGCAGGACGGTGTGGTCAGCAAGCTACCAGTCTACCACTCACAGAGTCACAGATCGCCGGCTGGATTACTGTGGATAACTGGATCGGTGAGGGAAGAAGTGCCACGAATTATTGGCGTCGATCGCAAGCACCGCCGCCGCAGCTTTATTAATTAACTCCACGAGCCGCGGATGGGCTCGGCGATGATTGGTCTCCGTCCGGAACAGGACAGCAGATAACATTTTGATGGAAGTGGAACAGTGTACAGCTGTAGTGCAGATCGAATCGTCATCGGCGTCCAAAGACGCGACGCGCTGAGTGATGACGGACGGCGGCCTGATGAGATCGACCAGCCGGTGATTAGACACGAAGCGAGCGCCGTGGAAGAAAGCGGCGGTGCCCCTGCTGCCGACTGCCGCGCATCGCCGCCAGCCCGCAACGTCCTGGTGTTGCCATGCCATGCCCAGCTCGAGTCGGCGTGGTGGCGTGTAGTGCTGTCCAACCGGCTCGACTCAGGCACGGTCCATTTAATTTTGAATCGGCATGGCATGAAATTCATTTCAGATCGTAATATGCTGATCCATGCGTCCGGATGTCGGCCCACGGCTAAGGTATGAATTTGATAAGCCGGCCCGACGGGCACGATAACCCATCTGGCTTGACAGGCACGATGGCCGTAGCTCGCTCTCGAACTCCAGCGACGACGCATCGCTGAGTAGGTTAGGAGAAGCTTTCTCACAACAGCGGGCGACACATCGCTTGGAGATGACCTTCGCGCAACAGCGACACACCGCTTGAAGACAGGCTCCGCGTGACAACGGTGCCTATGAGGACGAGCAGCGACAATGCATGAAATCAGACGACGAGGGCACCGACAAGGGCGAGGAGCTCCTGCCCTAGCTAGAGGGGTGAGCTGGGACTGCGATAATGGCGTAAACTTTAACGATCTGGCTTACCCCATTGGGTTGGCTTCAATCTGGGCCACTTGCTGGCTTCGCCCAGTTAGAACTTCGGCTCAGACTGTAATTTTGTGACGGGTTGTTTGTTGGGTCATGTTACCACGAGCCTAATTCGTACTAATCGGGCTGGTGGCTAAACAGGTCGTGCTCATGCCGTCTGTTAGGCCGCCGTCACCTCAGTCTAAACATAGCACATTATTATAGTACACAAATTAGTAGGACCTGTGGAAATTTATTAGTACCTCCTTTACTTGTTAATAATGATTTTGCGTTGAAAAAAAAGAAAAATAAATGGACCCCGCTGGGTGGGCCTTAACTTAACTAGTTTTTTTAGCACACACATGCAATTATTCATCCACATAACATGTACTAACAATGCTTTATTAAGAAATGCACATCTAATTCATTCAATACGATCTAAGCACATCTACTTTTTAATCACCCGGCTCTATCATTGTTCTTCTATCTTTAATGTTCAAACCAATATTAAAGATCAAATGATTCAAATAACAAGATGCACTTAAAAGCTTCAAATGATAACTGGTTGAAAGAAATTCAAATGCTATAGCAAACCGATGTCAAATAATTCAGCATAAGAAAGAACGGTCCATTTGTATCGACAGTCCAACCAGAGGCGAAGCCAGCATGGTTCATGGGGTTGAACACCCATCGATTTCGACAAAAAAAAAAGCTATTCTACATGTTTAGTGTATATAGATATTGATAACAAATATAAAGGAATGTATTTAGTTGTAAATATTGTTTTGAAGCCCATACAACATGCCCTAACCAGACCACGATGGCCAGGAATTTGGAAAAGCCCACTGACCCAGGTTTCAATGCTCTCTAGTCCACCGATCATCTCAATTCCATCTACAGTTCGGCGTTAGCTTTATCTTCTGTGTTGTTGGATATTATTTGTTTTGCGCATGTATTTTAACCTTTAATTTTACATGTGAAATCTATGTTTTGGTATTGTTGGATGGCTCTGAACACCCATGTCTTAAAATCCTGTCTCCGCCATTGAGTCCAACAATCGACAAAATAATATTTTGCATAGAAAGAAGAAAGGGGATTCAATGCAACGTAAATCTCCCTCCGTAAATAATGAACGCTGCTAGTCTGCTACCGCTTCTGTTGCTGCACGGTCTAAAATGCCACAGCAAAAAGCAACCAAACGTCTCGTCCTATAGGCCATTGCAACTTTGCCCTCGAAATAATGTGCCAAAAAATAAACGGAAAAAGTAAATCTCTTTGACAAGAGGTTGGTTTCGTGCGTGCACAGTGGATCTCGTATAAAGCGCAGAGGGGAGGCCGAATCATTGGAGGACGCAGGATAAGGTTTGTTGCCGGATAATATAAAGATACGATCACTTGTCACTGTTAGTGATGTACGGATCACCGGCACCCATACAAAACCGATCATTTTTTCCTTTGTCCATTTGTTCAGGTTCGGCGAGCAAGGAAACCAAAGCAGCGTGCTGCCTAGGAGGGCGACTCCTGCCGAATGCTAAGGCTTCACAGTGGCCAGCCACCTGAATCTCATTAGAAAAAAAAAAAGATTGGGCAGCCACCATCACATATTCAGATGACCTGTATGGCATGTATTTTTTTTTGGGCAAATGGGAATTTTCTGTATGGCCTATATGCCTGGCTTCGTCGACAGATCTGTATGTAAAATGTGTGTACACACGGCCAATGTCCCGTCTTGCGTCCATTTCTACGATCCTGCATCCCGGTCAGCATACGGCTCAGTTCTCAGGTAGCAATGCTCTGCATAGTGTTGGCCACTCATGCCTGCTTCAAGTGCCATTTCTCTCTTCAGCCCAAGCGAAACCGATTTGCCCCGTCCGGCCAGCGGCAACTTGGCTCCAATCATGACTTTGTGACAGCCGTGCTGCGACGACGTGTCACATTTGGCATGTCGGACACCAATGAGATGCTGCATCAGCAATATATAGCACTATCTTAAAGTGTACTTGGGCCCCCTTTGTTTCAGCTTTAGATTGGGGATTGCAGAAATGCATGGGTTCCGGTTCCATATTTTTATCTTCACTCTTTCTGTTGATAAGCAACCCCTAGCAGCAGGCAATGGCGCTGTCCGTTACCGTTGATTGGCAGCATCCATGCATGATCTTATCACGATTACATCTCTTCGAAGAGTAGTGGTCTGTAGAATTACTTACTGACATGGCAATACTGAAAGAAGAATTCGCCATGTTAGTAGCAAAAACCTGAAACACGGGCCTGAGCCTGACAGGGACGATTGAGTCACAGCGATCACCGTAGATGCATCATGGCCATCCATGGATGCGCAAAAATCGCATAAATAATCATGGAGACAAAAGATGGATCTGCCAATCTTCGAGCAATGTTTCAGTTCTTTGTACCATCTCTGCAGATACACGTGAGAAAGGGAGATCCTTGCCAGGGGTGGTCGCTGGATGAAACCGCTATCTTCATTCGGCGAACACCCAGAAAATCCCCATTGATGTTTTGATGGTGTCGCGGAGCAGGAAAACTGGAGCAAAAAATTCTGGAGATTCAAGATGGAGGTACGAATCATCGTGCAAGGATCTGATTCCATCAACAGAAGGAGATAAAAAAGGAGAGTTCGAAGCAGGGATGGTCGGTAAATGGAATACCGACCACCCGACGACCTCTTATTGATGGCAAAGAACGATGTAAAATCGAAAGGAAAGTCGAGGGAGATATAAGAAAGAGAAATCGCCGCCTGGGTTGGTCCTTCAATGAAGTAACGACCACCCCGGAAAGATCCCAGTTGCCGTTGGCTGTGGCACAGAGGTCTAGTCCGGCCAAAATTCAGTGATCAAAATGATCTCTCTAGGGAGAAATGGAGGAGAGCCCCTGCGAATGCAGAAGTAGCAGCAAGTCAGCAACCCGCTCGCAAAAAGGAAAAAAAAAAACAGCAAGCAAAGAACATGTATCTTGGCTGCAGAAAATATGATTCTGTACTTCCTGACGAGATAATGGCTTGTCAGTCTTTTAGAAAGAACTCGCCCTGTAGTGTGCCTAACTTGCTCCGCACTGGTCACGTCTAAAACTTCAAGGACATTTTTCCTTATCTGAAATGTTATACCCTTCACGTCTGAAACCCACAGTGCCTCTTTTGTTAGAAGGCACGGTCAAGACTGAAGAGTTCATAAGCAACAGGACTCTAGCTTAGGGGCCAGAGTATGATGCAAGATTTGAAAAACTCAAAAATCACTTGATGCTTACGGAACTGATTACAAACGATGCCTTCAACAACCAGGACTCTGCTCCTTTTGTTGAGCTAAAGTCCAAAACGATATCTGCAGGGGGTAGTTTAATGTACGCTGACATAAGTAAATCGAGTGAGTGTGTACCATGCTTTCGTCTTGAGTCCTGCAATAATTTTGTTGCTATCCCTTCTTTGTAAATTGAGAAGTACCAGTTTAGGTAAGAGAAACTGTTTAATGATAACCACACATACAAAGCAGAAAGCAGACCGGACAGACAGACAAATAGGCTCATGGCTTAGAGGGATCCCTTTGCCCAGTGGCCTGAGCCTGATTGATGCAGCCAATGCTTGTAAGAGCAGCCCCTATCCGATCTGCCGTCTGCACTATACTCGAATGCGACTGGGAGCGCATGCTTATGCCTCGTGACGAGGTCTGCAAATGTGGATTTCTCATTGGTCGGACGATTGGTAGCGGGATGAGCTACTTTGCCTGATTGGGCTTTAGAAATGCCCTTTTCTCCTTTCAGGTAAATTGTTCAGATATCCCAAATTGGATTATCGTAAGGCAAAGCAGGTCTTGTCACTGGACTTTTATACGGGGGCGTTTCGTTGGTGGAAGGGGTAGGACAGCCAAAAAAATTGTCGGCCGCCCTGCAGCATTTTGCTACTGTTCGATTCAGCACTGAAAGGACAAACTCCAGGTGGTGATTTGGATGGGACTTCGTAGTGACCAACTGAACATAACAAGAAACCTTCAGGTGATTTGGATTCGGTACGCGTTGAGGCAAAATGCTAACCATGATCAAGTGTCACCATGCTATGCTTGTGTTTTCTCTGTCTCGGAGCGGAGCTCGCATCAACACATCTAAAAACAGGCTCACTGACAGAATGCTACGGCTGCAAACACCTCTAGTAGTAGTACGTATGATGACCGGTCATGTCCCGTGATTCCCACGACCCACCAATTATGAACACAAAAATGACCCACCAATCACCAAGTGTTACGACACTGCAAGAAATCAATGGATTCCCGCATCGCTTTCACCCAAAGCTCTTTCCCCTCGCCGTCAATCATCATCCAACACGCGGGCGCACGCGCGCAGTGTCACGACATTGCAAAGCGCTCCTCGCTCGGCTTTCACCTCGCGACGCTTCCCTCTTCGGCGGCTCTTCCTCCCTATAAATAACCACACCTCCATGTCCCATTTAACACACGCCCACTCTTTCCTCTCCTGCTCAATAATCACTGCAAGTTTTCGGTTGCATTTAGCGCGCACCATGAAGCTGGAGCTGCCGGCGAAGCAGAGGAACCAAGAAGCGGAGCAGAACGGCAAGACCACGGCCATCGTCAGCATTGAGCTATGGAACCAGCCGAAGCTCTCACTCCACGGCGTGCACACTCTACCGGCGTCCATGGCCTCAGACGACGAAGCGGCGGTGGAGGCCATGGTGCCGCCGCTCAACTTCGCCATGGTCGACGACGGCATCTTCCGCTCGGGCTTCCCGGATGCCACTAACTTCCGTTTCCTGCGTTCGCTCAACCTCCGCTCCATTGTGTACGTCCTCCGTAACGCCTCTTAACAGCAGCTTGAGCTCCTGCAAATTCGTGTCGAGTGACTTCTTTATGGGGTGCGTTCTGTGATAACACGGCTTGCATGGCTGCTGATCAGGTACTTATGCCCGGAGCCATACCCGGAGGACAACGCGCGGTTCCTCGATCAGAACGGGATCGAGCTTCACCAATTCGGGATCGAAGGGCGCAAGGTACCAACAAACATGTTTCAGTTCTTAACCACGAGATGAAATCTTTACTAGATTGTCCATTCCTGGGGTGGCAAAACGACTTTTGCAACTAGTTATTTTTTTCAGTTTGATGTGCTCTGCATGTAGCAGAACATAATCTCTGAAAGAACGTTGCAGTAGTATCGCACTAACTAGCATTACAAAAGGATTAAACGTTGTTATCAGTAGAGTTCTCTGTTTGCCATGGACACTTGCATATTCTGTGTTTTTTTTTTTTTTTTTGTAAAGCTTTCTGTCGTATTGCATTGGTCGTGTACTACCTGCTTGGGGAAAACACCTGCTGGGAAGCTAGCACGAATCTAGCTAGTTTTAGTGTTAAATGAGAACCAGCTCTTGTCCCTTTCAGTTTTAGCATTGTTCTAGTTTCAGGAAAAAAAAAGCTTTAGCATTGTTCTGATGAACCAAACGCCCTTCACCTTCAAGCTGTAAATATTTCAGTTATCGTATTGCATTTTGCTGCATGCCTTCCTACACCGAGGAGTTTGTCTTCAGAAGTTTGTTTGGTTTTGCCGCTTTTGGGATCAGTTGCTGCCATGCTGCGAAAAGCTGCTTTTGCTATTGCCATAAGCAACAGTAAAGCCGGCACTATTCTTGGTTATCCCGGGACAAGTTGTGTGGTATTGTTAATCTTCAAGTGGACTGCCGCGGTAAAGATACGGCCATGCGACACAGTTGGCTGTTTTGGCATTACCGTTTACAGGTAAGTGTTCCATAATGAAGCAAAGGCATGCGCAAAAGTTGCAAAAATATTCGTTGAGTCTGGCTCTGTGCAAAGTGTGTGTAAACGCATAGCCGCACTTTTCACCTGTCGGCAGTTTGACGGCCAGAGTAAAATTTACTGGGATGATAAGGATTCCATTAGTTAAACAACAAGACAGACCATAGGTCTGCATTCTGTGTGCAATCTCTGATTTTCCTAGTTTGTCTTTTACTGAACTTGTGTCATAAAAAATTCACTGAACTTCTGTGTGCAACAGGTAGAAAGTGAACCTGATCAGTGTTTTGCTCTGCCCATATGTTACTCTGATCAGGTTCATGTCATCATTATATCAGAGTTCTATCAGTCTGACAAAAACTTTACTTTGACACGGCCATCAGTTGCCTATTGCAAAATTTCCGGAGTTTTGGTACTCCAGTAGAATGCTAGTACTTGCAACCATGATTCAATCACTTTCGATTCTTGTTTCGACCAGCTAGCCAGCTAGTGGAGTGGTCAAGATTCGACAACAGCTGGCAACTTAACCCTTCACTGCCAATTGTTTTGGTCGGTAATTATCTTTGACCAACTTTGTCACCTATGAAAAAAAACATAATTCTGGCCAGTCATTCAGATGGCCATATGGGGGTTGACCTCATAAGGCAAAATTATCTTTTGAAAAGGTGCACTAGAACTAGGCATGTCATTTCAAACTATGAAACCAGGGGGATTCTCCACTGATAGTTATGCCACTGTAACGATTAAGCAGTCCCTCTATTAACACGTACATTGACCAGTCTAGTGATAATGTATTCTTCCTCAGTGGTATGACGATATCTTGCAACTGAACTTTCATGAAAGGTGCACCCGTATCACATTCGTGTTAATTCTGAAATTAGCAGCTGACTTAATTTTAGTTCCTTTTTCTTAAGAGGCTTTATATTTTGATTGTGATTGCTCAAAAACGATTTAAGTGATCTGATAAATGCCGGAAACTCTGCTGCCACAGGAACCATTCGTCTACATCCCTGAAGAAATGATCCGAGAGGCAATCAAAGTTATCCTTGGTACTTGCATTTTCAGAGATTTAACATAATTGCAACTTTCAGTAATTTGACATCTCTAACTCTTATCCTATTTCAATCGATTCAGATGTAAGAAACCAGCCGGTGCTAATCCACTGCAAGAGGGGCAAGGTACGCTTTGATCAATTTTCCCTACTGCAGGCTCAACATTATGCTTCTAAGATTGCAGTTTCCTGATGGCACACTATATTCATTTCAGCACCGGACTGGCTGTGTCGTCGGGTGCCTGAGGAAGCTGCAGAAGTGGTGCTTGTCTTCAGTGTTCGACGAGTACCTGCACTTCGCGGCGGCCAAGGCGAGAAGCACTGACCAGAGATTCATGGAGCAATTCGACGCGTCAAGCTTGATGCACCTGACGGCCTCGCAGTATTGACCAAAGCGAGTGGTTTCTCTACTCGGTCCCGATCCTGCCACCATGCTGCACTTAGCAAGCTGTTTTTCCTGTGTTTATTTGTGAAGCAACTCCCGGCAGGCAGAGAATAATGTTAGGAATGTGATGAGTGTGGGTGAGAGAGGCGTTCTATGTGCTTTTTTGTTGTGTGAGTGCTGTAGTTGCTTCACATTCAACTGATTTCAGATATGTTCGAAGTGCTGGTGTCTGCAATGAACAATGGAAGTAGACGACCTGCATTTCTTGAAAAAAATTTGGAAGATCAGAGGGATAGAATAAGTTACACTCTGTAATGAGTGGGCGTCAAAGTTTAAACCCGGGCAGTTCACACTGAGGCCGTTTGCAACATGAGAGCTTTGACGCCGCGCTCTAACACGAGGAACTTTGCAGTGATGAGCGTGGTAAATTGTACCAAAATAAATGATAGGTTTGACCGAATTCGAACCGATGACTTGCCAGTCAAACGGCGACGATCTCAATCGTCGCGAGGCCCATCATCCTCGCGTCTCAAACCCTATTCCGGAATCCAACGGACATCAGGGAGGGACGGTTCGACACAGTCATCGTGGTCGCAGATTGCATCCTACGGAATGGACGGCGGATTCGCTCTCCATTCGTGAATCCAACGGATCAGCAGCCCAGCACGCCCCCATAAACAAATGCGAAGCCACGGCACCCTAAAACCCTGAGCTCGGCGCCGCCGTAGTACACTCCTCGCCCAAAACCTCTAACTCAGTCCTCGAAGAGAGCTCTGCTCCGGCGATGGCCCCCAAGCGCGCCTCTCCGGTGGCTCCAGTTGATTCCTCCACGGAGACCGCCTCCGAATCGAGCGGCTATGATTCGGAGGACCTCACTTCGCCCCCCTCCGTCACCACCAAGAACACAGCTCCGCTGCCGCAGATGCTCCAGCAGCCCAAGTTTGAGGAGGAAGATGTCAAGCCCAGCCACACGGCCCCTCCCTCCGCCACCCAGAACCTGCGCCTAAAGCGTGAGGAGTCCGAATCCGACGAGGAAGAAGAGGAGGATACGGACGAGGGGTCGCAGCTGGAGGAGGCCGAAGGGGAGGGCATGAAGCCTGTCGGGGGCCTCAGCGACATGCCAGGGAACGGCACTGTGCCGAGGGATTTTGGTGAGATTTGCCACACCTACCCGTACCTTGCTGAGGTGATAGAGGAGCTGGAGAAGTCAGATAAGGGCCTGCTCAAGAGGGAGTTATACATGATTGATGATGAGAAGGCGCGCACACTAGATCGGAAGATCAAGAAGCAGAGGTTGGCGCAGATCAAGTTGGAGCAGCGCAACCAAGACGCGCTCAGGAAGGTTATCAAGGTGCTGATTAATTATATGTGATGAGGTGAAAGTTGGGCTAAGCACTATTGAATAATGCATAGGTATTAGTACCAGTTATGTCCCCTGCTATTCGAAGTAGTTAATATGTTATGTCGATATATGGTTTTGTATGATCTATGGTCATGATCGTCTTGTGTCAGTGTTGGTTAAGTTAGAAAATGTCTGGGTCATGGTATGTTAAGTTGGAACCTTTTATCAAGAAATCTAAGCTTTGAGAACAAGATTTTATGGTATGAAAAAATTAGTGAGTTCATCAGGTTAGTACTGGCATTTATGGTTGTTTTGTGATGGTATTTTGATAGTCTGAGTGACCACCAAAATGGATGTTATGTTGCATAATGTGCATATTGTTCAAATAGTCAGGTTCAGATCATTTACAGATTTCATTGCAATGTTTCATATAGCCGGGGCACATCTGGAGACCGGTTGGGTTAGTGTGTTTTCAAATGTTAATTTCATATCGTTTTTGAAGTATTCTTGATAAACAGTTTTAGTATTTGAATGTTTGACAAGTGTTGTTTGTGGTCTGTTTTCATCCTGTTCCCTTGGCTTGGCTGGCCTATGTCCATGATTAGAACCAGTATTTCACGACTAGACCACCTTTAAAAGAAAAATATATCATGACCAGATATGATGTGTAGTCCAACATCATCACGAAACCTAAGTCGCATAGCTGCAAGTTTTTTGGAACCTAGTATGGTGATCCTGCCAAAATGCATTGACTAGTATTGCTGAGTTTTCCCAGATTGGGACACAGAGCAGACCCAGTTTCGGTTTCTGTCTGATAGGTATGGTAACACCATCTTAGAGCATTACAACTAGTTTTCCTCACTGCTATGGTTTCAATCTGCTAAATGTCTTCCCTAGCTTATAGTACACAGGTATTGCTCCATTGTCTTGATGAAGTTTTTAAGACCGCATAAGTGCCTAGAATGACTATTTGTTTATTGGATCTTGAGTGAATGAGTTTTGAAGATATTCTTCTGATTGTATTCTGAAAATGGACTGCAGCTGATTTGTGCCTAGCATGACTGCAGCTCTTTTACAGAGTATAATGTATCATCTCAAGATATGTGCCTAACTGTAGCTGATTTCCATAAGCAAACTAATAGGACAAAAGCAATGCATTCCTTGTTAACTTATTGATATACAATATATGCTGCACTGGTTTGAAATATATATTATTTGTATAATTCATTTGTCTCCTTGATAACACAAAATCAACTTATTCCTCGATAACCCAAAAAAAAAAATCTTAACAGCTGGACCTTCTTGAAGGCTTTCTATAATTAACTAGTTAATTATTCCCTGATGCATATTTGTGCATATTTATATTCGAGTTTGTCTCCAATGCAACTATTAAGCTTACAATGTCAATTCTTTGATTAAATTCTTTGATAATTTATTGATGCTGATTGTAGCATCACTAGAACATACTATGTCAAATTCTTAGAATGGAGTGCTGAATGGGTGAATCTGTTCTCTGCATATTAGTATAATAAAAGGGAGAAGGTCCTCTGTAGAGAAAGGTGCTAGAGGGAGAATGCATGTATACTTATATTTGATGATTTAACACTTGTTCATTTTATAGGCTTGCTTCTCATCTAATACCTATTGAAAGTAACAGCTTCATTTTAGCACCTATTGCATTACTAGCAAATACAATATTCCCATCTGATGCTTACAAAGGAGCAGTGTAAATATGACTTCTTTTTTTTATTTCATATATTGATATTTCTTAGGCCTTCTAATTTTTTACATGGCAATGTGGTACCATTGAGAGAATATTATGAACTGTCTCAACATTCTCTGAATGTATAGTTATCTTGTTGTATAATTCTGAATGTACAGTTTGCAGTTGTGTCGAGAAAGTCTTTTGGTTCAATTACATTAAGAATTAGTTGGTTGATGATTGCACTCAGCTTCCGTACTCATGTGCTTCTGTGTCAACACTCAAGCACCGTGCTTCAGTCTGAATGTATAATTTGCAACTGTTGAGAAATAGTTATTTGGTGCAAGTACAATATGAATTAGTTGGTTGATTGCACTCGGCTTGCATACTCATGTGCTTCACTCTTCAGTGTTTTATTCTTTCGCTGCATCTATTCTGTCAAGAATACATTGCTAGAAAATGTGAAAGATCTGATGATAACGTTTGGGTGCCAATTTCTGCAAATTCTATGTTTCAAGGTCCCCTATTCCTGTGTTCATTAATAGTTATTTGCAGGAAATGTGAGTGCAGTAACTAGATAGGATGCCAGTGCTCCTCTCTCATGCTTTTTCTATGATTATAACAAAGCACTTTATTCTTGGATTATGTATCTTCTCTTTGACATTTTGTTCCCATTTTGGAGATGAGAGCTTTGAAGGTGCTAATTTCTGTTCCTTTCGTGAACATGGTGGCCTTGTCCGTGGTGCCTTTTGGTTGTAAGTAGCGTGCAGGGACCATTTAGATTCTTTTATCTGAGACCCTGAACACCACATGAAGTGTATACACCCTCTGCATATCTCCATCTGTACTGTATATTGAAGTAATGCCCTTGCTTATTCTTAACTACTATGTGGCGCATGCTAGATTATTATCTTTATGTAGTTCATATCATGTCTTTCAGACATGTATTTTTAGCGAGCACCACTTTAACAAGCTACTACTAGTCCGGAATGGTCTAGTTTAAAAAGGCTCCATTGCAAATCTGTCGCTTACTGAGCAGTGATGATAGTTTTGAAGCAGGAAACTCATAAACCAAAGCAAACATTGTGGACTGAGGGGTGATGTTGTAATTTAACGAGGCAAAGATAATGTTTACATATGGTTTCCTTGAACATATTACCTTATTTTTGTTATGTTTGTTGAACTGACAAATGTCACTTAGTATTCTGTGGTAGTTTTGTGTTTATGAATAATTGAGAGCTGAAGCAACCAAGTACTTGTGAGGCATTTATGGATGTTTGCTATGATGATATTTTTGCTTATCTGGGTGAACCGAGTAGATGCTATGTTGCACAATGGAGCATGATGCTTTAAATTGTACTCCCTCCGTTCTAAAATTATTATCGCTATTGACTTTTTTCACTACCTTTAATCTTATTAAAAAAATTCAAAAAATATCATATATTTTTTCATGATTTGTTTTATTACTAAATAAAATAGAAATATAACTTATAATTTTTTATATGTGAACAAATATTTTGAATAAGACGAATAATCAAAGATCATAAAAAAATCAATAATGACAATAATTTTGAAATGGAGGGAGTATCATTTTCAAATTTCGTTGCATTGCATGGCGACATGAGATGATTTAAAATCTGGAGGCTGGTTGGTTTAATGCTGTTTGAACTGTCAGTTTCATATCATTTTCAAACTTAATTTCTTGATAAACAGTTTTGAAATTTGAATTCTAGTAAGTCTTTTCGTGGCCCGTTGTCGTCCTCCTCTCCTCCTCTGGGCTTGGCTGGCGGCTGGCCTGTGTCAAGTTGATTAACGTCGGCCGACTTCATGATTAGCTCCGGTATCTCACGATCAGACCGTCTGTCAAAAAGAAAAAAAAAATCACGACACGATATCATTTTTTTGGGTGATCCTGCCAAAATGCGTTCTGACTACTATCGCTCAATGTGCATGGATTGAGAGACCAGGCCAGATCACCCTTTATCCAGTTTCGGTTTGCTGTGCCTGTCGAGACTACATTTCCGGTAAGCGCCTGTTTGGAAGTAGAACACGACAGGCACACGCCTGATTCAGCGGCAGCACGCCACCAGGTTAGCTTAGCCGCGCGGTCCAGTCCAGTCTCAGGCGGCTTCGCCCAGTCGCCTTCCCCGACGTGGTCTCCTCCCACCCATACACCCTTCCCTTCCCACACCCACAGAACCCAATTCCCTCGCGCTCTCCTTCCCTTCTCCTCCTCCCCCATCACACATCCCACCCGCCTATGCAATTATTCGCAACCGGACGACGCCACCACCAGCACCACCATGGGCGACTCCTCTGTGGCCGGCGCGCTCGTGCCGTCCGTGCCCAAGCCGGAGGCCGCGCCGTCAGGTGACGCGTCCGCGGCCGCAGCCACGGCGGCGCTGGCTCCGGCGGAGGAGGCGGGGACCCGCGCGGCGGGGTCGTCGCCGCAGCAGGCGGCGGACGGGGAGGGGGCCGCTGACAGGGACCTCCTCTGCCCGATCTGCATGGCGGTCATCAAGGACGCCTTCCTCACCGCCTGCGGCCACAGCTTCTGCTACATGTGCATCGTCACGCACCTCAATCACAAGAGTGACTGCCCCTGCTGCGGCCACTACCTCACCAAGGCTCAGCTCTACCCCAACTTCCTCCTCGACAAGGTTGGTTGCTTCGCTTCTCCACTAAGCTCAGCTACTGCCCAAATGATTTCATATGCTGCTAATTGTTAATTGGCTGTGCTTGCATGATACTCTCGTGATCCATTGTGTTACAAATCCCAGCACGAGGCAACAATTGTAGGCTACCTTATTTAATTCCGAATTGTTAGGATTTCAATTGAAGCGTCATTTCATGGTACAGTGCTTATTTAACAGTGGCATTGCTTCAATTTTGACTATGAGGCAAGTAGAGGGTATAAGAAGTTCCTATACCCTCACCCCGGGTGTTTTGTATTCCACTCTCACTCGATTGTGATCGGCACTCTTAGAAAGTTGTGGTAATTTCTGTGGACTTAGCCGTAGACTTTGAACTATTACCTGTGTACATTGATTGCATATGTCACAAATGATATATCTTCGATGAGAAATCTTTTGCATCATCTCGACTTGCATGGCTGTTGGCTAGTAATTAGTTAATTACCTAGTTCACTATTGCTACATGGCTCTGAAGCTGTTATGGTGTTCATTTGTGTTTATGTAACATGTTTCTGATTTGCACGTCTACCCTGGCCTTTACTGGAAGTAAACTGGTTTTCTCATCTTGTTTACTGTTTTTGTTTTTTTGAAACCGACATTGTAGAAATGCTAAGTTCTTTATGTTGCTTCTATGCCTGCATAGGTCCTGAAGAAAGTATCAGCGCGCCAAATTGCAAAAGCAGCATCTCCGATTGATCAATTTCGATATGCATTGCAACAGGTTAGGCTTTTCTCCTACATCCAGTTTCTAGTAAACTTTAATGGCCAATTATAAACATGTTTTTCTTCTTGTAAATACATATAAACTCTAGTGTATTTTCCTAATCTGCTTATGGAATTTATGTACGAGCAATATATTTATTGCTATTTGTAAATATATGAGTCAAAATTCGAATTATTTTACTGCTTATCTGTGGCTGAGTGGAGTATTGAATCTGTGAATAAGCTACTATGTTTCCCTTAGCTTTTGTCCTAACATGGTTCTAGTTCATGTGACAAAGTGAGCAAGTGATCATCCTATAAAATGAATAGTCATCAAGACATTGACATTTTAACATCTCTAATGGAATCACTGCAAATAAGAATCTAGTAGTGTAATCATAAGTTTATAATCAGTGCTCCTTGGTGTTTCTCAGACATTTATATACTTCTAAATTTCTTCACAAGAACATTATGTCACCTTCTTTATCATAATTGTCCTAATTATTAATGTATACTTCATCATTGTCTATTGTTTAACGTTACCTCTAATAACTGCCTTTTAATCATTTATTCTCGAGTTAACTTATCTTGTTTGTATAGGGAAACGATATGGGGATTAAGGAGCTAGATAGCCTTATGAAT
Organism: Eleusine coracana subsp. coracana; assembly: GCA_032690845.1. NCBI lineage: Eukaryota > Viridiplantae > Streptophyta > Magnoliopsida > Poales > Poaceae > Eleusine > Eleusine coracana. The sequence continues at coordinate 68,530,726 of CM064420.1, read as the reverse complement.
TTGATTGCTGAGAAGAAGCGGCAAATGGAACAACAAGAGTCAGAGACAAATATGCAAATATTGCTAGTTTTCTTGCACTGCCTTAGAAAACAGAAGCTAGAAGAGTTGAATGAGGTTTGTCTCTCTCTGTTTTTGTCCCTCTGATTCCTTCAAACCATGTCCCTCATTTTGCTACTAGCCAGGAAAAAGGTATTGCAAATTGCATATCTGCTGCTATTTTGGTTTCTTATTTTTGTTGTTGCTAATCATGTTGCCATCTTTCCACGCAGATTCAAACTGATCTACAGTACATCAAAGAAGATATAAGTGCTGTGGAGAGACATCGGGTAGAATTGTATCGGACAAAAGAAAGGTATTCCATGAAGCTGCGTATGCTTTTGGATGATCCTGCTGCACCAAAGATGTGGACTTCTCCTTTAGATAAAGCTAGTAGTTTCTTTCTCCCCAGCTCTCGGGCACCACTTAGTCCATCATGTCCAGGAACTTTACAGAATAAGAGGCTTGATTTGAAAGCTCAAGTAAGCCAACAAGGATTTCAAAGGAGAGATGCTCTCACTTGTTCAGACCCTCCTAACGCCCCTATACAATCAAGTAATGTCATTGCTAGGAAAAGGCGAGTTCAAGCACAGGTTCGTTTCTCATGTTATGCATTGTTATATTTAGGCGCTGCAGATTCCATGTTGTAAAAGTACTGACAATAAACAGCTGACACGCTATCATTTACTTGTTTGTAACGTTAGGTAAAATGACAATAATTATATCTCATTTATTGTTACCTGATTATATGAAGAACATTGCAGTTTAATGAACTTCAAGAATACTATCTACAAAGACGGCGTACTGGAGCACAGTCACACAGGCAAGAAGAACGAGACATCGTTACTATGAAGAAAGAAGGTTATCATGAAGGTCTTGAGGATTTCCAGTCTGTGCTAACAACGTTCACTCGATATAGGTGGGAGTTATCTACTATTTTGACATAACATGTTTGTTGTAGTGTTTACGGTGCCTGGTTAGTTTATCATATTTTCCTTGTTTGCTGCCATGTTTACTTCAGTCGCCTGCGTGTCATTGCGGAACTAAGGCATGGAGACCTGTTTCACTCAGCTAATATTGTATCAAGGTGAGTATTTTGTTGGAACTAAGCATGAACTGAGGTGACGGAGAAGTGTTTTTGGTGCTGTGGAAATCAGTGTGTAGGTTTTGTTGCTTTCTCGTTCACATCCTCATTCTATTGAAACTTGCTACAGTTCAATCTGTCCATTACTCTTGGGGGAAGGGGAGGGGGCATATGGCTGGTCATGCCAACATAGTTCTATTTTGTATCTCTGGTTTGAGCGCATATGTGACCTTATAAATGAGGGTGTGTGGGGTGTGTTGTACTCTCTTCTTCTATTAATGGAATGATATGCAGCTCTCCTGCATGCTCGAGAAAAAAAAAGATGCTTTTTTTGCACATTCTTGTTCAGTACTTCCCATATGCTTGTCAATCACCTGATTTACCTTTATTACCACTAACATTTGATTGGCATTCCTCAAAATGCAGTATCGAATTCGATCGTGATGATGAACTATTCGCTACTGCTGGAGTCTCAAAGCGCATTAAAGTCTTTGAATTTTCTAGTGTAAGTATGCTAGGTCATGGCACTTGGACTTGCATTTCTTTGATGTTTTTTTCATCCACACTGGATTTATATTAGAATACCTCTTTTATAGTGTTAAGCTGACACAGGAAGGATTTCCAGGAATGAGAGAAATTTGGCCGGCATGGCCTACCTCCAGCGCCGACATGCCAATTCCGTAGGTCATGGACAGCTTCTGGTAGGAACACGTCTATCTTCTATACGCTCAGTTTGCGTCACCAGGCCATGGACCGCGAAGGGTCTCACATCAACCTGCAGTAGTGCCAGAGGCGCCCACATAGTTCAGCCAGTGTCTGAGCCTGATTTTCTTGATAGGTCGTACCCCGAGCCCATCGACGCTATTGACCCGTACACCAGGCAATGAAGGAGAAGAAGACAGGTAGTGCGCTCGCCTAGATTCATGGTCGTAGGCAAATGGAAGAGGCAGGAATCGATCTTCTCTTGTTGATTTAGAAGAAAATGGTAAATCTGAAAAGAAATCAACAAAATAAAATCAGTAGAGTAAGCAAGACAACATCAGGACACGTCTGATAAGAAAAAGAGCCTTATGGATTCGGGAATACTGACACAATGATTCATAGAATCATATGAGAGCTGATGGCCAACGATGACTGATTCAACCATTTAGCCACGGTGGCCTTTGTTGTGGAACAAGAATGGACACTGTAGGACCTTCGCATCTTCATCTGGTGTGTAGTTGCACACCAGCGCTCTTGTGCTTATTTCATCGATTGGACCAGAGAGATTGCAGGGAAGAAGAGCATATGCACAACAGACTCTTTGGTGTGGAAGACTGGGCAACTCGAGGAGTCGGAGATTTACAACCTTCTGTGCGAGGGGAAACATGCAGGCGGAGAGAACAAGGACAAGGAAAGGGAGAGCAAAGAGAGGTTGCGACATTGTTGAAAACAATACAACACCAGTTTCTCTCTGCTGCGCAAGACGTGGAGCAGGTCGGTGGCCATGTGGCCTGGCCCTGTTCGCATGCCAAGCGAAGAGAGTGAGAGAAAAGGATGGGAGAGCGAATGGACCCTCCACGTAGATATGCTTAGTTTTTTTTCATGCTTATGATGAAACATCTAAAAGAAGTAACAAATGGATTCTTATATGCCAGACCCGTTCCACCAACTTCATCTTGTAATCGCACTTTAGTTCTTGAATACTGTAAATGATACCAAGTTAGGCTTCAGCGGGCGCGGTGGAGCGCGCCTCACTTTCCTAGTTAGCTACATGTGTATAATGTTCAATTGCATGACCTCTTGCTTTACCAACTAGGACTAGTAATATGATGCTTTGCTATTGAAACTCATGGTTGATTTACTTTATTACTTAGGTTGTTAATGAGCCGTCAGATGTGCATTGCCCGGTTGTTGAAATGGCTACCAGATCTAAACTGAGCTGCCTCAGCTGGAACAAATACTCAAAAAATGTTATAGCAAGCAGTGATTATGAGGGAATAGTAACTGTTTGGGATGTCCAAACCCGTCAGGTATCCTTCTCTGTTCTAGGGTTCATTTTGCAATGGCTGTATTATACTTCAAACTGAAAGCTGAGCTATCTGTGCAATGTGCCATGCTAGAGTGTGATGGAATATGAAGAGCATGAAAAAAGGGCATGGAGTGTTGATTTTTCTCGTACAGAGCCTTCAATGCTAGTATCTGGAAGTGATGATTGCAAGGTATTTGAAAACAAACAATAATGATTTCAAATTATATTGGTTCTTTACTTCTTTTCATTATATTTCCTTTGACATTTGTGTACCTTGTTTGGCATCCTTCTCTCTTGCCTCTATTTTTTTGTCTGACAACTCCTAATGACAATGATAGTGGACTCTGATGACCATATAGAATATAGATTACATAAATGGAATGAGCTATTCTGGGCTAACGCGCAAAAGACTCAAATATTAGGTGCTGATGACTATCTCATTCTGCATTTATTATTAGTAGTATCCCCTCCACCTTTTCAGATAGTTTGGTTACTAATCTTCTCCCTTCCATTTAGTGCGAATGTGTGCTTCAGTTTCATAAATGCATGTGGAACCCTCTACATATTGTCTTGCATAGTTTTATTGTTGCTTCATTTATGGCTAATGAAACTTCTCTTGTGTGTGTCAGGTGAAAGTGTGGTGCACTAAGCAAGAAGCAAGTGTGATCAATATTGATATGAAAGCTAATATTTGCTCAGTTAAATATAATCCTGGATCAAACTTCTATGTTGCAGTATGTTGCCTTGTTTCTTGGCTTGTATAAAACCTTTAGTTTCTTTACTTCTCCACATGTAATTTGCTTACTTATCAGATATTACAATATTTCAGGTCGGCTCTGCTGATCACCATATTCATTATTTTGATTTACGTAATCCAAGTACACCTGTACATATTTTTGGTGGGCACAAAAAAGCAGTATCTTATGTGAAGTTCTTATCTAACAATGAGCTTGCATCTGCCTCTACGGATAGCACATTACGGTTGTGGGATGTCAAGGATAATTGCCCGGTAAATCTTCACTGAGATCATACTTTTGGTTGCCGCAATAACCTTCTTGCCTCATGATCTTCTATGGCGTAGGGAAATTTGCATGTTTGGGCATTCGATGTGTTTGAAGAGTGAAACTATCGGATGAAATTGCTTCTTAGAAAACATGACTAGCCCATGGTACATAGAGTTAGTCCCTATGGATATGGATAAACAGCTTAGCTGTAATAAAAAATTATAAATCAAATACAAACTTCACAACGTGACTTTACTTTTAGTACTAGTCCGTTTTCTTTTTTTAGCCTTTGTTTCCTTCTATATGTATAGATGACTGTGAGCTCATTACTTTATCCTTTCTCCATAGTGACAATGGATTGTAAAAAAAAAATTCACCCTCTCTTAGCTTGTCTAAAATTATGAGCCGGTGATGATCTTTTGGTTAAAATAACTAGTTTTCCCTTTTCAGGTAAGAACTTTTAGAGGACACAAGAACGAGAAGAACTTTGTTGGACTGTCTGTGAATAATGAGTATATTGCTTGTGGAAGTGAAACTAATGAGGTTTTTGTTTATCATAAGGTAATTGCAAAGCTTCGTGCCTGCTCTTGTTCCATGGCACATTCATCATGTGGTGTGTGTTTTAATTAGTCCCTCTAACGTCAAGCCTCACCAATTGCAGGCTATCTCGAAACCTGCAGCGAGCCATAGATTTGTATCCTCTGACCTTGATGATGCTGATGATGATCCTGGATCTTATTTCATTAGTGCTGTTTGTTGGAAGAGTGATAGTCCTACCATGTTAACTGCTAACAGCCAAGGAACAATTAAAGTCCTTGTACTTGCTCCCTGATCGTATCAAGTATGCTCGTGAAATTTACAACCACAGCCAGCTTGTATATCTTACCATCCAGTTGTTTTCTTTGGTGCTGTTATATTCCCAAAGTGGGAACGGAGGCATTACGGGTCTCCAGCTTAGGGCATGAAATTTTGAAGATAATCAGCTGACGTAGGGTTTCGAGGGCTCAGAATGTGTATATTCCTGTTTCTGTTGTATAGGTGTAAAGGAAGCATACTTGATTATTACATATGTAGGATGAGAAATGCACCTTAAACATAATACCAGCTTCGTTCTACATTGCGAGCATTTGTGTTCAACTGGGGTCTGGGGGATCAAGGATTCAGGTGCAACACTCTGTTCTGCATACAGTTGATTTTAGTTCAGCAACTGTTGTATGTATAATGAGAATTACAAACACAACTCCAGCTCAAGTGTACGTGAGTTAAGCTCTGCAACATGTGAAGTTATTTGCTGAAAGCGACTGTTTCCTCTTGTTCAGCAACTTTCCAAGGTGTTTTAAGTTCAAGCTGCTTCAAATTAACTGGTCGTTTGCAAATATTGTTTTACCATTGACGCGTATTTTCTGTACCTGAAGCGTGTTCTGTTCTTAGATTCGGCGAGCTTGCATTATCTTCTTTGTGATACGTTAGTTTTGAATGCCTCCCTTTGCATATTGCAATAAGTAAACCATATTCCGTACATGTTAAGTTTGCCGCTTGAAATATGAAATCGGTGGTCGTTTTCTTTGATCAATACGGTACTGTGAAAATATCTTACAGGAACGGATTTTTTCTATGATAAGGTTGCACGTCCCCAGACCAGATACGAATCTAGGAACTAGGATGGTGCTCTTTTTCTTATTTGATGACTTTACAGGAGTTCCTTTTTAATGGAAAAGGGAAATGGTAGGGTCAGCGTTAGTATTATTTTCGAAGTGCTGCCAACCACTTGTGCTGAGACAGTTTTCCAGTTTTCTACCACGGTTCTGGCTGAAGCATCTCAATCCGCAGCAGCACGCACGGGGCGATAGCTGTGGCAACGCCGCCTGCCGCGTCGCGGCTTTTGTGCCGGCTGCCGAGTCGCAGGCAGGTGGGAAAGAAAGCAAGAGGTGTGTGGCCTTTCGAGCGCTCAACGGCCCTTGCGGTTTCCGCATCCGAGCGAACAGCGAGAGCACGGCCGCGCGGCAGGCACATGCCGACCACCGCAGCCGGCGCTGCGGTACGTGAAAACTGGCGACGCGTCCTCCTTTGTTCACAGCCGTTCGTTCGCGCGCACGGGGGAAGAGGTGACATGTCGGATGTCGGCTAGCCATTTTTTACCGTGTGGTTTCTTTCCCGCGAGCAGAATGGCGGTGTACTGTTTGCTTGTGCGAGTGACCGTCTGGGCAAAGAGGTTGATCAGGATCAACATTCAACGCATTTAGTTTGGTCGGTGTATCCAAATCTTCACTGTCTTGGTTACCACCAGACTAGAACTAGCATGTGTTGGCAAACTTGGCAACTGCATCTTTCGCTTCGTGCTTGTTGCGATTGCGATGCCGCAAAAATCAGCGGTGAATCTGCCAAACAAAGGACAGCGCAGATGAAGACGCGTATCTGTCTAAAGATTCGGAAGGCTAGTGTCCAGTACTCCAGTTAACATACTTGGACTTTTCAACCTTGGATTGTCTTGACTTGCTCTAAATTTATCAACAGTTTCGTCCATATGTACCGGTTTGGTTTGGTTTCTGGTGCAATGCAAGTTTTACTCTTGAATTATAAACTTTAGATTACAAGATTCAGAGCTAGAGCCATCAAAAGTATCAACGGATCAAATCATTGAAGAATCCACTAAACAAATGCAGTATCTAGCCGCTTATGGATACTTTGTCGACGTCAGCAAAAGTTCCAAGAACTTGAATCCCTATTATAGTAGCGCTTTATCACTTTTTGTTCTTTCAGGGGTTGCATTAGACCACCTGTTAGATGCTTCAGAAGGGCGAGTGAGCTTGATACGCCGCTTTTGCCGTAGTTTTCGTCGTGATTCGTCCGGATCTGATGATCTTTTGTCATTTTTATTTCGCCTGGATATTGAAAAGCGAGAATATTCTGGATGTTTTTTCTTTTGTCCTGCTCTGAGCAAAAAAGAAGGCCACAGCTATTGGCATGTAGTACTGATTGTCTTTCCATATGACGAATCAAGAACAAGAGAGTGATTGGCATTCAGTGTGCTGCTGTGATCGTGATAGATGCATGTTAGTACATGCACGAGAGGGCGTTTCCTTAAGCGACGCTTCGCTTTCCTGAAGCCAACTGGTAATTCAGATGGAGATCTTTGCATTATTCTGAGATTCAAGAGGAATCACTCACGTCTGACTAACTGTGCGTGTGATGTACCCAAGCCCATAACAAAGGATATCCTCCGACTGCAGTGGTTTATTTAACCTCTTGTTATGAACTAAGATTCATATTCTTTGTTTAGTTGTGTGCTCTGCTCCGGTGCATGCACTGAGTGTGAAGTGTGAAAATGAAACGCACAACAGCTGTAAACCTGTAATGAAAATCAATGCCACAGTAGTACTCCGCGATTGGAAGTAATACAGAGACAAAGCTGCACTGACTAATCGGAGTAGACGGGAACATTTCGCTCAACAATTGGTCCCATTTTTTTTTCTTCTTTTACTCGGAAAGGGACGTCCTAGTCCTTCGTTTTCTCCGGGGGGGGGGGGGGGGGGGGGGGGGGGGAGCAGGGAGAATCCACAAATGTCAGTACGATTTTGTGACTGGTAAATATCTCAAGCCGTCCATACACTGGAAATGCATCTGAAAAAGCAGGGGCGGAGGACGGTTCTTGATGTGGAAAAGATAACCTCGAATCTTGCGGCCATGCAGTGAGAGAACAGGTTTTCTTTTCTGTGGAAAAAGAAGAGCAGTTTTATTCTCTGGCCATCAGAGAAAAATGTTTTCATTAGCAATTTTCCATAACTCCGTAAGCATGAACAAGTCATGAGGTCGCAAGTCTAAGCATGGCGCGATCCCAAACAGTGTAGTGTAGCCCCAAAGTAAGCGAAGCGCCAGGAGAGCAGGCTTACGGGACGGGAGCCGGTGATGGCGGCATGGCACCACGTTTCTGCAGGGACCGGAGGAGGTGGTTGTGGTTGGCGCAAGCCACCAAAACCATAAAAGAGATTGGCCGGCCGGACGATCGTCACAACTGGGGAAGGCTGAACTGCAGAAGCTCACAGGCGGCCACACTGCTCGGAGCCTCGCATCGCACGCCTGCCTGCTCGCTTCGCTAGCCGCTACGTGCTCCACGCTCCCTTGCCGCACCAGAAGCCTGGCTGCCTGACTCTGGCCTTTGGAGACGGCGAGAGCCAAGCCCTGTGGACAGGAGCCGCTCGGCCCTGAGAAGCTAAGCCGCGTACCCGTTTCAGGCAGCTGTTGCCAAACGGGGAAGGGAAGAAGCATCCTCCTGGCGTCGCACCGGCTACTTGGCCATTGGAAAACGCCATGCGCCGGCCGCCTTGTTAACTCAGGAATTATTACTACAGCTGCTCCTGCCGCTGCTGCTTAACTTTTTGTGTGTGTGCCCAGGTCAATCATTTTTAGTCTGAGACTTTGCGTTCTCCTTCTGAAGTGGGGAAGTATCTATCTTATAGATCGTGATAAGATATCGTTGCATCATTGATTTGTTTTTGAACGGACTGCTGAAGGATCGGAGATTCGGTCCTTGATGAGTTTCTCTGCTCTCATGCTCTCTGGTCAGAATCGATAGCTGGAATTGAAGAGGTTCGCGTATAGTGCATTATTAGTTGCTGCAGAGTAGTATGACTTTTAAAATTTTATTTTCAACAATGGTATGTAGTCTGACTTCATTTTCCTCTCCGAGAAAAAGATGTGTATAGAACTTGCCCTTACAGCTATTAAAAGGAAGACGGTGTCTACCCATCCATACTAACATGAGCTAATTACCCCTTGGTCGTTTACTTGTGTTGCAAAATGCAACCGCCCCCCTGGTGACGTAGCTAATGGTGGTCGGCCGCCGGTTGATTTCTGTTGTTCTACGTAAACGTCCACCACCACGGAATTAGCGAACGCTCCAGATATCCGCCTAAACTAATCGCAAAAAGGAAGCAACAAAGAAGCCACGAGGGCGCATAGGACCTCCGAGCGTTCGACACTTAGCGGCAGTGGGGGCACACCTGCATGCACGGTGTCGCCAGGATTCAGCTGGGCAAGGTGATTTCCCAGGGGAGCACCATTCGGGGATGGCTGCAGCTAGCTGCGCGCGCCCATTGAATTGAGTGGATGCATTTTGCCTTTTTGCTCGCCTACGGTCTTCTTTTCTTGTCTTTGTTTGCCCCTAAAGTCTGGGTGCGGTTGGGCGGGCGGTCAAAAATCACCTCGATTTGGCGTCGCCGTTGCAGCATGCTCCTGTGCGAAATGTTCATGTGTTCTCTTGATTAAACTAGGAATTGAGGACCCAACAACTAATTCGTCGAATAGTCTAACGCTGTGCGCGCGACTGCAATTTGCAATATATACTAGCTTATTACTTGCCGTACGTCGCCTTCTGCACGGCAGAAAACAATACGGTGTGGCACCTACGGCCAGGAAGGCTGGCTGCTGTTCCCCCCACCCCTGCGTGTGTGGTGACGCCAACTACTCTCGGGTCGGGTGGCTCTGTCTGTATTTCACCGCGTGCATGCGTCGCTCAACACTCATCAGGGGGAGGCGCCATGCAGTAGTGAAGTGCCACCGCGCCTCCTCCTCCTCCTTCCTCCCTTGCCCGTCGTCCCCGGCCCTATATAAACCCTGCACCACTACCTCCACAGATTCCAAGAACAGATGCAATTCTGAAACTCCCAGCCTCCAGCATTGACAAACTTGTAAGAGCTAGCCAGCAACTCGACTCGAGTGCCCGCGACAATGGCGGCCTCTGTTGATCGTCACCTGGCGGCTTCCCACCCGTGGCCGGGCAATGCACCGCCGCAGAAGAGCTTCGACATGTTCAGCAGCACGGGCGGTTCAGGCAGGCGGCGTCCCGGCCCGGACTCCGATTCCGACGACGAGGACAGCATACCCCCCGACTGGCGCGCGCTGTACCTCCCTCGCCTGGAGGTGGACCCGCCCGTCCACGACCCGCGCGACGAGGCCACCTCCGACGCGTGGGTCCGGCGCCACCCGGCCCTGGTCCGGCTCACGGGGAAGCACCCCTTCAACTCGGAGCCCCCCGTCCCGCGCCTCATGTCCCACGGGTTCATCACCCCCGCGCCGCTCCACTACGTGCGCAACCACGGGCCGGTCCCGAAGGCGGACTGGTCGACGTGGGCCGTGGAGGTGACGGGCCTCGTGAAGCGGCCCGCGAGGCTGAGCATGGAGCAGCTGGCCACGGAGTTCGAGGCCGTGGAGCTGCCCGTGACGCTGGTGTGCGCGGGCAACCGCCGCAAGGAGCAGAACATGGTGCGCCAGTCCGTGGGCTTCAACTGGGGGCCCGGCGCCATCTCCACCTCCGTCTGGCGCGGCGTCCGCCTCCGCGACGTGCTGCGCCGCTGCGGCGTCATGGGCGCCAACGCCGGCGCCGAAAACGTGTGCTTCGAGGGCGCCGAGGACCTGCCCGGCGGCGGCGGGTGCAAGTACGGGACAAGCCTCAGAAGGGCGGTGGCCATGGACCCGGCCCGCGACGTCATCCTCGCATACATGCAGAACGGCGAGCCGCTGGCGCCCGACCACGGGTTCCCCGTGCGGGTCATCGTGCCCGGGTTCATCGGGGGGCGCATGGTCAAGTGGCTCAAGCGGATCATCGTCGCCGACAAGGAGTCGGAGAGCTACTACCACTACCGGGACAACCGCGTCCTGCCGTCACACGTCGACGCCGAGCTCGCCAATGCCGAAGGTTTCTTCGCTGCCTCTCTCGGCCGCTCATTCATTTTTCACATGCGCGCGCCTCTCTCGACTTACCTGTTCTTTGTTTCGAATGCAGCGTGGTGGTACAAGCCGGAGTACATGATCAACGAGCTCAACATCAACTCGGTGATCACCACGCCGGGCCATGACGAGGTGCTGCCCATCAACGCGCTCACCACGCAACGGCCGTATACGATGAAGGGATATGCGTACTCTGGTGAGTAGTCCAACGCACCTTTCATCATCTTCCCATCTTGCATCACTCGTCGTGTCGTGCCGTATCGTCATGGCTGTCCCGATTTTCTTCCCTTTTTTTATTTTTTATAAATTTCTTCCTTTCGTTTTTAGAGTAGTAGTCGGAAATTAATTCGGCCCCTCTCTGCTTCAGTATATATAAAAAAAGGCCCACCACAAATAACGACGCTGATTTCTTTTGTTACCAGGTGGCGGCCGGAAAGTTACCCGGGTGGAGGTCACCTTGGACGGCGGCGAGACGTGGCAGGTGTGCAACCTGGAGCACCCGGAGCGGCCGACCAAATACGGCAAGTACTGGTGCTGGTGCTTCTGGTCCGTGGAGGTGGAGGTGCTCGACCTGCTCGGGTCCAAGGAAATCGCCGTCCGCGCCTGGGACGAGGCCATGAACACCCAGCCGGAGAAGCTCATCTGGAACCTCATGGTAATAAAGTCGCACAATCTTAGTGCTAGTTATTCATTCTTTTATCAGTCGTGAACAGAATGCTCAACTTGTTACGTATGCAGGGGATGATGAACAACTGCTGGTTCCGTGTGAAGATCAACGCGTGCCGTCCGCACAAGGGCGAGATCGGCCTGGTGTTCGAGCACCCGACGCAGCCGGGCAACCAACCCGGCGGGTGGATGGCGCGTCAGAAGCACCTTGAGGCGTCGTCGGAGAGCGCGCAGGGCACGCTGAAGAAGAGCACGTCCACGCCCTTCCTCAACACGTCCACAACACAGTACACCATGTCCGAGGTGCGCCGCCACACGTCCCCGGATTCCGCGTGGATCATCGTGCACGGCCACGTGTACGACTGCACGGGGTTCCTCAAGGACCACCCCGGCGGCGCCGACAGCATCCTCATCAACGCCGGCACCGACTGCACCGAGGAGTTCGACGCCATCCACTCCGACAAGGCGCGCGGCCTCCTCGAGATGTACCGCGTCGGGGAGCTCGTCGTCACCGGCTCCGGCTACGCCTCCTCCTCGCCCAGCAGCAGCACCGTCGACCTCACATCCATATCCATCGTCGAGCAGCAGGTCGTCGCGCTGGCCAACCCGAGGGAGAAGGTCAAGTGCCGGCTCGTGGACAAGAAGAGCCTCTCCTACAACGTGCGGCTCTTCCGGTTCGCGCTCCCGTCCCCCGACCAGAAGCTCGGGCTCCCCGTCGGGAAACACGTGTACGTGTGCGCCACCATCGGCGGCAAGCTCTGCATGCGCGCGTACACGCCGACGAGCTCCGTCGACGCGGTCGGCCACGTCGAGCTCCTCATCAAGGTCTACTACAAGGACGAGGACCCCAAGTTCCCCGCCGGCGGGCTCATGTCGCAGTACCTCGACTCCCTCCCCCTCGGCGCCACCATCGACATCAAGGGCCCCATCGGCCACATCGAGTACGCCGGACGCGGCGCCTTCTCCGTCAACGGCGAGCGGCGGCGAGCGCGGAGGCTGGCCATGGTCGCCGGCGGGACGGGGATCACGCCAGTTTACCAGGTGATCCAGGCCGTGCTCCGGGACGACGACGACGACACGACGGAGATGCACCTCGTCTACGCGAACCGGACGGAGGACGACATACTGCTGCGGGAGGAGATCGACCGGTGGGCGGCGGCGCACCCGGCGAGGCTCAAGGTGTGGTACGTGGTCAGCAAGGTGGCGCGGCCCGAGGACGGGTGGGCGTACGGCGTAGGCAGGGTGGACGAGCGGGTGCTCAGGGAACACCTGCCGCCGGGCGACGACGGCGAGACGGTCGCGCTCGTGTGCGGGCCGCCGGGGATGGTCGACTGCACGGTGCGACCGGGGCTCGAGAAGATGGGCTACGACCTCCACAAGTCGTGCCTCGTCTTCTGACTGAGACACCTCCTCAAGCCACTGCCACGGACAACTGTACATAGCGATTACTGCTGCGTATTGCAGCTTACTTGATTATTAACAAAAAAAATGCGTCGACCTTACTAGTGAGTACTACTGTATTTGGTACGTCGTATTGTAGCAAAGGCCATGGAAGTGCATACTACCTTGTGCCATGGCTGTTTTGTCATGAAATCATTGAGATGTAATAATGGTTCTATCTACGGGGGCCACGAATAAAGAACAGAGGCAATTGCCAGAGCAAAAGAGCACGTTTGGTTGTAGGGAGAGACTGTAATTAGTTTTATATTTAATTATTCTATTTAGGATTTAAATAATTAATATAATAACACTAAAATTTAGACTTTCAAAAAACGAACACACTAAAATTCTGCAAGACACGTTCTTATGGAGACTTTTACGATGAAGATCTTCATCAAGAATGGATGGAGGTTTAGCAATAGATTAAGTTTATGATCAATTTCTTTCCTTTATTTTAGTCTTTTTTGTGTGGATTATAATTATGTGCGCTATATGAGAGACAAAGTCTTTCCAATAGCCTTTTGTAATAAGATACGGTCATATGCATCTAGAGATGTAGAGCCCAAGACCTTTTCATTCGTTTGATGAAACATATTTCATTTATTAAAAAAAAATACTGCAAGACACAAAACCCAAGGCATTAAGGTCATTCTCAGTGGGTCTTTTATTTGGTATTAATTAGCTGCCACATAAGCAAAAATGATGATATGGCAAGGAATTTAATATGAAAGAGGAGAAATATCTTTCATCACCGTGAAAGGATGTTGACACTCTTTCTAAAAAGATGAAAACCAAATGAAAGTATACTGAGAGTATTTCCTTTCATATTAAACACCTCAAACAATAATTAAAAGTCAACTAGTAATAATTTAATGTTTTAGTAAGTCTCTGGAACTGTGATATGAAAGTGTGCACTGAGAAATTATATTTTATTTTATTAAACAAAATTAGAAAGTTGATGTGTCATATTTAAAAACTGTAAAATGGAAAAGAGGCCACTAAAAATGGCTAGGCAAATCGAAACACACTTCTAATACTACTTCTAAGCGAGGCAAGATTTTCTGGTAAAATCAGGCGCACCCAAAGGTTCGACTGCCATTTATGTGCAATCCACGCGGTTCTTGTGCATTAACTCAGAGGTAATGATCAGGACGGCAAGGCTGACTGGCTGAGAACCAAACTACTGACTTTTTTTTTTTTTTTTTTGCTTCTGCTCCTCCTTGACCTGCCTGTAGACTGTAGGGCAAGCAGGGCCAGTGCCAGCTGCCAGCAAGGGTCCCAAACGGACCCTGAAGCCCATCAAACCTTGCATTTGAAAGTTCAGTTCGTCTGCCTTAAAAGCCCATAGAATCTAGAAAGACAGCCCAGTTAACCAAGAAAAGCCCAAGTCTCAGTCTTCCACCGCACGACGCCTCCTCCTGAGTCCTGACCTCCTCCCCCAGTGGCAGGCAGCTCCTCCCCCATTTTCCCGCCCAATCCGCCCCCAAAATCTCGAAATCGCGGCCGCGATTTTGCCTGCCCCACGCGGCTCATCCCCGCACGGCAATGGAGCCCGCCGCCGCCGACCTCCTCGCCGCCCTCTCGTCTCCCTCCTCCCACGCCGGCCTCCACTCCCGCTTCGCCGCCTACCTAGAACCATTCGCCCCACATTTCCCCTCCTCAAACCCTAACCCCAAGCCGCTGCCGCCGAAGAGGACGACGAAGCAGCAGCAGCAGCAGCAACCACCGCCCGATGCCGTCACGCTTCGCCCTCTCGCGAAGCGCTTCCTCCCGTTCCTCGCCCGCGCGCTCCAGCTCCTCCCGTCGCTCGTCCGCAAGAGTCCTAGCTCGGGTGAGGCAGACGGAGGGGACCCAGACGAGCTCCTCGAGATCTACGGCCTCCTGTTGGACTGCCTCACTGCCATATCGCCCTGTCTCACGGGGAAGCCCTACTCCGTGCTGCTCCAGCGCGGCCGCTTTGTGTGCTGCCTCGAGTCGCGTGGCCACCTCGCGCGTACCGAGGCGGAAGCAGCCGCCACCCTCGGTATCCTTCGCTCTGTGCTCTCTCCCAATGCTACGAGCACCAAGTCACGGCGTGGTGCTGTAAGTGCTGATTCCATCCTTCCAGACCCTGGCGTCGCTGGGGAGGCTGGCAACGATCCTGAAGTCTCCATCCTCGCGGTGGAGCTCACGGTCTGCCTGGCTAATTGTGCCAGCAAGGGAAATGTGAAGGAAAATGCCCCTTACGAACGGGTTCTCAGCCTTGTTCAGGAGCTCCAGCCGTGGCTTCGGTGAGATTGCTAACGTTGCATTCGAATCTACTCTACCTCTGGATTTTATTTCGTGACGTTTGGAGAGCTCAACATAAAAAAGATCGTAATTGCTAAACATTGTTTACAGGATTCTGGCTGAGGACGTCAGTAGGAGGTATCTCGCACTGCTTGTGAACGCAATGAGCCGTTGCACCCTTTTCTTGGTTGCCCAGCCTTTGCTTTTCGATTCTGATCTGGTACATGAATTCTGTGTTGCTACGTTAGAGGAGTGTGCCAAGGCACATATGATCGAACGTTTGATGGCAGTATGTGTCTTTTGCAATTGATTGCCTTTTGCTACTCTCCAAATAAAGTGTTGTATTAGTAAGTTCATTCTTGTACCGTTTTTCCTGGTGGCAGGTTGCTCGCAAGGTTTGTTCTTCAGTAGATTTGAGTTGGGCTGGGAGCACAACTCTTTTGCTTGACTTGTTAAATATTGCCATTGACTCTGTTGCACATGTAAAGGTATATACATGCTTCCCTTGATTTTCTGCAATTGAATATATTTTACCTTTAGGAGATCGTAAAGGGTGTTATTGGTCGCACCATAGCCAACTTGGTAAACTTGCTGTTGGGCTGATACAAAAGATACATTGTTAAAATTGCGCTGTAGTCTTTTAAAATTTCCTAAGCATGAATGTGCAGATCCCTGTTGTACTATTTTCAACTAACTTTGATGCTTGCAATTCAGTAACCAGTTGACGTTGTATATCCCACTTTTTTTTTTTTTTTTTGGGGGGGGGGGGGGGGGTGAATATGCCCAATACACATTTCTTCAGCTACTAATATTGATTGGCTTTCACACTTTGTACACTTTTATATCCATATTCACTGGGTCAATCAAAGCACTTATAAATATCTACCATCCTGCCTATGATCGTGAACAAATCATATAGTGCTATGTGTTTTTAGAGTACTCTTGTTTTCTTACATTGCCGTATCGTTGCTAAGATACTTGTATGTGATCCTGAATTCCAGTGATGTGCTAAATTGTTATATACCGACATAATTTCTGGCATGCTTATGCATTCTCTCATATATTCTTTGTATGATATGCAGCAATAACATCATACCATCAATTCTGTACTCTATGATGGCAATGAAATAATGAGCTTTTTGTTTTTACAATAAGGAGTTATTACCTGTTATAACATTAATGTTTTCCAGGTTGACGTACAGAAAGCTGTAAATGACTTGATGGTATTCGTGGCATATTTTTCTCGGCACTTTCTTTCTTCACATAGAGAAGTACGCTTTGGTGCTTCAGAACTACTTTATAAACAAGGTGGTTATTTCTCTGAGGTACATGCTTTTATTGTCTTTCAAGGATTGCATTCTCATTAAAGTGTACGATACAAGAGCCACATCTGTTTTGAGTAATGTAATTTCATACAATGCTTAGGTTTCCCCTCCTGCTGCCTCAGTACTCCTTCTTTACGCAGCTGGATTATACTTCAGCAGCCAGCAAGTTGAAAATGAAGAGAATCCATGTATGTCTGCAGATATTCTCAACAATGAGAAGAACATACAGGTTTTAAAGAAAGCACTTGGTGCACTATCACAGTTCTTTTGTGTTCTCAATGGAAGATCCGTTCCACTCCATAGTTTAACGAAAGATTCAAATTTATTAATGCACCAAGGGTATCCCCATAGAAAATATAATTATTCTCAGTCAAATGGTGATATATCATTTGTGGCATACTTGGATTCTTTGGAGTTTGTTTGCAAAATTTTATTGCAGCAAGCAAATACAATCTGGAAGTTATTCTCTGATGGAAAAGTTGTTCATAATTCTGGAAGCATGGACTATGTCTTAACTGCATTACATCAGTTCTCTGATTCCAGCCTTGCAGCTTATAGGTAGGTCCATGAGATCACAAGCATTTACACTGTATTAAGTGGCTTTTCAAAATAAAAATCCAGGATAAATAATGAATCCTGATTTTGTATCATTCTTTTTCTTGTGTGCAGCTGTACAAAGATGTCTGAAGGTGACAATGAGAGACTGCATGAACAACGTGGAACCTTTCTGAGAGTTCTAATTTCAGCTATTAAAGTTTCATTTGCTATGAACAAAGATGTCCAGGTACTCTAGTCATTTCTCTGACATTTCTATTGAGCCTTATCCCATCGGACTGACATCCAATCAAATATTGTCATTGCGGCTAGTGTATCAAAGCATCCACAGTTCCAGTCTATGTTGAGAGCTATTCAGCTATCATAACCCATAATTCCAGTCTTTTGATAGCTGAGCGCTACCATTTTATCACACATATATAAAATGATAACCTGCTTGGATGCATGGGATGCTATGTGTGGAAAATTGTTATTGAATTGCTTACTGTTACATTGTATTCCTATCGCTATTATCTATTAATGCCCCTTTACTTGCATTGTCCAGAAGAGTCTGTCCTCCATCAATTGTGCTGTTTCAAGTACATGGTTAACACTTGAGGAGCTAAAATTTTTTATATCTTTACTCGGCAACATTGGAGTGACACTTTATAATACCGGACACTTCGAGGAGGTACTTCTGAGGATTGATATTCTTTGACCAAGGTACCTTCCAAGTTACCATTGAAATTGAATACCATTTTCACTTCTCCAGGCACCGAAGGCCTTAGAACTATGCTGCCAAACAATATGGGCACATGTCAGACTTTCTAACTCTAGACTAGCAGCAACGACAGATGGGTGCAAAATTATTGATGTTCCACTGAAGTGTACATTGAAGGATATCATTGTGGATTCATTCGCAAGGATCGTGAAGATGGTTGAAATACTCCACAGATGCGGTGCAAAAATAACATGTGAGATTGTTGCAAAGAGCTTGTATGAATTGTTGGTTTATGGCAATGTTTCTGAATATTTGAACAGCTCTTTGATGCTGATCAAGTTGTGGGTTAAGGTACTGTTGATTAAAGTGAACTTTGTTGTTTATTACACTTATGTAGTTGTAATTTCACTTATCTTGTTTTTCTCAAACTACAGTCTACATGCAAAAATTTTAAGGATGATCAGAGTGCGGATAGTGCTCCACTTCTCTATCGCTCTCTTTTGAGCCACCCATCACCATTGCCAGTGAAGTTGATAGGTTTAATTGTAGAGCAGGTATCTCACTTTAATTTCTTTGGTTAAAAATAGTATATCTGTTATGTTCTGTTTTGGGGCTAACCGCACTATGGAAATTGTTTTCCTCCTCAGGAGTTATTAGCATACGGATTAATGGAAACTCACAACACGACTTTCTGTCTTAAGATGCAAATGAGGATCATTGATGTTCTGTTTAATGAAATATACTGTTCAAAAGAATTTGATTTCGAAAGATCGAGGGTTCTAATTAGAAAGGCAGGAGTACTTCGTGCATCGGGAGTGAAGCACATACAAAGCTGCCTTGAATATTTATCAGAAGCAATATCTTTACTGGTGAGCTTGACCTCCATATTACATTTTGTTGTTTATCTCTAGATCAGTATTAATATTTGATCATCTAACCATTGAAATACTTAAATCATCTAACCAGCAAAATATCTCACAAGATATGTCTCAAGGCAGCACAAATATAATAAATCAATTGGCTATTGCCCACTGCTTGTATGCTCATTGTGCTCAGGAGGGCAATCTTGATATCAAGGTAATCACTTCAGATCTTAGTTGTGTCTGGTAAGCACAGAAGCTTTACCAGGACACTCATCTGTATATTTATTAAATTGGTGTAACCTATGTGTTCTGCCTTCTAATTATGTTTGAGTATGATTGTTGTTAATTTGAATAGGTAATATTGGAGAATGCTGATAATGCATATAAATTGTGGTCAAAGATTGGAATTTTTTATCATTCTTCTCCCAGAATGGTCTTTGAACAACTGTCAAAATCTATTGTACCTCTTCTTTGTTCTCTGGTTGATTTATTTGCTGTAAAGGTAATGTATAATTTCATTGTTGACCAAGATGCATTTGCTTTCCTTTGGCAACATAATAATGTACATTTGCTCTACCATCTCAGGGATGCTTTCAGCTTCAATTTGACTTGTGCAAGATCATGATAAAGATATGGAAGCAAGAAAAATTACCCCTTGAAAAATTATTTTCCTCGTTGTTCACCAATGGGCGTCTTAGTCATGCTTTCTGTCATATCCCAATGGACCCACAATTTGTTTCTTATGTTGCTGAACATTTTGGTGTTGACTGCCAACATACAGAATTTTGGAGGAACTGTTTCAAAGGAGATCATTCCTGTTTTGCCATGTTTCTTCAAAGGATGTTATGTAGTGACTTATTTTTGTCTCAATCATGGGACCATTCGATTCAAAGACAGTTCAGTTTTGATGCCAGTGTTGATGAGGTCGATAAAATAGCGTCATCTCTAGTTTCTGAAGTATGTTCTGTTATTTTTTTTGTACTAAATTAGAAACCATGGTTTCTTATTTATTATTTTTTCCACTTATTATAATGCACCGTTTGATTTTGCAGGTTACTTCAGATGACCAGTCATTATTTATAGCTAGCCATCTATACTATGATTTGTCAGAAAGGCATTTTTCAGGTGGACTATTTTTCGAGGTACTCTATCTGTCACTCAGCAATTAAAGTTTGCATATTTTTGCCCTTTGAAACATTGGCGTGAAGTCATCAGCTCTTATGAATGATTTCCAGATTATTGAGCTGGTCAATAAACACATCCAATGTTTGTTTGTTTTATAGGCCTTTTCATATGGAAAAGAAGCCCTCCATTTGCGAAGAAAGCTTCTAAAGAAGAAGTTTAAACTTACTTCAGCCGAAACAGGAAATGTTGAAAGCCAACATTGTGGGCAGGGACTTGTTTCCCTTGAAGTATGGGGACCAACAATAGCTGAAATTTGGCCAGATTCAACTAGATCAGCCAGCACAAAAGATTCTTTCCTCACTCCATGGAATGTACTCAGATGCTATCTTGAAAGCACTTTACAGGTATGATGAGAATTTTATACAATCCTAGATTTTTTTGGATAATGATACAAATACAATCCTATAATACATTAGTAATAACAGGATACTCCATTCATATAAATTATGATTCCTCTAGTGCCATTTTCGTTAATTTAGTCCTCTAAACCGTATTAAATAACACATCCAAAGATGAAATTGCCTATAGAATAACACATATGTTGTTTAGAGTAGATCATTACATACAATTTATCAAACAAAACAAAGGCAAAATAAAGATGTCAGTGCACATATTAGCAATAAAATGTGGCACTATTCTTCCCAAAAAAGCTGAAAAATAGTAGTATGCCACCTCTTACTGCAATATTAAAAAACTGACATGTTTCAGTGAAAAAAGCGAACTAAATTGTCGAAAAGTGGCATTGTAGGCATCAAAAGTTAGGTTGATGGCAAATAAGGAACTTCAAATATTTTTATGGCAAATAAGGAACCAAGTAAATTTTCAATGGCATAGAAGGAATTCTCTCTTTGTATTATTGTAATCAATTGAATTTAAGCTGGAGTTATGCAGCTTTAGCCATTATCTGTGGGCTGTAGCTCAAATTTCCTTGCGCATGATGCTCACTCTGATGTATTTAGGTTGCTGTGATGAATGAATTGATTGGCAATGGTGCTGAAGCAGAAGTTCTGTTACGGAATGGAAAAGAGACATCAATTTTTCATGAGTTACCTGTTTTCTGCATTGCTTTTACATCATTACTAGGTCTGTACACCTCTGACATTGTTGTTCTGTTCATCAGTTCTTCTGTCTTCTATTCAGTCGTATGACTTGGATTTTATTCAGGTCAACTATATCGTAAGAGACAGCTGTGGGAAGAAGCAGAGGGTGAGCTTAAATATGGCCGAGATCTTCTTGCGAAATACAATGCAGTCATTTCATGCAAGCTGTGCAAGCTGACTTTGGATATATCAATTGACATGCAAGTTGGCGATCTGTTTTGGAGTCTCTTCAAAATGGATTTCCAGAAACAGCCTACAACCAATTTGTCTAGTGCTTTCGTTATGTACCAGTCTGCAATGGAGAAATTGAACAGCAATGGCTTGCAATTTTTTGCTGGTTCCAATGAAAGCCTGAAAACTGATTCTGATGTGTGTTGCAGAATGAAGCATGAAAATAGTAATCTTGGTAAAGAATCTTTAACATCAAAGGATGACACGTTTCCTTCATGTCATGTTAGCGTATTGTTGGGAGACACATCAATGGATCAGCGCATTGAGCCCATGGTAGTAAAAGGTCAATCGAAGAATGCTGAAGCCGGTCCCGTGTTAGATGTTAAAGCTAAGAGGCGATCTGCACGTCTAGCTAAAGAAGAGAACTTGGAGACTAATGCAAAGATTAGAACTCGCTCTAAGCGAACTGCACATGTGAAAGCTGACAAAGTTTCAACTGAGTTGAATCATGATGAATTGCCTGTAGATACAAATTTTCCTGATGGCATTGACTGCAGCAAAAATGATGTATGCAGTTTGTTTGGTTGCTGGAATTGCCTTTTTGTTAAATCACTCAGCTCTGGGCACATCCGAAACATTCTGCAGTTCAGATGGGATTGTGTTTGTCGGCGCTACCTTGTGTCTCTTCTGTTAAAAATAGGTACTTTCTTTTTAGTATGTTCTGTTGTGCTTGGAGATTGAGATTTGCAGTTGTGTGCTTATTTATAAATTTAGAACTACATTAAAAAGGGAAAAAAAAAACGCTACAACCTATAGGATGAATTTTGTGGCTTTTATAGGCACACAAATTTGTCCCAAATAGGACAACTTTAGTCGTCTTGATGTACCCACACCCTCAAATGCATGGGTTCAGTTCCTATATTGAGTACTGAATTAGCATGGATCTTCAGTTTGTCATGCTTATATGATTTGTTCAACACCAAATTGACAGGATACTGGCTAAAGGAAATAAGGAATATTAACCTACCGTCCATCCACTACGCCTTTTGTCCTGAGTCACCCTACGTAGACAAATCTTGTGCAGGACTTGACAAATTAGATATCTGCATGGGATGTCAAAATATTTCAGAAAATATGGGTTACTGGATCGCACAATTATTTCCATCCAAAACAAATATTTGAATTTAAGTTTGTTTAATAACATTAGCCACTGGGCGTATGCAAATTGCTGCTAAGTCTCTCTAGGGACAACTTGGCTGAATTAAGTCTGAGTAGTCAACAAAGTACTATTAGTTTCCTGGTAGCGACTGGCTATCATATTGTAATTTATAAGAGCCTTGGGAGTCCTACTGAATATGAATCGATGATTACTAAGTGTGCTGGATCATATCGCCTGCTATCCTGCTTCAGATACTTGATCGAATTTCCTTGTTTGCAACTTGCTAGTTTATCAAGTTAATTCATCTATATGTGGTTCTGCAATGGTCTCACCTTTCTTGTTGCAGCTAAAGCTTCAGGAGCTCACAAGGGCCATCGTGGAGTACATGAAGTTCACTCTGTATATTGGCAGTGCATGTCACTATTGTACTTCAGATCTCTTCCTCAGGGTTATTATAAATTTTATGAGCCTCATTTGGTTAGAGTAATCATGAATGGGAACTGTCATGATTTTCTTCCTTTGGACCGTGCTGAAATACTATTCAGTATGAGCTTCTTTTTACTAAAAGGCATCCTTTCGGAACACTCAAGGTCGCTCATCAAGTGCCTATATGCAACATATAGATGTATGACATTCTGGTTTTGGCGGTTTACTAAATTGCTATTTTCTTGTCACTGCAGGGATGTTTGCTGCAGCTTCTCTAGTGTAGAAATGTCTGATGTTGTGCCCTGGTTGCTAAAAGCTTTTGTTCTATCCAGAGAGAGTCCCTTGCTTTTACAGGAGGTTTGTACTGCCCTTTCAACTTGTGCTCTTGTAACATGGACCATTTTTAATGTTCAGTGAATGGCAATGCTATTATTTTGCAAATCTTAAAGGTTTTTCAGTGTTGCTTTGCTTTACTGCTGGTAGCTCCGGTGTTGAAAACTTGAATTCCAAATTGCATGATGCAGATTTGCAAGCTGCTTGCATGTGTATTCTTGCTATCAACAATAGATTCCTCGATTCAACTGCCTTTATTTTCCCAAGGATCTCTTTCTTTGAACCACTGGGCTGCATATTTCCATCAAATATCTGTCGGAACTCATCGCAACTGCCAGTATCTTGCTACCTTAGAAGTGTTGCCCAGAGAAAAGATTTCAAAGGTTTGTACCATGGCAGGTTGAATTTCTAGATCAGAATAGCCCCATGTTAGTCTTATTTAATTTTTTCTCACTATATTTTCAGGGTTCCCTTGTAGACTTCAGAAAAGAGACTAATGAGAATGTTGCAAAAAATCTCAGGTTCGAAATTTGAAATAACATCTATTTTTTTTAACTTATTGTATCTGTAGACATACAGTAAAACTTAAATATATTTTTCAGGTTTGCATCAGTGGACATACAGTATATAGAGAAACATATAATAGAGTTCTTCAATAAACTTCCAGATGTACCAATCCTGTGCATTAGTGTATTTGGGGACGATTATGTGAATATCCTTGGGGATAGTCTTCTCATGCCTTCCTCCTTTCCTGCTTGGATGTTGCTTTCAAGGTTTGATTCAACAAGCAAACCTACCACAATGCTTTTGCCAGTAGATGCTATTCCAGAAGGTTTGTTTTATTCCAGTTGCATATGGTTACATGACTCAATCTTGTACCTTTTGTATTTTTATTTACTTGATGTTACTTCACAGAAATACAGCATGAAGATATTTCTATTAAAGATTTGGGCGATCTGACTACTTCGGATAAAAAGTGGCCGTGCCCCTGGGGCTATTCTATCACAGACTATGTGGCCCCAGCTTTTAAAAGCATACTTCAGGATAATTTTATCTCGCTCTCTAGTGCAACCCTCACTACGAATGATGTACAAGCAAAAAATGTTAGGTGGTGGTCACATAGAATGAAGCTCAACAAGTACCTGGACAAAGTACTGAAGTAAGATCATCTATTTTCATGTCAAATTATGAATTGGTTCCATTGTTTACACCTCATGGGGTCAATAGGAATGCATTAATTCCCTAAAAAAAATTGGAATGCATTAATGTTTGTTTTTGCTGATGGTGTTTTCATTCTTCTGAACAGAGACATTGAGCAATTATGGTTAGGACCCTGGAAATGCCTTCTCTTGGGACAACAATTAGCTGACCGGCACATTGAGGCAGCATTGTCACACATTATTGTTGGTGTGGAAGCAGAATTCAAACTTGAAATTAATCCCGCACTCATCAAGGCTATCCTTGGAGGTATTGTATCAGTGGATGAGCTACAAGAATGTGTTTATCAACTAATTTTGTATAAAGGTTACTTCGGCAGGGGAGGGTGCTGTGGCAAAGATAGACTTAGGGCCTTCTCTTCTCGCCAGATTGTGGATAAAGCTCTGGAGAAGCTCAGGTCTTTAATAAAAGGTGCAGCAAAAGAGCTACCTGAGGAAGTTCACCGAGGGCCTGTCATTTTTGTGCTGGATATCAGTGTGCAGGTGGGCAACATGGTAGTCATATTGATTCCTTTTCTTATGTTATTTTACAACTTTACATCTTACTGGGGTTTTTGTGCTTGTGTTGCAAGTCTAAATGCATTTTTTGCTGATAGGTGTCAATTCTGAGAATTACTATCTGTCACTTGTTTCTATACTCAAACCAATATGAGGAAAAATAGACATTTTAATGTCAATTCAAACTTTTTGCATCCTTTGTTATGAGAAAGATATGTTGAACTCCAGGACTTATTGTTCTGTTTACCAAGGCATATTATTTCAGCATTTCTTTATTGACAGTGCTTCAATTTTTTTGCATTCTTTGTTGTAAGAAAACATGTGCTCATGTTTTACTCTGGGCTTTGTTGCTCTAATTATGTAGAAATGCTATATCAACATCAGTCCTGTGTGGTGCATGTTACCTTTATACATCTTCCCTGACCTCTCCCACCTTATTTTTCAATTGCAGATGCTTCCTTGGGAGAATTTGCCTATAGTAAGAAATCAAGAAATTTATCGCATGCCCTCAATGGGTAGCATCTTATTTGCATTGGATCGAAGCAATTATCGTTACAAAGATGATGAGATTACGGGCCTGCCTTTTCCTATCATTGATCCTTTCAATGCATTCTATTTGTTGAACCCTAGTGGTGACCTGAGCAGCACAGAAAAAGAATTCAATCAGTTGTTCAGAAACTACGAATGGAAGGTAAACAATGATATTTCTGGACTTAATAATGAATATGGGAAAGCCAGTTCCTCTCTTTGATCAACAATTATTTCATACAGTTAAAAAAACAGTTATCTCCTTATTGGAATTGCTTTCATGGTTCTCAGATGAGATTTTTGTATAAATAAATTTCTGTGTGGCGTACAGAAGGGGCTAGCCCACCTGTTTTCTTTATGATATAAAGTTATATAATGGAAATTTCGATGCAGCTGAGTAAGGGTTCTGCATTATTCTACCAATAAATTTAGTGTTTATTTCCACCATGCCATCGATTTTGAATGTCTGTCTCTCGATGCAACGGTTACTTGTGAGTGAAAGGCTGCTCTACCAGGGAGCCCAGGACACTTGAAGCAATGACATGTAACCCATGATTACCAGTGAATGC
Source organism: Eleusine coracana subsp. coracana (assembly GCA_032690845.1). Classification (NCBI taxonomy): domain Eukaryota; kingdom Viridiplantae; phylum Streptophyta; class Magnoliopsida; order Poales; family Poaceae; genus Eleusine; species Eleusine coracana. Next base: position 68,504,862 of record CM064420.1, on the reverse strand, counting down.
TGAAAGTATGAATATCAAAACCATTTCCACAAAATTGACACGCAGTAGCATAAAAAGCTCAAATCTTGCAAAGATGATAGATAGCATGGGAGGAATAAGCAGTTGTTATTACTGTGTAATAAAGAGTTTCTTGATGGCATCCATGGACCTGTTTTTATTGGTATTGCTATCCAATTTGTTAGGTGCTTAGCCTTTAGTTTGTATGTTGCAATAAACAATTTTCTTGTTTGTTGTGGGTTTCATCTCTAGACTAGCCGAATTGCTTGGGACTAAAAGGCATTGTTTTGTTGTTGTAGGTTTTAGTTTGTATCCTAAAATTGGAGCAATCTCAACCACATATGGCCTAGAAATTTTTTTTAAGGGGGGTACCATTATAAGCACACGTGTTAATGGGCCAGTGGGTCATGTAAAGTAAACATGACTGTCATGCAGCTTCCTTTCTGTTTTCAAGTTGAGGGTAAATTTACCTGAACTGTTATGTAAATATGAGCAGCAATGGTTGTATGCAGGGAAAGGCTGGGAGTGGGGATCCCATAAGAGCTGAAGAGCTGATCTTGGCTTTGACGAATCATGATCTTTTTGTTTACCTTGGTCATGGAAGTGGTATGTCCTATACTAATCTAATTATAGTTTTTTGTGTCATTTTTGTTGGATATTTGTTGTACTACTTTTGCTCCAGTTACCATTTAATTTCTTCAGTTTATTGCAGTACAGTACTAGCTGATGACTTATCTTAAATTGTTTAGAACTGGATTTATTTCAAATTATTGTGAGTCTGACATATGAAAGTTTTTTTTAACTGCGATAACCTCCTCTAGTTTAAGCTATTATTGACATTGCATCATTTTTTTTAAAAAAAAAACTCTGAGCATAACCTTAATAAAAAGAACTATCATCACTCTGGATATCCAATATGGTATTGTTTGGTTGTGACTTGTTAATTGTACTAGGATAGCGGTGCAGGGACAATTGACAACAGTGGGAACTACTTTGCTTGTATTGCTACAGCCGAGAATGTTTCTGTTTAAAGGCATTAATGATCAGCTGCTATGCTATACTCCCTGTGTCCTAAAATAGTTGACACTCTAAGCATCTCTAGTTTTCCCAAAATACTTGTCATTCTCACTTCTCAACATACCTTCCCTCTTTCCAATACATCTCTATTTGTATCTCTCCTTGATTCTTGTGCACCCACCTTTTCTACCTCTCCTTTATTTCAGTGTTCAGAGCTAAAACATCAACTATTTTGGGACAGAGGGAGTAACTTTTAACAAATATGTACTAGCACAAGTATTACTATTCACAGAGCCTTTTAACTGTGAATATTGTTCTGATACTTTGTATACCAATATGGAGAACAATGGCAATTGTTAGTTAACATAATTAGTCTAGTCTATGCTCTAACTAGTCCAGGAAATTGCTGCAGGGAGTCAGTACGTTTCTGGAAAGGAAATTGAGAAACTAGATAAGTGTGCCGCAGCTCTTCTTATGGGATGCAGCAGTGGAACACTGCATTGCAAAGGGAGTTATGCTCCTCGAGGGGCCCCTTTGTCATATTTATCTGCTGGTTCTCCAGTTGTTATCGCAAATCTCTGGGATGTTTCAGATAAGGATATCGACCGGTTTTGTAAAGCTTTACTCAATTCATGGTTGCAAGAAAATTTAGAGGATGACAACATTTGCTCAGGGTGTTGGCAACTTACACAAGAACTTGAAGCATTGAATATTGCTGCTAAAGATAACGGTAGGACAAGACAAAAAAGCACACGAGGGAAAAAGTCACATAAGATAAATGATAGTGCCAGCTGCTGCTGCAGGCGGAGGCGAATAGCAACATATCTAAGTGAAGCTAGGCGTGCTTGCAAACTTCCACTTCTGATTGGCGCTTCTCCTGTTTGTTATGGTGTGCCTACAATCATTAGAAAGAAGTAATGGTTCGTGCTGAGTGCTGACACAAGAATAACGTACGTGGTATTTGGGCGGGCTGATCATTCACAGTTTTCAGCTAACCGCTCAAACCTGCCATCCTTCCGGCAGTAGTGTGCAATTTCTGTTCATGGATGGATAGTTAATTATCAACCCTGCCGATTTGAGACGGTCTCTGTTCTGTCCAAACTGTTTTGAACAACTGGCCACATCGACTGTCTGCCGTTGGGGCACTGGCCACGTTGATAGTCCACGTATGTGGCACTATTGACTGTTTGATGCGGTATGGAACCAGCTCATAAGTGCTCACAGCACATGCTTGGACGACTTGCCGTGGACTTGCAAACCGGCATGGTTCAGAGGTGTTTCCACATGTAATAGAAGTAGTTTTTAATTTATACATATCCTGTAAAATGTAATTCTAGCATTCATAATGTTAGTTTAGAGTTTATGTCAGGTCATTGATGGCGAAATTTGTAATCGCCAGTTTTTATTTATTTCTTGTAATTGATTATTATTGGGTTCTACGTGTGGTACAGCCGTACTATGGCGGACCGCTCGACGCTTTGTTGCTGTTTGAATTGCGAAGGGCAGATGCTGCATTACATTTTTTTTGTAAGGGATAGATACATCATACGCGCGCAGACTCGTAGACAAGATATATCATATGCGCGCAGACTTGCAGAACAAATGCCCATCTGATCTGATGTCTGGATTCATCTTCGCACGATCAAGCATAACTCGAGTTTTGGTTGGAGCATGCAAATTTTCAGACATGAATAAAAAAATTATACAGACCGCACATGACGGGTGCGGTGTTTTCCTTTTCATTAAAGAATGTAAGACGACATACATTGGTGGGGAAACAATGAGCTGATGTTAAGCTACAAGGTACACGATCATGAACAAGTAAATCGAGGCTGAAATTGATGAATGCCAGGCACCAGGGAATCATTTGTGCATGTACTCTGGTGAATAAAAACCACCTGTCCTCTCAATTACCACCTAAAAACAATCTTCCACGGTTCCTGCGGCGTCGCCGTCTCCGCCTCTCTGGTAGCACGTCAGTGCGTCTGTCTCCACCCATAACAATAGCATCCTCATCCTCCCCTTCCAAGGGGTAAGGGTATGGCGTGCTTCCATCGGCACCACTGCTCTCCTCGGCATTGTCAGATGCACCGTTTACACTCTGATGCCTTTGGTTCTGATGGTGCCGAGCAACTTGACGCATAATAAATAATATCATCCTTCGAGTGTTTTCCGTTCCATGGCCATCATCAACATCAACATCAGCATCGCTTTCTACTTCCTCCAAGTCCCCATCCTCCAAGTCTAGCACATAGTCACCAAAGACAACAGCCCTCCCCATAGTTGCAGTAATCGTACTGAGTGCATCTTGCCTCTCTCTTTCAATCTCCAGTGATCTCCACTTCTGTTCAAGGACAGGATCTACTTCCCTTGGCTTTGCAAGAGGGTGTTCTGACTTGACATGCTTGCGTAGTTCCTTGTATGTCCCCACAAACGAGCAACCATCCTGCATGCATGTCCTCCTTTTTCCATTGAGATATCTCCGAGCTGGTTCTACCACCGTCCACCCCTTCACTTTACCACGACATAGTGGGCATGCAAGGTCTGTCTTTTCACCAGCACCGGATGGTAATGTGTCTAAGTTAGTGCCCACGCTATTGACAGACACTTCCTGAAGCAGTGCACCCTTGGTGTAGGCATTCTTGAATTGATCGAGGCAATTCGAGTGGCGGAAGCTAGTCCCACACATGTAGGGGCGACACCCCTTATCATGTGATGAACAAAGGAGGAGAACTGCATTGTGCGGATACTCCATGCAGACAGAACAGTTTGCATCTTCCCAGTCCATTTTCTGCACAGTTGGAAGTGTCCTCTTCCTGTTGGATTCTTTCATCGACTTCCAGCTGTGTGAAGGAATGGGATACGGGGTAGGCCTGAGCTGACGAGCCACATGCCTCCTTGCTCTAGCACTTCTTGCCATTTCCTTGCAAATCTGGCCAGAAAGACAAAATTACATTCTTTGCAGAGAATATTGAAAGATGAAAGATTCAAAGGACATGTGATTACATGAATGATAAGGGAAAGTGAAAAATGCATACTTTTTTCCATTCAACAACAGGCTGTGAATTATGTATGAAACCACTAATAACTGCATGGATGCAAAACAGTATGACCAACATATCTTACCAGGTCAAAGGGAATATTGTATGATCTACTGATCCTCACAGTTCTCCAATAAAAAATCAACAAAGAGGTCAATGAGGAGACAGCACTGTAAATATTCCCTTAGGCTAGTCCCAATGGGGGATTTCATTGTTGTTGTTTCCAAGAGTGCCATGTCATCTAAAATATTTTGAGACTACAAATGAAACAATCTCTCCAATGCATGGTTTCATTTGGGTATTTCATTACACTTAATTCAATGTTCTTTCATTGGTTATCTATAAGTTGAAATGAAAGTCCTATCCTCGAGTGCTAATATCGTAGTGTTTCAAATCTAGGAAACTGTGTATACCCAGTTTCATCAAAATGAAACTATGAAACTCCTTTCTTCATAACTTCTTTGCCATGTCACCAAAATTGCTTATGTGGCACCTCATTTATTGAAAATGAAACCCCCATTGGGAGTAGCCTTACGGAAAAGCTGAAGAACTAAAAATGAACATAAATCATGTTGAAACATGTGACAATTTCCTAAGCTGCGGAGACCACCCACTTCCACACCATTCAAATGGCATCATAGCAACAAAAGAAAGCAGAAGGTTGCAGATTATGCCACTGTTACAAAAGGCATGGAGGTTACAGATGACCAGTACGTATCCTGAGTGGATAGATTGTGATTTCCACCCAATAATGTTATTTTCACAGTGCAAAAAAAAAAAGGGATCCACCCATCAATGGTAATACTAATAATATACAGCGTTACTTAGCATCGTTACCCGCAGAATGCAGCTTTAGCCTGCAACAACCCTCCCCCTCCTCAAGCAAGCTATCAAACTTCAGATCCAAATCGGTGGAAAAAGCAAACAAGGAAGGCCAAGCCACAAATAGACTTTATGGGATCCAAACTCAAGGAGTAGGTTGATAAAGAAACAAACAGTTGGACCAACTGATATCATATAATAATGAAATCAATGGATATGATAGATGTGATCTACATTCCCAATTAAATATCACAAGCAAGACCAAGATTAGAGCTAAAGAGCGAGCCACATGGAGCATCTCATGGCTCATCTCAGATCTATGAGATCAGAGGGGAAAAAACAAAGATAACTTTTTAATTAAAGAGAATCATTTGATTCTGTACTTGAGCCAATGATTCCATCATTTGTATAAAAAATGCTGAGTTACCAACACAAGAAAAGAATTTGAAGCAAAGGTAGCTTCTTTGGTTTTACTTTGCTCTTGGTCCTCCTCACTACAGATTGACAGCACATGGATGGGGCTGTGCAAAAGCATCATCTTTCGCCACAGCGTGGTCCAAAATTCACAACTCTCAAGCCAATCTCGTGGGAAAAGGATGCAACATCTTTTCTAACTACAATCACCTTATCCACTAAACAATGCACTTAAGAACTCTGCAACAACTATTTGTGTGCACCTTAGGCAAAGAATCATGACCTTAAACTACGATCTAACTGAATTTCCTGAGAGAATGCTGGATCGTCTAAATTTACATGACACTACCAATTGATATAACAATTCACCAAATGGATCTTCCTTGCTTTCATGGTACATGTGCACCTAATCGACATAAAAATACATACTAAACAGGCCAGATAATTGCTTAATTAACACAATTGTGGATTGGAAGGGATGAATTCAGGTCTCAGATCAAACAATTCTTAGCCACAACCAAGTAAATCTTGGCTAACAACACCTATTTTACACAGAAACGATCAATTCTGATCACCGCTTTGGAGATCCCTACCACGGTTATTCCAACCTCAAAACTCTCGAGTCATCCCCTAGTCTCCCGAAATTCTACTCAATGAGCAGCCTTTTCTACGCTGACAAACCAACAGGCACTGGAATCACCACAAAAACTCCCCGAATTCGACCGATACAGGCCATTTTCCTCTCATCCGCGGCCACACACACACAGCCAGAGCCCCAAAGAAAGCGCCTTATCCAAACATTCCAGGGATACGAACCGAACCGAACTGCAATTCATCACAACCAACCGAGCAACAGAAATCGGATCCCGCGGTAACGGAAGCAGGGGCCGTACCTAGAAAGCAGCGGAGTCGCCGAGGCCGAAACAGAGGAGCCGGATCCCGGCGGTGAGAGCGCGAGGTCCCGGGCGACGACGGAGTGGGAGACGACGGACGCAACAGAGGGAGGAGGACGACGCAAGTTAAAGTGCAACAATTTCATCGCTTAATAAAGAGAAAAGAAAAAAAGAAATCGAAAAGGGAGTGGGGGAATGGACGCAAGGATTTCGGGAGGCGGAGGATGATGAGTGGGGTCCACGGGTTGGAGGCAGCCACGTTCGTGCCGAACCCGATGCGGTGGGTGTTCGCGTTGCATTTACGGCTCGTGGTGTGGTGGTAGGTGCGTGGACACGGTTCATGGACCTTTGGCTGGGGTGCCCATTAGAAAAGGACTCAACGGGGCGGTTCGGTCTGTGGACCTGGTCCAGGCAGCGAGGCCCCCGGTGTGACGCCACTATGACGGAACCGCAGGGGTCGGGTGCCTTCCACGGGACGGGACGTGTGGCGCGGTTACCGTACATCTGTACTCCGCCGGAACTGCAGAGAAGAATATTCTCCTCTCTGGTGTTATCCCGGGCCGGCTAATTTTGGTGTTTTCATCATGTGTGGTAAATAGATTCTTCAGATTTGTTAAAACGTTTTCTTTTTCTACTTGACCCAAGCCGCTGCATGCAAGCTTCTCTTTTAAAAAAAAACTGTGGTACGTTGAGAAAGTACAGTTCTTTATCGTTGGAATGGGCAATCTTATGCTCTTTTACCATGCCAAATGCACTTGATGTTTCTTTTTATGATGTCGTGCCATGACATTTTTTTTTGGGACCGAGAATGCATCGATAGTGATTGATCTGAGCGCCCGGATTAAAATGAATTATATATAATGAAGTCTAGCTACTCCATGAAATATTTAATTTGTTCAGTTCGGTGCGGTCGCTGAGTTTCTGTGGAGATCGATCGGAGCTCGGAGATTAGGCTGGAAGATTCTTTGAAACACCATAACGAAATAATGGGCCTGGATCAAATCTAGTGGGATAAGGTTGGATTGGGCTTGTCTTCTGCTGGATGGAGCCAACGCGTGGACGCATGGTGCAGGTGCGCACGAGAGAAGAGAATCTGTGACTGTGAGGGCATCAGCATCACAACAACGCAGCCATTCCCCACGAAAGACTCAACTAGCGGGCCCCAAACGGAGCTGAGAGAATAAAAAGGAGATGTGGTGTAGGTGTAGGTGGCTGATCACATGATCTGGCACGTGTGGTCTCCCCACCTTGCTCTCGCATTTCCTAGCTAGTTTGGTGGCCTTGTTTACAGAATTTGTTTTTTTCTTTCTTATAATTGAGAGATTCAGTATATAAATAACCAAAATGCTGATGCACAAATAAAAAATTTAAGTTGAAAGGTCTCGTGAAGTAACGGTGCTAGACTTGTTGACCATACACCCATTCAAGAATTATGATTTGTGTAGCAAATTAACTTCACTTCGAGCTTGGGGTTTATATCTCTCGCTGCACTTTAAACTGTATAGCCACAAGAAACTAACCACACAGTCATGATAGCTTCCAAACCTTGAGTTATAGAGTATGACACAACCGGAAATGTTGGCATAAAAGCAGCCACAGTCGGACCGGAGCTTCACCCATCAAATCACGCGTGCATGCATAGCTGCGATGCTTATTTCTTTCTTTTCCCCACGACGTCGGCATTGATGCCTTGGAAAAGAGTAGGGGCTGATAAATGAAAAAAAAAAACTTTCTCTCACAGTTCACTTCGCGGGCAGAATTATTATTTAAATAGTTGGTACCGGGTGTAAAATTGGTTCACCGATGCCCATTTTTCAACTTCATGCACCATTAGCTATAGTGTAGTGGCATAGGTGTCTCGTTAGGTATATTCTCTTAAGATTCTTTTAAGCACCGATCCATTGTGGGTGTTTTAAGGTGCCACCTGGAACTACCCTAGTCTCGATAGATCACTGTCCCATGAAGCAGACAGAGGCCTTCTATAAATCCCCTAATAGCTATCAATTCCACCTCTAATTCACACTCTTTCTTTAGGTGTTTTCTTGCCAATAATCCTCACGATTGATATCATGATTAATTAGCTAATGTTTTCAGATCTAACAAAGATATTGCAAGTTATATTTAACAACAATTGCAAATCCATTTCCCTCCGATCCAAATTAAAAAGAGAGAACCTGATAAATGTGATTACAACCAATGCCCCCCCCAAAAATTCCCCACTATGTGTTTGCCTTGCCCTCTAGTGTCTGGTATTTTGCACACAACAATTACAGTGAGATATTATACTCCACTTAAGACTCTCCACAATTAGTCAATCAACCACGATGTGTCACTACTGACTAATAAGCTACTCATGGAGGTGCAAGCGATTCAACCACACCCCACTTGTTACTACTCTTGCTGCTGCTCTCCCCATCCTTGCCACCCGTTACTTGCCCGTCCTTCCCCATGAAGCTATTGATCGCCGTCGCGATCGCCATAGAGATCTTGCTCGGGTCTGACATCACAGCGTCGACATTGTCCGGCTTCTCATCGCCGCGGCCGCCGCTGGTGCTCCAAAACGGCCTCTTGCCCCCTGTCAGGGTACCGCTTCCTAGTGTACTCGGGGACGACGACCACGGGTACTTATTACTACTGTAGTGTGGCGCTTGCTGATGATGAGCTAGCATGGACGAGTGCCCAAACAGGTTGTTGAGATGTTGTATGCCACTGGCACCGGGAACTGATGGTGGCGTACTGAGAAACGATGACGCGGCGGGGTGGTGGGAGGTGGAGTTGATCAGCTGGTAGGGGCTGAGGTAGGGTGGCGCGGCCGTGGCGCCCCCGGCGTCGGAGATGGAGGAGGAGGAGTTAGTGCTGGAGAGTAGCATGAATGTGGCCGCGGCCGAGGTGGTCGACGCCATGGCCGTGGCGCCGACGGGGAGCGGGTGGTTGTGTGTGCCCTCGTACGTCGTCACCAGGATCGACATGTCCTCCAGGCATCGCTGCACCTGCATATATACGACCGCCATCACAAATCAATAATCCATGCGCACACGCACAAATATAACCACATAATCAAGCGATCGATCGATCGACATGATGCTATGACCAAATGTAACGGTGCAATAGAATTCATTTGTCTTAATTCCTTCACAGAAATGTGCACATGACGATGCTCGTGGTCAAAAGTGTCACTTGGATTATTACCTGCTTGCGCACCGGGCAGCCTGGCGCGACGGTGCACCGGTAATAGGCTCTCGGGCACGGGTTGCCCTTGGCGACCTTTTGGCCATACTTCCTCCATTGGCACCCGTCGTTCATCTGCACGTAGACAGAGATTATTAATGGGTCGTCGTTACTTAATTTGGCCGTGGATGGAAACATGTAGCAGGAGAAAGTGTACTTGTTCAGAGCATGAATAAGTCTTACAGTGGGGCCCTGGCACCGTACGCGCACGGAAACCCTAGTTTTGCGGTTGGCCGGGTTGACGCTCTGGCTCGTGATCCCTGCCGAGGCGAGGTCGCCGCTGGCGGCCGGAGGAACCAGCTTGCTGCTCTCCAGCAGCGCGTAGCCTCTGGGCCTGCCCTCGCCGGCCGGAATAATGGCGGCGTCGTGGTCGTGTCCTTCCTCCAGCTTCTCCTTGTCATACGCCCCCAGGCTGAGGGACAGCCCTAGGTCCTCCTTATTGCCGTCGTCCGTCTCGTCGCTGCTCAACGACGGCCGCCGCGTCGTCGTCGCTTGCTCCTCCTTGCGCTTCAGCTTGGGCTCGCCGAGGGAAAGGAACACCTCGGGCTCCTGCGCGCGAGCAGATGAATTACATATCGATCAGAATCACACGAATTCGAATAACAAGGTGTGAAATGACTCAATTGACGTGGTAATTATGGTGCGTCACGTGGAAGAATTTTTAATGATAGCGCTAGCTATTAGAACATGGGGGTAGAAACGTAGAGTAATGGGACAGTGTTACCCTAGCTCTAGATAACTAATACTGCTATTGACTAGTAGCTCTCTAGCCAGATTTTTTTTGCTAGTATTACCTTAGGCTCATCTGCTGGTTGCTGCTGATAGGCTGCTAGCTTCATCTGCAGCTCGTAGTAGTCACGCACGGTCCGGTCGACGACTCGCCGGAGCATCTTGTTCTCCTCCTTCATCTTCTCCATCTCCTCCTGCATCGCGCTCACCTGAAGACATATGCCAGTAAAAGAGGAAACAAAATGAGCAAAATCTTACTTGAAAATCTACGGTTAGCAACATAATTGCACCACATCATCGCTGGTACCTTTGATAGAAAGCCCCTTTGCTAATTAAATGCATGTGATGCATACCTCATCTTGCTCCATGGTGGTATGGCTATCGCCGCCGTGGTTGCGGTTGCCGGCGTCCTCTACCACGTGCTTGTCCTCTGCACGAGTGTCCGCCCCATCGCTCTCATCGTTGCCGTCTTCTTCCTCTTCTAGTTGCTTGTCCTCCTCCATCTCTCCTGGTTGAGTCCTATATTTGATCTCCTCCATAGAGCCCTTTCCTCCTTGGTCCACAACCACTTCAACTACCTTCTCCTCGCTGGTTTCCTCTTTGAGAGCCTCTCCATGCCGCTTGAGCTGCTCCTCTTCCTTGTCCATCTCGCCATCCTTGGACCGGCGATCGCTATCGCCTCCACTGCTACGGTCGTCCTCCTCCCTCGTCTCCACCTCCAGGGAGAGATCTATGGCTGCCCTCTTCTTCTTGGATGACATGCTCTTGACCTATCCTATCCAGCGGCTACCTTTGTCTCTCTGTACAGCTATAAGGAGGAACGGTCTTAACTCCTAATGCTGCTCCTCCCGAGGCATCTAAGTCAATGTCCGGGTGTCTAAGACGACGTATTAAAGAGGTAACGCGAAGGGTAGACTCCTCTCATTGTCTCATGTCATTTCCTATTCAAACAAAGAGCCTTGGTAGTACATGGCGCTACATATAACACCTACCAATGCAAATATTTATCTGCCTCGGGCACACATGTCAGTTACACATTTGGGTACGCGGCTTTCACAAGTCTAAGACGATGAACGAGCAACGGTGATGGGTGGATTAGTTTGAAGGGTGTGCAGTGCACGGTGTTGTGATCCAAATGACAAGGATACCGAAGTCAAGTGGAGGGGCTCGGTCATGTGATGTGAAGAGCGCTTCCAACGCTAAGGGACGAGTATTGTATGGAGCCCAGGTCAACTCTTTGGAATTTCTCTGGTCAGGGCGCTGACGTTGCTATCATCACCCACTAAGTTTCCCACAGTACCTAAGGACAGGACAGATCAATTTGTTGAGCATTCTTTTAAAGCATGCATCTGCATGTCAACTTTCTATGCTGTAGTTTATGAGAGCTGGCTATATTCGAACTATATTGACTTATCGCATACCACGATAATTTAGTATGCTAGTGGTTCATATAGTGTAGTCGATAATACTGATGCAGAATATAAATTAGCTGTACAGACTTCGTCAAGAGAACAAAGGACTGCAACATGCATTAGATGAAACACTACCATAAACCTTCTGAAATAAGAAATAGTGTGACCCTCTATTAGGGTTGATCCTAGAAAAAGCCACAAATTATAAGGCTCTATGATTCTTATTAGCTTTTATGTATTCTTGCTTCAATGTTTTTTCCTCAGGCCTCTGCAAATGTGTTGAGTCACATCATGCCATCATCTACATCATGAAAACCTATAGCCATGCATGTCAGTGTGTTGTAAATCTTCTCGGTCTATCCTCGCTCCCCGACAACCGAACACTGAAATTGAAGGCCGCCGGCACCTACTTGCTCCGTGCATATACAATCCCGAGTCAACTTAACTGGGCCACACAGAATTTCACGAATTATATTGTTATGTTCAACTCTCTCTACGATAATATACTTCAGCTTCGTTCTTGATCATATTTTTCCCACCATATGCTTTCTCTGATATGATTGAGGGTCAACTGGTTGTTGGAACCAAACACTGGCTAATAACCTGGCTTCTTGTCCCTTGTGGACCTTTGGACATGGAATAGATTTCAAGATTCTTATTAACACACTAGCAGCATATATCTATTAATTATTAAGCAGTTTTACTATACATATTACCTCCAGTAATTACTAAAGGTAATGCAGTAATTACTGGCAGTAATTGTAATCCAACAGTTAAGATTACTTTTCATCCCATCATTATTACTGTCAGTAATTTGAAGTAGTAATGATTTTATTGGGTATTACTGAAAAGATAAAAATATCGGCGACTTTAATCGGACCTACATGCGACGACGACGATAGCACCAGTGGACCTGCGAGCAGATGAACGGGAATGCACTGCACGGATGGAGAGAAGATACTAAAAAATTACCCATATACTCCTAACAGCAATATGGATAATTAAATAAATATATGAGTAAATTATATTATTACCCCTATGCATTACCTCCAGTAATTACTGGAGGTAATATGCATAGTAAAACTGCTCAAATTATTATCCCTGCATATACAATCATCACGGAGCTAGTTAGCTTACCGCGACATCTGTGACTTGATCTGCACAAATATAACATAATTTGCTGGGGCAAACATCAACTCAATCGGCAGAGGACGTGTACGAAATCACAAGGCATTAACTTGGGATAATCAAGCATATGTATAAGTATAACTAATACTAATTGTTACATTCAATTTCCCGTTTGGAAAACTTCCAATATCCTCCAACAAATAAACATTCAACATACGAAATCCAAACCAGATAAGATATCAGATATGCGTGCGTGCTCGATCGTATATACATATGGTTAATAGTTCGAAAAGTAATTTTCATATGTTGCTGGCTGAATCTCTTTCACGTCATAGTCGTCTTAGCCATTGCCGCTTTTTTCAGCGATGAAGGCGGCCGGGCGGCGACGACCCATGCAATTATTCGTTGGGTTAGCTTATTATCCGCGTGCTCTATCGGCTGTTAGCATCGTCAAATTTTCCACAGTCCATTCAGGTGGATGTCACCATTTCAATCGAATTCCATATAGACATGTATTAATCACAAGCATTTGTTGTTTTATATTTGATTGAAAAAAAATAATTGTTTCACAATATTAAACATCTCGTCCAATTCTCTGATCAGACAGTCTGTTTTTATTTTGTTTCGATATATAATTTATAGGATCAAATACTAAGGTTATGTTTGGATCCATCATAGTTTCTTAAAAACTATTTTTTACTTTTAGTTTCTAAAAACTGATTTTTAAATAAAAACTGGATCGGGATGTTTTCATCCTAGTTTTTATAATCTATAAACTAGTTTTGTGGTAGTTAATTACTCCCTCCGAATTTAAATTATTGACGTAGTTGGCTTTTTTAGTTACATTTGATCATTCGTCTTATTAAAAAAATTTAAAAATTTATAGGATATTTTATTACAAATTGTTTTATCACTAAAAAAGTTGAAATCTATCATATTATTTTGTCTATTTGAATAAATATTTTGAATAAAATAAATGATCAAACATAGCTAAAAGTCAACAATTAAAATCTGGAGGGAGTATATTGGAATGAGGTAAAAACTGACATTAGCTTGATTGAGACAGATTATGAGTTTCTTAGAAACTCAAAATCTGATTTATAGAAACTGGTATAAAAACTGAACTGTTTGGAGACTCTTCGGTTTCTAAAAACTAGTTTCTTAAAAATTGGAGGGATCCAAATAGGACCTAAATAACTCAAGAAAAATTATCGATGTATTGACTATAGCAAAAAAATAGATGTTAGTTGTTTGATCTAGATCTAAGAGCTATATAAACAGTGATTGAAAACATCTCTAATTTTTAATCGATTAAAATTTAGCAACTACATGCATGGTACTAATGAGTGCGTAATGACGCGCTTGCTGTTTTTGACGATGGATGTATGACGTTAATCAAAGATGGAATCTTTCGACATCTTGTCGAGTTGATCGTTGCATATGAGTGACCCGTGCTAGCTTTAGGATTTTTACACGATCCACTCTTGTACTGTGCGATGGAATACTTGACTCTGACCTTTTCCTTTGGCACGTTTTTAATTTCCTTGGAGCTAAGGGAATGGACGATGATAATAGTTTTCAGCATTGCAGCTGTAAAGTTACTTACACAAGTCACTCACGATTCCGAGGAAGCCCGACCTAGCAACAAACGCTACACAAGTAGTCGTACATGTTCTTGGGACGCAACACGTATCACCATTTATCCGTCATCCTCTCGAGTGCTTGTGAGTCATCATCCCCATCTGTTTGCTGATCTGCAGCGAGAGCTTGCAAAATATATAGTGCCTTATTTCTTCTCCCCCACTGTGGTTCGATCCAGAAACCTCAACGGAGCACGGCACACGATGCATGTAAACAAAACAGCGTTCAACTTGAACTCTGCTGGACTGGATCAAGTGCCCAGCTGTCATGTCCGTGGTCATCGTCTATACTATAGATGTGTTTGGTAGGGCTTATACTGCTGCTTATTAAAAGTGCTTGTGTTTTATAAGTAGTTTGAAGTGTCAAACAGCAAAATAGCATAAGTACTTATAAGGTATAAGCACATATAAGCATTTTGCTATTTTGTACTATCATAAGTAATTTGGGTAAAACAGCAAAATATAATTTTTAGTACTTATGGTGGTCCTCTCTCTTAGTATAAGCAGTTTGAACAAATAAATATAAGCAGTTTTGTCAAACAGATTGACTACTTATACTACAATAAACGCTATAAATACTATAGTTTTAACACAATAAACATTTTGAATATAAATCCTACCAAACACACCCTATCTATTCAATGCAATCAGATCACGTGCCTGACAGATCGAGAGCTTCGCATCTTCTTTCGCAGGAACGTGTACGGTCCCCAATTGGCCATGGTCGTTCGCGAAGAATCCTGCTGCTCGATGAATGCTCGCAAGTGGTCCTTGTTGCGATCGGTCGATCTCCATTTATAACGTCGGTTAGTTTGCCATGAGTTTGAGGAGCGCATCAGATTTGGATCTGGTTTCAATTCGCTCGCGAGAAATGGCAAGTGGATCGGCGAGGGCTCGTCTTGGTCCCCGAAAAGGGAGAGGTCCGATGGACGAGTCTTGGAGATGCAGTTATCATCAGGATTCGTGCGAGGTAAAACCGGGTCGATCGGATCGAGGCGAACTGGCTCATCATAATCACTCTCGATCGAGGCCCCGGCAGTTTGACCCTTGTTTAGCCTACAAATTCCAAGGTGCAGTTCAGCCGAGGGTTCCGAAGAATATTGTCATGTGCGTGTCAGCATCACAAGCACGCGTACAGCGGACTGGCCCCAACGCTCAGCGACTACTGTTGAGTTGAGCCGTGCATAAGATTGCAACAACCCCTCGATTTTATTGCGTGTTCTTCGTTTTAGTACTGTTACCATGGCGTCTGAGAGAGCCTGAGAAGAGGCGCGCGTTGACCTAATTACGCATCGGACCAATCACGAGACCTTGCTGATGAAACGGGATTCTTTGACGCGCGGGCATCGTCGTGGAACGATCGATAGTCATATGATAGCCTTTCACTGTCAGAGGCACACATGCACGCATTATCGCCTTCCGTCAGAAAATAACGAGATGTCAACTGCTAGATATGCCCGCAAGCAAGATAAGAGCGAGGACATGCGCAGCCACGCAGCTAGATACGTACTACTAGTGTGAGGAAAATTAAGATAGTAATTTTAGGATGGCAAGGATGATTATGATTATCCCGAAAACAATTTAAGCTTTAGATTGTTCCAGAAACTCCTTAGCGAGAGCAAGGAGGCTAAAAGTGGAAGAGAGAGATGGATCCCTTTGAACTTTGTCCGGACTTATTACTGCAAATTTTATGATTTGTATTGGATTTTTTTTGAGAATCATTTGTATTGGAAATATATATATAAAGTTGAAGTGTGGCAATAATCGCTCATCACAGAAATGAAACAGAAAAACAAGTACAGCTCGCGAAAAAAAACGAGAAGAAAAGTTAGCCCACACAGGAGATTCGCAGCCCGCCAAAACACCAAAGCAGCAGCAAGAAAGTTAAATGGTCATGGGCTACAAAAGGCCAGAGCCGGTGGCGCTGTTGGGCTCCACCATTGGTCCATTGGACTTCTGTGACGGGCCGTCGTCCACGAGAGGATGGATGAAGCAGGCGTGGGACTGTCCAAAGTCCAATGTTGAGTCTTCGGGTTTCCCCTTTTTTTTACCCGATGGGATAAAATCCTATCCGTCGATGCCAATCTTTGTTGAACTGTTCGATATTTCATCCAAACCGTTAAACTTCCTCGAAACTCGCATCTTCGTCAGTTCAGACTTGAGATTCAAGACCATGTCAAAAGGAATTCGTATAACTTCCAGATAAATTTTGAAGCGAAGGCAACAGGAAAGCACCAATTTCACGTCCAACGGAGCACAGCTACGAAGCCGGGTGTTTTGCACGCGCAAGTTCACCAGAGTTTCCGCGGTTGCTTCAACGGCTACTCGCCACCGTTTCGGCCTCGCGTTCCCACCAGGGTTGACATAACCGGGGTTAACTAGCTGGTTAATCTGGTTAACCGGATAACCGGTGCGGTGTTATACCGGTCGGTCGGTTAACCCCGGTTCGATTTTGAAATTTTTTGAAATTTGAAAAATTTTGTATGAAAAATCTGATAAAAAAGTAGAGATGGAATGAAGATTTATGGTGAAGAGAACATCTAAATCCGAGCTCATTTGACATTGGAAAAAATTATATAAATAAAAAAAGAAAAGAAAAAAGAAAGGAAAAAAGAAAAACATACCTTATCCTCACCCATACGAACGGCTCCCGTGACCACATCCGCGCCCACCTCCCCTGGTCTCTCCTCCGAAGCTCGGCGCCCTGATTCGCCGCCGGATTCGCCGCCCCCGGTCACCTCCGGCCCGCCCCTCCGGCCGAGGGATAAGGCTCCTCGGTTAGCCGCCCGCCCCTCCCGGTTACCCGCCCGGCCGGAGCGACTAACCGATCGGTTAGCCAGCCTCGATGCGCAGATCCACGCCTCGGCTTGAGGTCGGTTAACCGGCCGGCTAGGTTGGTTAACCGGCAACGACGCGCGGTTAACCGTCGGAGGCTCCCGGTTAGCCGCATAGTGAGGTAAGATTTTTTTTTTCTTTTTTTTCAAGTAATGTATATTATGCATAGGAAATTTCGGTAGGGTAGACAAATTATAAGTATGTAGTTAATTTAGGTAGCCATATAGGACTTTAAAACATAGATAATATAGATAAGAAACATGGTAGTAAATATGTAGCATATTAGGGTTTATTCTAATTGTGGTAATAAATTATATATGTCGTTGTTATATACGAATCATAATCAAAGTGATGATGTATGGGAGCATGGTGTAAACCAATTTCCAGGATGGTCATGCAAGTATTGCAAGATTTCTAGAAAGGGGGTGGTGCCAATTGATTCAAGCATCATTTGGCAGAAAGAGGTGGTAACGTCATACATAGTAGCAATGTTCCACTTGATGTTCGTGATTATTATCGTCGTGAGCTGGATAGAATTGTGGCAAGAAAGAAGGATATACAACGGGATAATTTGAGAAGGGAGGAAGTTGCTAGAGAAGCAAATGTGGTACATGATATTGATGATGATAAGGTGTTGCAGCGGGTGATGGATATGTCTCGAGAGGAGGAGGCATATGCGAGGCGTGTCCGTGATCAAGGTGGGCAATATGAGCATGGAGGTGGTTCATCTCAACCTCAGGGTGGTGGTGGTGGATTGCTAGGTATGCTCAGACGATCCACGTCTGTAAGGGGAACTAAGGAGAAGGTTCAAACTAGGATTGATACTGGATCATGGACAGCAAAGTGCAAGGCTGAAAAAAATGCAATTGACAGAATTTGGTAAAAATGGTTCCACATTGAAGGCATCCCCGGCAGGAAGGCAGATAATCCTTACTTTCAAGTCGCCGTCAAGGAGACTCAAAGATGGGATGAGTTAATGTTTATTTATTTTTGTTGCACATGTGTAAAGCAGTGAACTAATTTTTATTCTTTGATATTGTAGATGAGGGCATTACAGTCCCAACTGAACGTGAGATTGATGGAGTATATTTAGATGAGAATGAGGCTGAAATAAAAAAAGCAGTTTGAGAAGTTCCAGCGTGATTGGCCAGCTCATGGTATTACACTTATGTATGATTCATGGACGGGACCAACAGGG
The DNA here is from genome assembly GCA_032690845.1 of Eleusine coracana subsp. coracana. NCBI lineage: Eukaryota > Viridiplantae > Streptophyta > Magnoliopsida > Poales > Poaceae > Eleusine > Eleusine coracana. The sequence goes on along the minus strand of CM064420.1, from coordinate 68,486,508 downwards.
ATGAGCGTCATCAACTTCATGGTGTATTGCAATGGGATAATGTATTTCCACAAATCAGTTGATGCCACTGGACATAGAAGCTGAGACTTATAGAAAAAAAGAGGGTTCTTTTGCTTCGGAGTTGGCTCGTAAGATGGTATATGATAGTAATACTTCACCTTGTAAGTCATTATTTCCTTTTTTTTATTTTTTACTTTCACACTTATGTTACATTCTTACATCATCTATATTTTATTTGTTGCAGCACAATGGTGGGCTATGTTTGGAAGTGACATCCCAACTCTTCAAAAGCTTGCACTACGTCTTGTATCTCAGTGTTGTTCCTCTAGCGGCTGTGAGCGCAATTGGAGTATATTTGCTTTGATCCACACAAAGATGCGCAATAAGGTGTCATATAGGAAGCTCCACAAATTGGTGTATGTCAACTATAACCTACGCATTCATTTGAGGCAAGCTGAATTATACAAGTCACTAGAAGATGATCCATTCGACCGATTAATGGAACTTTCTTTATATGATCAATCAAATCCGATACGAGATTGGATGGAACACGGTCGATCTAATGCTATTCCATTACTTGATGAGGAGAGCACCGAGAGTGACACCCCTATTCCGTCAAGAATGGTGATCAAAGATGACACTCCGTCGGAGTTACAAAGAATTACTGAGACTAGTTCTCTTGCTGAGTAGGCAGATAAACATGTGGGTGACACACATATAGGAAAGCGTAAATTGTTAAGCATGAGAAGGAAGGAAAAAGGAAAGAAACAGAAGAAGACAACTAAAGGGAAACCAGTGCATAGTGATGATTCTACTGAGAGTGACAATAGGAGCCCGATCTATCAAGAGTCAGATGACAGCAGTTCAGCCTCTTCTGCTGGTGACTCGGACGGTATTGGTGGTGGACCTGGTGGTCCTACTCCTACCCGTGTTCCACCTTCAACAAGTGTCCACTTCACAGGTAATAAAAACAATAATCATTATATCATACCAATTCATGAACGGTTCAATCACTCATCACTTGTTTTGCAGGCGAGAAAGATTTCACTCATGCTACCCAGGATCAGGACCATGGTGCTCCACATTCTCAGAGAACGACCATGCATGGTGAGGGGACTACAAGGGGTAGGCAACATCATTTAGGAATCCACTCTTCTCCTTATGCAAGTGAGTCCTCAATCAGTGCAGGTACTTCTTCTCCCTATGCTCATGATTATGACCAATACATTGCTCCGTCGCCGGACACCCAACCTTCTCCACAATGGGTTTATAAGTGGCAGGACCCTGATCTCTATAACTTGTTGCTCAATGAATGGCAAACAACTGCGGCGTGGACTGGGCAGACTTGGAATGACTACAAGACGGCATTGTTGTCTACTCGTGGTATTGCGCTCATGTCAAGTGAAGGGTATCAGTCCGCGTGGTACTAGCGTCCATGGGTGTGAGTGCAATTATTTAAATTCTATGTATCCCACCCATTGTATAATTATTTGTAGAACAACTATATTTGGATGCTTTGTATTGAACTATATGAATGTGTTATGTTGTATGAACTAAATATATTACAAATTTGTGTCTAAGATTATGCTAAATATTTATAAAACATCATGCCGAAATTTTTATTATTTTACAGATTAATTTCCTATTATTTTTCAACTCTTCGAATTGATTCCTTCTGCAAACGGTTAACTGCTATAACCACCGGTTAACCGGTGTAACTGGCCGGTTAACCGGCTAGAGACCATGGCCAGCCAAAATCAATTTTTGCCCGGCTAACCGGCTGGTTACACCGGTTAACCGTTGAACCGAACCCGGCCAGTTATGTTAACCTTGGTTCCCACCTCAACTTTCCTTTCGTAGCAATAGACAGGTCATGTTTAAGAACGCGACGAGGAACACCCCCACCGTGAAACAGATGCAGACGCCGCCGCACAACAGACAGAGAGAAGAAAGAGCCAGCCACCGCGATCTCTCCGGCTCCGCAAGTCAGTCCACGGTGGAATTGCAGAGCTCAAGCTAATAAACCCTACTCTCTCTTCCCCCTCTGCCTCGCGGGCCCCTTCCCGTATGGACGGGGCCCATATCGCCGCCGGCTCGTCGGAGGCCGGCGGGGCGTCCTCGTCGGCGTCGTCCGCCTCGTCGTTCGGCTCGACGTCGCGCCGCTCCTGGCTGAAAAAGGGGGTGCACCTGCGACGGCGGCGGCCGCGGATGGCCGTTAGGGGAGGAGGCGGTAATAAGGGCGCCGTTGACGGCGGCGACGTGCAGGATCTCGCGCTGCCTCTCGGGATGTCGTTCGCGGCCGTTCTTGCTCAGGTGCGTTGGTTTCCTTGGCTTCTTGCTTGTTTGCTCGGCAACCTAAAGATTGAATTTTTGCGCGCTCGATCCCCTTTTGCTCCTTCCTGCCATATGTGGGTGCTTATTAGATTAGGAATTGGGGAGCTGCGAGCCTCCTGCTTCGAAGTTAATTTTGCTGTGATTAGACTATGGGCGTTGGAGTGATCAAGAAGGTAAGATGCTTAATTTTACTAGATTTCATAGTTCATTTTTTTTTAAACCATACTTGTTGGCACCAATGAGTTTAAGCCGGCCCGACCTAGCGTTGTTAGTGATAGCGGGCTAGCTGCAGCGGCATCCAGCTTTCAGTTGGGGGAAGGGTGTCTTGTTTGAAGTGAAACGAATGTAAGGATTTTTGAACCATTCAGTTCTCATAGGAGGTAAATGTTAGGTATTTTGGGCGACTCAACTTCTATGTTGCTCAGTGCACATAAAGGGTTAATTTTTGCTTGTTCATTGTAAACTTTGCCATTTGAACGTGGTGAATCTGGATATACAATGATAGTGATGGATAACGAAACGGGGCACTGAGAACAATATGTTTTGATTTGTATCATTCATTAATTTGTTTTGTTTGGGTGTACTCTGTAGTTGCCATGATTTTTTTTTCCCTCCTAAACTCTGTGATTTTTAACATTTGAGCATTATCATGGTAGTTGATGTCGAGGTGTCATAGAAATGTTGTTTACCAAAACTGGTAAATTCAGTCTATTATAGGAGGTTGTACATTCCACAAATAACTTGTGTATTTACCAAAAACGGATCAATTCATTCAGATTCAGGAAGTAACATCTTCTATTACAGGTTCAGAATAAATGCACTAATTCTGGAGGAAGATTACAACCTGATTCCCTCTCAAAGGTGCACATGCTATCTTCAGTCTTTCATTAACAATTACTGTTGAATGAACCCATGAATATCTAACACGAAATCTGGATGCAGATGTGTACCTCAGCCGTGAAGGAGTCCTTAACAAATGTATGACTGGCAAGTTTCTTGTTACCCTACTCCCTTTTCACTTCCCATAAACCTTGTGTATCTAATTCATGTCATGCTACAGATTTATGGTGATAGATTTGAAAGTTTCATGAAGAACTTCGAGAAATCATTTGGAAGTACATTGAGAACCCTTCATCTTATCAATGAGGTGCCCGTCTATCAGCAGGATATACCTCAGCATTGTTACAGAGATGCTAATTCTGCATCTGAAACTAAATTGAGTGGTGCTGATTCACAAGGTCGGATACATGATGTCCAGAAGGACATGTCCTTGAATTCCATGGATAATCAGATTATTCTTCATGCGGGTGTTAATCAGCAGCTGGTTTGTCTTCCTCGTAGCAGATGTACTACTGAATTGGATAAACACATTCTTAGTGTATTTGAGAGATCTGTGAATGAACAAACTCGTTCAAATGAGCTCAAGGAACTTGAGATAGGACTTACTGTGAGAGATTTGCGATTGAAGGAGTCTCAGTTAAATCTCAGCTCATACTCACACATGTTAGAGAAGATAAAAATTTCTATGGGATTAGAGAAAGCTTCTTTCAAAAAGGAGAAATTCGATACCCAAATGAAGGATTCAAGATATGCAGAACTTCTCAGGAAGCTTATAGATATGCATCTAACTGCTGTGGTACTTATGTCTGTCTGTTTTGGATATGGAACATATACTTACTCATACCAGCGGATAACTGCTGTTACTGCAGCTTGTGCAGCCGCTTCAAGGGTATGTGCAATCACTTTGAATTACTAACTAGCTTTTAGCAAATACTATAGATGTGAATCTCATACCCTGTGTCCCTTTTTCTTGCAGGAGTCTAAATCGTGGTGGATGCCAAGTTCGGTGTCAGCTTTCAACTCGGGCTTGTTATTTTTCAGATGCCATTTAGTAGCAACAACAAGGATATCGTTTGGAATTTTGATGCTTCTATTAATTGCCTGGTTGATATTCCAGCGATCTGCAATGACTGGACCAAACATGCCAATAACGTTCAATGTTATGGTATTGGGAGTTCTTTGTGGTTCTGTTGGAAGGTTTTGTGTCGACACGCTGGGCGGAGATGGAAACATCTGGCTCATATTCTGGGAGGCACTTTGCTCCATCCATTTACTTGGAAACATTTGGCCATCTCTTTTGCATCGCATGCTTTATGGTCCTATTTCTGTGACTCATAGGGCCAAGGTTCATGGTTTACCATATTGGTCTCGCCGATACATATTTTTTGTTTTGGTAGCAATTATTATCCCATGCTTGGCTAGTTTACTGCCATTTGCTTCTCTGTCAGACTGGAAGGACCATGCAGTTCAATATGTGAAGTCCAAATTCACTGGAAATGACATTGAGGATGACTATTGAAAGGTTTGGTATGGTTATTGGTATGACAGGAAACCTTGGATTTGTTAGGTTGCATGGTCAACCTATTTGTTCAAGGTGCGGCTTAATCCAGTCAATGGTGTCCAAGTGAAACATGTATGAACTGGATTTCAGTGTAGCAAAGGAGGCGGCTATTTCAGTGTAGCAAGTTGGGAGGCTATTTCAGATAATATCTCCTGGGACCAGATGGATCAGGCTTTAGATCTACTTGGTGAAGCATTGCTTGGCACCAAAATTTCTCTTATAAGGCTGTAATGGATACCAGATTGATCAGGTTTTACTTCTACTTTGTGCCATGCCACCGGCCTCAGATAGGAATTGTGCATTTCACCTATGTAACTTGTTTTTCACCAAGGAAGCTTGAAATAGTATATGATCTACAATTTTGTTGTCTCCTTCTGGCTTTTTTGTCACAGACGTAGTCCTCGTCATGGGAATATGTTGACTTCCTTTCCTTTCTTGGTTTTTGCATTTTCACCTCGTTCCTACATCCTGAGTGTGAATCCCCTCTACACTCAAAGTTGTTTAGATAGAGTTTTGTACATCTGTACATGGATGTATGCTGTAAATTGTAACATTAATAACAAGCTCATTGTATCATTTTCTATTTATTTGTGTGCATTATTCGGGCATGTGTGTTCAGCAGTGAGATACACTATATAGATCAGTATAGACTTGTCCAGTTATCACCTGTTGTGTGGATCAATTGTTTCTAGAGAGCATGCTAACACATTGTATATTTGTTCTACGTTTATGCAATGATTTTCAATCAGAAAATGCCCTTAAAATATCAGGCGTAAGTTATTTTGATAATAGTTCATTAATGCCTAAATTTCCCATACGAAATTGGTACTGTATGTGTAAGTTTTATCTCAAACTCTGCTGTAAGCATCAGTCTCTTCATGGAAAAAAAAGATTCAATGTCTTGGCACGTGCTCATGTTCCAAAATTGACTGCTTGCTGATTCATCTGGCTGATATTGTTAGCATCACTGTTATTTTCAGAACAAAAAAATCGAGTGCCTGATTTTAAGGTTCGATTTTACCAATAAGTTGGAGTGCCAGCCGGGCGCCGGGGCGCTCTTAGCCGTAAGCTCATGGCGGTGGCCGCCGCTCCATCCCTCGCCCTCCCCCAACCTCGGCGACCCGCTCCAGAGCCCCGCCGCGCACGCCTCCGTGCGCCGCGGGACGTCGTCTCCTGGACGTCCTCCATCGCGCGCGCGGCGCGGCAAGGCGACCTGAGCGCCGCGGCGGCGGCGCTCGCCGCCATGCTCTCCTCCCCGACCGCGCCCGCGCCCAACGACGTCACGCTCCTCACCGTCCTTTCCGCCTGCGCCAACTCCCCGTCCTCCCCGCGAGCCCGCCGCCTCGCGCTCGCCCTCCACGCCCTCGCGCTCAAGCTCTTCCCCTCCCACCTCCTCCTCTCCACCTGCCTCTCGCGCTTCTACCTCGCGTCCCGCCTCCCGCACCTTGCCGTCCAGCTGTTCGGCAGAATGCTCGACCGGTCCGTCGTCACCTACAATACCATGATCTCGGGGCTCATGCGGAACGGCCTCGTGGCCGAGGCGTTCGAGGTGTTCGACGGAATGCCCGGCCCGGATAAGGTCTCCTGGACCGCGCTCATCGACGGGTGCGTCAAGAACGGGCGCCACGACGAGGCGATCAACTGCTTCCGCGCCATGTTGATGGACGGCGTGGAGCCGGACTACGTCACGCTGATCGCCGTCATCTCCGTCTGCGCTGAGGTCGGCGCACTCGGGCTCGGGATGTGGGTGCACTGGTTCATAGTCAGACGAGGGCTGGAACGCAAGGTCCGCGTCGCCAACTCGCTGATTGACATGTACGCGCGGTGCGGGCAGGTGGAGCTCGCGGCGCAGGTGTTCCGGTCCATGAGGAAGCGGACGGTGGTGTCGTGGAACTCGATGATCGTCGGGTTCGCGGCCAACGGACGGTGCGCGGAGGCCATCAAGCACTTTGAGGAGATGACGCGGAGGGAAGGGTTCAAGCCGGACGCGGTGACGCTCACCGGCGTGCTCACGGCCTGCAGCCACGCCGGCCTCACCGAGCAGGGACTGAGGTACTACAACCTCGTGACGACAGAGTACGGCGTCACCGCGAGGATGGAGCACTACGGGTGCGTGGTCGACCTGCTCGGCCGGGCCGGGCGCCTCAACGAGGCCATGCGCGTGGTGAAGACGATGCCGATGAGGCCGAACGAGGTGGTGCTGGGAGCTCTCCTCGCGGGGTGCCGGACGCAAGGGGACGTGGACATGGCCGAGCAGCTGATGCAGCACCTCCTTGAGGTTGATCCCGGTGGTGACGCCAACTATGTGCTGCTGTCCAACATCTACGCGGCCGTCGGGAAGTGGGACGGCGCAGGGAAGGTCCGGAGCCTGATGAAAGCACGCGGGGTGAAGAAACGGCCGGGTTACAGCGCCGTGGAGATAGACGGCGACGTGCACGAGTTCGTGTCCAGCGATCGGTCACACCCGCAGGCTGAGGAGATTTGCCACATGCTTGGGTTGCTCACGCATGAGATGACAAGATATGGTCGTGAGAAGCATGGAGGCAGCTGCTTGGATGGGGATTCAGCTTAGACTGTAAAGATGCAGGGAAATGCTTCTGTCGGCATCAGCACAGCCTTCAGCGTTTTGACTGTAGGAGTCCCTTCTGTGAAAAGGTGATTATTTGTCCACGCGGCATCTCTAGTTCTAGATCAGAAAACTGTTGCATTGTAGCTGTTAGGCCATTGTGATTTCACATAATCATGTAGAGTTGCAACAAAGGTATTTCAGCATATTTGACCGGCTCATCAATGTAGTCAGTCCATCAAACATGGACACTGTTACTTGAACTTACAAATTCAGGTTCCAACATCTAATTGTCAGATGTACATTTCAGGGTGGAAAGGAAAAAAAAAAAAAAAAACTGTACAGGTATGGAGAGTTGGAGGCGAGATCAGAAACAGATCATGGACAAACCTTTGAGCATTGAACCACTTCATTGTACTGCCAGCATCCACGTCTTTGAAGTAACATTTTGAAATTACAATATAATCTGCCGGCCAAATTGTCAGCTAATAAACACATCAGATGCTGAGAAATAATAATGACTTCTCTCATTTGCAGTTAATCTGTGATATGGATGCCCTTACACTGAATTCATTAGGGCATGACAAACACTAGGCAAGCTCCAAACGAGAGTGCAACATCTTTTCAGCCATTTTCAGTGTCTGAATGTGCTAAACAGACTGAAAAGAATTTCAGTATGCAAATGATAGAATGAGGAATCAAGGCCGTGGGACTGGGGGGTCATTCTCTGAATTCAGGCTAAGGGATCATCCTCCAGAGTATCTATATGTGAAGTAAATCTGCAAAACACAAAGAACAAATCATTAATACTATAAATGGAGCTATATATTTGTTGAGTGATAAGTGGAGCAGATCCAAACAGCATAATTATAAACTCAACTTTTTAATGAGATGGGTGACTTACCAACTTGTGTTCAAATGAATTTGTTAGCAGCAAGGGAAAACATGAGACACCTCAATGTTGCAGTGGTCTCTGCACAAAAGGGTGCTCCAGCAATTGAGCAGCAGATGGACGATCATTTGGATTTTTTTGGACACAACTCTTTATGAAATCACGTGCATCTTCTGATAGTGTACTGGGAATTGCTGGTGGTATTCCCCTACCAATATTAAGCAAAGCATGTGTCTACAAATCATAAGAAAATACTGCATCAAACACAGTCATAGTATATAGACCCTCTATCAATAGAAGACCAGATAATAAGAAAATATGCAGCTACAGAATATTGGTTTGCTATTTGTCTATATGCATTTCTGAACTTCAGATTCATCGTGAACTGGACTGCTCTTTTTTTTTTGTCCAATCTGTACGAGCCTTGCACAGCAAGACTTAAATAAACAGGACTGCTCTGATTCATCACTCTTGAAAAGTATCCATGGATCTTATTTCAGATATGCTGCCCTTTTCAATGTTAAAAGCTTTGGATAACTTTGAGAATACTGGTGCAGTTCCAGAAATCTAAGGTGGCACAAAAACTCACCCATTCCATATCAGGGTATGGAACGTTTCCTGTCAGCATCTCCAAAACCGTGCAACCTAGACTCCATATATCTGCTGGAGGTCCATGAGGCTTAGCCTTAGCTACCTGAATCAGAATATGGCATCAGAAATACTCACATTATGCACTCCAAGGCAATATGTTTCAAGTGATATTTTATAAGTAGCAGATTGAAGTCTCGTCAATTTTTTTTCCTCACAATACTTGTATAACTTATGACAACAACTACCAGTTTGATTTCTGAAAGCCTGAGCCATGAAGTGTCAGACTTCCAACAATTACCATTGTCATCTAAGCTACTTAAAAAGACATCATTTGCGGAGTCTATTTGCAAGTGATCTCCAAATGGAGACCAGACATGTACATTCTGGGTTGTTTGAACAATATAGAAACATTTCATACAGTGGTAGACAAGTTTTAAAAAATGAATGCAGTTCATCAGACATACAAAATATTGTTAAATGTTTTACCCTTTTGCAATTTAAGAACCACAAACAGAATAGCTATATTTCCTTAGGACTGTAATATGCTATTGTAAGGTTAAGGCCACTGAGATGTCAAAACAGTACAGCATCGCAGCTGCACAGACTAACCTCATGGGGGCATGCATGCAGTATACAGTTCCCTTGCTAGACTTTGTCTTGCTCAAAATCATGCAGAATACTTAATATTTAATAACTCGTCTTTGGATATGATTTACAGCAACTACCGCTGGTTTGACTTTCGATATCAGACTTGCAGCAATTAACATTGTCAACAAAACTACTAAAAAGACATCAGTTTCTGTTGGACTCCCAAGATATTTGCAAGTGGTCTCCAATGGAAGAAAAAAGATACAATAAATAAATATTTGATGCAATGGAGACAAGTGAAAAAAATGAATACCATCAGAACTAGAAAGAGAATAGCACTAAATTAAGACGGTAACATGCTATCGTAAAGAAACTGAGATGCCAAAACAGTACAGCATCACAGACTAACCTCAGGGGCCATCCAGTAGACGGTTCCCTTGCTCGACTTTGCCTGGCTCAAAATTGACATCTTGAACATGCAGAGAAGAAAGAGTCAGTAATTTATGTAGGAAAGTTCTTAGGGGGGATTACAGTGACAGATTGAATACCTCTTTTGCAAGTCCAAAATCAGCCAATTTAACCAGTCCACTCGCATCAACTAGGATATTCGCACACTTGATATCTCTGGTGACAAGGAAGATAGCCAGAGATTAAGTATGAGTATACTTGAAAATGGAAAAGAATCTGAAGTTGGCAATCAAATGCATAAAGCATTCTCTGACTCACCTGTGCAGAACATTCCGCTGATGAAGATAGTGCAAACCATTCAGAATCTGTCTTGTGTATGCTGAGACTTGAGAATCTTGTAAATCATATTTTTGATATAAAGTTGCCAAAGATCCTTGAGTAACAAGTTCAAGAAAGATATATAGCTTCCCATCTTCCTGAAAACATTCATTCCACCAAATTTAACATTAAAAAAGTTCATGCTGGACAGCTATCAAAATCCTTATAGATAGCCTGTGATGTACAAACATCATAAAATTGAATACAGTAGAGCAATAAAAACAGCAAATCCAATAACAGGAGCATGCTTATGCAAAGGGGATTTTAGAATCGTAGCAATGTGAGAGAAGTACCTTATCTGTTCCAAAGTACTGGACTATATTTTCATGCTCCAAACGACTCAAGAGAGAGATCTCCTGAAATAGAGAAACAAAATAATTAACTGTTATTGGTGGAAGTAGAGAAAAAAAGGGTGCTACGTGAAAATAATGTTTGAGAAGCAATGTAAGCACCATAACTCTCAATCATGCATAAGCCATAACTCACATGCTCAAGCTGCAGAATTCGTTGTTTTGCATTGAGTCCCTGATCAACCAACGATACCTCCTTGGCAGCAAAGAAAAACCCATCACTGTAATACAAATGTCAGAAATCAGTCAGTGTAACATTGCAAAGCAGAAAAAATGAAGGCATGCCAATCTAGCATCCATATCAAATGTTCACGGACTAAAGTTACACTACACTTACACTCGCTGATAGTGTTTTGCAATTAGTGGTCCAGATAAGTAATATAAATTGACCACAAGAAGGATAAAGTGGAGCATAACAAATTGAGCACTATAATAATTTGTAAGCATGTCAGATGATGATATGAAGTTCAGTTGATATGTATATCATGTCCATCCCTATCGGTGGTTAAAGTTCAAAATCTTTGAAAACTGTTAGGTTCCTTGAAGGTGTAATTTGCACACTTATGCAAGCTTCACTGACTACATACGCTACAGATGCACAGTACCAAGGAATAAGGATACTATGTTGCACTAGTGTGTAAAGCTATTTCAAATAGTATGGCAATCAATTATAACGAAAGTGCAAATCTGAACTTACTCGCTGATGGCTTCGTACACTGACCCAAACGATCCGCTCCCCAAATGCTGGCCCTTGATCCATGACGTGATGGTTCTCTTAATCCGCCTGTGCGGGGAAGGCGAGAAATAGTAATGTTCAACGCTGCGAGAAGTGGACTCCGCCGCAACCTGAACTACGGCGCCGGTAGTCTCCCTTGCCGTCTCCACGACCACCGCTTCTGTCCTCTCCACTCGCAACCGATCCACCTTGGCCGCAACGCTCTTCCCCTTTCCTTCGTAAGCTGTCCCCCGCTTCACCTCGGCGGCCACGCTTCTTCTCGAAGCTTCCGCGGTGTCCAATTCGACTTCTCTGCTGCGCGATTCAGTTCCAGACCCCCCTCTCCTGTGAGATACCTCGGGTTGGAGTTGGAGTTGGGCCGGCTCGGTGGCCAGCACGGCTACCTTCCCCACATCGGCCGCCTCTAGCCTTGTTCCGACCGTGACGTCACTACCTGAAGTTCCTGGTAGCTCCTGCGGTGCGGACCCCTCGGCGCCCGCGCCAAGCTCCAGCGACTGGCCGCGGCGGCGGGAGGAGTTGGGGATGTGCGCCATCGCGGCGGCGTAGACGGCCGGGGGGATGGTGAAGTCTTCAGGGCCGGAGAGGCCGAGCTTGCGGAAGAGGTCGGCGACCTCGGCGCCGCGCCCGCCGCGGATGCGGAAGCTGGTCTGCGACGCGAAGTCGGCGCCGAGGTCGGCCGCCGGGGCCTCGTCGTCCTCCTCGGCGGAGTAGGAGTGCCTCATGGCGTTGATGCGCGCGAGCTGCGGCCGCGGCCGCGGGCGGGGCCGATGCGGCGCCGCCATGGCCGTGCTGGTGGTGCTTGCGTGGGGAGCAGGGCGGAGCGAGGAAGGAGACGCGTCGGCCGCGTGCGAGCAGGGTTTGACGAAGGAGGAGGGGTTCTCTCAGCGCTGGCTAGTGCGAGCTGAGGTGCCGCGCGCTTTGACCCAGCCCCCCTACCGGTCGTTGGTCGTTGCGTTGGGGAAGGGAAAGGGAAGGCTGGGGTGGCGGCTTTGTCTGTTTTGTATCGGCGTTTGGCGTCGCGAGAGGCGGAAACGGCGCAAGCGGGCGACCTTGGGTCCTTGGCGGGCAGCACACACGCGGTCGCGGTCACGCGTTGACATGGCCCATGGGCTGTTGGGCACCAGCCCACCACCAGGTCTTGGAGCTACGCGCATCACCCATCAGCGAAGCGAAGCTACTGACAAAAAAAAAAAAAAAGGTTCAGATGTAGATGGTCATCGACGAAGAGGGATGGATCACGGATGGTCGCCTCACCAGGTCATGGTCAAAGCTGGACGGTTATCGTCAAACGCAAGAATAGTAGTCAATGATGGATGTCGTGTCACGTGTTCATCTGTATATACATCTATACCGTGAAGGCATCCATGTACCCCTCATTTCAAGGAGTAACGACAAGCAGCTGGTCCAGATCCTGAATTCAGCGTGATCGATCAATTCCTGTGTTATCTGACACTGACAGCGCTCCGCGCCTCCGCGCTGATTCAGAACTTGGACGAGGAGTGAAGCAACGGGGTATTTTCACCGCTCATTTCTGAATGGTACGGTGCAGCATCAACCTTGATCCAGCAACAGATGGATCATGGATGAGCCAATAGTCCATAAGCAGAGGCCCCCGGTCTTCAGGATTTAACTGTAAGCACTTGCGTCTGAGCTTGGGATCGGAGGAAGTTGACCTCGGCCAATCAGGTAGAAAACGGACACCTGACGGCTGATCGGTTGATTCGATCATCACTCGTCAGTGAGAGTTTTCTATGCTGGAACATGTGCATTTACGATTTTTCCACTAGCACAAAAAGATTTCTGGAGAAGTAATCTGCCACGCGCTATTTTCTTTTTACAGTCTGAAACACGGCGGGTGCTGAGACTAACACTAACCCAATCCTCATCAGGGTAGGGAGGTCAAGCATTTCCATGACAGTGCACTCAAGGCTCTAGGGTCCAGATATCAGCAGAACGCCCAAGAGTTGGCATGGCAGAAAGAGATCAATGCTACATTCACCAACTATAAGTCTAATTTTGCATTTTTGCCAGTTTGGAAAAGTAGTAAAAAAACCTACCAAGTGCTCAAGAGCAGAAAGTGTTTTTATACCTCATGAGCCATACAGTACACACTTGCTACCCTGGATCTTTTCTACTTCCAGACTTTGATCTAGCATGATACTAGTAAATAGGTTAAGCTCTCACAAGCTCATGCTACTACCTCCGGTTTAGAGTTGTAACAGTTGTTGACGTTTCAGACAAGATAAATGAAGTGCAGAACATTTGTCTGAACGTCAACATTTATATCTTTCAGATAAATCGGAGTACTAGGGTAAGCTCTCACATGCTCAACTGATAAACATAATTAACTCATTTAATAGAAGCTTTACCGTACCAAAAGTTCTAGCATTGACTATTCCATTTAGTTCAAGTAAAATGTTCACGCATTTAATATGTCTCTGCATCAGAAAAATATTAAATCTCTACAATCTATTAATTGAGGTGCGGTCGTCCACTTCGTGTCCATAAAGTTAGAGATTGAATCCAAATCGGTTTCGTAACTTTCATATCAAGTACTAAATTTCAAAAATCATAACTCCCTCATCCGGAGATCAAATTAAGCAAACTTGGATTCTATATCGTAACTCTCGAAAAGTTCTACAACTTTGATATTCAATGTAAGTACAGATCCTGCCGTTTAGGTTTTTAAATATGCGATATAAAAGTATTTGTTCTGATTCAGACTTTTCTGCGCAGGTCTCTATGTGGGACCCATATTTTATAGTTCTAAAGTCCAAATAATATGATCCACATATGTTTCGAAAAGGTCTCGACGAGATTTACAACTTTTATGTTTTAACATTTTCTATTGGAGCAAGATTTCAAGTTTAAAATCGTGTTGCAATGAAGTGCTATTTTATAGATTGCGTAAATTGATTTTTTTCTTTCAGATAACACTTCTAGAATATGGTAAAAATTAGTGAAAAAATATTATTTTTGACATATAAAATGATATACTAAGAAGCACCAACAATAATATAAATATGATCTTTCATGTAAAAAATATAAATAATATTGTATATATCTAATAATTCTATTATGTAATAATTTATATTTAAGTTATAAAAAATATTTTATTTTTAAGGTCCGTAGCAACGTACGAATACTTTGCTAGTTGTTGCATATTTTACAATTAATACTGCAAAAGAATATGCACCCAAAACACACGTGCACTGGTAAGTAAAAATAAGCAAGCTCTGGCAGCAGGATTAATGAAACTACGGAATCTTAACAGGTTGCAGGGGAACACATCACGAAAAACAACATCTATTGGACAAAGCATAATTTCATTGATGCTTATGTAAGTTCGTAGAACGGTTTGCATGACTTAGATTTTCAATACAATAATCCCGTACATTTGACATAACTGATCTTGTATATTAGGAACTGAGTATTTAATATCATTAAGATATAAATCGGTTGTGTAGATTTGAGTTGCTAAAAAAACTGTTAGAAAAATGGCAGGACAAAAGAGGTGAGAAACTATGCACAATTTTTTCCCCTGAATATCCCAGAAAATAAATCTCTAGCATTGACTATATTCCATTTAGTTCAAGTAAAATGTTCACACATTTAATATATGTCTCTGCATCAGAAAAATATTAAATGGTTGCATATTTTACAATTAATACTGCAAAGTGCGAAAGAATATATATTCACCCGAAAACACCTTTCTACGATGCAGATACCAAAGAACCGTCACTGAAAACCTGAAAATACTGAGCACAGTTTCTCCATGCAGCAAAATAAAATCATAAAATTAAAGGACAACACTACGCAATCTGTATTGACTGATAATTTTCTCCGTCACTGAAACCTGCAAACGCCTTTGTTAACAGGATTGACTGATAATTTTTCACTAAAACCCTACTTTTGCCAATTGAAAGAAATGCGAGCACCCAAACACCACCAGGTCAGGTTCAGTTCAACACATTGCCAGCGCTCGCCTCCAACTCGGCCTCGCTCGTAGCCTAATCTGCCGTTGGATCCACGGGGGCGCATAATCGAAGTAGATCTTCTTCACCACGGCGTCCATCGCCAATATCTCCTCTCGCCACGGCTGGTACTCCGCCCACGCGTGCATGCCGTACTGCTTGATCAGCGGGCTGCAGATCCTGTCCAGCTGCGCCACCTCGCAGCCGACCCTGGTGAACCTGAGGTACCGCGTCTTCCTCACGTAGCGCTGCAGCACCTGCGACCAGACGCCGAACCGGTTGCGAGCCATGATGCAGCACTTGTGCGTGCGTGCCTGCTTATTATTAGACCTTGCGCGCGGCCGCACTTTCATTGCGAAGAACCTTTTCCCTTCAGGAACCGGGCGCCGCCGGTACTCGGCGAGAACATCGAAGAATCCTGATGTCTCCTGCGCGTCGATAAGTTCGTATACCGACTCCATGTTTCTCGATCGGGCAGCTTCACGATTGTTTCAACCTGGTGCGAACAGAACTCTAGGCAGATCAGCGTGAATAAATACACAGGATGTAATATCAGGTCACATCGGCCGCGTGTCCCATGAACTTGTCTTACTTACCACACGATGGATGAACGAAAATCGCAAGCTAGTTTTGCTGGACGACCGGTCGGAATTACCCTCTTTTCTTGATCCAAGAATACAGGCAAAAAGCTTAAATTGATGCAGAGCCAAGACACGTTTATATATGGGCATATCTTTTTCTGTGCAGCACCAGCATGAGCACGAATCCTAGCCGGAGTTGTATTAGAATCGGTGTAGGCTAGGTAACTTGAGAGGCCGTATTATTAAGTAAACTGGAATTCATATTCCAGTATTCATGTGCCAACAAGTCATCATCGGCAACTAAAACTTCGATACACTTCGGAAGAACCTCCACAGTTGGATCATCCTCCTCATGCCGCAAGCGCATCATCTGCCACCCTATTTACACAAAATACAACACAATGACATTGAGCTTTACACAAAAAATAGAGAGCGCATCATCTGCCACCCTGTTTATATATGGATACTAGCAATATGCCCGTACGTTGCCACGGGTTTAAAAACTTATAAATATTCTTGGTTATAGTTGATTGAACAGTTTGATTTGAACTACTTTAATGCAATATACTATATTTGAGAAATTAATACAAATATTAGTTTTACATGTATTAAAGTATCAATTTTATTGGATATAAGTTTGACAGTTTGAACAAGCAATTTTTTTATATGAATTTGACATGTTATTTTTTAATATCAATTAACTGCCTAATATTTAGAATTATAATATTTAAATATCAATTTAAACTAACAGATACTTGAAAGCTCATGATGTTCAGTTAGATAATACTAGCAAAGTGTCCGTGCGTTGCTATGAACTTTAAAAAACAAAACACTCTTTATAATATAAATATAAATTATTTATACAATATAGTTATTATTGATATTTTTTACATGAAAGATTATATTTGTATTACCGTTGGTGTTTCTTAGTATATCACTTTATATGTCAAAAGTAACAATTTTATCACTATTTTTTACCATATTCTAGAAGCTTTATCTGGAAGGAAAAATTAATTTACAGAGTCTAGAAATAGCACTGTATTACAATACGATTTTGAAATTGAATACTTGCTATAATGAAAAAAGTTAAAACATGAAAGTTGTAGATCTTGTTGAGACCTTTTCGAAATATATATGGATCATATTATTTGGACTACGGAGCTAGGAGATATGAGCCCCGCATAGAGACCTGCGCAGAGGAGTCTGAATCAGAATAAATATTTTTGCATCACATATTTGGAAATAAAAAATACGGGATCTAGACTTCTATTGAATACCAAAGTTGTAAAACTTTTCGATAGCTACGAGATAGAGTCTGAGTTTGCCTCATTTAAGCTCCGGACATGAAAGTTATGATTTTTGAAATTTGGTAATTGATATAGAAGGTACGAAACCAATTTAGATTCAATCTCTAACTTTGTGGACACGAAGTGGACGACCATATCTCAATTAATAGATTGTAGAGATTCATAAGGTCACGTCAGCTCTATCTCAGCACCATGTCTCAATTTTCACCGAGGCAGATAATGAAATCAAAGTGAAATTTGGTAGTACCTACCTGGCTTGAAGAATACGGATAGTCCAAAGTCTGTTGCTTTGAGCGGCGAGTCTTCTGCTTTGTTGAGGAAGAGGAAGTTCTCTGGCTTGAGGTCCCTGTGCATGACCCCCATGGAATGGCATGTATGCACGACAGACGATCTCCCTGCACAGCGCTGCTGCAGCGCGCTCGGAGTAGTGCCCCCTGGCGATGAATTTAGAGTCCATGCAAATTGCAAAATTAGCTCTAGAGCACAGCCCAACTTGACCCATATCTTAACCAAATGGGTTAGTTTACCACAAATAACCTAACCAGATCAGAGCTATGCTCAATTTAGCTCTCTATTTTTTTTTTGTTAAACGATGGTTAGTGCAATTTATACATTTACTGCAAAGAAATGTAAAGTGATACATTGTACTTGTTATAGGAGTAGTAAAGTTTGCTTGGTTATTAATTATTTTCAAAATAATTCTCTAGTAGATTGAAATATTAATAATAAATCTTATTGTATCGTCTTGTTTTGTCCACAATTTTTTCCTAAAATATTTGTTTCGTCTCCTATAACTTTTACTATTGTTCATCCTTTTACATTTACAATAATTTTTTTGCTAACCAAGATTAATTTTTTTTTGAAAATCCAAAAACACAATATATGCTCTGGCATGTATATATAAGAAGAAGGCGTCTCATATTAAAGAAAATGAGACCAAACCGTACAATCCAAGATTGTATTACAACATTACATACGAGAAAAAGGCTCGTCGGGATCAACTAAGCTAAAGCTAAACACCTATAATAGCAAGGAACAAACCAACAACAAACACGCCATCTAATAACCATCAACGGAGCTTTATCGCGTGTCATCGTTGCAAGAGCTCCAACTTCCCTATAACAAACATCAGCCAAAGTCCACGACGAAGCACCCACGCAAACAAAATCAAGCAAACGTGCCTACTAAGTGTTATCGTTGCCAAACTCAATCGCACATCTGTGATGCAACAGCTCCAGACTTCACATGGCTTGCCCGCCAACCAAACCCGTTGTATAGCCAAACTTCTGATGAATAAAGCCTCATTGATGCATCCTGTTTAGACCATCACCAGCCATTTCTCTGGTCCAAACCACCTAGCAGAGCACTTGTTCACTGCCAACTGCAGCACATGCTCAACAAAGTTGTACAAGTCAATCCGATTGATGCAGTGGATGAATATTCAACACATGCAGGAACTCCAAAGCAACGCCCTCAAGAAGGAATTATATCGTTGCCGATCTAGGAATCTAGATCAAGGTCTTCATCCGGAGAAACCTACGATGGAAAATATAGCACAACAGCAACGCCTCCAAGAAGGAAAATGACACCAATGACATCATTATTGCCGGCACCGGTTGAATGTGGGACAAGACTTTCGCCTAATGCTGCATAGCTCCCACACACCATGTTGAACATGAGCGGCCAGTTGCCAGAACTCCTCCGCATCAACTGTCTCAGACTCAGCCACAACGCCGTCGAGCACAACCACCAGCTGCGGTCAAACCCAAGACTCAGAACAATAGCGACCACACTCCCCCAAATATGGCGCTCCATCGACTACACAACCACTGACACATGTGCTTCCTCAACAACACATGAGCGACCTCACCTTGGTCGGGAGCACCAAACGCCGCATCCCCACGAATCCGTCACAGGGGAGTCGGATCCATGGCACCCCGGATCTGGGCATCTCCCGCCATCCCGCCATGGCGGCTCCGGATCTGGGCGTTTTTCGGCTGCGCCGCCACAAAGAAGAACAGGCCCTAGGCCACGAACGACGAGAGATTTGACGGGGAAAAAAGCCTGGTCGTCACCTTCCTTGCCGCCGCTCAGATTGTCGACGGCGTGCTCTGGCGACGGCAAGGCGGGTAGAAGGGAGGAAGGGGCGATGAGGGCTGAGCGAGGTGTTCCGCCATGTCGTCCCACAGAGACGACGCGGGGGCATGTTATTGTGTCTTTCATTCAAGTTTGATACCAAGGTTAAATTTGAGGTTTTGAGCACAACCAATTATGAAAGTCGCTTGAGAGAGAGTACAAAGTAACCTTCAAATTGTTGGCCGGTTTGTGTGAGGAATTGTCAGGCATGATTCAAAGATTTTAGTGTGGGGAGCCAAAAAAGGAAAGTGGAAGACACATTGGGCGGTGACGTGGAAGAAACTATTGGTGTATAAGGCTAATAGGAGCGGACTTGGTTTTCGTGAAATTGAGACTTTCAATAATCAGGCTCTTCTTGGCCGTGAGGCATGGAGGTTGATACAATTTACAGAAAGTCTATGTGCTCCTGTTCTGAAATTCAAGTACTCCTTCTGTTTTAAAATTATTGTCGTCATTGACTTTTTTCATTAACTTTGATAGTTCATATTATTTAAAATATTTATTTAAATATAAAAAGTTATAAATTATATTTTAATTTTATCTAATAATAAAACAAATTATGAGAAAATACGTGATATTTTTAAATAAAATAAATGGTCAAAGATAGAAAAAAATTAGTAGCAACAATAATTTTAGAATAGAGGGAGTATTACCCAAAAAATGGTCATATTTGGATACAGTTTTCTCCGGAAATGCATCCCCAACCCGGCGCGCTTTTGAACATGGTCTAAAGTTGGTTAAGAAAGGAATTATTTGGAGGTCAGGAAGTGGAACTGGAGTTAAATATGACGAGATAACTGGTTACGAAAGGAATTATTTTGGATACGGTTTTCTTGCAAAATATGCTTGTATGGAGGGCTCATGTATGCTATAGGTAAGTGTGTAACTCCCCATGTTATGCATCAGATTGTAATCCAATTTTGAGCTAATAAAGTCTCGATTCCCTCGCAAAAAAAAAGTAACCTTCATGATTTTTTTTTTAAAAAAAGGTGATATTGTCTGAGGGCCGGGGTCCGATGAATATGACATTTCTGAGGGACTGTATTGCACTTGTTCAAGCCGGACAAACCATAAACCGCACTTCCAAGTTCCAACACTTGTTCAACCTCTCTTGCGAAACAAAACCCTACCAGACACCATTCCCTTCTCCCACCAAATCAAATCGGACCCCAAGTAAGAGTAGATCCAGCATGGTGAAGGACGTGAAAGTTGAAGTGAAGCCGCTCGTTTACTGGCACATGAGCCAGGACGTGGCCATCGGCAAGTACGTTTGCGGCCGCCCACTCATGGAGGTCGTCCCGGGCATCGCCGGAAAGGACTTCGCTTGCTACAACACGTTCTGGGTGTTGGCCAGGCTTGATGGAAAGGAGGTCCCGATCAAGCACTAGGACGAGAAGATTGAGGAGGTGGTGGCTGTGGCCGCTTCTGATGTGGTGGATCTCGCGGAGGGCAGTCTCGGTGGGCACGCCAACCATGGGGATAACACCGAGGAGGAGGAGCCGGTAGCTGAGGCCGGTGTCGTCGACGTTGGCCAACAAGCTCCGTCTGCAAGCGTACCTGTGGATGGAAGCGGCACCGCCAACGACGATGGCTCCAACGAGCGCGGCAACTGAGGCCGCTCGCGGTTTGGCGATGAACTAACATCAAGCTATCGTTTTAGGAAACTTTGATTCGCGGTGAAAAACTCTGGTTTTGAGTTGTTAAAAGACCCTAGCTTTGAGTTCCTGAGGAAAGACTTTGGCTTTGATCTATGTTTGCCTTGCTAAAAGGCTCCGCCTTGATTTCTACGGTTTCCTTTTATCTTTGTGGATTTCGTGATTATGATGCTTGTTGTAGATCGAACGTTCGGTTGTGTTTAAATGGGCCGGCGGCCCAAAGATGGAAATCGCAAGGAGTGGATAAGGGTAGGGATGGGGAAACCGAGCTATTTGACGGGGAGGGCGGCAGGCGTCGAGTGTGGCTGTGGCGGCGCATCAGCGTTTGGCCCTCGTTGTGTGCTGCCGCCGGCCGATTGTTCGTCTCCGTAATCTGGTGAAATCTTTTGGCTTGGAAATGTGCGCAGGAAAGGGGGGCAGAGGCGGCATCACCACGGAAGGCGATCGCCGTACAAGTGAATGCAGTGCGAAATAAGGTGATTCTTTTCATGTTCAGCTCCGATGATCCTGCTGCCGCTCTAAGAACAATTTTTTATTCTGCTTGGTCTTTTTTTATGCGGCTGTTTGTTCTTGTCGCTCCTACACAGGGACTGTGTTAGAGGTGTTAATGCACCTTTTTCTGCATTGAATTTCTTGATTACAATGTCTGGGGCTTCCAGTAAGTGTGAATTGGTGTATTAACAATGCTGTGATGGGCTCTGTAGGTAGAGGTTATAACTTGATCAATTCAACATATGTGCCCTGATGGAGTATATTTGGGTTCTCTATCTTTTTAAGCCATGGCATTCCTTTTCGTTTTTGCCAACATGGACTCTGCATTGTTATTTTGCTTTGTACCTCCTGTTTTCAAACGAAACCTGAAGGGGCATCTCAGTTTTGGTCTTTTGGAAGGGCCTGCACAAGGTGAAATTCTGCGATTAGGTTATGAAGAAAGGAAAGAACTTATGCAAATAGAACAGATAGATGTTAAGGGTGTCTCTGAACTCTAACCAGGACAGTGGTTTGGGCACTAGAAAAGTCAGGAATATACACAGCCAGGTCTCTTTGTAGAGGATTAACTTTTGGAGGGGTAACTAACAGAAGGTGAAAATATTTCTCTTGCTAATTTTTAGAGCATTAACTAGCTGTGGAAAGCTAAATTCACACTGAAGATGGAAAACTTTCTCTGGCTAGCTTTTCAAAACAGGATCCAGATGGCGGTGGCATTGGAAAACAAAAATTGGAAGGGAAACGTAGACTCTGTGCTTTGTGGCAAACACAAAGACACTGGCCACGTTCTTTTTGGGTGTAAACTAGCTAAACGTTTTGAGGTTGTTTCATAGAAACTCTTGGCTGGAATAGTTGCTTCAATGGAGAATTGTTGGTACCAGTAATGTCGAGTAAAAACCTTATTCCATTCTTGCAGGGATTTGCTGAAGGGAGAGAAGATTTATATCCAGAATCATTGCCCATGGCTTGCCACCTTATTGAAAGGTAAGATCTTTGTGTAGGTTACATATTGTTAAATTTCAATTAGTTAGTAGAAGTAATCTGTGAAGAACTCAGGTGCAAGAATTATACCTTCATATTGTTCAGATCCAATGGAGTACTCTATTTCAAGTCTACCTCTGCCACTGTTGTAGTGCTTTGGAGTTATATGATATTTTGAATTCCACAAGGTCACAAACATTTGGCACATCACATAGAAGCTGAATATTATGCTTAATAGTTATGATCATGTTATTAGATGATAAATTTGTGATGGGCCTTTGGGCAGGATCACCTGTATAATATCTGCATCATTTAGTCGGATCTTCAGTCTAAACCCAGAACTCCTGTTACTTCTTTATTTCATGACACTGCAGAGTTCATACTTTCATGGTTCTTCTTTCTTATGCAGGTGACATGCTTATTGTGACAGCCAAAAGATTCATGTCAGATAGAAACACAAGGTAAGCTTATTTTCTCTTCTCATAACTATGTGCACATTCATTTACTTGTTATATGTGTTTGAGTACCAGGTTCTAGAATTCTTCTCACAATCACTAGGTTTTAACGGAAATCTACTCCCATTGTGCCACTTTTATCTTCCTGAATGCAAAGATGATATGTGTAAATTAATTGTCGATACTATTATCGGCAGTGGATCATAGGGTTACCCATGATCCTTGTTTATCGGTAGAGGCATGCGCGAGACCGAGAGCCGATGGACACACAAGACGCAAGGTTTAGACAGGTTCGGGCCTTTCGGAGGATACAACCCTACGTCCTGTGTTCTGTTGTATATTATGCGGTAAGATCTAGTTGTCTATGAGAGAGCCCCTATCACTCCTTATATATCCGGGGGGCAGGGTTACATGGCAAGTGTCCTAGTCGGTTACAACATGATTTTCGACTAGGATTCTATCTCTAACTTTCTATCTCTAGTATTGACTTATCATGTACTCCAAATAATAATTCGAGTAGTTATCTTTATAAGATTTATCTTTATTGGACCCCGGTCCACTCGGCAATATATCCGAGTGGTGAGGTATCCCTGGTATATATATCCCACAGTAGCCCCCGAGAGATTTGCAAGTTAGTTGTTGATCTTCAGTTGATTGACTAATGCTTCGCCATAAATATGATTAAACTTTTTCATGTACAACAACAAACTTGTAAAGGTCTCCAAGAATCTTCAAAAAGGATTATGCACCAAATAATATCCATATGCGGGAAAAAATTCACCTACTAGGTGTTGGTATAGCCCCTGACTCAGAAGGTATTTAGATCACAAAATATCTTGTGAGTCAAAAATAATAACACCGTATGTAAATCTGGATCTACCACTTTCCCCGATTGATTTGATGAGGAGTTTTAATACGGTAGCCCCCAAGATTGGTTCTACCACTCCCCCACTAACAAAAGGAACCATTGGTACTAGTGAATTCGAGTGATACTTGATCAGATATATCAAGCATAGCAGTCATAAAAATATTCAAGCAATACTTGATTAAATATAACAAGTTATAGCAGCCCCCGGGCGTGATTCCGTGTGAAAAAAAACAACTTGCAGGGCTCTCCAATATTGAGTAAGATCATAAGTAATCAATGCCGAGTGATCCAATAATATAGTCAAATGATATAACAACTCGAGACAAGAAGGCCGAGTGATCCAATAATGAAGTTGAATGATCCAATAACTCAGGATAACAAAACCGAGTGATGTCAATAAAGTAGCTCCAGTTGATGTAGCTATGCTTAATATCCATCGAGCTAAAGACGAGCCCCCGACGTAACAGCTCAAAAGGTCCGAGGGATCGAAATTCCAGGAAGCATGAGTAGTTGATCATGGCCGAGTGATCCAATGACTCGACGCTCCGTGGCCGAGTGATCCAATGACTCGACGATCCATGACTGAGTGATATAAATGAGATAATTATAATACAAGAACACAAATAATGTAGTTATATGTAAAATTAATATAAAGTATTAATGAAACAAGGCCTTTAATATCTAAGTCTGTTGGATTTCTGTTATTCGTCTAAGGCTTATGTTTGCTTAGAATACTAGCAGAAATAATCGATCATTCAACCAACAAACATAAAAAACAAACAAGGTTCATTAAAAAAATGATATGCACGACGATTTTGATAAACGATATGAGTCATAGAGCTAGACTGACCAATTTGGGTAATGGGAGTCAGATGGGCAACTAAGCAAAACAGCTGAACTCCTCCTAATACCAAATATGTACCGCTAAAACTTATTCGGCCAATCATGTACGAGTCAAAATCAACCGAGAAAAATTATTGACCAATATTGTCAAGCCAAAAAAATGATTCCAAAAGGAACTCAAAATCATGACCGCAAGATTAATAACCTACAACCTTCAAATTAAATTTGTACAAATAAAAAAAAACTTAGCTTTGATATTCGACAATCCGTAGAGAGCCCCCGTCATTCTGTTTGATTGTCGACTTGACTAGTCAAACTGTCGTCTTCCGTGCTGAGTGATTAGCCGAGTCGCCGAGTGACTAGGTTGCTGGATCGTAGTTCGCCGAATTGTCATGCCGAGTGATTGGGCGAGTCAACGAGTGGTTTCGAATGCTTGAATGACTCAATGTGTCACCAGTGTGCTTGTGCCTTCAGTCGTGTAGACGAGCCATTGCATCGCCGAGTTGCTGACCCATCAGTCGAGAGTGGACAACCAACCTCGGCTCGGAGTCATCGTAGCTACGACGCTGACTGATATGGCGCTTGTACATGCGACCGGCCGAGTTGCCAAATCTAAGCTGATGCGAGTTACTGAACCATCAACTTTCTTTGAGCTGAATTCATCAAGGGTTCTCAGAGCTCACAAGTCAAACACCCTGACTTTGCGCAACTCTCGTATCCATGTAACAAAGTATAATATGAATATGATTAGTGTTCTAAAAATTAAACTAATTAGCATACATGTATGAGTATGTAAGGTAAAATAGTGATAATATAAAATAATAAGGAAACAAAACTTCCCTAGCTATAGACATGTAAACACCTCAGACTCGATTACGAGTTAGAGTCCTAGTAGCGCCGGCGGAGCTGCCTATACGCCGAGTCGTCCTGCCGTGTTGTCCGGTGGTCAAGCTGCCTCCGAGTCACCAATGATGATCTGGCTTTGTGTCCATGCAGATGTACGACACGGTGTGCTTCCGAGTCCTGATTTCAAATGCTTTGTCAACTCGGATCGGCAGATTAGCTTCCAAGTACGTAGGCTAACACACATCCGGATCTCGGCGAGTTTGTCGGCTGCTTCCTCGATCTAACCCGCCAAAACATGTCGCCTCACCGGATGAAGTTGCCTCCGCTCGATCACTACCGACGAAGATCCATACTTTTCCAAAAGCTTGGCCATCGAACTCGACAAGTCGATCAGCGCGCTGTCCCCTTCCTGGCAAAAAAAACGTAATGGGGCTTGATGTGTTCTTTGGCAACTGATGGTTTCAACTGATTTATGAAAGGTTGGGTTGTTAAGTCTGAATATCATAGCCCGCAAAAAAAAGTCTGAACATCATTTGGTTCTGTGATCATGGGTTCAGGTTATTTCAATTAGAAGTCAATTTAATGGACAGAGATTTAAGTCTGATGTGAAAGATTGAGGCGCTTTATGGTGATTAGCTTTTGGGAAAGAAAATGTATGATAACTGGCTCTTGTGGGTTTCATCTCTAGTCTATTCTAACTTATTTGGGACTTTAAAAACCTCTGTTGTTGTTGTTGTATTAATATGACAATTAACTACATCAAAGGCCATAGGTCTAAATAGCGATACTTAAAATACTTCTTTTTTGACCGGGACGGGGAACTCCCTTCTGAATGCTTTGTTTATATAAAAAAGGATATAATAACGTGGTATGAGGCACTAGGCCCAAATAGTGATAATGTCAGTTTGCTCTGAGTCTGAAATGCCCGACCTTTCTTTGAAAGTAGTCAACAGAGCCCGTGGCTCTGATAATGATGATACATGGTTTACCAACATAATTTTTTTCAAGGAATTTAGATTTACTGTCATTAGGATGGTAAATCGGTTAGTTATTATCGAGCTTAGAAGTGCTATTTTTTTTCTGATATATATTCAGAGTCTCACATGTAACATGTTTGGGTGGAACAATGACGTATATGGCCTAGTTGCACTATACTGTTTCAAAAAAAAAAAATCACTGTCAATACTTTTCTCTTTTATCAACTATACAGAGTTTATTATCCAAAAAGGATATGTTGTGATGTGAACAAGGGTTCCCGATCTTTCGAAAGGTTCTAGATAAGTTGATTTGGTCGGAGGCAACACACAAATCGATCCGACTTCAGAACAACACGTTCTAAACCCCGTAACCACAACACGACGTCTCCTCTGGTTATCAACTGTCCTAAAATGATTGACCTTGCCGAGAAGGCTAATCCCTGCCTGTGAATCAAGAACACACGCAAGAACAAAGAAGAAGGCAATACAATTATAGATGTATTATGAATCTCACGAAGTTGGGGTCTCAGAAACCGTGATGACGGCGAAACTATTATGAACAGAATAATCTAAGCAAAATCCAAACCCTAATGGTGCGGTGGCGGCTGTATATGAAGACCCTAAGATCGTGCAAGACCCTCTGGACACACCCCTAATTGGGCTCAACTAGATACAAAGCCTAAAGGCAAAAAACAGGCGACGCAGCACCAAAACAGATTCTGTACCCTCTCTTGTTTCGACGATTTCCGATGACTCCGGATAAATTTTGATATGAGACCGGTGGCATTGAAAAGGTCTTCTTCTTATCTTTCCGTGCATATGTAGAACGTCTAATTCCGAGTCCGTATGCGTCCTGGGCATCCGTTTTAGTGCAGACTGGTCCTGAGCCCCGAAACGGACTCGAAGTCGATTTTGGTTGGACCTCCACCTAGGCTTCCACGTCCTTGCTGGTCATCCACGTCTCCAAGTCCTTCTCCCATCATCTCCTGGTCCTCTTCATGGTTCCTAATTATAATATAATTATTAGGTAGCAAACCATTCTCAAAAGTGACATATAATGAAAAACGTAGGAACGGGCTCACCTCTAAATTTAGTCATCGTGCATGAGCTCTAGTCATTGGACCTTGCAAGTCCAGAATTAGAGGAGTGTTGCATGTATCCTTAGGAGTGATGTCCTCATCATTCTCCCCCTCTTGAAGTGGAGTCGTCCTCGACTCAAGCTCATTCTCTTCTCCCAAGTATGGTTTCAAATCTGAAATGTTAAAAGTAGGACTAATCCCGAACTCGGGAGACAACTCAAATTTGTATGCATTATCATTAATCTTCTCAATTATTTTGAAAGGACCATTAGCTCTAGGCATTAATTTAGACTTTCTCAAATCTGGAAATCTATCTTTTCTCAAGTGTAACCATATTAAATCTTCTACATCAAGTTTTACTTCTTTTCTACCTTTACTACCAGCAATTTTATACTTGTCATTCATCTTTTTAATGCTAAGTCTAGTGGTCTCATGCATTTTCAAAATAAATTCAGCACGTTCCTTAACATCAACATGAACTCTCTCATGAATAGGTAGAGGAAGTATATCAAGTGGAGTACGGGGATCAAAACCATACACTACCTTGAAAGGACTTACCTTGGTAGTAGAATGTATTGCCCGATTATATACAAACTCAACATGAGACAAATATTCTTCCCATTGGTTCAAATTTTTCTTCAAAATAGCTCTCAACATAGTACCCAAAGTGTGGTTCACCACCTCAGTTTGTCCATCAGTTTATGGTTGACAAGTTGTAGAAAACAACAACTTTGTACCCAACTTATTCCAAAGCGTGCGCTAAAAGTGACTCAAGAATTTTGCATCACGATCTGAAACAATAATAGAAGGCATACCATGCAAACGTACAATTTCTTTGAAAAACAGATCAACAATATAACTAGCATCATCAGTCTTATGACATGATATAAAGTGTGTCATCTTAGAAAATCTATCCACAACAACAAAAATACTATCACTCCCTCCCTTAGTCCTAGGCAGTCCTAAAACAAAGTCTATAGAAATATCCGCCCAAGGAATAGAAGAAACAGGAAGTGGCATGTATAAACCATGTAGATTTAAGCGAGACTTAGCTTTTTGACATGTAGTATAGCGAGCAACAAAGCGCTCAACATCTTTCCTCATCCTTGGCCAAAAGAAGTGTGTGGCCAAAATATCCTCCGCCTTCTTGGCACCAAAATGACCCATCAATCCACCTCCATGCGCCTCCTGTAATAACAAAAGACGAACAGAACCAACTGGAATGCATAGGTGGTTAGATCTAAACAAGAATCCCTCATTCCATGCATGACTGTCAAGAGATATTCTCGATAGTAGATTCAGGTATGCGTATGAGTAAGTAAGATCGATGGACACAGGACGTGGAGTTTATACAGGTTCGGGCCTCCCGAGGGATAACAACCTTACGTCCTGTTTGGTGTTATTGTATTGCTAAGGTTCACACTGGAATTAGGGTTCTAATATGAGTCTGCCTCTCGACGAAGGCCCCCTGCCTTCCTTATATATCCAAAAGGCAGGGGTTTACAAGGTAACATCCGAGTCGGTTACAATAGATTCTATCTAACAAACATATCTGTAAACCTAACTTGCGACTTACTCAAACAAATATCAACATAAATATCTCTAAGCCGAATATATCTAAAACTAAACCCCTGGCCCACTCGGCCATATGGCCGAGTGGTTAGGTATCCCGGGTACATATATCCCACAGTAGCCCCCAAGCACTTTCCATATTGAATCGTCACCTTAAATTTCCTCGAGATCTTGTGAAATTTGGGAAGTGCTTTATACATTGGCCTTGATAAATCTTCTATTTAAACTCACATGATTCTTAAAAATGATATCCAAGGCTTTCGCTTTATCCAATTAAACCAAAACTCATTAATAGTTGAATTTCCCTGATCGTTGAGTGATGCATCACCAAATTAATATTTATATCTATAAAAATACATATAACCCAATTGATATGCTACAAACATCAACTGCCGTAGCCCCCAAGATTGGTGATGTATCACTAGTATTCATACAAAAGACAACCCCCAAGATTGGTGCTGAAAAAATTACTATATCACAAATAATCAGAAGATGCAATCTCCCAAGACTAAACTACATTAGTCCGAGTGATTTATCAATCATTATTCAATCCACAACACTCAATGTTAGCACTTGAAAAGAATATCTTAGACATAATAAATCCGCGTACCGGTGTAATGTAACTATGCTGATCCAAGTAGCGGCCCAACAGGTCATCAGACGCGTATAAAAGGTGCCCGTAAACAGTCGCAACCCTTCACCTTCGTATCGCCGCCTGAGTCTGCCCTTCTCAAAACCTAGATCCAAAGCTTCCACTTCACCGCTGCCACCATTCCGCACCCGTAAACCCTAGGTTTGGAACTTCCATTTGCCCGCCACCACCATTCCGCGCCCCTACTCCAGAGATCACAAGCCTCCATTTCATCGTCACCACCGTTCCACTGTTCCACTTGCCGCCCTTTCACTGTTCCGCCGCCATTTTGCGTGCTCAAGCTCAAAGATAGGGTTCCAAACCCTGATCTCCATCCCCCAAAAGCTTCCCGCATTGGTTTCGATGGCCCCAAAGCGCACCCGCCAAAGCACGAGGGCTCAATCTGAAAAAGGGACCTCTCCTAGAAAGGGTGAAAGCGAAGAATCGATTTTTGATATTCCTGTTGGCATTAAGGAGTTCCCAGCATCAACCATGGACTCAAAAAAAATTAACAAATTGGTGATAGATGGCGTGCTACAAGATCAACAGACGGGTGGGTGGATTGAATCCATAGGTCAGAAATTTCCTTAACCTCCCGTCGACCAACTTATAGTTTTTGCCTCCTTTTTCTATCGCGGATTTGGCCTTCCATGCTGTGACTTCTTTAGAGGTATTCTATTTTTCTATGGCATTAATCTGGTCAATCTGAACCCAAATTCCATTCTACACATCGCTATTTTTGGGTATCCCTCCTCATTTCAACACCTTCAAAGAACTGTTTGTGTTGAAATTAAACAACAGTAATATCATAGGGGGTGCTGGATTCCAATTAAGGAATAAATCCAAGTACATCGATGTACCATTCCCATCAACCAACAAAGGGTGACACGCAGATTGGTTTTATCATGGCAACCATGCCCCCCCTTTGTCAGAAACGACAGCAGAAGCCCCCAAGCCATGCCCCGAGTGGTCCGCGAAGGCACATCCAAGCAAGAAACCACAGGTTGATGAGATTTTGAAACATGTGGATTATCTGAAGTCAAAAGGCTATACCGGCGTTCATCTTGCCGCCAGCTTCATATATCACCGTGTGCAGCCCATAAAGAAGCGCCACGTTCCTGGATGGGAATTCCAACTAGGGTCAGATCCTACTATGGAAGTACCAGAAGTACTGTCAGAAAGGGAACTAACTTTACGACTGGAAAGCATATTTTTGCCGCTTCTAGATTGGACTCCAGGGAGCGCAACTGCTGGCCATCATTCAAAAACTGTAAGAAGTGCTGTAAGTTAGCCACTAATCCTTTGTAGAAAATCAATACTGCTTTCCTTATTTGTCAATAACAAATGATGCATCGCATATATCGCAGAACCTTGACGTATATGTATCCAACTCTCCACTGCCACCAACGCCACAAAAGAAATCCCCCACTCAACCATCATCCAAACGTCGTAAAGCTCACATTGAAGACTCCGATGAAGAAGAGTCGCTGGCTGATAGAATAGCTAGACTGCAAGGGGAAGCAAAGAAGAAGTCTATTGAGAAAACCACCACTCGGCGGCCAGTGAATACAAACACTCAGGAGAAATCGCATCCAAAGGAGTCAGACAAGACAATCCCTGAGAAAGTAACACCCCACACAACAAGTGACCCAAGACCAACTAGCCCCCCGTCAAAGGTGTCAGGCTTAAAATTCAAGCGCCGAACAAGGTAAGTGAAACGATATGTTTTAATTCATAGCTCTCGAATAAACAACTGTGTAATCTTCATTCTCTGGATAGGTCAACCGGGGGAGCATCATATGAAGATATCCCAGCAAAAAGTGCGGCTCCTGAAAAAGATCAACGTGCACCATTTATGGGGACACCCAAAGATGATATCCCCGGTCACTCAGCTAAAAAACTGAGTGATTTAAAGGATGCACCAGAGTCTTCTCGGCCAGAAACTAGACAAGCCGAGTCATTCGGTGTCCCAGATCTGGACATGCCCGAGACGGCGACCGAACAAGAAGAACCATCGTTGATATTTGAAATGATGTCGGAGCCAATATATGATTATCCCATTGGTCCGGAGGAATATGCGGCTCCCACGCCAATTCACCGAGTAATAAAAGAAGGTGCCACAGAACAACCTGCACCGATCAGAATGGTGTACCATAGTGGCCCCTTCGCCATTGCCGGGTTCAATGAGTTGGCAGAGCAAGCCGAATTAAAGAAGTTTGAAGATCTTACTGAAAAGGCCTTTCATTCCTTCCAGGTACCCTTGCCTTCTTGAAAACTGCCCCCCAATAATAATAACATTGTGTGATGACGTCTATACAACTCATCCGTAGTGCAGATTCTAAAAACTCAGATGGCCAACAAGAGTAAACTCCTGCAACTTGCTGAAAGGCATTGTGCAAGATCAGTCGATTTAGAAGATCAACTGGCCAAAGAAAGAATAGAAGTTGGACAATTATCAGTAGATTTGAAGACCCGTTCATCTTAAGTTGATGAACTCCAATTCAAGCTACAAGGTAAAAACACAAACATAATCCTTGGCATACTATTTCCTAATCTTAAATATTTTGAACTCTTCCACTCAGAAATGTCACGGGTGCTGGAACTAAAGCACAATCAAGAGTCTCAGTCGGCTACTCAAATTGCAAATCTGCAAAGCCGTATCAAACAGCTGGAGTCGGCGACACAGTCTGTGGAAACATTGAAGTTCGAGAATAAAAGTCTAAAGAAACAACTCCAGGACTCGGTAGATATTGGGAAAAAATTTGAAAAGCTGAAGGATGATTTTAAAACAATGCAAGAATCTCAATCGTTATGGAGGAAAAGAGCCGAAGGGAACCTATGTGCTCAAAAATAAGTACATGTATGTAATCTAAAATATTTATGACTGACAGATGCCGAGGGAACAATAAGAAACCAAAGGGATAGGAACACAACACTAGAGGCTGAACTATCCAAAGCAGAAAAGATTTTCAAGAAAGCTGTGGAGGAACTAAACCAATTTCAAAAAGCGTACAAAGAAGTTGAAAAACTTAAAGAAGAATACAAGGAAAAGGTTATCACCCTCAAAGCTGAAAAGACAGAAGCTGAGAAACAACTAAAAGGTAAATAGTCATTTAATTATCATCATACCAAAGTCATTGTCCCAGATAATTGTAAATATTGTACTCTTGTAGGATCAAAGAGATCCTATGAGCTTTGCAGAAGAAATTCATAGAAGGTGACGAAATCCTCTGATGGTCTCTTACAGCTCTCCAGAAAGATGCAGAGGTAGTCGCCCAATATATACTTCCAGAAGAAAAACCACCCAGGTGTCGAGATTTATTGACAAGGCTACAAGAGGCACCCGACCGAGTGAAAGAACACGCTCGACGTGTTGTAGAACTGGCTGGGGCACAGGTCTTAGCTATAGCAAAGTCTCACATCCCTGACATAAATTTGGATGTAGTAGCCGAGGGTTTCCACGAAGATTTCACTGACAAACAATGTGAAACCCTTGTAACTGAAGCGCAAAAAACAATGCATATTTTAGCTGAACAAATAGAACTAGATCCGTTACCAAAAATGTAACGTATTATAAAATTTAAAAGACCATGTTACATTTCTGTTGTGGTAATGTAACATCTGTGCAATAGACTATGAAGGTCTAGATTCGTCACCAGGATTGTAACAAATGCTTTGGGTCACGCTGCTTCGTATATGTATTGTATGAACTCGTGTTAAACACTCACAACCAATATATAACTCTCGTCAGCCCTCTACACAACGCTCCCAATAATTGATATGAACCATGGAGACTAAGAACTCACTCGGTCAGACATATGCAAACTAGGAGAATTATCTTGGTCCCCAACAGACGGCAAGAACCCTGGGGACTAAGTAACCCGCTTGGTCAACATGCACGAGTTGAGGTGGTACCAAGTGTCCAAATTTAAATCATGACTTAAATGACAACAACAATGACCCATAAAAATTCGAAAATTGCCAAACCAGTCATCATGACCATAATTTATACAAAATCAAATAAAGGTAATTACAAAAAACTATAAATAGTAAGCATAGAAATGACGTTGTTGTGATATGTTCCAAGAACTTTGAAGGTCTGACCCATCCTTGCGCATCAAACGGTACGCACCCGGCCGAGTGATTTCCTTTATAATAAAGGGTCCTTCCCATGGGGCCGAGAGTTTGTGCTTGCCTACTGTGGACTGGACCTGCCTCAAGACCAAGTCTCCGACTGAAAAACCTCGCACTCTGACGTTTTTGTCGTGATAACGTCGCAAGCTTTGTTGGTACTTTGCCGATCGCAGTAACGTGGCATCACACTTCTCCTCTAGTGGCAACAAGTCATCACATCTGTGGTCATTGGAAGTTTCTTCTTCATACGAAGCCACGCGAGGGGAGGTGAACAAAATCTCAGTTGGTAACATGGCTTCCGACCCGTAAACCAAGGAGAAAGGAGAATGCCCTGTGGCGCGGCTTACATTAGTTCGAAGCCCCCACAGTACTGCTGGCAGTTCCTGAACCCAACGTCGAGCATATTTTTCCAGCCGGTCAAATATATGTGGCTTAATTCCAGATAGCAAGAGACCATTTGCACGTTCAACTTGGCCGTTGCTCTGAGGGTGGGCAGCCGAGGCGTAGCCAATCTTAAAACCCACTCGGCTCGCAAATTCTTTGAACTCCTCTGTTGTAAACTGAGTGTCGTTATCAGTGATGATTTTATGTGGTGCACCGAACCGAGTAACTATTTCAGTCATAAATTCGATGGCCTTCTTTGCTGAAATCTTTTCGACTGGCTTTGCTTCGATCCACTTAGAGAACTTGTCTACTGCCACGAAAAGGTGAGTGAAACCCCCCCTGAGCCTTCATGAAAGGTCCGACAATATCTAGATCTTATACTGAAAATGGCCATGTTATTGGGATATTTTGAAGCTCTGTGGCAGGCACGTGCATCTGGCGGGCAAAGAACTGACAACCCTCACACTTTCAAACAATTTCCTTGGCATCGGCACCAACAGTTGGCCAATAGAAACCTTGTCTCATTGCTTTGGATGCAATTGTGGATGGGCCTGCGTGGTTCCCGTAGATGCCAGCATGGATGTCCCCTAACACGACTCTTCCTTCGTCTTGAGACAAGCACTTCATCAGCATCCCATGTGGGCTTTGTTTGTACAGACCATGGTCAACAATGCAATATGACCAAGACTTGCGAATAATCCTCAGGGCTTCGTCTTTATCAGTCGGTAGTGTACCACCATCCAGGTACTCGATGAGAGGAGTTCGCCAATCTACTGTAATGATAGCGACATGTGGTGTTGGTCCCGCCTTCGGTGCCGACTGCTCAACAGTTTGCTGGATTAGTACAGATGGTTTATAGAGATCATCAAGGAATACTCCGTTAGGTATTTCAGACCTACTAGACCCAAGTTTGGCTAGTTCATCCGCCTCTTCGTTATACTTACAAAGGACGTGTTTATACTCAATACCATCAAACTTGTCTTCCAGCTTCCGAAGGTCAGTGCAGTAGGTTGTCATGCTTTCGTGGAAACAACACCACTCCTTTGTTACTTGATTAATCACCAGCGCCGAGTCACCAGAGACGCTCAATCTCTGAACTTCAAGTGAAACAGCCATTCTAAGCCCATGTAGTAGTGCCTCGTACTTTGTAGCATTGCTAGACGCGCGAAAGTGCAAATGAAGAACGTATCGCAGCTTGGCCCCTTCAGGAGATGTTAATACAACACCTGCCCCGACACCTTCCAGTTGTAAGAAACCGTCAAACGTCATTTCCCAATAGCTTAATTCATGCGGGCTAGGCGGTAACTCGTATTCTAACCACTTGGCAACAAAGTCTGACAAAGCCTAACATTTGACCGAATCACGGGACTTGAAGATAATATCATACGATCCCAACTCAACAGCCTATTTAGCAATTTTTCCAGTGGCCTCTCTATTGTGTAGCAATTCGCCTAGGCCAAACGACGTGTGGACCTCGATTGGGTGATCCTCAAAATAATGCTTCAACTTCCGAGATGTCATTAATAATGCATAAATTAGCTTCTGAAGCTGGAAATATCGTACCTTGGACTCAGATAAGACCTCACTAACGAAATAGATGGGCCACTGCACCTTTTGAACCTTGCCATCTTCGTCCTGTTCCACCGCCAGCGCGGTGCTGACAACGTGTGTGGTTGCGGAGATGTACAGCTGTAAGGGTTCCTTTGGTTTTGGAGGGGTTAGTACCATAGGACCACTAATATAGGCCTTAAAATCATCCAAAGCTCTCTGAGCGTCATCATTCCAGGTGAATGATTCTTGCTTCTTGAGTAACCGGAAAAAGGGCAACCCTCGAACGCCAAATCGTAAGACAAACCGGCTAAGTGCTGCCATGCAACCGTTGAGTTTTTGGATGTCTTTTCTCGAATGTGGAGGTCCCATCCGTAATATGGCAGTAACCTTTTTCGGATTAGCTTCAATCCCCCTATGTGATACTAAAAAACCGAGTAATTTTCCTGATGGGACCCCGAAGGCGCATTTGTCCCGATTCAACTTCATATTGTATTTCTGAAGATTCCCGAATGTTTCCTCTAGGTCAGATATTAAGTCGGCAGAAAGCCGAGTCTTGATTACCACATCATCCACATAGGTTTCGACGTTTCTTCCGATTTCGCTATCCAAGCACCGTTGCATTGTCCGCTGATAGGTGGTGTCGGCGTTATTTAGGCCAAAGGGCATAGTTGTATAACAAAACGCGCCGAACGGCGTGATAAATGAGGTTTTAAGCTGGTCGGATTCATTTAAGGGAATCTGATGGTACCCTGAATGGGCATCTAAGAAACACAATAATGCGCATCCAGCCGTCGAATCGATCACCTGATCAATGCGTGGAAGGGTGAATGGATCTTTTGGGCAAGCTTGGTTTAGGCCAGTGTAATCCACGCACATCCGCCACTCCTTATTTTTCTTTCGCACCAAAACCGGATTAGCCAACCAATCGGGGTGAAAAACTTCTTTAATAAAAGCGGCTGCCCGAAGTCGGCCGATTTCTTTCCTAATCGCATCCTTTCGATATTGCGAGAATCGTCTAAGTCGTTGCCTTATAGGCCTGGCATTCTTGCGGACGTGAAGTTTGTGCTCAGCCTTTTCCCTTGGAACCCCTGGCATGTCAGAAGGTTTTCATGCAAATATATCTTTATTGTTTCGAAGAAAAAGGATGAGTGCGCTTTCCTATTTATCACCTAATTTGACCCTAATATTGGTGGTCTTTGTTACATCACTATCATCTAGGCTAATCTTCTTGGAATCCACGGCGTCCGTATGAACCGTGGTCTTTGGTGCCTTCTTGGGAGCAGGGTCGAGCATGCCCTCCTCAGCTGTTGCGATCGCCTCCTTCAACTCAGCTAATGCTGATGCCGCCTCTATCTTCTCAGTCAACTCGCAGTTGTTGTTGTTGCAGTCGTATGATGTCCTCACATTCGAGTCAAGTGAAATGACTCTGTTTGGTCCTGGCAACTTCATCGTCATATAAGGGTAATGAGGTACTGCCATGAACTTAGCGATGGTCGACCGCCCTATAATGGCGTGATAAGCAGAGTCGAGGTCGGCGACCTCGAATGTGATACGCTCCGTTCTAAAGTTCTCCCGAGTGCCGAAGGTTACAGGCAGAGTGATTTGCCCGAGTGGGACTGTTTGCATGCCTAGTATCACGCCGTGGAACGGCGATCGGCTTGGCTTGAGGTCGGACAAGGGTATGCCGAGCTCCTTGAAGGTCTTGATGAAGAGGATGTCAAGACTACTGCCACCATCTACTAGTACCCTGTTTAGCCGGACTAAGTTAACAGTCGGCGTAAGTACTAAAGGGTGTTTCCCGGGTCTAGGGATGTGGTTTGGGTAGTCCGAGCGATCAAAGGTAATCGGGACCTCTGAGCATCGCAGATACTGAGGTACTGCTGGTGAGGCCAAGTGAACCTCTCTATAAAGAATCTTCTACTGGCACTTGGAATCTGCTATGGAGCGACCGCAGATATAATTAACCTCGCGCTCGGGGTCCTAGTAGTATTCCTTATCCTCGTCTTGGTTATCCTTGTCCGAGTCTTTCTTAGCGCCTTTGGGGACCCAGGGGCGCTCCTTACAGTCCTTCAGGGCGTGATGGGCAACGTTCTTCAACTTGAAGCATTCCCTTGCTTTATGAGCACCATCGTGAACTAGACAAGGACCGTCAAGCATCTTGTCGAAATCGTCCTGAGTGACTGGTTTCCTCCTGGATGAGCGCTCAGTGTTGGCTACCGTGCG
This sequence comes from Eleusine coracana subsp. coracana, assembly GCA_032690845.1. NCBI lineage: Eukaryota > Viridiplantae > Streptophyta > Magnoliopsida > Poales > Poaceae > Eleusine > Eleusine coracana. The sequence continues at coordinate 68,448,578 of CM064420.1, read as the reverse complement.
GTCGTGCTTGCGCTTCCGGTCACCATCCTTGTTGTAGTCGGTCGGACCCGACTGGTTCCTTGGGGTCGTCTCCTTGTATTGTCGGACTCGAAATAGTGCCGAATTGCCGACGGCATATTTGTCAGCCATGGTGAACAGATCTCTAGCTGTCTGTCCGCCGGCCGCGTCCAACCTTCCAATCTTTTTGATCAAATCATCGTCACGAAGCCCTGCTTGGAAAGCGGCGACGACTTGAGCATCTGAGATGTTGGGGATGGTGTTCTTCACTCGGCAGAAGCGTTGGATGTAATCTCGAAGCAGCTCCCGATCTCGCTGCTTGATGCGGCTTAGTTCCCAGTGATTTCCTAGCCTGTTGAAGGTTGCTTGAAAGTTGGCAACAAACTGCCGACAAAGATCTGCCTAGGAACTGATGGAGCTGTCGGGTAGATTAGTGAGCCAAGTTCTTGCGACTGGGGCTAGGCAAACGTGTCGGTAGTTGGCCATAACAAATCTGTCGCCGCCAAGGGCTCATATGTCTGTCGAGTAGACGTGGAGCCAGTCACGCGGATCCGTCTTACCGTCATACTTCTCAATGCCGACTGGATTGAAACCAACCGGCCAGCTGACGGTTCAAAGCTCCCGAGTGAAGGCCCAAATACCAGCCTCCTCATCATAGTCATCTATGATCGAGGATCGTTCTTACTCGCGGCCAGTATCTCGGCGGGGCCTATCATCAAGACGGCCCTCGTCCCGTCGATCACGGTAATACTCGTCCCGATATACTGGCCGCCTGTCGTCACGCTCATAGATAACATCTCCGCGCCGGCATCGTTCATCTTCATGTGCTCGGTGGATCGCGTCATCGCGCTCTTGGTACCTGCTGTCTAGTCAGACCCGCGCGTCACGTGGTGGTATGCCGTTGCGCAAGTCGGCGCTTGGATGCCGATAGTGGAACTCTGCGATGGGCCTGCGTCTGGGGGCAGTAGGCGGTGTTGCCTCCCGATTGGAACGTTGTCCATCTCTTCTTTCTTCCCTGGGCATCGAACTAGCGGCCCCAGAAGCTGATCGACTTGGTGCTGGTCTTGCCGCATTCATCTCCAGCACCGCTGTGGCCCTGATGTGTGCTTTCAGTTGGTTGACCTGAGGTGTCAACGCTGGGGAGACTAGGAGCAAGGGCTCTATGGTTTTCAGGAGGGCTGCCGCGGCCGTGATATTATGCTCTGGGGTTGTACAGACATCCTCACCATCAAGTACTAAGGTGCAGTGGCCCATGTCTAAGTTTCGGACGATGCCGGATCTATGCTGGGCATCTGGTCTGCGGAGTGAGAGGGTGACCGCATCTGGGTCACCGTCTTCAGGATCTGTCTCTTGTCCGTCTACACATGGCACGGTGCCGCGCACGGCTGCCGTGGCAGATGTTTCTCCGTCGTCTGCAGATTGAGTAGCGGGTGCCACCATGAACACCTCGTGGAAGTCTGAGGAGCAGCTTTCTGAATCACTCGGCTCTTCAATCAAGTCCAGGAGTGACTCGCTTCCGAGACCGATTGTTGCAACGAACCTTGATTCATCAAAAAGTTCTTGATCTACGTCCGGCTCGAGATCGATCGCAGTGAAGTCCAAATCAACCAAGGTTGTTGATCAGGGTGTTGTGGGCAACGTTGAGTTGTCACCCGAGAGGGTTTCCGCCTGGAAAGTTGCCGCCGAGTTGTCAAACCTGAGCGGGAGTCAGCTGGCTAGATTTCATTGATCGGCCACGCGTTTCTCCTCGACAAGGTCCCCGTACAGATCAGTGATGAGGCTAACGGTTCCGAAGAAGATCTTGTCTCCTGGGCGAAACTTGATGTCGACGAAAGCCATCGATTTCGACGATGCTATCCTCAACGCAGCCCCCTACCTGGCGCGCCAACTATCGAGAGATATTCTCGATAGTAGATTCAGGTATGCGTATGAGTAAGTAAGATTGATGGACACAGGACGCGGAGTTTATACAGGTTCGGGCCTCCCGAGGGATAACAACCCTACGTCCTGTTTGGTGTTATTGTATTGCTAAGGTTCACACTGGAATTAAGGTTTCAACATGAGTCTGCCTCATGACGAAGGCCCCCTGCCCTCCTTATATATCCAAAGAGAAGGGGTTTACAAGGTAACATCCGAGTCGGTTATAATAGATTCTATCTAACAAACATATCTCTAAACCTAACTTGCGGCTTACTCAAACAAATATCTACATAAATATCTCTAAGCCGAATATATCTAAAACTAAACCCCTGGCCCACTCGGCCAATATCCCATAATCCATCATTCAACATAAATTTATTCTATGCACGACCTTCTTTACAATGCAGCAATATATCCTTAAAATCAACATCAGCAGCATATTATTCTTTAATTGCCTCAAGTCCAAAAATTCTACAATCAAGTTGAGACAATAAAGTATAGCGCCTAAATAAAGCATCAGCGATCACATTATCCTTCCCTTTCTTATGTTTAATAATGTAAGGAAAAGACTTAATAAACTCAATCCATTTAGCATGTCTACGGTTCAAATTACATTGAGAACGAATATACTTAAGTGATTCATAATCAGAATAAATAACAAATTCTTTGGGCAACAAATAATAACGCCACGTCTCTAAACAACGTACAAGTGCATACAATTCCTTATCATACGTGGAGTAATTCAAAACATGCCCAGTAATTTTCTCACTAAAGTATACAACAGGTTTACTATCTTGCATCAAAACACCACCAATGCATATACTACTAGCATCACATTCAAGCTCAAAAATCTTATCAAAATTAGGTAATTGCAGCAATGGTGCATGTGTAAGTTTATCCTTCAAAGCATCAAAAGACTCATGATGTACCTTACCCCAATGGAAATCAATGCCCTTCTTTGTCAACTCATGCAAAGGTGCAGCAACGGTGCTAAAATCTTTGACAAAGCGGCGGTAGAAACCTGTAAGACCAAGAAAACTCATCACCTATGTGATAGTTTTTGGTACAGACCAGCTCTTTATAGCTTCAATCTTCGCCTCATCCACCTCAATTCCCTATGGAGTCACAACATAGCCAAGAAAAGAGACTCGATCCGTGCAAAAGGTGCACTTCTCAAGGTTACCAAATAAACATGCATCTCATAAAGCATCAAACACAGCACACAAATGATTCATATGTTCATCTATGGATTTGCTATAAATCAAGATATCATCAAAGTAAACTACCACAAATTTGCCAATAAAAGCTCTTAAAACCTCATTCATCAAGCGCATGAAAGTACTAGATGCATTAGTTAAACCAAAAGGCATTACTAACCACTTATATAATCCAAATTTGGTTTTAAAAACTGTTTTCCATTCGTCTCCAAGTTTCATTCTAATTTGATGGTAGCCACTACGCAAATCAATTTTAGTGAAAATTATAGTACCACATAACTCATCAAGCATGTCGTCTAGCGAATAGGATGACGATACCTAATAATGATATTATTAATGGCTCTACAATCTACACACATACGTCAAGTACCATCTTTCTTAGGAACCAAAAGTACAGGAACAACATAAGGACTAAGTGATTGACGAACATACCCACGATCCAAAAGGTCTTGAACTTGTTGTTGTATCTCCTTAGTCTTCTCAGGATTGGTCCTATAAACAGCACGGTTTGGCTAAGTAGCATTCAGAATCAAATCAATTTGATGCTCAATCCCTCTCAAAGATGGCAATCCCGGGGGTATCTCAGCTGGAAAAACATCCTCATACTCTTGCAAAAGGTTAGTGACAGCAGGAGACACAGCACTAGAAACAATATCATCAAGCGAAAACAAAGCTTCTTTGCATATCAAAGCATAGCAAATATCATCATTATCAGAAATTTCAGCAAGCTCAGATTTTGTTGCAAGACATGAACGACCTTGTAATTTAATTCCAACACCCTTAGAACTTGAAGAATCATTAATATTACTAGGTGTAGAATTAGAATTAGCAGGTTGTTGAATTTCAGGACCTTTATTTTTCAAACTAGCAGCTCTTTCTAAATCAGCTTGTACAATTTCAGTAGGGATCATTGGTAACAAAGTAATTTTAGTTCCTTTATGCATAAAAGTGTACTTATTACTTCTACCATGGTGTACAACATCATTATCAAATTCCCAAGGTCTATCCAATAAAAGTGAACATGCTTGCATGGGTACGACATCACAATCAACAGAATCCACATAAGAACTAATGGAAAAAGGAACTCTGCAAGTTTGTATTACCTTAGCTTTGCCAGAGTCGTTTAACCTCTGAATGTAGTACAGATGTGGATATGGACGTATGGTCAAAGCAAGCTTGTTGACCACATCAGAACTCACCAAGTTATTGCAGCTTCCTCCATCAATGATGACACGTGCTCGGCGGTTCTTGATGACGAAAAAAATCTAGAACAAGTTATGGCGCTGCATCATTTCGGGCTGATGAACCTGTGTGCTAAGGACACGATGAACAATAATGTTCATGTATCCCGTGGTGTCTCCGCCTCCAAGGACGAGGTCACTACTGGTGACAGCGACGTCCTCCTCCTCATCCTTCACATCGGAGGTGCTCATGTAACCACCATCGTCTGTTGCCACATAGGCCCGTCTAATTGGACAATCTTTCTACACATGACCAAGTCCATGGCAACGGTGACACTGAATCCCTGTAGTGCGCCATGTCGAAGCAACAGAGGAGGCACTACTAGCTGGTACCTGCACAGAAAGTTTATCTGAGCGCGTAGAAGGTGCAGGGGTTGATCTTAGGGCTGCAGAAACAACACTGGTTCCCTTGGTAGCTGCTGGTGGAGGCGACCGGAAAGATGGCCTGGGCAACCCCAAAGTCCTCGTCGAGCGTGAGGGGTAGGAGTTGCTGGTCTAAGTATGTCCTAGAACAGTAGTGATAGCAAAGTAGAAATAAGGAGACAAATGCACAACAGGCGATAACAGGGGGCTAAGTGCAAAACAACCAAATCCAAAAATTTCAGGGGGCTAGATGTAGCACTAGTAGAAATTCCAAATTTCTTTTTTTTTAATTTAATTTTTTTGATATTTTTCTCCAACTCACTGACAATGGAGGAGAATACACAAAAAATTTCAGCTCAAACAGAGGTAGGATGTGGCCTACAGAAAATCTTGAAGTTGCAGAAAACGTCGGGTTTAAACTTAAATCAATTTTTTCTTTATCTTCCCGATTTTTTTTGAATTTTTTGACGAGGGCACACAGGGCATAGCCAGTGTGGGTACGCTCAATTTTGAGTCAAGAATCTCCTGTAAAAATTTCAACCAAAACGGACAACCGAGCGAAAAGTTATACCCGTTTTACTGAAGGGGGGTCGGAGTCGGTTTTCCAGAAACCCGAGTCGGGTTAGGGGTCGAGTTTGGAATCGGGTAAGATTTTTTTTGGCTGCATGGATGCAGCGGAAAGTGGAATTTGTGGGGATTGGTCTGAGGTGTTTGAGGGTGGGATTAGGGTGGGTGTATCGATCAATCAACCCTAGCACACAAAGCCGATAGAACAGAGGATGGTGAAGGGGATGCCGGCTAGGGTTGCAAGAGAAACACTACTGATGATAAAAACACAAACTAAACCAGCGACTAAACAAAAACTAGAGCACAAACTTAACACTATGGACTCTGAAATTAAAATATGCGAAGGCTAAACACGTGGTTATGGGCGGAGGGGAAATTTTTTTTGTTTTGGCTTTTCTGTGGATGATAGAATGAACACAAAATAAAATTAACTAAGGGTAGTGCGAACCTGACGGTGCACCTGAAGCTCTGATTATCACTTGATGTGAACAAGGATTCTCGATCTTCTGAAAGGTTCTAGATAAGTTGATTTGATCGGAGGCGACACACAAATCGATCCGGGTTCAGAACAGCACGTTCTAAACCCCGCAACCGCAGCACGACGTCTCCTCTGGTTATCAACCGTTCTAAAATGATTAACCTCGCCGAGAAGGCTAATCCCTGCCTGTGAATCAAGAACACAAGTAAGAACAAAGAAGAAAGCAACACAATTACAGATGTATTATGAATCTCACGAAGTAAGGGTCTCACAAACCATGATGACGGTGAAATTGTTACGAACAGAATAATCTAAGCAAAACCCAAATCCTAATGGTGTGGTGGCGGCTATATATGAAGACCCTAGGATCGTGCAAGACCCTCTGGACGCACCCCTAATTGGGCTCAACTAGATACAAAGCCCAAAGGCCAAAAACAGACGACACGGCACCGAAACAGATTCTGAACCCTCTCTTGTTTCGACGATTTCCGATGACTCCTGATGAATTTTGATATAAGACTGGCGGCATTGGAAAGGTCTTCTTCTTATCTTTCCGTGCATATGTAGAACGTCCAAATCCGAGTCCGTATGCGTCCTGGACATCCGTTTTAGTGCAGACTGGTCCTGAGCCCCAAAACAAACTCGAAGTCGATTTTGGTTGGGCCTCCACCTTGGCTTCCACGTCCTTGCTGGTCCTCCACATCTTCAAGTCCTTCTCTCATCATCTCCTGATCCTCTCCATGGTTTCTAATTATAATATAATTATTAGGTAGCAAATCATTCTTAAAAGTGACATATAATGAAAAATGTAGGAACGAGCTCACTTCTAAATTTAGTCATTATGCACAAGCTCTAGTCATTAGATCTTGCAAGTCCAGAATTGAAAGAGTGTTGCATGTATCCTTAGGAGTGATGTCCTCATCATGTTGCTTAATCTTATATATCTCAGATGTATGTATCTAGCGTAGTTTGCGCAATCCTCCAAACCGATTCAAGATAGCAAGACCACATCGTGTTTCTCAAATCTCAAGATAAAGTTGCTCCTTAGATGTCTTAAGTGGTCTGTATTCCTCATATTTGTACTGACTCTCCTTAACAGAATTGAGGCCAGGAACTTGTGTTCTAGCCAACCAAATAATGACATTGCATCTAAGCACAATGTCTAAATGTTGAATCTATTTTCCATCTGCAATTGGGCTTTCCATGTTTTGTGGTGTGTAAAAGGCCACGTTCGTTTACTTGTTATATGTGCTTGTGTACATGCCTAATTTATGTGATGGTGAGGTTGTCTGTACCGTCATATGGTCAATTCATTCGTTCCTACATGTTTCTAGATGTAAAAATTAGTGCAAATGTAGCTTTGGCTTATATATCTCAAATGTATTTATCTAGCGTAGGTTTGTGCAATCTTCCAAAATTAAAGGATAGCAAGATAAGAACCTCCTTTCTAAGACAAACATGCTTGTTAGATGTCTAATATGGCATGATGTGTGTATGTCATGAGGTTGTTCCGTACTCTCTTGAACCTGTACGTGTGAATGAATATTGATTCTTTCTTGCATTGTGCTCCACAGATGCCGAGGAGTTAATAGTTCTCTTGAGAAAACATTTTTGTGAAGATGAGATGATAGATTCAACACGTTCAGAGTGGCATTCCGAGGTAATTTGCTTGGTCTTATATCCTATTTGGCAAGTAGTAGTCCTACCCTATTTCGTTCTAAACGAAAATGGTCTGTCTAACGGAATGATATCTACAGAAAGTATTAATTTTTTTCTTCGTGAAGTGATATCTACAGAAAGTTTTAACCATGACTGCTTCACTTCCAAAAGACGTCGTTAATTCATTATGCACAAGTATGAATGTATTATCCATGGAACGTTAGAACCTTGTGAGTGGAATCTGTCATTCTTCTTTTTCAGCAGTCACCTTCTTTGTTAGCATATTTGCACTTCAGCCCATTCACATTCATGGTATGTATGAGCCGGTTCTTGAGACAGTGTGTGTGTCAGATTTTGGCATCAACACCATCGCCCTGCGAATATAGAAGACCACAAGTTTTTGCGTTGTTGGGCTGCATTATTGTTGAGTGTTTCGTTGGTCCGCATGCTTGAACATCGATTAATTGGGCTCCCGATGGCTTCGAGCTAACTCGTGGGCAATGTTGTATTGGGCTTGTCAGTCATTTGTGCCCTCTCTCGGAAAGAAATGAATTTGAAGCCGTGAACGATAGTGAGATGTCCTGGTCGCCCTCTCTAGCGTCCCCGCGTCCAGCAGTTGGGACTTTTTCTTGGCATGACCGCTCATAGAGTGTTCAGGCTCTCTTGTTGTCAAAGCGGCCCCTAGATTACGACCGCGATGAGTACAACGGTCCGCTGTCTCACGACACCGGCCAGCGATAACAACTCTGCCTATGCAAGCTGCAAAATCTGGCCGACGAGAACACGAGCGCGTGCCCCGTCGACCAGGACGTTCGTCGTGGCCCGGTGGTGTGATTGTGTAACGGTTCAGCTCCTATGTTGGCAACTCCATCAGACGTCACCAGTGATGATCATATTTACTGTACTCGGAATTGAAGTTAGCCAGTAGCACGGCAGATTCCACACATACTAGTACAAGACAATAAATAGAGATGGAAGCAAAAGCAGTATCGGCCTGACGCCCCTGACCTTGCCAAACTGGCGACTGGCGCCGTCGCGCGGCGGGAAGCGGCTGAATGGCGTGGTGTCCCCAGCGCCGATCGATCAAAAGAAAACAGGAGTCCCCCACCTAATCACCTGCGCCATCATTTGCGCATAATTGCCTCGCCACACAACAACAACACGGGCACACACTTGTTCTCAGCCGGTGTGGCCGCGTGTGGTGTGGGGGCGCGGCGAGCAGTAGTCACCATTGATGATGGGCGGCCTGACGGCCAGGGCGTCCTCCTGCCCGTGGCACATGAGCCCCTGTCTCCTCGCCGCTCTCTGGTTTCGTCCAGTACCCGTCCGCGCATTTGTTAACGTCGCAGAAATTGACACTTCAGTGATCAGTCAGTTTTCTTTACCGCCACTCTTGGTTTATAATATTTTTTTTAATTACACAGTATAATTTAGACATTTATAACGTACGTATATTCGTTCTTATGAACACACACGTACATAAACCCTATCGCTATAAGCATCCTATTAGCTTATAATATTTTTAATAGTACGGGGCAATGTGAAACCGACAGGAGCTGCATATGGTACTAGTCCACTCGGATATTCCGATCCGGCCATCCGGGCGAAGATTTTTTTTTTTTTTTAAAGGCGGGCGAAGAATTATTGGTTATAGTACTTGTAGTACTCCAAAACGAAGTAATGTAAAAGTACTTGTAGTAGTACTAAACAACGAACCGGAATGAGAAAATATGTAAAAACAAGAACAAGTAATGTAAAAGTAAGTTCACGGCTGGCGCGCCACGTAGGCACAAGAGTCAACCCGCGCGCGTTAGCCGCAAAAAGGCAGCCGTAGGATGTGGAATTCCCGTCCAGTCCCAGCACGTAGGCGCAGAGCAGTCGCGTGTGCATGTTGGTTATCGTTCTGGCCGTCCAAAACGCATCTCTCATTTGCAAATCTCGAGAAGCCAGTGTTTGACTCAGGGACTGACGAGCGCCAGTAGGCAGTAGTGTGGCTCTAGGAAATTCGTCCTCTCACAAAACCGAGTCCATGGACCAAAACGCAGCTCGAGTTGACTAGAAAATGGAAACGCAGAATCAGCAAAAGAAAGGAAAACAAATCCGTTTCCAGATGAAACCACAACCTATTCGTCGAAAATCATACCGAATTCATGAAAATGAAATCACCACCTGAGATCGATGAATTCGAGGACATGCAGTCCGGCACAGAGAACAGGTGACAGCATACAGCTAGCTCGCGTACCACACGCCAACCCGGCGCCTAGCTAGTAGCTATAGCTGGTCTAGTGCTTGCTCCTGGCAGAGAACGGACGGGCGCCTCGAAACGCGGGCGCCATGGGGGCCCCCTCCTCCTTGCTCGCCGACACTGGCAGAGAAGCTGTGCTGTGCATTTCCGGTGCGCGGAGGAGCCCGGGACGGGTGGCCAGGATGCGTGTTCCGCGAGAGAAGAAGCCTTGGCTTTTCCACGGGTCGCGCCCGTGTGTTTGTTCCTTCCATTCACGGTTGCCCTTGCCCAGCCCCAAGGGCAACTACTGGGCAAGGACACACGAACGCGTCCCCGGTCGGAACGGAAGTCCAAAGCGTCAGTCAGTCGATGGCTGCTGGCCTGCCAAGCTTTACGCTGCCTCCTGTCTTGCTCCCGTGTTTTTATTGGGTTCACCTGCCCGAATGCCAAAAAAGTTATGCAAGGCTGCGCTTCTCCTGCTGCGTCGATGTGAGCGCTGAGGAATCCATGCTCTCCGATCCATTTTCAAGGAAACAATACTAGTACTGTTTGATTTTCTTTTCATTGTTCGACCTTTGCAAAACCCACAAGGTATTTACTCCTGAGAGCCATGATTGAAAGGATTTGTTGAATTGAGCGAAATTCTTGATCGAGATGCTGGGGAGTTTCTATTCAGAGAACGAAATGACTGATTGGAAGTGGAACCACGGCATGCAAGTTCACGCAACACCTGAAAACGTGCAGGCTTTTGTGCCTTTGACCCGGCCGGTTGCCTTGAACACAACATACACACAACAAGAGAAAGTTTGCCAAAAAGCAGCGTGCACGCACACATTGCACGGTGTCTCCTCCAGCTACACATCTCTAGTATACCCCGGAGCTACTAGAGGTCATGCTCACGGCCGCCACTGCATATTTAAGGCGGTACTGTAGAAAGGTGAAAGGAAGAGGCAGAGCGGCCTCCATGAGAGCTGTGCTACGAGCTGCCGCCACCACCAGTACACCTCCATTCATGTGGCACGTGCCAGACAGTGGGGGCCATGCTAATCAACAGGTAATGATGGTGTGATCATCGCGAGCTCTGTCGGGGTACGTGGGGTGCCAAAGTCACTGTGCGCACAGCTAGCCACGGTGTGGTCAATCCTGTGAGCTTCACCGGGAACAGCCGGTACACGCAGGCGTAAAGTACTTGACGTCTCGACCGTTTGATGCAGAGGCGTAGGAGCGTAGCCTGCGGTTTTCACATCGTGCACGTGGCAAGAATACATCGAATTTCAAATTTTGAATCCTGCAGAACATGTACTACCGTAGTCCAAATGTGTGTGGAAGCATGGAAGAAAATGGCAATGGATATGCGCGAATGCTTCTCCATCCACCGTTTTACCCCTTGGAATTGGAAGGCGTTGACATTTTGGTAATGCAGCTGCAACTCCTTTTCCCCCACGAGCCAGCTCACTTACCCTGAAAGTCACTTGGATTCTTCGCCAGCTCGTGTCAAGTCACCAAAGTCTCATTATTCCTGCACTTCATTCTCCCCCGGAACCGAGATGAAAATGTTTGGAAGTTTGAGCTACTAGTCTACACTATACTAGCACGACTGTAGGACACCTTTTGTTTTTGTGCAGTAAAATGCAGAACAGTGATGAGCACGGAACAGGACTCCCTATAGACATATTTGGCGCGTTAATTATGGGGCCTCTCTTCTTACAAACTTTTGGCAGACCAGTCATAGCCTTCATTGCACTGCTAGCTGAAGGAGAAGTAAAAACGAGCAACAGAACATTCTGGAATGTAGCACTTCAATGCCATTTAAAAGAGAATGATCAGGATCACGAATTTGAGCTTGCTTACATTAGTGATTCCTCTAATTTGTACTGGCATTTTTTTATCCAACAGTATGAGCACATCTCTAGTGATAAGTAGTTTAGCAAAACATCAGATTACCAGCAATCATGCATGCCGTGCCGTGTGTGAACTATAGTACTCCTATATGGATGAAAGATGAGCACCCATACATTTTGAGGCTTCAATTATGACATGACCTGGGGAGCTGGTTATTTTTCTTCTTCACAAGCATGTCAAAGACATCCCGCACAGTCATTTTTTGTCCTAAGATAGGCGGATGTAAGTGGTGCACTTCACGAGTCATTTCTGTGGCAATTCAAAAGCTCTAGTGTGGAGTCACTTAGCTTGCTATTACTACCACCCACTGAGAGCAAGGAAAGCGAGAGGTGCACTGCAAAGATCACCCACTGCACGCTTGATCGGGAACGTAAATGGAAGCAGGTAGAGTCGTGGAGTTAATACTAGCTAGTACTACTAGACGTTAGGGCACCCTCTGTGCCAAATGGGGCATATGTCTCCATAAATTGCCATTAGTGCCCTCCAGTCCTCACACCATGTCCTTCTCAGCCCTTCCCATCAGCTGCTTGCCCCTCTTCAAAAAAGTCCGCACCCATCTTCCTCTAACCCTACCACAAACTCAGCTCCCTCCTTCATTCATTCCAGCTGTCTTCTAGTATATATGTACCCTCGCTCATCCATTCCGCTCTGCCTTGTTGTATACACTTTGCTCGTTGGTCATGGGGGCTTGTGGGGAATGTTGGCTGGCTCGAGGCATCCGCTTAGGTCCTGCAGATCGTTTGCCGGCCACCGGCTGGAGGCGTCGGACCAGGCTTCATTCCTCGCAAGCCGATGTATCCATGGCGTCCTGGTGTGTCTTGCTAGCTATCTTCAAGTGTGGTGTCGTATAAGTGGTGCCCAAAGTTACTCCATGTGGTACATGCTTGGATTAGGTTAAGGGGGTTGTTGTCTGGCTCGGTGTCTCCTGTCTGGATAATCGGTTGATGTCTTCTCCTAGCTCCGGCTGGAGTAATCGACAGGAGACTTCGGACCAGGCTTCAATCCCTTTAACCATGCAGCATCCGCTCATCTAGATACCAGTAACTTGGGCAGTCCAAGAATCTCGGTAAGAAGTTGAGCATACAGATTCTTTGTTTCTGAGTTTCACACGGTTGAGCAACTAACCATTTTTCTTTCAGCTCATGGGTAAATTTCCGCAAGTAGGCTGCATAGTTCTATGCACATGTTTTAATTTACTATCTCCTTCCTTTGCATAGTTCGTGAAAGAACGATGTGATGAGGTACAAGTAGAACTAGGGTATCAGTTTACAACAGTTTGTTGCATGATTATGCAATCATTTGAGAGCGGCTAGGTAGGAATGATGCGGGCATAATTGCGCAGCCGGCCGGGCAAGGGCAACGGCCGCCGTGTTGCCGGTGGCATTATCTTCTGTTTCCATGTCATTTCCAACAACAGTGCACTACTACTGATCATCCAGGACCGACAGGTCGTCCTTGAGTGTGACTGGAGAGAAAAGAGGGGCGTGCTGGCTTTGCCTTGCTGCTCTCCTTGAATGCATGCGGTAAAGGCTCTCGGTGTGATCTGAGAGAATGTAATGTACTAACAGCTAGCCTTGCCTGCGGCCCCGGCGCGCGGTGATCTCAAAGCTCAACCTCACATACACACGTATTTCTATGTGCAATACTCGTACGTATAAGCCCCTGTGTATTCTCCGTTGTCACTCCGAGCATGAGCTGACGTACGCATACTGCATGTAGTAGCTCGAGATTCATCATGCCACGAAAGGAACTAAAGAAAGGATGTTGACTCGATCAACAAAGAAGCTCCGTTTCAGCCCTGGTGGCCTGGATATTTTCTTATGTTTTTTTTCCTTTTTGGTGTGTGTGTGTGTGTGTGTGTGTGTGTGTGTGTGTGTGTGTGTGTGTGTGTGTGTGTGTGTTGTGTGTGAAGAGCAAAACTGCAGATGTGTTGAGCAGAAGTTAAGTTTTACATCTTCCACGACATTGTACGAATTTATTTTTCGTTTGTACACTTTGGTTGGCAGTATAACTAGCCCTAAATTATCTTGCACCTGTTTTTCAATTGTCTGGGTTCTCATCTTAGAGAAGAGTCAATAGTAGAGCAATATAATAGTACTAGCTAACAGTACAGTGGCTGCAGTAGTGCTAATGCAACATATATATATATATATAGTACTGTGTTTCTCTCTATATAGGTATAGGGTATACCAAGATTTGATGAAATATTAGATGAGATTATTCTGAAGAGAGTGTTTGCTGCTGCTGCTACGATTACTTAATTGGGGTCAGTCGGAAGGGTCTTTCAGGAGCATGTTGTCTTGCTGACTTTGCATGGTTTTAGTGGGAATGCGACAGCGATGCGTGGGTCATTTGTATCTGCGATAGAGCACGTCATGGGCCCCTGCACAACTGATGGAGATACGAAATGGTACATGCGAAAATGTCCATATTGGTGTACTGTCACAAGTTAAAACCTCTATGATGAGTACATGACTAATTGTGTGCTCATTTCGACCACAAGAGGATGAGACGCCTCGCAGTTTGGAAAGGAGCCGCGGATCAGTCGTCAAGACTATGGTCGCCTCAGCCCCATGGTCTCTAGCAAGTATAGTAGTAGTAGCTTATGGAAGAGTAGGCAATCAGATGTTTTATCCAACAGTTTAACATATGTAGTGTACTATAATAACATATATATAGTTTTCCTCGCACTTTACTTGTACAACTTCTCCAGCGTCCTATACCGGTAACCCCCTATATCATGATGAATGCTACTCTTTCATTGATTTTTTAAGGCCAATGGTTAAAATGAACAAGCAAACGAGTCGAAGTGTCTTGTATATCTGCATGAAGATCCTGTACGTATTCATGGATGTTGGGGAATATCGAGAACGAACCTGAATGCCCGGCCGGTGATGTACTGAGAATGAGATGTGCTAGCTAGATACATGCTTCTCAACCTGTCTATAGCAAATTAAAAGCAATGGAAACGGGACGCACAATGGACGAGTAGTCGTCACGAGCGAGGCATCCAAATACGCACGTAGCATCAGGCACAGTGGGGTTCCCGGCCGCATCGCTCGCGCGCGCGCAAGAGAGGCAGACCAGTCGAGTCGAGGGATGATGTGATGTGATTGGGATGATGCTGCCGCTCCGACTTCGACGGGACGCTCGCGCTCGCCTACATCCGTGCCGGTGCCGCCCATACCGCGCCTGTCCCCGAACCCAGCAGGCTACCTGTTGCCCCTGCAGTGCGTTAATTGGACGTTGCGCCGGCGAAAACGACGCCGGAAATATGAACCCCGGCCGCATTGGGATGGACTGAAACCTTCTTTCACGCCATACTACTGCCCTTTTACGTTTTTCATGAATAATGTGCACAGTGAAACCGCGAGGAGATCGCAGAGTCGCAGTAAGCAATATTCAATCAATCAAAGATGTGCTATCTATAGTTGCATACCATGCATATGCCAGTCGTTTTCGAACTCCTTCAACGTCAATGCTATCTAAATTAGTTACCTAACTTGTACGTACTTCCATTTACAACAAATAAACCAACACATTTTTTTTTTTAGAAAAGGGAATAAACCAACACATGGTGATGCTCTGACGACTTGGGCGTCATTCGATGTGGCGCGGCTCCGAATGCGCATGGAGGAAATTGTTAGAATTTGAGGTCGTATATCATCGTACCCTGTCAGGCTTGCCGCTTGTTTCTCACGTCTAGTCTTTTCGCCACCTGCTGCAGTGGTATCATCTCTGAGACTCTAGTACGTACTAACTCCGAGACGTAGGTTGCAGAAGATGCATGTTCCAAGCCCAGACCCAGATGCTCTACGGGGTCAAACGTCGTCTTGGGCTCTTGGCGGTCCGACTGGCCGCCAGTACTTTGGATTACTTTTCGTACGGGTGCCAGTAGCCCAGTATTATATGTACTCCTACGTAGATGCATAGTATAATACTTGCAGACAAGCTTCATTCATTTTCACAAAAAAAAAAAGCTTCATTCAGGTGCTGCTTTTCTACTACTGTAGTTGTCAAAATGTCGGCACATGACATGAACGAGGAACCGGAAAGTGTTTCTCTCAGGGCGTAGCCCAGCCCACTGTCCACAGAGCCCATACCAAGCGCTTGGCACGGCGTGGAAGCGGCCGCATGAGCCATGCAAGAGGTTCGAAAGGTTGATGCTGTGGTGCGGTGCGGCCCACACGTTTCATCGTCCACGGACCACGGCCATACTCGGAAGTCGGAACAAAGCTCAGCCCACAACCTATGTGTGGCCTCACGTTTAGGCCCAATATGACGCCACGGAACAATTAACGGCCCAAGTCGTAGTGTTTTCTTGTTTTTTTTTTCGGCAGAGGCAGAAGAAGCAGAAGTTAGAAAGGGACGTGACACGCTAGTGCTCAGTAAGTATATTCAGCACCCATCACCGAAACCAAGGTACTCCGGTCTGCCGCGCTCAGCCGGCCGCTGCAACCGCCGACGTCGGCCGTTTTGTGGCTCCGTCCTCTGTTTTTCGAAACAAACCCAATCCCGGTACATCTATTCACCCGAGGACTGACAAGTGGACCGAAACCACAGTGGGTCCTACCTGCCATCGTCGCGATCTGAGAATGTCGCCTTTCGCGGTGGAAAAAGAGCTGCGGGCTGTGCTACCTTTCCCTCTTCCCCTAGCTTGGCACAGATTCCCAGCGCTGCCAAAAGCAAACAACACCCCTCCTCCCGCCATTACTCGCTCGGACACCGACGCACCCTTTGCAACGTCTCTCTCTGACACCCGGGCCCCGCCGCGTCCTCCTCGGACCAGCTGCTTACATACCACGCCTCTCTGTTCTCGCCGCAGAGTCACGCGCTGCACAGTGCAAGCTCGCGTTAGCCCATAGCTCCCGACGAAGCTGCTAAAATGGCGGAGCTGCTGCGTGCGTTCGTGGCGGCGGCGTATGTGATGGTGACGGTGCTGGTATCAGTAGTGGCGCCGCGCGTCGCGGAGTCCAAGACGACGATCGAGCCGTGCTCGGGTTCGGACTGGTGCTCGGCGCTGCTGGGGTACACGCTGTACGCGGACATGAAGGTGTCGGAGGTGGCGGCGCTGTTCGGGTCGGACCCGGCGGGTTTCATGGCGGCGAACGCGTTCGACTTCGCGGCGCCGGGCGCGGCCCACCGCATCCTACCCATGGGCCTGTTCGTGCGCGTGCCGGCCCGCTGCGCCTGCGCCGGCGGCGTCCGCAAGTCCGTCTCGGTCCGCTACGCCGCGCGGCCCGCCGACACGCTCGCCGCGCTCGCCGACGTCGTCTTCGCGGGCCTCGCATCCGCCGATCAGATCCGCGACGAGAACGGGCTCGCCTCCGCCGACCCGGACGCGCCGCTCGACGTGGGCCGGGAGCTCGTCGTGCCGCTGCCCTGCGTCTGCTTCAACTCCTCAGACAACAACCTCCCCGCGATGTACCTCTCCTATGTCGTGCAGGTCGGGGACACCGTACCTGCCATCGCCGCCACCTACGCGACCACCGTCACCGACGTCATGAATGTCAACGCCATGGGGAGCCCTGTTGCCGCGCCGGGCGACATTCTCGCCATACCATTGCCAGGTACTTATCACTAATTTGATTCTGATTCATGAATAGCAGGGTTCTGGTTCATGTATTGCTTGCGATCATGTCTTTACAGCATTATTCCTACAGATAATAAAAGTAGACCCAACTAGTATATCAATTTTATCGATTATTCTGCTCCAGTGCAAAAACTGTTTCTGGAGCATTTATTGGTTGCATCCAAACATTTTGTCAGTGGGTACCAAAATTGTAACTGGAGGCATTTCACTATTAAGCAAGAATCATCTAGAAACTGAATCATAGGATACAATTTATTTCCGATCCCATTGTCAGATAAAGAGGAATTAGATAATTCTGGAGAACTGAATCATATGATAGAGTTTGTTTCCGATCCCATTGTCTCTGAGCGTTCTACAGTCTTGAATAATACCTTGCACTAGCTAATACATTGCAGAAGTATAGTTATTCTTGACAGATTATTTATCTTATAAAGTAGTACTCCATTTTCAAAGTTTTGTAAACTAGTATAAGTAGCAAATTATCTGAATTTTAGCCTGCTCAGTTGCTCCAAGTTATTCAGTCTTTGCACTTTTTTAAATTTCTACCCAGTAATGTACTAGCATAATATCACATTTTGGTGAATGGTCAGTTATTCAGTCATTGTCTACACTTACAAGAACTTCCTTTCTGCCGAACTAATTTGTGAAGTTGTTGAAGTATTTTTTTTTTCTTCTAAATACTATTCTCCTCCAATAATATTTCTGATGAGGGCTGTTTACTTCTGTGTTTAGCGTGTGCTTCTACATTTCCAAAATCTTCTTCAGACCATGGATTGATTGTAGCAAATGGAACCTATGCGCTTACTGCCGGCAACTGTGTGCAGTGCAGTTGTGGACCAAACAGTCTCAAGTAAATCCTGCTTCTATTATTTTCTATTGCTCTTCTTGTTACTGCCGGAACTGATTCTTCGATCGTTGTCCTTGTTTTTGGTGATGTCAGTTTGTATTGCACGTCAGCTTCATTATCAGGTTCATGCCCAAACATGCAGTGTCCAAACAGCAATGTGATGCTTGGCAATATGAGCACCCATCCCACGAGTGCAGGCTGCAATGTTTCTTCTTGCAGCTACAGAGGTTTCGTTAATGGAACTATTACTGCTTCGTAAGCAACTTGTTGCCCAAATGCTTTCCATTTTATTCCCACTTACTCATATAATGACTGTTACACTATTTTTTTTTCTTTGCAGCCTAGACACAGGTCTTCAACCTAAATGCCCAGGTATTTGTTGTTAAGGCTTTGGCAAGATGATACGAACAAACTGTGAATGATACACTTGGAATGATTTTTAAAACTGACATACTAGTGGGTACTGGGAAAATTAGGTGGGAAAATTAGGTGGCAAATATTTATGGTTTCTTATTGTTTTGCTTGTGATTTTCCACTGTCATTTCCTTTATTTGGTCAGATTATCCAGCATACATTGATATATTTCATTGTTTCTTCCATATAGGGCCACATCAATTTCCTGCGCTCACAAATCCACCCACCACAGTAAACCATGATTCAACTTATCTTCCTCCGTTATCAGCGCCAGCACCTGCAGAAGCAGGCGGTGTCATTCCTGCACCAGACTCCTCTGTGCAAGGAGGTTCCTTCACACTCCCAAAAGTTTCTACGGCAAATGGCCCTGCTGGAAGCGTTTCAGAAGCTCCTTCAACGAAGAAACCACGTCAAATGCTGTTCCTTTTCATTCTTTGCCTGGTTTTTTACTCCATGTGAACAAATTCTTACCTGTATTCAGTAATGAACTTGAAGCCTCATTTAGGAAGGCAAGTGAGCGGTATCATGACAGGCGATGCTTTTGGAGCACCAATCTTGCTAGGCGTATCATTACTTCGTCTGATTTATGACTTTATCATCTTAAAATCCCCCAGCTATCTCCGAAGGGTGAAGATATCTTTGCTGCTTTTATACCAAAATGTGACCCTGGTCCTGATGTCACGTAAAAAGGGGAAGCGGTAATGGTCTCTCTTCTCTGCATTTTTTCTCTTTGATCACATGGGCTGCCCTGAATGTGCTACTTTGCCTGAGAGGACTTTTACGTCCAAAATACTGACTAGTAATTTTGAGATACTACTAGCCAGTAGTTTGATTTAACGGTATAGATTTTATAATCTAAAATCATAACTATTGATCAGTAGTTTCTTAATTTAAGAGTAATATTGGAAAAATAAGAGTTATAGATTTGTAGTAATTAGTTTTTATTGTTATAAATAAAGTTGCATTAATAATTTGATTAATAACTAATGGTTTATAATTTTTTAAAATAAAATAATATTTTAATAATTTCGTAGACTTAATATTCTATCATAAAAATAAACATAAATTTATTAATTAATAGTGCAATTACGAAAGTAAAACTCCTCTTGCCTGAATGCCTTCTTTGCCAGTTTGAAAAATAAAATTCATCAATGATAACTTCACGTGCCACGAATTCTTCATGGAATATGATGTCATTGCTAATCCATGATCTAGAAATTCAAAGAAAAGAAAGGATGGGGGTGGGGGAGAGGCCAAGTCGGTTCTGAATGGACCTTTCTGTCTATCAGCGAAGCATATTTCCATCATACTAACTATGCAACTACTTGGCTGGGGCACTTGTGATATGCTGATCTTCGTATTTTCCAAGACTTCCTTGACCAAATTACGCCAAAGCACGATGCGTTGCACATTTCTATGTACTAGTCCATTGGAATGGGAATAGAACCGTACCAGCCAGAAATGAGGTGCATTTTCTTTTTTTTAAGCACTAGACACGCGCATCTGGGCCGGGTTGCAACAAGTGGATGGCTGTACACTCACTGTCCCAAGATGCGACGCTCCATCAAGCATGACTGTGCTGAAAATGGCGCCGAAAATCCTATGTGGGAACCATCGATCGGTACTTCAAATCGGAATGGAATAAAAATCCGAGATACGCAAGGAATATCCAACGGCTCCGGGCTAGCTTTCTTGGAGAATAACGCTACTGCATGCTAGTAACACGGAGTGCTGGCTAGCTATCACGAAATTGCTCCGTGTAATAGAGTGATAAGCACGCTTTAGACAAAGTGCGTTTATGACATTAAGATGCCGCGGCACGTGATAATTATCTAAATCAGGTGATTGCCGCAATCTCCTTATCGAGAAGGTTATTATAGCCTTTTGTTGTATTTTTTTTTCTTGCTTCTTCACCTAACAAGTGTACCAACCCTACAATGCTAGGGACTAGAACCAGCAGCGCACTAGTATATGTGTTGATACTTGGAATTCGCTTACATGCAATTTGAGTGTAATCACAAATATCCTAACAAAGACGCGGGCACCTAAAGCTTCGTGCTTGCAATTTGCCTCACAACGCGTAAACTGACAATCTTCGGTCGCGCAGAGGACTGGGAACTCGACAGTTCGTAGACGACGGTACGTTACGTGTACACCTCTGCCGAGCTTCTATTGGCCGTGCAAGCATATGCCAAAGCTCAAACAGTATTCGACGTCTTAATTCATGCACATCACTTCGTTTCGCTGGGTTTTCCATGAATATCTGATTGGAAACGGTCATTGAGCTAACAGAGCACTCGTCTCGTCTGTGTTGCCCGTCAGACCGTACAAACAGTACTTTCAGGTACATGTGCAATTCAACTATGAACTTTTGTGAGCAATTCAAAACTATGTCTCCGTACATATATGAGTACTAATCGTTGTACCTCTCAGTCAAACAATAGTCAGTCCTTACATCATTAATAAAAAAAGGGTTTTTTTTTTGTTTATGGGATACTCAATAAATATGATTTTGTCTGTTGGACATCGAAACTATATATTTTGCTTCTCGGACACTTAGAAATTGTGGTTTCTGTCTGTAGAATACTTTGATAGGAGAAATGAATAGTTTCAATATTTTTATCTCAGTTCACACAATAAATTTATAACTTCAAATTTGGCACAATGATATATTGGTGCATTTCTTATACATGTGTTTTTTTGACATATTTATTGTTGATGTTTACATGACTTTTGAATAAAAAATATTTATTTTCAAAGTAAATTTGTGCAAATAGTCGACAAAAAATTAAGAACAATTTACATAGATAGGAAAGGTAACAATGTATCATTCTATCAAAATTTCAACTTGCAATGTCGTTTGTGTATTAAGATAAAAATATTGCAAATATTTACTTCTCATACTAAAGTATTCTACAGACAAAAGCCACAATTTCTTAGTGGTCAGGAGATAAAATATAAAGTTACGGTGTTCGACAGACAAAATCATGTTTATTAAGTGTCCTACATATAAAAAGCCCAAACAGAAAAAAAAAATAGAGGAAATTTTTCTTCCTGAGCTCTGTTGATGGCGCAACCGTACCTAAGATGAATAAAAACGCACGATTAAAACCTTTAATATTCGAAATCGGCTTCTAAGAAAAAATAGTAAATATGGAGATCTTTTTCTTCGCAGACAAAATTTAAACGCCGTACAACTGTACAGGTATAGCTTGTCCTCACGCGATTTTTCTTTCCACTGACCTAAAATATTCGTAAAGATCACATTGAAAACGTTAAATTGCACTAAGCAGAAAATTCGCCTCTGGGATAAAGACCAACACTCGTTGTCCAATGGCATCTCGCTACGGTGGCCAGGACGCGAAATTCCAATCACCACTTGTGAAGCAGAGGCAACTAAACAAGCAGCTCGTGCTGTCACCTCCGTCGTCGATGGCTTTACCCTGCATTACTTCGTGCCCTGAGCAGTGAAAGATCGTTATCTCCTGGATGAGAACCACCTAGTAGTGGCGGCACCAAAATGCGGCCATTACTGTCTCTTTGGCTAAAGCAAAAGCTCAAAAGCTTAAAGCGCATGGCAAAGGAAGCGACGACCCAGAATGGCTTTGGTTCTGACTCCTGTGAGAGATGAAAAAACTGGGGTTAAAAGATTGGGGAACAGGAGAGTGATCTCTGCACTTTGGTGATTCTTGAGCTCGTAAATCTCATCCGATCGCTGTTCATTGTAATTTACTCCGAAAAGTGGTTCAACTACAGGCACAAAATAAGATCTTGACTGTAATAAAAATCAACTTGCATGCTCAAGGTGGCCAATGTGATGAGTTATAAGAATACTTTTGGAGAGCTAGAGACTTTCAGTTTCACTTGATCTTTTTTGACTGTATTAACGAAAATCAACTTGCACACTTAAGGTGGGCCACTTACATAGGTTACATTATCGTTCCTCCATGGCTCTAGACGCGCTTTTACTTCATCTTTCAGCGGGTTATCAATCCCAAAGCAACAAGCAACATCGATAAAATTTGTTGTGTTGCAGAAATCTGCATCGCCCCCTAGACTCTGCTAAACACTGAGAACGGCCAAAATTCAAACAAACTCCTGCTGGTTGCTGTGTAGACGATTTTGGTTCAAGATCGTCACGATCTTGTAAAATAAGGAGCGCCGACGCGTGGCCAAGGATCGATCACCCATAACCCCACGTTAAAAACGAAGCATTAGGGACTACTACGAGCGTGTCAATTTTCGTACAGGCAGAAAGGTGCACTACACCTGAAGAGACCCCATCCACCATGGCGAGATGCGCGTTGTCCCCTTGTCGTCTTGTCCCTGAACTCGCCATGGACAGGACACGATATGAAATCGACCAGGAGAAAGAAGCACCGAACCGGAAATTCCCCGACGAGTTATTACCCCCACAAATCAGGACCCAAGTCCAGGATTAGTAGTGTGATTCAGCCGTGCAGCACACCATTAGTATCGACAGAAGGGGAAAAGTTAAAGATATCTGAACGCATTGGAACACTAAACATGCCTCGCCAATTTGAGGTGGATGCCTGATTATTCCCGCATGATATTCTTCTGTTCTCAGTTGATGAATTGGGTTCCGCAATTTGGAGCTCATAGATCGATTCCACGCAAAGGAAGCTTCAGGTGGTGCATAGGTAAATTATACAGCTATACATACAAAGAAGTGCTCCGGTGGAGCTCTTTCTAAAAATAGCACGAATTTAAAAGCACTCTGTCTAATTAATAAATAATTTAATTTTCTTAATCATGGACCCCGCCTAATCCTTCTAGGATCCAAACCCAGACCAGCCCATGCCCGTAGAAACGGATCAACCCATAATCTCATCTTCCTCCTCGCTGGAATTCATCACCTACCTAAGTGCGTCGTAGCGCGGTCCTGTTCCTTCTCTGTGTTCTCCTATCTCTTCTTCATATTTCGCACCCAGCCTGTAAACAGGTCTCATTGATCTGCTCCCTAAACTAAAGGAGCACAGGCGAAGTTGCTACCTAGGGTGGCAAGGAATTCCACCATCATCCTGAATTCGTGAGAACATGAGTGTCGCTCAACAAGATGCTATAGGCGTTTTCTTTTCTTTTGGAAACCAGGGACTTTACGATGCTAGGCGTGAATACATTCTATAATGTTATGTACCTTATATTGTGTATTACATCTTCAAAGAAGAATGGTGGATTTTCGGTGGAAACATTAGTTTCTGTCCTGACAATTAGAAGTAGGGGGCCACGCGTGCGGGAACGAGGGGAGCCAAACGACGACACACGTGGAATGGCGTCGCCGCCGACGTTCTTCCTCCTTATGAATGAGCAGAGCCATGCCATGGTGGACTGACGGTGATGATAGGGTTCTTCTTCCAATGTTTTGAAAGGGTTCTTCTTCCTCCATTCTTCGCTGTTAATCGCGTAGGCAACGATATGGAGGAGAGATAAAAAAATCTGGGTTTGGATCGGCCGGGTCAGGCCCAGGGGGAGTTCAGGGATAAGAAATTAATTAAAGCACTTAATTAAAAATAGGTTGCTTTAAGATGCGTGCATATTTCTAAAAAAGCTCTACCGGAACAGTTCTCATACAGTAGTACTAATTATACACCGATCAGGTGCATAGCTAAAAGTAATCATGATCTAGTGACAGAAGAGAGACGGGAGATGAGGAAGAGCTGTGCGCGGACTGTTCATAACTCATCAGCTATACAGTATTAGTACTAATTATACACCGACGATCGGTCTGCCAATTCTGGTATTGTACACGCGAAAAGGTGCAGTATCACAGAAGCAAGAAGAAGGAAGAGGCTCAAAATCACAAAGCACCCCCCACCAAAGCTCTACTAATAATCCTCTACTCGATCTACTGTCTGTCCTCTCTGCTCTCTCTACACACCTCCCGCCGATGGATGGAATACAATACAAGAGGTCCTCACTCAAGTCATGGTCACCGGGCGTGCAAGCACGAAACGAAAGCCGAGCCCGACTGACAAAGTCAGGAGCTGACCCTGGCGCGGGTGCACGGGGAGAAGGAGTAGAGGTTGTGATGCCCTTGGCCGCCGGCGTGCACGCGGTTCGGGGACGCGGCGGCCTGCGTCTCCCTCTCGACGAGCGCGCGCAGGCGGAGGAACTCGTCGACGGAGCAGGGCAGCCGGAGCGGGCCCGCCGAGTAGTCGTAGCCGTAGGCGTCGCGCGCGGCCTCCAGCAGCCGCCGGAACAGCGGGTGGTACAGGTACGCGATGGGGATCACGAACCGGTCGCCGCCGCCGCCGACACGAACGGCCAGCCACCCTTTCTTCACCTTATTCCCCTTTCTCTCCTCCCCCTGCATCATTCACGCCTTCTTCTAGCTGCTTGTGCTGATTCCTCTTCCTCGCTGCCGGCCGCTGCTGGTGCTGATGCACGCCGTTGTTAATTTCCTGTGGCTTTGCTTCTTGCACGCCGCAGAAGCAGCCGGTGCAAGTCTCCTCGATCGGCAGTCAGCAGCTGGGTTCGTATGTAGTGCTGCTGCCACTTGAGTTTTTAGTCCCCGCGATTTAATTTGGTGGTGCGAGGAACCTCGTGGCACTCGGCGTTGGGTTTTATAGGACTATCTGCGGGTTAGCTCGTGGCGCGTGAGATGGCTTTATTTTAGGACCAAGTGGAAGTGGAAGTGGAAGTTCGTGTGTACGTCCTTCCGTCCTTTGCTACGGAAGGCGACTGACAGGCGGGCCCCGTCGGTCTCGTGTCAGCGTCAGGCGATTGCGTCCGGTTTGTCTCGCTTGCGCGTCACTGGTGGTGGTGGTGGTGGCCGTGACGTCGAGAGAGCGAGGAGAGCTGAGCGGGCGAGCTGGCTATACAGCTACGGAATTCAATTCTGATTACGGCCTGCACTACTTGGATGGACGGACGGATGACTGGCTCTGCTGGAGGTTGCCTCCGTGCTCGGCCGGGTTCTCTTCTCTGGTGAGCGACTCGTGTTGTTCGCGGTGGCCCACCGCCGGACGGAGTGTGGCTCAGATTACGGCGGAATCGATCCCGGGAAATTTAAGTGGTGGAATTGAGGGATGTGCTCGATCGCCGCTTCGGTTGACTGCTGTGTGTGCGGGGTGGTGCCTCCTGTATCCACGATGGCCGGAGATATAGAGTGAGTGGAGGTCGGCAGATGAGATTATTGTGGACTGGTCGCTGGATAGTGCAGATGATGACACAAGACCAAGTCTATCCGGCCGTTTTGGTGCTGTTATGTTGGAGTAGTAGTAGTCCTCTCATCTGGAAGATTTGGTGCCTTTTTTGGGGAAGCTTTATTTGCTTCTGGTTGTTTCTTATTACATTGTGTGCGGATAATGTTCAAACAGTGCTTCCACGGATATTGCCGATCATGCCGGCCCATAGATATTTCTCTAATTTGAGGCCGGATGTCAACGGCAACAGTCATCCGCCATCCATGGAAGATGGAATTGCGTCTGTTCTCTCTTCTATGACGATCTCACTCACGGGCTAATGATAATCATGGCCGGTTCCACAGATACGTGCAGCTACGGATCAAGGCTCGTCACAAGAAAATCATCTAAACTCCAAATTGACGACAGAGACGGATCGAGTGGGTCGATTATATTACAAATAGGACCACGATGTGTGTGTACTCAATTTCTCGGCCATGTGGAAGGGAGGCTCTTCGTGCTCATCAAACGAGGAGCTAGCGAGGACAACATGGAATATCTCTTCTGATCGCACAATTCCACTTCAGATGGAACACGTAACTTAGCTATGGTTTAAGAAAGGAACCGATATGATGATGCCTAATGGTTGTCTTTGTCGTGGATATCATGCCATCATGAGTAGACTGTCATTTTGATCTGTACGTGGAGCTTTTGCTTCTTCGTAAATTTTTTATTCCGCTAGGATCTACTAGGCACTACGGAAGCCTTCGTACGGATGGTGCTGATGATGGTGATCACAGGAAGCTAGTTGCATTGGCCTATTTTTTTTTTTCTCTACTATCTCTTGCTTTTTTTAGGCGGATGTAGATTTAAATTATCTTGTAGCGAACAAAGTATAATCTTTGCAGTAGTGTCTTCTTATGACAGTGAAAAACGAAATGCATGCATTGACTCACATAACATATTTTACCTTGTCTTCCGCTGCAAACCGCTATAATGAGTCTGGCCGCCCATAGAATTGCTCATATGACAGTGTATACAGTGGGTTTTGTGATGAACCCGTGTAGAGCTCACAAAAGAATTTCGTAGAGACATTTACGCTATATCCATAGACAAACGAGCTTAATTAGGATGGTGGTAACAAGTCACACAATACGTGCTAGTGAGGGACTGACATGAAAAACAGGAAAGTCAATTTTTTTAAGATTATATAATATAACTCAGACACTTATAACACACACACACTCACCCCTATAAATATACGTACGTAAACCCTATCCCTATGAGCATCTTTAAATACTGAGCTGACAAATCCTCTAGATTGACGAAGTCACTATAGATGTTTTGCTGTTGATAGGAGCGTCACCTACCACTGAATGTCATTAAATACTAGAAAATTCGCTTCCACAGAAAGTGGAACCCAAGACCTGAGGTACTACCGAGGCTTTAAAGTGGCCACAAAAAGCATAATTGTGTTATTTAGGAGATATGTACTTTGTGCTTGTATACCATTCCCATATGTTGATAAGAAATTTTTCTTCTCACGTCTACTTATTTGCGTTATTATAGTTAGGTTAATAGTGAAGTACTGACCTCTTCAACAAGGATAATTTCAGTCGTTCGTTGTTTGTTAATAGATTTTTAGAGAAAATCGATGTTGCTTGTTAACTCAGACTAATTTTTGTGACTAGGTTAAAAAATATTCTAATTCCTATGACCTTTTATGATGTCGTTTTATATAGGCTCTAACGGATTATTTCTTTGTAAAATAAAGAATACAAAATGGTAGCATGAGACTTTTTAATGTCTCATTATATATTTATATTCATCAAACAATATAAATGTATATAAAATTAAGGCTAATATAGGTTATATGTATCCCATATCAGCCGAGGAAAAATGCAGGTCATCTCATAATACATAGCTGTAGGTAAAATAGAAGTTTTGTTTGTTACTAAAAATTATAAAGTGTTCAAATAAATTCAACTTTTCTTCTGAGAGAGAGCAAGTAAAAAATGGTCTCATACCTTTGCAAAGTTTCATGTATGTGTAAAGGACTATTTGCTCAAATTTAGTTCATGTTTAAATGAAAAAGAAAAGTGAACTAATACAGGACGACAACTACCAAATTTAAAATCTCAATGAAAAAAAATAACATTAAATTAATAAGCAAAACAAAAGAAAGGCATACATGATCGTAAAAGAAGTAATACATAGCTGTAGGTAAAATAAAAGTTCTGTTTTTTTTTACTAAAAAAATACAAAGTGTTCAAATAAATTCAACTTTTCTTATTAGAGCAGGTAAAAAATGGTCTCATATTCTGGCCTTGATAAAAGAGATGTGTAAATCTTTAAGTTGGGTATTTAAACTCTAGAAACATATAAAACAATTATACACTTATATATTGATAGTGGAAGATCCAATAGGGGCTCTCGAGCCCCCCTCTCCACAAAGATGAAAAGGTGAAAAAGGGTGGTGTTGCGTCAGGCTCACCGCCCCTGATGAACCATATGTCGTGTGAAGACTGGAATGACTGACAGAAGTTCTAATCAAAGAATTTTAATCAAAGAATTAGTTATTCTACTATTAAGTTTTGTACTCGAAAGACAAAGACAAACGATTAGTATACATAACCTAATACCACTTCTCAGCTTTCGACTGCTAGCCATACGGCTGGGCCTGCGGGTGCTGCTGGCGCATGTGGGATTTCTTCGCCTTCTTCTGGACGAATGCTAGTACCTTCAACCTTTCTTCTCTGCCCACTTCTAAGCCTTCTGTTGGGCCTGCTCCCCCCCCCCCCCCCCCCCTCCCGCACCTGACAAGATCATAATCAAGAGGCCACATGAAGAAGAAAAGATGTACGATTACAGTACCTAGTACCGCTTCTGGGTTTTCGGCTCCTACATCTACTACCGCTGGGCCTATGGGCTTTCTTCTCCGCCTAATGTTGCTGTTGGGGCTGCTCCCTGATGAGTTTTGAAGGTTGACATCAACACGGTGATGCAAAAGGGTTTAGCTGATCTCCTAGCCGTAACATCATCACTGATTAGTTTCTAAAAATATACAGCATGTCAGAATCAGAATGTGCCACCTAAAGAAGAAGAAAAAAAAACTGATGCTCGTATCACGTCTCAAATGCAATCTAGTAGATTCTATTTTTTAGCTCTTTTTCTCAGGCCGCTTTTCTTATCACAACCTGGTCGGTTGGGCAGCGCTACAGAGAGAAAAAGAAAAGGCAAGAGCCCCTCAAAATAACCGGCCGTTGTACGCCTGAACAGCCACAAATGCGCCGAAAACCCCTTTTCCCCGGAGAGTCAAGCGCACCCGCACCTCCGACGGCATAAACCCCCGGCACGGCCAGAGCTGCCAATAAGTGGTCGTCGTAACGCATCACGAACCCGCATCGATCCCACACGGTTCAATTCATCCGTGGTGGGGCTGGGGGTACGAGGAGATAAGGCGAAAACGCGACGCGCCAGCACGATGGACACGCGTGCGAGCGTGGCCCAGTTTTTTCACGCCCGTTCGCCCGCCGATAGCGAGCCCGTGACAACGAGGGTTGGTTTTAGTGCGCGCTTCTCGCTTCGGCCCGGGTAGTACGCGGGGAGGGACGACGGACCTGCGCTTTAATTTTCTCCTTGTTTGCGGCCACCCACCGTCCCATCTGCTGGATTTTTGCCCATTTGGCCGTGCCGCTCCTACTATGTGTTGCCGTTGGATCATTGTACGACGACCGGTGACTGTGAGCAGGGCTTACCGCGGGATGCTGCCAGCTCCAGTCCACCTAGATGCAGCGTGACCAGGACCGTTGTTCGCTCCTTTCGGGAAAAAAAGAGACTGTTTGCTTGCTTGATGTAATACTCGTCAGTCATCACCATCCACTATGCATGTTATAGTTAGTGATTGGTTTTACGGCTGCAGCAAGTAGGCGCCTATATAGGTTATACTAGTTTACACAGCGGTCCCTGTCTATTGCGCATGGGTGATATTCCGGTTACTTTTAGGCGATTAATTGGGGCAGATATCTTCTTCTTCTTCTTTAATTAGTGAAATTGGCTCCGTCTGTTCGTTCAGAAAAAAAAACGGTGCAGATATATATTAAGATATCCTTTCCAGACCACTATATAAAAGAATAAGATTAGCTTTCAGTTAGTTGCGAACTGAACGGTACGCCTGCTTTAGTACTTGTTCAGCCTGCTCGAATACCACGTCACTCATAGTGGGAGAGACCTGCAATCAACTTCGTGCTCGTGCGTGCTAGCGCTATTACGAACTGTGCGCGGGCTTTTCTAGCAGCCAATCAGATTGGATCCTTCTCTTTGCCCGCCCCATTTTCAGTGCTTCACGAACAAGAAACGGCATCTCTTGAGTACAAAAAATATGCTGGGAAGAGAAACCTTGCTTTGCGTGATTAACTTCCCAGCCCTAAAATGATGATTAGTCGAGATGATTAGACGCGATAGGGAGGGTCGTACGAGTGATCGAAGCCGTGCAAAGCCGAGTAAAGAAAGCGCAATTCCATTCATCGGAATCAGATGGTCAAGGACATGTCTAGCTCTCCCCGCAGGAGTAGTACCTTGCAAGCGAAAGAAAGCTACGTGTCGGGCGGCGTCTACCGCCGACCTGCCCTGTACTGCACGGCTCCCATCCCATCAATCTCGATCGATCGGACGAGCAACATACACGCGCTTGCGAACGAAACGCAACGAGATGTGTCTCGCCGCCGTATCATCGTCCGTTCGACCACAGACCACACTAAAAGGACGCGGAACTGTACGACTCGGCCTGTATGTACGACTGCATCATTGTTGCGTCCGAATCATCACGACGAACACCTGTTCCAGCAGCAGCAGCACTGGAAATAATTGCGCGGTTGCAGATGTCTCAAACTCGATCTCAATAATGGATGCAAATGGTGGTAGGCCGGAGGCGCCATCATCGACGCGCGCGCGGGCCACTGAATCTGCCGAGCTATCGATCTCGCTTTTGCGCTGAAGGCGATCGATGGAGCCACACGCGACGACGACGACGACGACACACGGCCCGGCCGATCGAATGCCACCATCCACAGGACAGGCAAATATTCTTTCCAAAAGCCAGGACGACTGGCCACTACTGTTCATCGGTCCCAATGTAGCCAGAAACGAGATGCCAAGTATAAAGCCAAGGAAATCAATGACGAACTGACCATCCCTTGTGCTTTTGAGCCTCTGACCGTCCTTGTGGCCAGCCAAGCCAAAGCGAGAGGCTCCCCTGAGCTGGGCGGTAGTGCTAAATCTTCTCCCAGGAAAAAAAGTGGTGGTCGCGTCCAGAAAAAAAGCTTCGAGATATGACGAGGGACAGCGCGACGGCCAGTGGAAGTGAGGCAGAACGACCGACAGGCAGAAGGGTCTGGTCTGCTCATCTGATCTGTGCGCGCTTTTGCACCTGTGCTTTCCTTGCTTGGCTGTGTGTCGTACAGCCGGTGTACCTGCTGCTTTCCTCTCCACGCGCTCTAGCGGTGGCTTTCGGCCGTGTGCGATGACATGTGGACGCGTCGTCGTACGGCCGCCGCCCCGACCTGTGCTAGTGAGAAGGTTCCATAGATATTTCTGTTCATGGCTCGAGGATGCTGTGGACGCCTAATTCCAATCACAAGCTATAGAAGGACGTAGAAAGTGAAGGGCCTATTGGATTACCCAACTTCAAACAGGTGCAATGAAGCACTTTCGAAGACTTGTGAAATTAATTTACAACGAAATTAGGTTTGTTGCCCATATAACAATTACTGGGCTTAACAAGCAAGAAATCTAATAGTCACGACACAAAGAGCCTAGCCAACATGCAGTGGACTGCGTAGACTGAAATCAACAAGGAGCGCCGTAGAATCCTGCGGCATCAGGAACAAGTTACCCATGATTATATATGGACAAAATGAAACCAACAACAAATCTACAACAGATCAGTAAGAAAGAAGTCTCTACAAGATTCCATCAGGCACCAGCAACAACTGCCACAGCAGAATTTACACACAGCACCCTCAAATCCTCCTCACAATAATGGACCGCCACATTCTGAACATATCTCCAGATTGGCATCAGTATAGAATCAACTTTGCACATAAAAACAAAGGTTCCCATCTGGACGGCAAGCAGAAAAGGCCTGCCTCAGATTAATATATATGTATCCAAGTTAAAAATCATCTAACATACCTTGATCAACCTAGGAACTTACAGGTCAATTGCTTTTATCTTGAGTAATGACATCGACAGAGCAAAATAACCTTGTGAGTAAAAAGATCACTATTTCCCAAAAGACAAGGATCTCAGCAATAGCAAGTGACCAGCGACCACTCTACCAATCAGTTAGACAATGTCTCACCATGTACAATCACTTGTCACTAGCAGTAGCAGGTCACTGGACCTTAACTTTGGGCACTGTCTACATCAATACAAACAACATGGATGAAGATAACACTCCGTCCAATATTGTGGATCAACACACCCCTGCAGTTGTCCCAGCCCCTGCTAAATGGACCAATGTAATTTCCTTTCTTGTGCAACCAAAAATGATTGCTACCTTTTTCTTCTGCATAACTACCTAGCATTTGGAATGGAAAGAATGTACAAAGCAAATCCACAAACCTGCGCTCTCTACATCCCATATATACACTTGACCGCCACTTTTCTGTATAACCCAGGCAGGTGAATCCACCCATATTGCTGTCCACCGGAGTTACCTGGGCAGGAGCAAACCATCATGTTGTGGTGCCAGTGCCACATCATACATTCAAAACAACTCAGTCGGCACCATTGTACAACTTGGGTCCAAATATCACTGATTGCCAACCTTGCAGCAATAGCACTGGTGGACCCTGTTTGCTGTTTATGGTTTATCGATTGTCAAGACCAAAAGTTGCAAATGCTTTTTTGGCCTGCCAATACAAGAGATGAACCAGCTCAATTTCAACGGATCTTTATCCACCAGGCTCCTGTGGATTTTGGGCCTGTGCATTCCTATTCCATGGCTTCTCCTTAGATAGAGAGTCCCGGGGAACATAAGCATATCCCTTGGGAAGGCGTTGGTTTTGTGTTGAAGCTTGATCAGATGTCATAACAAGCTCCTTTTGAAAAGTTCCCTTCTGTTGCATAGTTACACGTGCTTAAAAAACTAGCAGTTTGGGAAATAAATGAAAACTTGAATAAAAAAGTAAAAGGAACATACCTTATCTTTTGTCTTCTTTCCTCCATCTTCTAGTTTTTGTGAGGTGGTAGCTGGTCTGTAAGGAAGTTGCTTACCAGCAAGTGATCCCCTCTCACCCAACTTGCGTTTGAATGATATCAATGTCCTTGAGCTATCAGCAGTGTTTCTCTCAGCATCTCGACTATTCAAAGAAAACCTTATGGTCTTTTTCCCAGAAATAGTACTGTCCACTGTAACATCATCAGATCTTTGCATTGTTCCGCTGTATGATTTGTTATTGACTGAAGTAGTGGCAGATTCTGAACTTGCTCCAGATGCAAGATATGAGAAAACAACAGTGTCCTTTGTTTTGGCAAGTATGTCGTGATCACAAAGAACTGTCTCTCTCTGAAATTAACACACAACACAATATTAGGTGATGGAATCACGTTGACTGAAATATCCAGCTCAATCTGGTAAAGGAACATATAATTTAACAAAGTCCAGTTCACTCAGTAAGTTCACATTAACCGTTATCACTAATTTTAGTTTCGACACCATGCATGATTGAGCAGACACACAGCAATCATTTACCTTATCATAATACCGACGTTATACGACTTATGTGATGCACAACTCCACAACTAGCCCTGTGACAATGTTTTTTTCTAAACAATTACTCCCTCCAATTTTGATGCCATTAGGACACAAAAGTTAGTGCAAATTTGCACTAACTGCTCTGTCCTAACGACATCAAAACACCAGAGGGAGTAGTTGGTTGGATCTGTCACAAAAAATAGTTCAGCCAGCTATTTTAAACCTCATAAAGATATAGTTACCAGCTAGAAGATGCTGATACAATCTAAGTTCTGTACTCAACTGTTTGTGAAATGTTGTTGTCCACCAGTTCATCTTTGAATTGGCCGGCGACAACAAAAGAAAAACGGAGGAGTAGTCGGCAGCTAGGTTAGAAAAATAAATTGCAGAGGTGAATATGATATTTGTCCTCATCATTGTAGGTATTTTGGAGGAAGAGAAAAGGAAAGCTGACTGGAGCGGACACCAGTACCCCCTTTATCCTTACCCTTTAACTCTACCTAACGACCTCTGATTAGTCAAAGGGTTATTATCATTATGGGTACCACTCGTACTGAATCATAGACCCATGGGGCCAATACACATGGGTCCAATACATAGAGTACATGTGTGGATAGTTATCCCCATTCTGTGGTCTTTCCAACATGAATTAACATCAAACAAGGAGGAAGTTGCTGATTTTTTAACAAAACAAACTAGTGAGAAAAATGTATGATATCAACCAATGCGGTATGTATAATTCAAGCACGAGCGACGGCTTTGACTGATATGTAAAGGTGGGCTGGTTCAAATAGCTTTGCAGGTGTGGTTCAAATTTGGAAGCAACATAAGTAGTAGACTGGCAAGTTAAACATACCTTCACTTTTTCTCTCTTAATTATCCTCTCACACAACAGACGCAACTTTTCCAATTCGACCTGCAAAAAGGATGATATATTTGCTTAGAAGAACTAACAGAAAGTAAAAGGGTATCCTTTGGAAAACATAGATGTTCACAGGTGAGTAAAAAGCCTGGTATACAAGAATCATGCAAACAGCAGACAAAAATGAACTGCTTTACATGATGCACCACTCAAAAGGTACATACTGCCTAAAGATTTTATGTCAGTGCGATAGATAATAAAATAAGAAAACATATGCATAAGGAATAAGTAGTTCCATAATAATTCTTTTCCTGGCTCTATTTTCCTATGAATATGGAATTTGTTTCAAATGTGTCGTGTACATATTACATATACTGTGTTTTTCCACCATGATAGTGTTGTATAGGCTCTTGATAACCTGCCACATATAGGTGGCTATATAGATAGAATTCTTTTATAACGCTAACTACCAGACATTTAGAGTTTTATCTCTTCCGACCTGTACTTCAAATACCCACGGCACATGCCACTTATAGAAACTTGGCACCTGTGCCATGATTGCTCGTTTTCAGACCTGCTGTGAATGTGTTGGGGGTGGGGGTGGCGCTTTGTGTAAAACCACATTGCAGATCCGCCCTTGGGCTCTTCCACAATAAAGGCTTGCTCATTTAATGACAAACTGGTAGAGCAGAATTCAGGTCTATCATTTTTTTTTCTGGATATGCAGAAAAACTGTATTAAGATAGAAGGAAAAATGGGTCCATCCGCAATGCATTGAGGGGAAACTCCTGAAGCAAGGAAAAGGAAAACAGAAGAAGGGAACTCTGGGAGATAGCTGCTGAAATAAAAGGGCGCATCGCTAGGAACAAAGGAAATGACACTAGACTTCATGTTTATGTGGAAGGGCTCTTAGCCAAGTGGTTGGGACTCGTAGTAGCACCCCCAGGTCCTGGGTTTGATTCCCCATCGAAGTGTATTTTCAGGCTGGGGTAAAAAAGGTCACTCGCTGGCTCCCTTGTTTGTGTACACGAGATGGACTGAACTGTGGGGGGTGGATCCTTGTGTAGGGGCTAGGTAGGCTCCAAGCATGCGTAAAGATCTAATCCATAGGGGGCCGGCCCTCGTGTTGTGGAGGGGGGAAGGGAGGGGGGGGGGGGGGGGGGGGTCGGTCTCGTGATCTTTCTCAGCCGCACTCCAGTTGACCTCTTCTTAACAAGGAAAATCGTGGGGGCAGTCTTTCCCCCGTGGCCTAGTTTTTTAGAATTCATGTTTATCATTTACTTTATCTTTTACCATTTGCACTCGTAGACAAAAATGGGACAATAATTACAAGCCAGAAAACACACAAAAGCATTAGATTTATCATTCTTGAACAAGAAAGGTTCAGCAATCTGTTGCAACTTTCGACTAGCATCTACAAAAGACTGATGAGACCAGCCACCTACAGTAGTGGTAGTAACCCAAACTATTACACACTTACTACCGGGTAGCTGAAGTTGGTTAACAGTTACTGGGTAACTGAAGACAAGCAGTAGGTTTATGACTCATCTAAATGCAATTGACAGTCAATAACAAGGCCTTCTACCTACAGATGATGACATTTCAGAAACGACATAACAAA
This sequence comes from Eleusine coracana subsp. coracana, assembly GCA_032690845.1. Taxonomy (NCBI): domain Eukaryota; kingdom Viridiplantae; phylum Streptophyta; class Magnoliopsida; order Poales; family Poaceae; genus Eleusine; species Eleusine coracana. The sequence continues at coordinate 68,412,769 of CM064420.1, read as the reverse complement.
GCCAGTGTTTGCAGCAAATACTTAAAAGCATAAATAGCTTGAAAACTGGAATAGCCATAAGGGTTTCAAGTGACTATAATAAAACATTAAGTCAGCAAGATGGAGTAACTAAAACATTATACCAACTTAAGAGAAACACTGCATTACCTTTTTAGTATTTGAGCAAAAAATTCCAAGTTATCCAACACACAGGAAAAGAAAATGAAGTACATAAATGAGAAATACTGACCCTCATCAGTTTCATGCTCTTGAGCTCCTCAGGTCCATATTGCTGTGCATCAACCTGTGCAAAAATTTCCAAAAGTATGCTAAGATACAGATAGAAACTACAACACAATACTGGCATGCCAAAAATGCATGCCAATTTTAGTCTGAGAGGAGCAAAATAATAATCAAGAGAGATAAATTCCTTGAGGAAACAGCATCAGAGGTAACCGAACTTGTCCTATATGTGCTACTAGTGTCGTATTCTTTGACATTAGACTACAAAACTTTTTAAGTGGTCCATCCCAACTCACTAGTATTAGTACCATACCTAATCAGATGTGGATTCCACATTCTTCGCCATCGTGGCAAGTTTGCATCAGATAGCCAACAGTTATTATGTCCTACATGTGCTACTGATGTCACATTCTCTTGCACGGTATTCATGTTGTACTCAACCTCATCCATTCAACTTTGTTTCTATCAAAGAAATTTGAAAGGTTTGACGACATGTTGACATGTCGGTGACGCAGAAGGGAGTTTCAAGGAAACCACGAGACTTGCTTTGCAAGCATGCCAAGAGCTATGACGCAATCACCAATCATGATCTGTGAAAACTAATAGATCTCAGCATACAGAAGGCTAGAAAGCAGGGTGCTGCGAGTTGAACATGGACACTTTGGTGGCGCAGGAGCAATCTGGTTTAAACATGTTCTGAACCGTCTTATGGTGGATGCACTTACATGCAAGGATGAGTTAGCTTATGCACTACAACATGGGCTTGGAAGGTGCTCGTGGAGACGGATAGTCAGATACTAAGATCTTGGTCAAATAATCAGAGAACTCACATTTCAGCATATTGAAATTTCACCAATATTGATGGATAGTCTGGAGCATAGGCAAAACTGCATTTCTGTTCAGTAAAATTTAGCTAGTCGTCCATGTAATAAGGTTGCACACATATGCGCTAAACAGATTTTGCATTCTGACTTGCACATCATCAGTGACCTTGCACGATCCACTTGAAAAGTTTGGTAAATATTAAATTTTTCAAAGGAGTGTGACCTATTTGCACATATGGACAAGTTTGGTGACTTTCCATACAGCTTACTCATCACTCAATGTCGCCTGATGTAGTGCTACACCTTACCTCTTTCTGCTCTACACTGTGTTTGCCACAATATGCTTTGTGCTCTGGCGTAGTACCAAAACCTTTTGTGTTCATGTAGAAACCCGAGTTTCTAGCACAAGTAGGATGAAAAGTAACATGGCAGTCACCACTATTACACTGCACATTGGAAGAGAGAAATTTAGCAAGATCATAATGCTTAGTTTTTCCAGGTCCAGATAAGGAAGGAGAGGATGACAATGATGTACCCTTAAGCACATGCCGACGTTGCAGAGGCAGACACAACATGTATCCTTTCCTTCTTCAAGGCTTTCCTGATAAAAGAATCAAGCAATCCCAAGATATGAAATGATGTAGGAGTAATACCACATGCTACAATAACACTTAAGGAACATATGGAACTTCTCATTAAACATGCAACAGAAACGGCTGTGAAGTTTCTATCAATTCAAGAAAACTAAAAATACTGGAAATGTAACCGTTGACAGAAGAGGTGCATACCATTCCATGTACTAGATTATCTTGTCCTCTCATGTACTTTGTGCCCAACAACCACTGCAATAATATTTTAAAATTGTAGAACATAACAAAAAAATACGCATTTAAGAAAAAAGGGTGTTTGTCATCTAATTATACCTCAGCACAGAAAGCATGAACCCACTGTCCATCTGTAGTCTTTCTAAAAGCTCCAGATGTGCCATGACACATACTACATTGTGCAAACGGTAACTTCATACCATTACAATCTGATTGATCAGTAATAGTTCCAGCTTCTGATGAAACATCTTCACAAAATTCACATGTCCAGGGGCCAACAGAATTGTCCAGATTTTTGTAGCAATCTATGTGGACAGCAGCCTGTTAAGCAAGTATTGGTTAACTACGCAATGTACTATAAGAAACAAAAACTCAAACAAAATCCAAAGCACCTTGCATCTGGAGCAGACAAATATTCGGTTCAACACAGTTTCAGTTCGCATGCATATATCGCAGTACAGCGGATTTTCTTTTGAGGAAATTGGCATATGAAAACTCCAGAAGTTATTTTCAGTTGATACTTTGCTGTTGGATAATTTTGATGAATCCTTAGCCTGCCACGGGCCAGCTCTTGAAGATCCAGTAGCTAGTTTTGGAGAATCCTACAAGCACGAAAAAGGTGAGATAACATTTGCGCATCTTCCAAGTTTCTAAACTGACTGCTCAATGTGCAGGAACAAACCTCTTGATTAGCAGGCTCCTTTACATCTTTTCTCAGGTTTGAATTCCGTGAAGAGGATGCCACAGCAGCTGCAGCTGCAGCTAGCACAGCTTGGGCTTCCTTATGTCTCTTTTCTTTTCTGCCACGTTTCTTAGCTTCTCTAACATCACGAAGAAACTGATTTACAAAAATAAGGTCCCAATTTCTTTTATTGAAAGCATCCAGCTCCTGCGAAAGATTGTGGACAACTTTTGCTAGCAATTTTTCTGTCATGCAAACAAAAAGTGATTTTAGGAAACAAATGAACAAGAACCTCATTCATGAAGTTCCAGGCACAGTATGGAACAAATGGAGAAAATCAAGGAAACAACACCAATGGGGCGGGGGGGGGGGGGGGGGGGGGGGGGGGGGGGGGTCAGGCATAGCATTAAAGAAAAGAAAAGCATTGGAACAAAGATAAGGGATATAGAAGTCAAACAAGGGTACAGAATGTACAGAATAAAAATAGAAAGTAAATACACTTACCATATCTGTGCTTCAGAACAACAGCATTATCAAGCAGCCTAGCTTGTAAGTATACAATCTCCCCTTCTACTTCATCATCAGGTGAATGCTCAAGAATTTTCAAGGATCTTGCATCCAAAACTTGATCAGCAGCAGTTGTTTCTATTGTATCCTCAAGTTTTAGCGAGGACTCAACAGATGTTTCCCCCTGAGATGGGTCTGATGATTGCTCAAATAATGGTGGATACAGAAAGTGAGATCAGTTAAAGCTCGACATGAAAACCCCTTATGTGCAATGTAAGAATAGAAGTTATAAAATGCTGATAAATACTCAAATGACAGATTACAATGAACTTACCGTGATGGCATGATGCCTCACTATCCTGCTTGAGAGTATGATGAGCCATCTTGTTCTTTATGAATGGGTGAATATAAGAACGTGAATCATCAAAGCTACATACAGCAAAACCAGAGTGAACAACTGCTGACACAAATGCCTCATTGGTTCATGTATAAAAAATATGACTTTAAAAATAAAAGGGAAAACATGAAGCAGATCAGTGAAAACAACAGCAGAAGAACCAACATATTCAATCACTTATACATGTGCAACTTACTTGAAAAAAAGTTGTTCATGAAAGCAATCTGAATCACAGTCGCAAGTACCAATGCCATTTTCAACTGATTTCATCCCAGTTTTAGCCTTATCACCCAGAGAAAAACAATGGCCCAGTGAGGATGCTCCTTCATCCAATCCAGAGCCACGATCAGCCTCAGACAAATCACTACTTTTCGCTCCAAGTAATGGACCTATTCCCAATAAAATGCAAGAATCTGGGAAAGAAACCAACTAAATGATTAAGTCCAAGGAAACAAATGGAGATATAGCGAGAGCTAATTTATAACACACAATTTTAATTTTGCATGTAAAGAGTTGCATCAATGTGATCCAGGTCCACAAGAGGTGAAGGTTAATTCATCATTATCCTCCATAATACAGAAATTTCTACATCACTGATCAGTAATGCTTCAGTTTCAACAATTGCTAGTGTAATAGACCATTTGAGATTTGAGCCCACAAAAAGAGAGAAGGAAATCATGACTGCTAAGAGAGTATCAGTTTCAACCAAATAAAGTACCATAAGCAAATGCACCCAATTTCAATTCTGCATTAAATAATTTGAGACCCCATAAAAGAAATCAATTTTAGTAGCCATTTAACTACATTCAAATTGACCCTCATACAAGATAAGCTACAGATTCAGCTGAAATAAAATAATACAAAATAAACAATTCCATGGCTCTAAACCCTGAGGTGAGTTGGCCCACCAAGAAAGCCATACTACCATACACAAGGAGAACCTTGCGCCTCTAAATATTGTTAGCAACAGGAATTTGTATTTCTTGTGCTTGAGAGCATTGAGATACAACTGTTAGTATCATACAAAGATCTCCCCGAAACAAGAATAAGCTATTGAATCCAAAGAGCATTTGCATCCAACAACTGGGAACAATCAGTATTGTCAAATGCAGAATGATAATGCAATCCATTCAAATAATGAAGGCATTGATAACAGTATGTAACCCACCATCCCACACTCCCTTCTAAATACAGATATATAACAACAGGACACCACGGCCAAAATAAAAACACCATGTAACATTTTCAGCCGCTCATAAATATGTTTGTGCGTGCATTTGGATGGAACTGGACGAAGAGGGGATGGATGTTTGTGCGTGCATTTGGATGGAGGGGTGGGGGTTGCAAGGTGGATGGAAACCCATTAAAAAAAAAGGGTATAAGGATCCCACTAAGAAAGCGATGGAAACTTTTCCCCCAGCTCAATTTGAACTTTATTGTGCACTTTAAGTGAGCAAGTCTAAGTTAATTTTTTATCTAAACGGTTGCCTGGTAATACATCTGTTTATTTTCTTTCCAAGTTTCACAGAGAAATAGTCCCGAACTTCCAGCAACTAGGGTGACATAGCAAAGCAGGATCATCCTAAAAGGTTATTGTAGGATCAATGAGATAAAAAGTAAGAAGTAACAGTTCAAAAAAAAATTTACCTCGATTTTCATTTGGTATGTCCATGGAAGTACCAAATTCTTTATTTCCTGAGGTTGTGTTCAGTATCTGTCATAAGGATGTGAATCAAATTGCATCCATGATGAAAGATTACTTCACTAAGACCATAAACCAATGATAGTACAGCACCTCATCAACCAAGGTATACTGGAGGGCTATGCGTGAAGGAAACTAGGAGATAAATGATGCTAATGGTGACAGCATTAAAAGTCAACAGTTGCTGTATGGACAAGACATCTTAAAAAGACAGAGAGGAAAGAGGGAAGGCTGGTTTCCAACACAATCGGCTGAATGTTTCATGGCAGAATCATGGGAAGTCTTTTCACACTATAGGAATGTCATTTCCAGACAATATCACTAACAATTTAGCACAAAAGTAGCCATGTAAGTTGTCTTAACTTGTAAAATTTTAATGGGAAAGCATAGTTAAGCAGCAAAATATCCCCCTCCAAAAATTTCTATGTATAACGAAAAATAAATAAACTATCATCAGGCAATAAAATTACATGCTCAATGCCAGTTCAGAGGTAACAAACAACAAGAACATTACATAACAGTAATATTTCTTACCAATTTTCCATGTTCTTCCTTTAAAACATCCTTGCTGTCAATTCGGGAGAACTCAGATTCGCCCGCAGGAGAGCACTCAAGATTAGGCCCTTCTTTAAATATATTCTTGTTTCCATTTTGTAGAATAGTCACATCAGTTGTAGATGTTATGTTTTTATCTTTCAGAACCTTATTGTTGCATTTAGATCTTGTTAGTGAGGGTTCAATTACAGCAGAACCCGACACATCAACAGGGGCACCTTTGTCATCATTTGAAACCATTGAACTATTCATTTCAACAGTTTGTGTGGCTTCAGATCCATCTGGCTTGTCATCTTGCCCTGCCCCTGGGGTCCCTTTAAGAGCACTTCCTTGATCAGCATGAATATGCTCATAATTTTGGAGCCATTTGATGATTTTTAGTTTCAAACCATGGGAAAAAGTGGTAGTTTCACCCTGGCAATCAGAGGATTAGCAAATAGCTAGTAAATAAAGTTGGCATAATAACATATGAAGTATATGCATGAAGTACCACGAGAGCAGCTTCTAGGGATTCTGATGAAATGCCAACTTCAGATGCTATATCACCAACACTAACATTCCCACTGTCAATTAGCTGCAAAAAAGTGCAAAGATCAATGGTTTTGCTCACAATGGTTAGAAAGTAAATTCATGCGCTCTTTTTTTATAAGGAAATTCATGTGATCTAACCGAGCATTATATGAGGACAAGTTACCTTTCTAAGGACTGCTGCAATATCACCAGAACTTCTAATATGATCTCCAGCAACAAATGAATGAACAGCATCTGTTTTCCAAGTTTGAATCGGTTGCCCATTTGCATCTCTAACCATATGAGGTAAAGCACCTTGCTCAATAGTTTCAACTTTGATCAGGTTACTAGAGCTAGAGGCACCAGTTTCACAGTTCATGGACTTGTCCTTGTTTTTTCGTGTGAATCTTAGTTTTGGAATTTTTCCAGTGATAAAATTTGTGTTATTTGGCATGGATTCTGAATTACTCTGTTCAGAAGCATTGTTATTCTTCACTACAGAGTTGATCGATCCAACAGCAGAATGTTTTAAGCAAAAGGCTCTTAACTCAACCTACAAAAGGGAAGAGGGTAATCAAGTGAACAACATACACTTCAATAAGCAACAATCAGGGAGAAAAAGGAAAAGAGAGATCCTAACATTAGGGTGTCCAAATTTCCCCCATATCTCCATTTGATGTTTTGACTCTCTTGCGCATATAGGATGAAAAGGCGTCCGGCATGTCCCTGAAAACCAGGTGAAACTTAGTAAAACGTATAGATAGTACTGGGTACTAGTATTTCATTGCTAATTTACAGAAGAACATGATCTGAGGTAAGAATATTAAAGAACTTAAAACTGAACAAGCTTCGACGATCAAAAGTTGAAATACAATCTGCTTGTTATTTCAGCTTGCACAAGTTTTTTCAGAAACTGTTTTGTATCCAAATATACAGAATTCAAGGACTGAAATATTTATGAGGATATTTTCAAGAGAGGTCGATTACAAAAGACTTGTGAAGTTGTGATATCATGTCAAATACTATTGTCACAGATATGCCCATCATACTGAGCATTGTTGGAAGGTGCAAGCATATCACATACACATAGTTAAGTTGGCCAGCTAATTATCAGCGATATAGTACATGATTAGTTTAACTGATCATAAATGCAAAAGGCATTTTCTCAGGGAGCATTTGAGCACAGTATTCAGCAGGCAAATAAACAATTTGACACATAATATCACAATGCATCATTCTGGTGTTCTTTTTTATGTTGCGTAAATTCTGGTGTTCTTATCAGAGTACTGTTCAATAGTAAGAATTATTGTGAGTTCTGACCATCTGATTAGTGGGCACATACAACTTGCTTAAGTTATAGCTACAGGATATCCACCGCTCAGGAAACTACATAACATAGAGGCAACACATTCTGCATGTTGTGTGTACAGAATTAAGGTATTCTTATAATTGTGAGGAATCAAAGAGAAGATAATCAATCACAAAGCTACTAAAGTCAATAAGCATTCTTTATGTTGTAGGCCATAAGAAAATATCATACATAACAAACTCATTCAGTCAGCCATGAAAACTTTAAAATCCAATTACCGAGTGTTCAAATACCCCCTAAAAAAACTTGAATCAAAACTCAAATTGCATATTTCAAAGTGAACAATGTATGCTACTTGAATTATGCACTTACCACATTATTGTTGACAGGTTATTTAATTTTAAAGCTGTATAATTAAAGTGATGTAGATCGAAACTGATTTACAAAAAATAAACAAGGATCACAAAACCTGCTAGGTCAAAAAAGGTACGTCACAGATTCTCCAAAAATACTGCAGGACCTTTGGAAGTTATCGTACTGTTGGAAGTAAGGATTGAACTAGAGTGTGTGATTTTACTTTCCAAAACAAGATCCAATAGTGTCAATCTTTTGTATGATTTACATATAAGAAAAACCTTTTAACTAGTTCTAGGTGAACAAGGAATTAATTTATCTAACACGACATGCCGCTTGATAAATACAAACAGAATAGGTCATTCATTTAGACGAAGATGTTCCTATGGAAGCATATTGTATATAAAGGCATACTATACTGCAAACTTATTTTAGCAAGCAATTTGGACACTAGCCTGTATTGATGGAAGAATGACATATGTCACAAAAAATAGCATATTGACCCTAATTTGAAAAAAAATGCTCGTTTGAGGGTGCCAAAATGGATTGCATATCTCAAATCTAAAAAGCTAACAGGCTGAAATTATAAGATGTCATGTGACTGGTAAACAAATTTTGAAGCCATAATTTGTAGAGAAACAGTACATAATAACCAAACAAAGCTAGAGTTCAATAACAACACTAAATAAGAAAAATGCATCTACAGGAATTTTGAATTTCCTAAATAACAATATGATACTCCCTCCATTCCATAATGTTTGGCATTTTAGTGCTCAACACGGAGATTAAGAAGAGAAGGAATAAAGTAGGTACGCAGAAAACAAGGAGTAGAGAGATAGAGATAGATGCGTATTGGAAAGAGAGAAAGGTGTCTCGAGAAGTGAGAATGCCAATTATTTTGGGAAAACTGGATGAGCCTAGAATGCCAAATATTTTGGGACGGAGGGAGTACATTTTACTAGATAAATAATAGCACATAAACTGCACTACTAACACTCTATTTTCTGGACCACAGAGGATCCAATAAACATAAGAATTAATCAATTACACACATAAATCATTCACAATTTGGCCCAATGTAGAGGTGGGGTAAAAACACATACCATGGCTACACCGAACACATGCACCATGTTTAATCTTGCAAATGCTGCATGTCAACTTCATCCGATTCTCTTGCACATTTCCAAGATTAGTTACAGGTTCCATTGATTCCATGTCCTCCACAAAAACCTCTGGACTCCAGAGACTACAAAACAAGTGCACAAATTTTGCAGGGCCAACACATGCATTTTGAATAGGTTCCACTTTCACAGGTTTAAGAGCCCCTTTCTCCTTTGGGCACAGAACACAAGGCATTGACTGGGTGCCGTCAGCATCTTTACTCAGCGACCCTGTCGACTCCAAATATGTACACCAAGCACACAACCATTGCCCCTCTGGCACAGCATGCAAACCATAACATTTTGGGTGTACTGATACCTTGCACTTGCTGCAGTTAACGATCTTGTTGGACTCAATAGAATTCTCTCCTAGACAGCAGACATCGCAGCATGAAGACGCCTCAGGTCCCATGCATGGAAGCAGAACAAGCTGCTCCAACCCAGCATCCACACCCAAAAGCTTTCTCTTCTTATTGGGTCGCTCCGAAGTGAGCACGAACCGACCCTTTGCACCAAGTAACCAATTAAGTGAAGTGTCTTCCTCCTCAGCACATTGTGTGAACACAATGCCACTACTTCTTCCAGCTTCAAACGCTTCAAATGGTCGCTCTCCCAATTGTACAGACACCTCATGTATTCCCTGTTCTCTGCTTTGCCTAGTGAGCTCTTTGTCGCTGACCAGCTGCTGCACAACCACATCATGTATGTCCTGCCCCGTGCATTGATTGCTCCTCTCTTTCTGATGTATCTCACTACGATCTCTGTTACTGATCACTTCTTCACCTCCCACACCTAGATATGAGCTTGTTTCAGCGACAGCCACATCGAACGTCTGCACTTCATTCATTAACTCCTCGCTACTACCCAGAAATGGTATTAGCATAGATGAGTCGACCTTGCTGCCGCTGAATGGGAAGTTTGGTCTCAGCATTTCCAAATCATCCAAGGTCACTGGACGGAAATACGCCTCAAACTGCCCCCACAAGCCAGCCTTTGTTGGGCGCGACACAGCTGACTCCGGCGGACGCTTAGCAGCAGTAGCGTCCGGAGGAGGCGGAGCCTTCTTATGCTTCTTCCGGTAGTCCTCCAGCCCTGACCAGCTCACGAGCCGCGTGGGCAGCGTGGGATTCCTGGGCGGCACCTCGTCGCCATCGAACGGCGTCCGCAGGGCCAACGCCTTCGTGGCCTGCTCGAACAAGTCGACCCCGGAGCCGGGGGCCGCCCCCTCGGGCAAGACCTCGGCGCGGGCCATTTCCCCGCTCATAACGCCTCGTCCGAGGAGGGGCGCATCGTCGCCGGTGCCCCCGGCGGAGGCGGCGTCGTCGGGGAAGGCCTCCGGCGAGGTACAACGACGGCGGGCACGGCGGAGCTAGGGTTAGGGTTTCGTCTCGAGCGGCCGAGGCCGAGCCTGTGTTTCCCTTCCGCGCCTTCTCTTTCCTCGCGATTTTTTCCCGGCCCGAATTTTTCGCGTGGGTTTCGGATCCGGTGGGGACTGGGGAGGACGGTGGTGGGGGAGCGTGAGAGGGAAGGGAGCCCAGCGTCAGGACACGGGACACGGGTTCTGTTTTGTAAAGTAGGTGGGTAAAGCACGTCGCATACGCTCGCATGCCTGGCTGCTTGCTATAACCGGAAGCTTTACGTCAACGTTTCAGTTCACGCTTCTCACCGATGGGCGGCTCCTTGTATACTGTTTTCCAGGTTACGGCCGGGCTGGGCCGGACTGATAAAACAACGTACTGTATTGGCCTTCGTACTTGTTTTTATACAAAAATACATATATTATAGCTACAACAATAACTATACTTTTAAGCTACAAAATCTCTCTGCTCATTGAACATGCATCTAAGTGTATTATTTTCTGGAATGTTGTTTTTTTAGGGTCTTTGTTGAATGTTGTATGAAACAGTTGATAAGGTGGGGTAAGAGTCATCCTCTTGTATATTCTCATAATTTTAAAGCACTCATATGATCAGACACAGATCTCTCAATAAGATAAGGTAGAGCTGCCGTCCTACCTAAGTTCCATGTAGAGTTTCCCTTACTCCTCCTCTACTAGAGCTCCAGCCTTCGGCATCAGCCCTTGTTGACGACGCTGCTACTGATTATGTTCGTTGGCTATTGAAAGAAGAAGACAGGCAAATAAATGAAGGATTATGGGCCTAACGGGCCTATTGTAAATGGGCCAAGAATTCGTCTATCTCGGTTACTATCTTAGTTAATATTGCCTCTCATGGTGCATTGCTGACAATTAATTTACCTACTCATAATTTTCTCTGTCTTCTGGATTACGTACGTCCGTGTTTCATGCTTCTTGGAGTCCATTACTCTCTAGTCACAACAATCCAGTAAAGAAAATGATGCACCCTTTATGGGTTAAATAAACATACTAATAAGGAGTATATATATGTAGAGAAAATATGTAGGCAAGTGGACTATTAAATGGTTACATAATTTTGTAGATTTAAGAAGCTTCTTTTGTAACAATGTTTTGAGTGGTAGTAGTATGGTACAATGGTTTGTGCATTCTTCTAATGATCTCTATATTTATTAACTATATGATAATTTAGATATCACTGACTAATTTTATTTTTAAAATTGATAAGTTTTTTATTTATATGTGCAAATATTTTGGTTGAAATATTATTGTTGTTCGATTTTGTTGTTCGTTCAAATTTGTGTACGACTTTAAAATTTCGCCCTATCTAAGTTTTCTTACAATATCCGCCACTGCATATGACCTCTATCGTAAATTCTTCATCTTCGACAATTCACCTATGTTTCTAATACTATCACACTATATATATCACCAACACATTGTTATTAACCATCTTTCACATTTTATGTGAGTGAATAATGTCCAACGTAAATGTTTTAAACAAAAATAAAAATGAATGATCAATTTGAAATGGAGAACACTATATTCTGTATGCGAGACTTCCATCATCCGAATTGTTCTCTTGACAAATCTTCAAAAAATAGAACCATTTTTGCAAAGTTTTTAAAAAAGACCCATTTTCAGCATTAGGATCCAAAACAGAACCATTTTTGCAATTTTCTCATTTGATATCTTTCCACCTTTTTTAGTATATTCACCTTCATCCTGACTTTCGACAAGTGCTTTTATATCACGTTTAGTGTAGAAAAACTGAAATCGGACTGAAAATTTACTATATTTTCAATTTGTTTAGATTTTAAGTTGTTGTTTTGAAAATTTATCACGTTTAGTGTAGAAAAACTAATGTTTTCAGTTTGTTTAGATTTCAAGTTTTTGTTTTGAAAATTTATCACGTTTAGTGTAGAAAAACTACTGTTTTCCTACCTTTCAATAAAAAGAATCCCATATAGCTTATAAAATTGTATTATGGTTAGTTTTCAGCATTTAGACCGGCTTTAGTTCGATGGGTTCAGTGGATGGTACCAAGGAGAAAGATTAGTGTGTCATTAATAGTGGTTAGTGCACAATAGATGAAACAACAAAGGCATCGTCAATTGGGGTGGTAAAAGAAGACAATTGAAGAAGGTTGATGGAACGTGAGGATGACAGTGATGATGAAAAATTTGGAGCAAAACCTTAGCTTGCGGAAGCAAGACAATGGTCTAGAAGCAGAAGAAAGTGCATCCAATCAAATACCCTAAAACTTGGATCATGGGATTGGTGAGTGATGACAGACAATCTCTTTTATAAATTGAAAATGTTTTACTTTAGTCGGCAGTAAAGCTCATTAAAGATTTAGGAGTTTGAATTGCGAGGTGAAGATTTATTTGTTGTCAAATTTAGAGGAGACCTAGGGAGTGGTAGATTGATCCAACGGTGGTGACCTAAGAGACGGTAGAGGCAGAGATGGTGAGGATACCGTCTTGTTGGCGGTGACAGATGTTTGTTGGGCAAACTGGAGGAGGGAAAGCTTGACAACAACAAGTTAGCGTAGCGGGAAAAATTAGGGGAGCATGTAAGAGAAGATAATAGCGCGAGGTTGAAGACGAAATGCTGACCATGGATCTTTCATCCAACGGATCACACAATCGATTAAAAGGGAATGTCGTTTTAAATCGCCTGAAAATTATAATCTTCCTTTAGAAATACCATGTTTCCATGAAACAATCTGGCGTACAGCACTGTTTGGTTCAAACAGAGCGCAGGCTCGCGCTCACGCGGCCACGCCGGGGGAGAGAGGTTGCGACACCGAACAAGCAAATGCTCACATCACGCAAAACGCAAGGCGCCGCGGGGTCGAGACTCGAGAGGGTGGGGGGTGGGGGGGGGGGGGGGGGGGGGGGCGCTCGCTCTCACCGGACTTGCATAACCCAGGCTGACGAGTCCACGCCACGCCACGAAGAGCCAGAGCGCACGCCACAAACCCGAGTCCACGCCACGCAGAGCGCACGCCGCAGTCCTCGCCACGCCGCGCAGAGCCGATGTCGTCCGGGCGCTCTCCCGCTTCCGCCATGGACGCCGACGCGACGGAGAAGGAGTCCGCGCCTCGCTCTCCGGCATCTCCGTCCAGATCGAAGAAGCGCCCGTCCCGCACGGGCGACGGCCAATCCAGCCCAAACCCTAGCCCCGGCGGCGGCTCCCCCGCCGGCAAGACCGACCCGAAGCGCCGCCGGCTGCGCACCTCCGCGGAGTCCGCGGCGCTCGCGCTTGCATCTGTCGCCGCCGACGCGGACCGCGCCGCCTCCAAGAAGCGCGGTGTTCGCGTCGACGACGGCCACGGCGGCATCCAGATGCTCGGAGCCGCGGCCACCCGCGTGGACCGAGGCCGTCACGGCGCCGGCGCCCAGAAGCCCGCGGCGGCGGAGGGCCCCGTGACCAGGCGCCGCGCCGCGGGCAAGCAGCCCGTGACCGCGCGCGGCGGCGCCGCCCACAAGCTGTGGAGCGACGCGGACGAGTTCACGCTCCTCAACGCGGCGCTGGAGTACCGCAAGCGCACGGGGCGGGTCCCGCGGCTCCCCGACATGGCCGAGTTCTTCGACGACATCACCGACCTCATCTCCCCGGAGATCGACCAATGGATGGTCTACTACAAGCTGAAGCGCCTCAAGTCCAAGTTCCAGCACACCGACGGGCCCAGCGACCGCCGCCTGCGCGCCCTCTGCGCCGACCTCTGGGGCGGCTTCCCCTCGCTCGACGACGTCTCCGACGGCGACACGGACGCCGGCGACCGCCGCGCCGCGCCGGACGCGGCCGCCATGATGCCCGTCGTCACCGAGGTGCTCGGTGAGTACTGGAACACCAATTCGCGGGCCATGGGAGGGGTGCCGCTGGAGAAGGGCCTGTCGCGGCTCGGGAAGAAGCAGGGCAGGGTGCTGGAAATCAAATGGAGGCAGCAGCTTGACGAAGAGATGCAGACGCAGATGAAACGCCATGACTTGGCTAAGGAGGTCTGCTCCTTGCTCAGTGGCGCCATTAAGGGCCTCGGCCCTTAGCTCCATCCAGTATGATCCATGAACGGCGTGCTCCTTGCTCAGATACTTATATTTCGTATCACCAGTTTAATTTCTTGTCGTGTGAGACTTGTTGTTGCTTATTCTAGATATATTATTAGTGTTTGGATCATTACAGCTTATAAGAAGTTTGTTCCGAGGAAACTTGAAACTCAACTGTTCTAGCCGATTGTTGTGGAGTATTACTAATATTTTTTTTCTCAAGAATGGTAACAGTTGCATTGTCTGATGACTTCTGTGACAAAAATAGCACAGCAACTGCTCCTTAACATCAGCGTGTCATAGTTTGTTTGCTAAATTTCGATGTTTCATTCATTCAGCTGGACTGCAAAAGATCTGGCCTTCAGCAAACTGAACAAGTTCATCACAAAACCTGTATATAGCAGGTTCAGATCCTCTTGACCGAATCAACAGCTGTACTTTTATGGAACCAGGCTAATCTCAAATTGATGACGGCACCTTAGCTTTTAGGTACCGTTAGTTCCTGAATTAGATCTAAAACTATGATTCCAACTTCCAAGTATCAGGGGATTGCAAAAGGGAGTTTGATATGAAAGGCAAATCTTATTTCAGATGGATTCTGCAAGCACGCACAATTTTTTTTTTGAAACTATTTTGTTTTTTCTGAAACTAAGTACGCACAATTCTGGACATGTTTAATTCTGAAATACTGTGTATGATCTGAAACGCGGTAGGTGACATTTCAGATGGATTCTGGAAGCTGCCTGAAAGTCATTCCAGCGTTGCAAAATCTTGCATTAGTATCAGGTGTTTTGTGCGGGTCTTGATGTTCCTGGGAGCAGCTAAATCGTTTTTTCCCGAGCCCCACGGCAAGCCAATTTCACTTTTGATTCGATTGCTTGCCTGTGCGTCGTTCACCGTCAGCAGTACCCAAGTACGTTTGTATAATCGTGCCTTTCGATAGTGGTCGGTAAAACCTTAGGATCTTTGCAAAAAGGAAAAGTTTTTGCAAAGGGTAAAATATTAGATTGTTGAGAATAGGTTTCCGTTGGCAATTCCGAAAAATCGGAATAGACGAGTCCTCGTGGAATTTCGCTGAAATGTTCACTGGCCGTCACAGCAAGAGAAGTTGGAAGGAAACAGCGAACAAGCAAAAAAACTTGATAAATATACTGCAACATTTCAGAATTAAACATGTCCACAACGAACAAGCAAATACACCACGCTCCAAAGCACGCCGTGGCAGCTCCCCCGCCCGGGCAACGCCGCACCCGACCCGACCGGCCGACCCCCCACGCCACGCCACCCCTATGCCGTCGAACTGGCCGCCCACGTTCACTGCGGAAGCCGACGCGGCGGCCGCGCGCCTCCCTTCCCCGCGTTGGAAGAAGCCCTCGTCCGGTCCGCTGCGGCTGCCCCGCACGGGCCACGGCAGCCAGAGGTCCAACCTTTGCCCCCGCGGGCCCATGCCCAGCAGGGCCGAGCTCAAGCGCAGGCTCCGCGCGTCCGCGGAGGCCGCCGCCCTCGCGCTCGCCGAGGCCGAGGCCGCGCGCGGGTCCCACGTCGACGGAGGGCTCGAGGAGATGGGACCCACGGGCACTGACGTCGACGCGGGCCACGGTTCGGTCCGGGGGCTATGGAGCGGCGCGGACGAGGTGGCGCTCCTCGCCGCCGCCGCGGCCTTCCGCGACCGCACCGGCCGGGCCCCGCGCCGCCCCGACGCCGGTGAACTGTTCGACGCGATCAAGGGCTCCGTGTCCCCGGGCATCGACGCGGGCGAGGCGTTCGACCGGCTGGATGGCTTCGAGAGGAAGTTCCTGGACGGGGCGCTGGGGGCCTCCGACGACGACGACCCGCACGGCCGCCGCCTGCGTGACCTCTGCGCCGCCGTGTGGGGCACCGCCGTCGACGTGGCGCCCCCTCCCGTGGACAACTCGGGCGGCGAGGAGGCCGGTGAGCAGGACGCCGACGAGGGACGGCTTGTCGCGGAGGATGACGGTGTGGGCGACGCCGACGACCAGCAACACCGGGCCACGGAGGAGACACCCAAGACCGCGCCTTTGCCGTCCCCGTCGGCCATGGACGTCGACGATGTGCCCGCGCTAGTCCCATCCCCTTCCAAATCGATGAAGCACCCCCAGCCCGCCGAGCCCAGCGCAGACGACGGCCGCCCAAGCCGCGTCCCAAGCCTCCGCAGGCTCGACATCTCCACCCTCGCGCACGCCGCGGCGGCGGCCGCGCGCTGGTCCGAAAACAGCGCCAGCGCCGGCCACGTCGACGGAGAGCACCGCAACGATGTCCAGAGTCGAGGCACCGCCCAGACCCAGAGGCTGGAAGAATCCGCCGCCCGCGATTCGCGCAAGGCCTGGAGCGAAGCCGACGAGGTCGCGCTCCTGACCGCCGCGGCCGCATTCCGCGAGCGCACGGGCAGGGCGCCGCGCATCCGGGAGGACGCGGGGACGCTGCTGCGGTCCGTCAGGGGCGCCGTCTCCCCGCACATCGACGAGGCCAAGGCGTCCAACAAGCTGCGCCGCTTCAGGAGCATGTTCCGGCACGAGGCGCCGGGGGAAGACGCCACCGCGCACGACCGCCGCGTGCACGACCTGAGCGCTAAAGTGTGGGGCCCCGGCGTCGTTGCCCGTGATGAAAAAAAGGGAGCCGTGATGCTGCCGGTGGTCAGGGAGGTGCTCGGTGAGTTCTGGAAGGTGAATGAGCGTGCCATGGCCGGGTTGCCTCTTGACAAGGGCCTGTCATTGCTGGGGAAAAGGGAGGCCAGGCTGATTGAAACCAAGTGGAGGCAGCAGCTCGATGAAGAGATGAAGACGCAGATGCAGCGGCATGATCTGGCTAAGGAAATCTGTCGCCTGCTCAGTGACACCGTCATGGAACTCGATCCTTAGCTCGGGTATGAATGACATTTTGCATATAAATTCTGATATTTCCTTGCTTGTCTGACTGAAGCGATTGTTGGGTTGGTAGATCAAAACCTGTTGCTCATTCTGTAGTTTGATCTTTGGCCAACTACAGTACAAGCTGCTCGGAAACAGTTCAAATTTGACTATTTGTGCTGCCTTCTGACATATTTTGTCCAAAGGGAGAACATAATCCACAGAATTTCATGACAATGGCAACTGCCCCTTTGCATAAGTGATCCAAGAAGAAAACCATTTCACATCATCGCATCCCATGCTTGAAATTTCTTTTGGAATGCCCTGTTGATTTTAATTTGCTTAGCAAATCAGTTATGCTGGACTGCAAACGATCTGAGCTCCAGCAAACTAAATCAGCCTGATTTCAGTTTGTTTATCACATTGCTTGGACCCTTAGACTGAATTTAGTTATTCAGTGTGTCATCCTTCAGCAAATTGTGGCTCTGAATAGATGGTGTCAGTGTCACATTATAATTTATGCACTGTCAGTTTATTGTTTAGATCCAGGATAGGATAAGTTCAAGTGAACAGTATTGTGAAATGTTTTTTTTTCTTTTTCTGCCTTTCTGAATAGTGGAAGTATGCACATTTATTATTAAAAAATTGCTGGATCAGACTGTCATAAATTGTTGAAGTGGCCCAAGCTATGTAACATCCGAATATAGTCTCCCATCTGTATTGTTGGTTTTGATGTTCCGGAGAAGCCAAGTCCATCTCGTCCCTACTTTCAGTCGCACTTATTAAATTCTATCATCAAATTCTATCATCTATTAATATACTATCAGTCTTTTTAGGCCCTCTTCTGAATGCTTGGAACAGCAACTTGAATTTTTTACCATTGTCTCATACCTGCTAGAGGATTTAGACGCTTTGTGAGGAGAATTCAGGAGACAGAGATAGAGGAAGCTTTGAAGAGTGGTAAAGCGATGGGCCCTGATGGTATCCCCATCGAAGTATGGAGATGCTTAGGTGCCAGAGCCATAGTATGGTTAACTAAGTTTTTTAACCTCATCTTTCGGTCAAACAAGATACCGGAAGAATGGAGGAGGAGTATAGTAGTACCGATCTTCAAGAACAAGGGAGATGTTCAAAGTTGTACTAACTATCGTGGGATTAAGTTAATGAGCCATACGATAAAGCTCTGGGACAGAGTCATCGAGCATCGCCTAAGAAGAGTGACAAGTGTGACGTAAAACCAGTTTGGGTTCATGCCTGGAAGATCGACCATGGAGGCGATTTTCTTAATGCGACAATTGATGGAGAGATATCGGGAGCAAAAGGACTTACACATGATCTTTATTGACCTCGAGAAGGCATATGACAAAGTGCCAAGAAGTGTCATATGGTGGGTCTTGGAGAAGCACAAAATCCCAACTAAGTACATTACCCTCATCAAGGATATGTACAGGGACGCGATGACGTGTGTTCGGACATGTGATGGCGACACCAATGACTTTCCGATTAAAATAGGACTACACCAAGGATCAGCATTGAGCCCTTATTTATTTGCTTTAGTGATGAATGAGGTCACACGAGAAATACAGAGTGATGTCCCTTGGTGTATGCTCTTTGCTGATGATGTGGTGTTAGTTGACGAGAGTAGGGATGGGGTTAATAGGAAGTTGGAGCTGTGGAGGCACACATTAGAGTGCAAGGGTTTCAGACTTAGTAGGGCCAAGACCGAGTATATGATGTGTGAGTTTAGCGCGACTAGACATGAGGATGGAGACGTTAGCCTTGATGGACAATTGGTGGTCAAGAAGGATACATTTCGTTATTTAGGATCGATGTTGCAAAAGGACAGTGACATCGATGAAGATGTTAGGCATAGAATTTCAGCCGGCTGGTTGAAATGGCGTCAAGCATCCGGCATCTTACGCGACAAGAGGGTGCCACAAAAGCTAAAAGGTAAATTCTATAGGACGGCAATTCGTCTGGCGATGTTATACGGTACTGAGTGCTGGCCTACGAAAAGACGACATGTTCAACAACTAAGTGTAGCAGAGATGCGTATGTTGCGTTGGTTTTGCGGGCATACAAGAAGAGACCGAATACGGAATGAAGATATCCGGGACAGGATAGGAGTGGCACCTATCAAGGAGAAATTGGTTCAACATCGGTTGAGATGGTTTGGACATGTCCAACGGAGACCTCCGGAGGCGCCGGTACGTAGTGGGGTTCTAAAGAAAGATGCTAATGTTAAGAGAGGTAGAGGCCGACCTAACTTGACTTGGGACGAGTCGGTTAAGAGAGAGCTGAAGGCGTGGGATATCCCTAAGGAGCTAGCTATGGATAGGAGCGCTTGGAGACTAGCAATAGACGTGCCGGAACCGTGATCTTTTTTTCCTTCCTTCTTGTTTACTCGTTTTTGGCTTTTGTTCTTTTTGTTTTTGCCCTTTTTTCTTTTTCTCTCTCTCTTTTCTTTCTTTCTTTTTTTTTTCTCTTCTCTTTCTTTTGGCTTTTGTTTCTTTGTCTCTTCTTTTTTGGGTTCCCATGGGTTTCATCTCTAGCCTACCCCAACTTGTTTGGGATAAAAACGCTTTGTTGTTGTTGTTGTTGTTGTTGTCTCATACCTGCTAGTTCCATTTAGCTGATGGGTTCATATCTGCAGCCTGTATTTCTGTTTTGACATTGATAAGGCTAACAAACAACCGTTGTATGCTGGAATTAATATATAAATTCCTTATTCTAAAGAAAAATGCATGATGCTGGATATTCCATATTTTGTGACAACAAGTCAACAAGTCGGTTAATTCTGTCATCAGTCCAACTGTTCTGCAGGAATGTTATATCTGAAGAGATAGTACAATGCATAACTATATATTGATGATGGCTACAGTGTCTTTCAGTATGGAATATAATTGCTGTTGATCTGCTTTTTAACATATTTTCTGTAATTTTGGCATACCAAAACTAAATATGTGGAAATATTTCTAAGTCTAGCCACTGGCATTGTTCTAGAACCGAGCTGCTAAACTATGAACATTCTTCTGCAGGTACAAGTTGGGGCATATGGATCTGGTAACTGTGGTTCAGTGTCTGGTACAGATCGTTAAAATGCATCTGTAGTCAACTGTTAGTGACAAGGGTCTTTCTTTTTGGAGGGTAAGTACTAAGCACCGGAAGTAGCTATCAGTCCGCAAGACAGCTCGTTACATCATAGTAATCAAGTGGAAGCCAACTCATAATTTTGTTTGGACTCTATTCTGTGTTCGGTCAGGGCCTCAGTGGAACTTACGCCCTTGCAGGAATAGAAATGTTATGGAATTGGTAAGGTTCAAGTTTCCTTAGGTCTTTAGAAGATGTCCACTGACTTGTGTAAAGCACAACTATTACATTGTCCACTGACTTGTGGTTAGTTTATATTTCGGAACCACCTTCAGCTTAGCTTACTCTGTCACTCATTCTAACTTCCTGAAGGTTTTTCTTTTTTCATTTTGAAAATCTTGCTGTTACACAATAGATCATCGCTCAGGGACTTTCCTTCTTGTTCTGATAAACTCGCTCCAGATCCATTATTTGCTCCACAAGATTATTGCTGTTACAGAGTTCGCAAAAAGGTCTGCAAATGAACAGGCATGATAAAGAACAACACGCTTAAGAGAGCAGTTCAAAGAATGTGGCGGCTTCCGATGGACCTAAGATTAGGCTAATGAGAGATCTCCAGCAGGGATGCTCCTTTTCACCAATTTCGCCCACGATTCATTGGTTTCCTCAATGACCTTCAGAGCATATTCCTAGTCGAGACAAGCAATAATACCATGAGATTGCAAAATATATCCTCTCTGCTTCATGCTAACTGGGGTTTCAGTTCACGTTCACGCTTACCTTGTTTGCAGGCTTGTTGCCAAGACCAAATCTGTTGGCGGGCTTGCCATCTGGTATCTTGTAATCTCTGAACCAGTCTCGAATGGCAGTCAGCGTCCCCTGAATAGCCATTGCAAAATATTAAAAAAAATGTAAGAAACAGTAATCCACCTACATTTACCATTTTTTGTAATACAGCATGCAGTTGAACTGAATGAAAATGCATATGATTTTGTAAATAGAAAACGAAAGATGACATAGGAAAAAGTTTTATTAACAAAAATAGCTACAGACAATAATTATTTGCTTCTAAACTCTTCACCAGGATATCCCAAGAAAAATGTAACGGGAGTGACTTAACATGCAAATGTTTTAGTTCCCATCAAGAACAGTGTAAGGCATACCAAAGTAGAGGAAGGACAAATACTAAATAAGAGAGAAACAGACAGCAGCCATACCGGAAAATGCTTCTCAACATCATCCACATCATTCACCAGAGAAGCTTTGGGGTCATCCAAAGAAATGGCCACGATTTTCCAGTCAAGCTCTCCCTCATCAATCATTGCTAAAGCTGCCAATGGTTTCACCTTAAGAACTTCGCCGATATTAGCACGTCTTTCACCTATCTCGACAACATCAACTACAAAGGGAGACCATATGAAAAGTGGTTATACTTAGCCAAAAAAAAAAAAGCATGCTTGTCAAAGATAACAAAAGGAAAAGTTCATTACCAGGATCATTGTCTCCGAATGCTCCTTCAACTTCATCATTTGCAGAAGTTGGGTCCTCCCATGTTTGTGGTAATAATCCATAGTTCCAATTAATGTTGTACCTGATGTAACAAATAGTGTCAAAAAAGAATCATCAAATCCTTGACAGGCCAATAATACTGTACACTCAGTTTCATTGCTAACAAGAATGCAAGTTTCACATTTGAAGCTGATATTGAATGAAAGGATTCACGTTGAAGCATAAAAGAACAGACTAAGAAGATTTGCACCCGTATTTTGAACAGATTAAGGATTCAAGTCAATACAGCTTCCTGAATAGCATCCTGAAATATTTGCACCCGTATTTTGAACAGGAACCACAATCATTTGAGTAAGGCTTCAAATATGCCGCTAAGAAGATTTTAGACTGAAAGTATTATGACCATTTGACAGATCAACCAAAAAACCTAGAGAGGCCAAAACAAAGTTCCAATTTCATTCACCCATCAAAACTAATATTAAAATGAACTACGGTACATTTCCACAACAAAATACAACTGCATCACAGATTCCTCCTTTTCTGCACAATATACGCCCCATTTTCATCAAATTAACATCATACAAACAAAAAACGGATTTTCTAGATTTCAGGCGCCTGAAAGCTTTCAGTCAATCTTTGTTCCTTTGTGTTCTGTTTTGTTTTTTATAGGATTTTTTGTATAATAATTAGAAACTATTGGATATAGAATCTATGGCTCAAAAGCGGTGACTGGAGGTTCCAGGCGCCTGAAAATTAGCAACTCCCAATAAAAAAAGAACTAGTCCCAGAAAAATAACGTAAAATAACAATTGTGTTGTACAAGTACATTAGGCAACAGTTCCTAGCAGTCTCTAATGTACTCCATTCCCAATATACTTAGGGTCCATTTGGCTGAGTGAAACGTTTCAGATTCAAGGCTGAATCACCTAAATCACTTCCAAACAGCAAAAAGGTGAAACGTTTCAGGGGTGAATCACTTGAAACGTTTCAAGTTTTTTATACTACCAACCTGAATCACCCAAAATGGTGTTTCACCTGATTCATGAATCACTTAGTTCATTTTGCTTCAAGAATCCGAATTCAAGATTTTTGCCAAACGTTTAGAGTGATTCACTAGAGAAACGTTCCAAGAGAGAATTTGAAATGTTTCTAATTCAAGGTGAATCTGGAGCTGTACGACTTTACCAAAACCTTAGAACTGACAAATTTACCTATCAAATTAATTATGATTACGAACAATGTTTTCTCTCCAGTGAACTCACATGCCATCTAGTCGTGCGGTCTTCAAACTTTAAGACGAACGATGCGAAATTAAACATTTGAAATCCAATTTTCATCTGTTCACGGTGCTTACGGGTAGTATCGGAGGTTTCCCTTCTTGGTGTCCTGTTTGATAGGCGTGAATGCCTCGTCGGTGGCGACCTCCATCTTGGCGCTGCTCTCCTTGGGGATCTCCACTATGAAGTGGAACGCCCCATCACCGGCGCGCAGCGGCACGTCGTGCCACGGCGACACCGTCCGGCCCCCGCCGTCGACGAGGAAGACGCGGTAGTCGAGCGTCTCGGGCTGGCCCTGCGCCTTGGGCTTGAGCTCGACGGTCTTGAGGAGCGCGGTGGTGGTGAGCACCCGGCGCTGGAAGCGCACGGCGGTCGGGAGGCGTGTGCGGGCCCGGAGTCCCACGCTCGCCAGACGCGTGAAGCGGGTCGCCGCCGTCGCGGACGCCGTGGCCGCCGTCGCCATCGCGCGAGCGTTAGGGGTCGCCGGGGTTGTTGGGAGGGCGGGCGGAGGCGGCGGCCACTGGGAGTGGAGGGGGGATACGGATGACGAGGAGGATTTCTCAGGGGTGGGTGACGACGGGGTCTTTGCTCACTTGGTGGTTAGCTGTTGTCCACAACCGCCTGATCCAATTGGAGCAGATATGCGGCCCAGATACACCTCCCATCTCAGGGGTTGTGGTGGACCAAGATTTTCCGTTGGCCGTTTGCTGGAGAGTCCCCAATGGATCGGGACGCGTGGACAGAAGAAATTACTGGAATGTTTCGTGGGCCGAGACGACACAATCGTATCCCGTCCATTAGTAAGAGAAGGCCTGGGCTACGCTCCCAAATCCGCACCCTCCAGTTCTAGCCCACGGCCTAGATTGATCTCCGGTAGCGTCTCTTAGGCCTCCTTTATTTCAGCTAAGAATTATGAATTATGTATTATAGAATCCAAAATTTCAAACAAAAGGGACAGATTATGAAATTAAATTGTAGAATCTGCCAGTCCAGATTGTGAAATCCAGGAATAAAGTCCACACCAGCTTTTGCTAGATTGTCACATATATTCATCCTTTTGCCACTATGATCCACTGTAAGTGACGGAAAGTTAGATTGTGTAATCAGATAAACAAAGATCCCTCATATTATGACCCATAATTTTTATAATCTTAGATTCCACAATTCACAATCTAAAATGCACAATCCATGATCTTTAGTTGAAACAAAGGAGTTTTAGTCTCTTCGCTCATACTAACTCTACAGTTGGGACCTTGACCTAAAATTTGGTGTTACCATATATCCTCTCCGTTTCAAAATTGTTATTGTTACTGACTTTTTTTTAATTTTAACAATTTATTTTATTTTAAATAATTATTTAAATATGAAAAAATATAAGTTATATTTAAATATTTTCCAGTGATAAGACAAATTATGAAAAAATAAATGAAACTTTTTAAATATTTTGAATAAGATAAATGATTAAAAATAACAAAAAAAACAATAATAATAACAATTTTAGAGGGAGTACTTTTTAACATTATCCTTAAATAATGTTTGGATAACCCCAGATTGATCTTAGCTAGTAAGTGTGATAAGACTGACGGACGTTGGTAAAGCCCGTCAAATAGTATCTACAAAACGAAGAAGTATTGCTGTGCCAACTTGCTCGGGACACTGTCGCTTGGTTTCAGCGTCACCGAGCCAATCCGATGTTCTTCGTGTGTCTGCCAATGCCTGCAGGATCATACAGAAAGATCGGATCTCAGATTCCGTGGGACGATTTTTCACGAGCTTGTCTAAATTCTGTTCAGTGACTTCCAAGTTCAAAAACCCTGGGCTGCTAGTAGCAGCCCCATATGAGGCCATGACCATCGTGTTCGTAGGTCTTCGTTATGGCAACGGGGAGCAGCGCGGCAAGTCCATTCAATGGCCTAATCACGAGGTCGAGGCTGAACGATTCAACTGCAACGGAAGAAAAGAAGGGCGTAATGTGAGTGATGCTAATGACATCACTTGGCATAATGGGAAATGCTTCATTTGGATGACTGCAAATCCATTCTGTTACATCCCATTGTCGTATCTGAATATTCCACAGGTGTTGAAAGCTTTTAGGCCAGCGGGTGTGGGTGGACTAGCAGAATTAGTTTTCTGTGTCACATGGATATGTAGCTAAATCAGGGCATGTGGATGACGAGTTAGCTGCATAGCCAGCAGAAATTCAACTGGCCATGATCCCTATTTCTGGATTTTTGCTAAAAAAAAAAGGTGTGCAGTGTAAACTTCAGAATGCCTGAGAATCTTTGTGGTTGCAGACAAACTATTCGTCCCTGATCTTTCTTCTATCTGGTACTAGTTTTATTTATATCTCCACTGTATTACTCAATCATTATTTATATCTCCACTGTATTACTCAATCATGGATCATAATCTCATCAAAAAGAAGATAACCGCCTCAAGATTTAAATTATATAATGGGAATTCAGGCCAAAATACTAAATTAAAGTGTTTATTGATTCTGACATCCTTCGAGAAACATATCAAGATAGTGGAGTCACACTTTATGCAGAAAAGCTCCGTCGATCAAGATAGAGGCTCAGTTTTTTTTATTGCAGTAATGTTTTTTTACGGTCGCTAAAGGCTCAGTAACAAATCCGATGCAATGCGTCAGCCCTGCTGATTACTGCGTTAGCTTCCCTACGCCACTTGCAGAAGTTGCGCCATGACTGTGTTTAGAAAGGTAAAACGCTTAATTACCACTTGTTGCAATTGGTTATGGAAGAATGTTTGGCGAAGCGCACCAGCATTAGTCAAGTGTCAATACCAAATATATACTTCTCTTAACTATTCCCTAGCTAGTGGCCCTAATGCCGCAGCGTGAAACCGCCTCTAAAGAAGTTTGAGGGAGTTTTTAAAACAGGTGGCTTACAAGATATTATAGGAAGTTTTAAATGTTTGACCTTTTTGCTGGAACTTGTTACTAATATCTTTCAGAATACCGGGGGTTTTTTTTTTGAGAAATTCAGCATACCGGGAAATACTGATGAATATGAACTTAAATTCCGATTGAGCTTAAATTCCCAATGCATTCCAAAATTGAAGTACTTATTTGTCACTCATGTTTGCAGACGGATAAGGTCATCAAAAAGGAGATTATTCTTTCTTTCCAAAAGAAAAGGGGAACATTTTTCATTGCTAAAGCCTAAAGCGAATCAGAGCGAAGGCCGATATTCGATCCAGAATCGCAATATCAAAGTGGCTAAGAACTCCAAACCCTTAAGAATTTAAGCACACAAAGCAATAGTTTAAGATCACGGAGCTTCGCAAAAGGCTTGAATCATTGCTGCTAATGACATCATGCTGCTGCACGTAAGCATCAACACAGTATTATTCAGTTTGATTCTATATTCGTTGATTCTCTGTTAGCCTCATGTGACAAGGTTAGCATTAGCCTCCATTATCTCTGATCCCAAGTTTTTAAAATACTAGAAGCTGAAATCACTCTGAGCGCGACCGCTGCCAAATGCGCTTCTGTTGCGTGTGTGTTGCTTCAGTCAGTGGCAGAGCTATCCGTTCATACGTACGTAGAAATAGCGGTTAGTATACAAAGTATTGGGTGAGACGAGACAGTTGTGCTGTTGTACAGGGAACAACACACAGGGGATCGGAGCAGTGTTTGACGATTGAAATATCTAATCAATTTCAGCTCTCGCGAATCGGCCCACGGGATTCGAGTTAAGCTGCTGCATGCATGAGCACCATGGCAACCGCACTTGGCTAACCGGCGCACGTAAATTTCTCTTTCGGTTCTCCCAGATATTGACCTGGGAAAAGCTTAGTAGTGCGGGTGTGATTCATGGCCAGATCAGAGGGGCAGGCGTTGTTGTTGAATGGGCGATGCACCATGAAGTGCCGGCCTGCGATCGAGTGTAGTGCAGGCGGGTGCATGTATTTTTTGTAGCCTTTTCAGGAGCGCCGCTGCGACGGCGCCGACAGGGACAAACTCATGATTGAATCGAACACTGCTGCTGTCGTCCGATGCGGCGAGGAGTCAGACCCTGGTGACGGACGGATTCAGATACCAGGTTTGGTCAGGTCATAACCACAGAACAACAACCTGAACCTAATTAAGCCTACACAGCTGGTTATTGATCATCTGGTCATATCCTTGGTTCCTGTTGAACTAGTAGTAAGTTTTGATCACCCGACGTAAAATTAACGGGAGTTTCTGTTGTAATTTCTCTTAAGAAGGAGGATAGCAGTTTCAAAAAAAAAAAGGAAGGAGGATAGTAATTCCAAGCCATCTCGCTCTGTTCATCTTCAGGCGGGTAAAAGAACTAGCAAGTGGTGTGGCCTCCCCTATACCCGGATGATGGATGAAAGGAAAGGAAATGACAGCGTCCATTGCGTACACCACCACTTCACTTCTTATGGCAATGGCACAACCTCTCTTTTCGGATCAAAGTATGTGGCTATGTGCTAGCACATTCTATAATGAGGTGCCCAAATTCCTCTCGACTTGTGCCGGCCAGCCATTCATTCGCACACAAGACAAGTTGGCGCAACGACCTGCGATCGAACTGGAAGACAGACAGAGCAAAAACGAAAAGAACCGAAGCCGCGCGGCGACGCGGAATACCGCCGAACGAATCGCTCGAAAATGTGATGTGCCCCCCATCATCTCTGACGCTTCCCCCTCCTTTTTCATCATCTTTTCGTGCGTGCTGATATACTAGGTTCGTCGTGGCGGCCAGTGGCAACCACTCGTCAAACACATCAATTCCCAAATATATGCACGCTCTTATCTCGTGTACGCCACTAGCGCATGCCGCATTGAGTCATTGGCGCGCAGTTTTTACCAAACCGGAGGCCGCGCCGGGTAGTAATTAGGCGCGTTACTACTTTTTTTTCCCGGGGAGAGAGAGATATGCGCGCGGTTGGGGACAGAGACGCGCGCAAAGCAAAGAAAGTGTTTCTGTGGGAGTCTGGGAGAGAGGAGAAAGAGGTAGACGATCGAGGACGAGCCGACGAGGCGATGAATGGACGTGCATCCTAACAGGAGCGCACCAGTGGAGCACTCGATCGGCGCATCAGCAAGCACTAGGAGATCGATGAGAATGAAGCAGCTGGCCAGCAGGACCCAAGACGAGGACGCCCTCTGCGCGCCTCCCTGATTGCTTCCATTAGCAGCTGGATACGATGGACCCTCTCTCTCTCTCTCCCCTCGCGAGAGCTCAGCTCACCTGTGGAAAAGGCAGCAGCGGCCCTGGATCGCTAGCGTCGGGGACGGGGAGAGGTAGACATCAGGAAGCTGTGCTCTCGGCGGGCGGGATGATGTTGGCACGCATTCCTACCAGTGTCGGAGTTGCGTGTCCGCGACGAATGCGCTTTTCAGCTGAACCATGGATAACCTGCACCTGTTGGTGACCCATGGGATAACCTGTACCTGTTGGGCAAGGATTGGGTGCGAAATTTTCACATGTCAAACATATACTGTCTAGTCATCTAGACCATATGTTCTATGTCAAGATTGTTATTAAAATTCGGTTCGCATATGTATTTTATCATGTAATTTTTAGATTATAATAAATCTAATATAAATCTCAGAATAATATTCATAGTATGGATAAGAGCACTGCTATAGAGTAGACTCGTTTTGTTAGACTTTTATACGATCAAAAAATCTAATGGTTAAAATCACTTGGTGGAGGTCCACCTATCAATCAAAAGTCTTAAAACACTTGATCGTACAAAAGTCTAACAAATGAGTCTACTCTGAAGCATTTTTCTATGGATAATATGTTATAAGTACTTCCTCATGCCTGGTTATTAACTCTACTCAATGTAACAAGATGCATGTGGCAGTGGCACAATACTAATTAAACGTCGTCATTTCCATTTGAAATGGTACATTCTACTACTAGTTAACTAGCGATCTCGCGGCCAACCGGCCATACGGCCTGCACCGATTCAGATTCGAACGCCTACCTTAAGTAATTTCTTGGCCGGCTGGCTGCCAGCCAAGGGTTCAAACACAGCCTACTAACTCTGTATGTCGTCCCTTCCCCGTCCTCGTGCCACTTTATTTGTGGTGTAACAGTGGTATAGGGAAGAGAGTGTTAGGAATCTATAATTGGGGCAGAGCAAACGTTTGTCTCTCTTAAGAAGGATGTGATGGCGACCAGAGCAATAATGACAATCAGAGTGGTTATTTGGGACAACGATCACTGTAACGATACGACGAAAGTGACCATTGCTCCACATGGAGGAAAGCGATATATGGCACGACAAATAATCCAGCTAATAACAAGGCCATGTATATGGCATGCACTGTTTCTCTTCTCAACCAGGGGGGTTGTATGTAGCCTGATACTGCTATACCACACCAGACTAGATTAGTACATCTGTGTGGTGATGAAGAGAGAGTGTGTGCCGTCATGGTGGTACCAGTACCAGAGAGGTAATTCAGTAGTTGCTACTTAGGGCGGGGCAATGAAGATTAGGTAACTGTGACTTGTGAGGGTGGCTACGTGTTGGCAAGGGACATGGAGAGTAGTGTGAGCGACGATATAGGTCCTTGATCACGCGTGAAAGCAGTGCTGGCAAAGTGAAGAGATTAGTGGATGTCAGCTGCGGAGAACTGGAGGGTTCATTTGTACTTCGCACTAGCTAAATTTTTCCGTACGTCTAATAAGATGATAGCGAGAAAATATAAACAACGTTTACGATAGCAGCCACTATAACTGTTGACGTGTTATATGTGCTGCTAGTACGCTTTTCATCGGTCCGTGTTTTATTTTTATTTTTCTCCAGACGAGAATCCTGTACCTTTGGAATTAATCTGACGATCGAAGAGAATAATAATATTTTGTCGATAAGCCAAGTATCGATGCCAAGTCTAATCGAGCGTCTGATCAGTGACATCACCGGTACTGAGTCTCGCTCTCGCTACTCACGAATCACGACGCATGCACGCACATTGGTTGCTGTCGACTTGTCGGTACACAAGCATTATCGGATTACCAGAAGCTGGCCAGGCAGAGGCAGTCCAGCTAATTCCCACAAGCCTAATTGACTATCGACGATTGGCAGCCGCAAGTTTTCTTCCTCTTCAGGCAACTGAAAGCCTGAAAAAAAAAGGTGTCTAGCTAACCCATAGGCTGTACGTGCGCCTTGCATTTTCAGGGAAAAGCACAAGGGAAAAGATGAGAGAGGGGGAGAGAGGCTTCTCCTTTCACTGGAAGTGGAATATTAAACAAGGAACATTGAGCTAATGCAGCACTGCAACAGCAAACACAGACAGAGCCGGGGTGCTTATGACTCAGATCCATCAATGGCAGCACTTGGCATATATCGGCTGATCCAACTTTGATAGCTAGACTTGTTGTACAGTGTCGATCGCGGCTATATAAGGCGGGTCGTGAGCTCACTGCCCCTTCATTCTTCAACACAGCCACAGAGACAGTTCTTGAGTAGTAGTGAAAAAAACTCAGCTTGAGCCAGTCAGTCGAGAGAGTGAGGAAGGTTTTCGAGAGTTTCACGAGAGATCCATATCACTGCTCATCAGCAGAATGGGTGTGGGTAAAGTCTTGAGCGATGTCAAGCCGTACCTGGCCATGATCCTGCTTCAGATTGGGTTCGCCGGGATGTACGTGGTTGCCGTGGCCTCCCTCAAGCGCGGCATGAGCCACTTCGTGCTCGTCGTTTACCGTAACCTCGTCGCCACTGCCGTCATGGCGCCCTTCGCCCTCTGGTTCGAGAGGTAGCCAATTAATCCCCTTCCTCTCTTTCCTAACCCCTCCTCTCTCTTCTACTGCATCCACCGTCTCGTTCTTCTCCCCGTGCCGTGCTCCAATCACGGCATGCATGGCACTGCACGCGCAGTGGCTGCATGCATGGTCAATGTTATGTTTCGCAGTTGAAGCGCACACACACATAAGCTGTCATGCATGTCATCAGATATTACACCGGATCAAGATGTATATATGAGAATACATTGAACTGATTGATCTGTCCATGTTGTCTGCAAAGCCGAGTTAGCATCTGCGAGTCGCTTTCAGATGGTGCAAGCTCCACGACCAGCACTTGCAGATGCTAATCCTGAAAAGTAGCATGTCTGCATCCTAAACAAAAAGAGCCTTCTTTTAACAGCTTTTCTCGTCGCCAACATGCATACTCCAGGTTGTAATTCCCCTGGTTACAACAGTTAGTCGGTAGTAGCTACAGGATAGCTCAAATGTTATGATCAGTGTTTTCACTTGGCACACAGATGGTCTTTTATTTTAGTTTTCATCTGTAGATTTTCATGACTAGTGGAGGGGCTAATTTGTTGTAGGACCACCAGGTCCTACATGTTAAGATGTGCTAAAAATCAAGGTCCACTAGAATGTTGGTGCATGACTTGCATGCAGGCACAATGTCAATTAGTAATTTTTTTTAGATAATTTGGGAGCAAGGAAAGGATCAGCCATATTGCAATATGCATTGTTTATTACATCTCTTAATTTTCTCTTTATGATCCCCTGCTAACTCTGTGCTTTTTATTTTTCCTCCAAATATCCATCGTGATGCAGGAGCTTGAGGCCGAAGATGACCTTCAAAATCTTCTTGAAGATCATGGGGCTCGCCTTTTTCGAGTACGTGGTGCAAATCAGCTACGAGTAATCATCTTTCATCAGACATGACAGCACTAGACGATCTCACATTTGGTGTTGTGCACATGGATGCAGGCCTGTGCTTGACCAGAACCTGTACTACATGGGTGCGAACCTGACCTCGGCCGGCTTCGCCTCGGCGCTGGTGAACATCCTCCCCACCGTCACCTTCATCCTAGCCCTCATCCTGCGCATGGAGAAGGTGCGGCTGCGCAGCCTTCACAGCCAGGCCAAGATCGTCGGCGCGCTCTTCACCGTCGCCGGCGCGGTGCTCATGATCATGTACCACGGCCCGGTGGTGCCGTTCCCGTGGACCAAGGCGCAGCACCACGTCGCCGCCGCCGCCGCCGCGCAGGGCGGCGGCGCCGACTGGCTCAAGGGCACCATCGCCGTCATCATCGCCTGCGTGGCCTGGTCGGGATTCTTCGTCCTCCAGTGCAACACGCTGCAGAGCTACCCCGCCGAGCTCACGCTGACGGCGCTCATCTGCGCGCTCGGCTCGCTCATGAGCGCCGCCGTCGCCCTCGTCGCCGAGCGCGACAATACCAAGGCCTGGGTCATCGGGTTCGACACGCGCCTATTCACCGCCGTCTACGCCGTGAGTCGTCTCATCTCTCATGCGTACATCTACAATGTTCACTACTCACTAGTATATGCATCGTTGTCTTTTTCACTGACACTTCTTTCATTGTTTCTTTCAGGGCATAATCTGTTCCGGCGTCGCCTACTACGTGCAGGGTCTCGTGTCAAGGTCCCGGGGACCGGTGTTCGTCACGGCATTCAGTCCTCTCTGCATGATCGTAACCGCACTCATGGGCTCCGTCATACTCAAGGAAGAGATCAGGCTCGGAAGGTTCGTATACACAGTTGCTGATGAGGCTGAAGATTAATTAGCTACTAGTGCTAATGCCATCACCTTATTATATTTGCGCTCAAGCTAATAATAATGCTCTCCTCTTTCAGTGTGATTGGCGCAATGATCATCGTGGCAGGGCTGTACGCGTTGATCTGGGGCAAGAGCAAGGACGTCATTGGCGATGTCTCATCCGGCGGCTCCAAGGGCGCATCGCCCCACCAGCTGCCCATCACCTCGGCAACGCCCAACGGAAACGGCAAGCTCGTCGTCGAACTCGGCAACGGAAACGGCAAGCACGAGTTCGGCAACGGCCACGGCCATCTCCTGGACGTCGAGACGCCGGTGGCCAACGGCCACTACTAGCACTCTCTGTCCCGTGCCCGTCGTCCGTTCTCGACGAGTCGTGGTCGAGAGCTGTTAATTAGCCAAGTGGTGCGATTTTCCTTCTTCCGTTTTACCTGTTAAATTCTCCTGAAAAAGAAATTCTTGTGAGCTCGAGAGGAAGACAGAGACGGGCTGTCTGACACCCTGATGTAATGGATAAGGCCGCGACCTTTTTTCCGGGTTGCTTAATCAATCGCTCTGCTTACGTTTGAGCGTGGAAATTATTTACTCCAATTAGTGCCTTGTTAATGCCCCTGCCTTTTGCTAAATGCGATCAACTCACTATCGAAAAAAGGAAAATGCGACCGGGCGCCTCCTCTGTTTTGCACTCGCTCTAGGTGCAGCCCACTAGTTAATCGAATCTGCTCGCTTTGAGGATACAAATTTGTCAGTATCTGCTTTTCCTCTTCTGCTGTTTTGTTTGGGTACCGGTGCTGGATGACACTGGCTTAGCAATGGGGTTAGCATATTGTTTTAAAAATTCCAGGAGGAGATGCGTATCTGCTAACAATTTTTTTTTTCATCTCCAATCTTCTGTTCATGCATGCGCAGCCTACTCAAGCTTTTTTCTCTCTCTCTCCTCCTGTGTGTGGAAATAATAGAAAGGCCTACTAATCTTTCTGAAAGAAACAGAAAAATCATGTACAATGGGACCGCTGAACGCTGAGAGTCTAGTCTGGAAGAAACAGAGTTGTTCCTTGGATGTGCTCCACTCCTACCTGACTGCAAAGCAAGAACAAGACGGCTGATTCACTGTTACGTATTGCGATTTGGCCAGCGGCTTTTGGGTGGGTGGGGGGGGGGGGGGGGGGGGTACACGATGACGTAATCCCACACTGAACATTCATCGGCGGCAAAACTTGTTGGGAACACACTGCACTGCCATTGGAAGAACGGAAGCGAATTACAGACGTTAATCAGAAGCCACAACCCCTGGTTCCTCGGAGCCTGCAGGCCACCTTTGTTAGTAGTGAGACTTGTACTTCACATCTTTTTCTGATTATATGATTGAAGAGAGTATTATTCCCTTGGGATGGAAAAAGAATTTGGTTATATTCTGTTGGAACTGCAGAGTAGCAGGAGCCTTGGAGGAGGCCAGTGCCACATGAAGAAGAAAAATAGTCAAATTCATCGGTAATCGGTAAGTCTATAACTTAGTGTGTGTTTGAGAGAACTTATGTTTGTGTTAAAAAAATTGATTAATATACTGCTTGTTTGTCAAAAATAATTATCTAATTTATCTGTCTTACTGTATCATAAGTAACCCGTTTGATAAAACTGATTATCCTGATTTTTTGAAATAACTTATACATATAAAATGACTATAATACCCTTGAGACTTGTCTACATTATGAGGTAGAGCTCTATTTATAACAAAAAATTAGAAGAAAACTAATAATTAATATTTCATTAGTGCAACCATAATAAGTGGTTGGGGCCATCAAAATTCTGATCAATTTCCTCTTCAGAAACTATAAGTTTGATAATAGATTCTCTTGCATTGAGACCAAATCAAGCCATCGACCAGACATGAATAGGAGTTACCAGAATTTTTTCGCGATGGAAGAGCCTTTGTTTGGAAATGGATTGCAAACTGTTAGGAAATATTCAAGCACTCTAGAGTTCCAAGAACCATATATCAATACTAGTTCCTCCGTATGGTCAGCCAACAAATTGGGCATAAAACTATATTCTTTTGCTCTTTCTCTTCCTATCTCTCGTTTTGACAGTATTCCAAAGCAAGTGATAATATAAAATAGTAAAGGTTTATAGGTGCTTATATTCTATAGATATTTTTACTATTTTATTGATTAACAATTAAAACTGTTTATTAAGTATAAGCAT
Organism: Eleusine coracana subsp. coracana; assembly: GCA_032690845.1. NCBI lineage: Eukaryota > Viridiplantae > Streptophyta > Magnoliopsida > Poales > Poaceae > Eleusine > Eleusine coracana. The sequence goes on along the minus strand of CM064420.1, from coordinate 68,377,835 downwards.
TTGTAATAAGCAACAATATAAGTTCTACCAAATATACTCTTAGTTTCAGTCTGTCAGCAATTATTTAGATGTTTACAATGCTTCGAGGAAAAATGTACTTATCGTAGCTTCAACTATTTTCAGATACAATCGTCTAAAAATGGTGTTTTTTCTATTTTCATCTATTGATGGGTTGTTCTGGTGTTTTTTTTTCTTATGTCAAATTCTGTTTGAAATAGCACCAAAGGTTTAATCAGATTGTTGGTTATAGGTTCTTAACTAAGGCCGTATGTAGTTGTTTTTTATCTGTGTGTGATCATCTAAAATCATATTAAGTTGGCCTTGTTATGAAACCTCGTTCATAAAATCGCTTCTTCTTCTCTTTTAGGGCTCCTTTAGAACAAAGGAATTTTATAGGAAAATCATAGGATTCGGTTTCCTATAGGAATTGATACAGTTGCAGCCTTTGTTAAGAGATTTGAGTATAGGAATTTTGAAGAAAATATTTCTTAGCAAGTGATTTCACAGGAATTTCATGAGAAAGGAAACATCCACTTGGACCTCTTTTTTCTATTATTACGTAGGATTGAGGCAAATCAAAACGTTAACAATAACAGATTACAAAGAAGGAAGAGAAAAAAAAAGCAATATTGTGTAGGATATGTAATTAAGAAAGTAAGACATGTATTATACTTTTAAAATTCCTTTAGAATTCCTACGCCCTATCCAAAGAACCAATCTTATAAAATTTCTGTATTTTCCAATCCTCTATTTTGCAGATATATTTCTATTCTATTCCTATGTTTTTTCTATTACTACGTTTTCCAATCCTGCATTCTAAATGAGTCCTTAATATGGAACGTGGAAGGTTTGTACGATCTTAAAGATAAAAATGGAGCTGTCTATGTTTGCGACGGCAACACGAGGTTCCGCCGTTCCGGCAGGAAATAATCGAGAAAAAAAAAACGCTACGCAGCAACAAACACTGACACTTCATACCTGGGCCCACTTGCCATACACACATCGGACAAAGACAGCGCCACGTCACGTGCGCCCCTCGAAGGAGTTCCGAAAGTAACCCCGGATGCCTGAGCTCCCTTGCCGTCGTCCTCCGGCGCCATCACTCCCCAACTTGTCTAGTCAGCCCCCGTCTTCCCCGAGCTCGCGAGGCGGAGATCCCTAGGACTCAGGCCGAGATGGCGGCGGCGCTGGCCCTCGCGTTGGCGGCGGCGGTGCTTGCCACAGCGTCGCTCCGTGCAGGGGCGGTGTGGCTGGACGTGCCGCAGTCGGGGACCAAGTGCGTGTCGGAGGAGATCCAGTCCAACGTGGTGGTGCTCGCCGACTACGCCATCATGTTCGAGTCCCACCCTTCCTCACATCCTACCATCGCCGTCAAGGTCAGCTAATCGCCTCTCAGCTTTATCCATTTCCCCTTCTTGACTTCCATGTTCCGGTTAGGCTGCAACGGTTGAGTTAAACTCCCATCCCAGATTTGTGCGTGAGACGGAGCTGAGCGGCGCAATAGTTTTGGTTTTGCTGGGGGCTGAGTGCCTCATACTGCAAATTCACATTTATTTGAGTGTTTTCATGATGCTACAGTGTAAGATTAAATTCTCCATGTAACATACTATCTCGGTGTGCAACTATGAATCTATGATGAACCAGAGCTTCACTGTAGTTTACAAAATAGCTGGCTTTTAATCTGCTGCGTCAGTTAGATCTATATGGGTTGTGTTGATGGCGCTTTGATGCGGTGATGAATCTCAAACCATGTTGGTTCCTTTCCCCTAGAGTTTACTACATTTAGAAATAAAGTATGGATTATGAGATAAAAACTAGTAGACGAGTATGATATATGATTGTATGAGCACTTGAATGAGATTCTGAGATCTCAACCTTTTCTTTCTGAGTCGTATTGTTTACCTCTGAATTATTACACCCTTTTTAACTACTCTGGATACAATGCTAGTATTATTCCCTTAAAAAAACAGTACATTTGATACTAACCATACAAAAAGTTTTGCAAATTGTCAAATTTACTTTGATATATCTTTGTCCCTTCATCCCCATGATAATTTAGAGCAGACTGATTTCTCACCTCGGATTTGACGCCAAACTGCTATGTCTGATGCAGCATCTTAGTACTACAGAGAAATGTCTATTATGTTGATGAGTGCTAAATTAATTACTATTATTACCTCCTTCCTTTTTTGATGATTTTTATGCTTCATGTAGGTTACATCACCATATGGAAACATGTTACATCATAATGAAAATGCTACAATCGGACAATTTGCATTCACAACAGCAGAAGCTGGAAACTACCTTGCATGCTTCTGGATAGATAGCACAGAGAAAGGATCGGGAGTTTCTGTGAATCTTGATTGGAAGATTGGGATTGCAACAAAGGACTGGGATGCTATTGCTAAGAAGGAAAAAATTGAGGTGGGCCTGATTTATCAAACCACATATTAGTTTAATTGTCACTGAACTAATATCTGATGCATTTCTCCATGTCACTAATCGTGTGCTATCCCTTTTATTCTCTTTTAGGGTGTAGAATTAGAGCTTCGGAAACTTGAAGTGGCAGTAGATGCCATTCATCAAAATTTGATATACCTCAAAGCCAGGCAAGTCTTCTTTCCACACAACCATTTTCCAACTTCCTGTGGGCTGTGGCAACATATTCTGTAGCTAGATGTGTTCGAACCATTGAGGCATTTATATTTTACAAGAAAAAAATGACTAAAGATGATTGCATATAGGTTAGATAGATACTGTTGATCCAACCTACAATATGTTGACCAACAGTTTGATTCAAATATCTGCTGCTACTGAATTTCATTAGATCCAACTTTCTTCATATGACAGTATATCTGATGATGATTTGTGATATGACACACAGAGTTCCTGTGCTGCAAAACTTTCAGGCAGCAATTGAGTAATATGGCTGATGATTGTTTGCTCTGTCTATGCAGAGAAGCAGAGATGCGGACTGTAAGTGAGAAAACCAACGCTAGAGTTGCCTGGTTCAGTATTTTGTCACTAGGGGTCTGCATTGCGGTATCAATTTTGCAGTTGTGGCATCTTCAAGGGTACTTCAGGAAGAAGAAGCTCATTTAAATTGAAGTTATCTGATGTTACCCTGTGACTCACATGTTATTCACCTTGGGAAAGAACGATTTTGTTTTCTTTAGCTTGAAGATTTCATACTAATGAGAGCAACCTGTACTGTATGTATATTTTACTACGATTATGTTTAGCTGTGTGTGCACTACGGTCGGATACGAAGTACTTGAAATCTTTGAGGACTTCTTGGTTTCATGAGATATTTGGCTTTGAGGTTATTTTTTTCCTCTCAGGACTTCGACACATATAATCAGGATAAAAAATTGTCTCAGCTGCAAAATTTGCGACTTATGTACTCTCCTTGTCGCCATATTGGTATTATCGAGGCCTAGCTCTTGAAACTGACGAATGGGAAACATGTAATTTATCTCTTTTGTTTTCTTTATGCTACTACTAGATAGAAGAAATGCTGTGGTTCTTTAGAAATATTGTGGATGGGCAAAAGTCAAAACAACTCGAGCTAAAAAAGTTTCTTCTACGGTCCAAACTAAACCAAACTACCATTGACAGCCGGCCTATGTTGTTAGCCGTCCCATCGACCGATCCACCCAACCCGTCCCCATTCGCGTCGCCGTTGCGGCAACGGCGAGTCCTAGTAACTCAGCTTTCCAGTTGCTCCTCAACGCAACGCAGACGCCTCCAGCTCTGATGATCTCTACACGACGAACCCAAGAGAAAACAAGTGCCAGATGCGTTCACCATGGGCAAGACCGGTGAGGCTGATCAGGCCGCTCCCAGACCTTCGCCGGTAACCAGCAGCGGCGGGTTCAGCGGCTGCTGGTACGGTGCCGCCGTCTGCAAGATCGTCAACGCGAAGTGCGTCTCTGTGCTACTCCTGGCCGTCGGCGGCTTCCTCTCTGCCTTGTTCCTGCTGCTTCATCTCCGGGTGTCAGGAGCCATTCCTGATGACCCTGGAATCCTTGCCGGTAAGACCCCAAGAATTTCGTATATGTTGAACAATTTCAGAAGCTCCACGATTACAGTCTTTGTCAAAAAGAAAACGTAAGGCCATGTCCAGTTACTAGAATCAAAATTTTCACTTTCAAGCAGGTAACCATGTCAACAATGAAATTATCGCTATCAGATTTTATCAAAAGTAAAAATTATTTATAACAGTGATACCTTCGCCTGTTGATCTATTCTTCTTTAACCTCTGAAAATTCATTTCTTTGCAGAAATCCAAGCAGGTTTTATTTTATTAATGCCATACTCAGAGGTAGCTTCACATGTCAAAATGCTTGAAAGAGATATATATAAAAAGATAGGAGTCCCCAATAGTAAGGTATAGTCTTAACTTCAAGTCAGTAAGATATATAGTTTGTCAAGCACTCGAAGTAAAGTATATTGGTTGACAATTCTGCAGGTTTCAGTTTCTATGGGCCCGTACAAATATACAAATTCCACTTACGTGGCATTTGGTATTCTTCCGGACCCAAGAAATAGCTCAATAAATCCAGCATCCATGAGCAGACTGAGAAACTCTTTGATACAGCTTACACTTCAGCAATCGAATTTATCTTTGACACCATCTGTTTTTGGAGATCCATTTTGCTTAGAGATCTTGGGTTTCCCAGGAGGGATTACTGTGTTGCTTCCATTCAGTAATTTCCATCCAGACTCTATTGTACAACCTCTTTTTAACATCACATTGGACTTGACTATTCATCAAATAAGGGAGTTTCTTGAGGAGATGAAGATCGAGCTTGCATCCACTCTAAAGCAGATGCCAGATGAGGTCCAATCCTTTTGTTCTCTCTAATGCTCAAGGATCACTTACTTGCACTTTTTTATTCAAAGACATAAAGTCACAACATATTACTGTACTTGCAGGAATTATTCATAAAGTTAACAAACATGAACGGCTCGACGGTTGCAGTACCAGTTTCAGTCCAAGTTTCCCTTTCCTCAAATGATCACAGCATTTATCTAGAGCCTGGCCGGCTTCAACAGTTAGCCCAAATAGTCACAGACTGGAATTTAACGAATCTTGGCTTAAATCTCACAATTTTTGGTAAAATTAGAGATTTGAAGGTGTATCCAGTCCTACAAGAATTTATGCCTGCATGTGCTCCTAGCTTACCTCCAGCATCAACACCATCCATAAGCAGGCCTCCAAGTTGGGATCGTAATGAAATATATCCCAAGGGGAGTTTTTCATGCCCTGCTTTCATGAATAAACAATATGCAACCATTCCACACCGCAGGTTATCAACACGGTTCCACAGGAAGTCCAGATGTGGGGCAAGATATCATAGTGGCAGCAACAATATTGATTGCACCAGCATCTAAACTAAATTGAGTTGTTTCTGGTTCGATCAAGACAGTTCTCAGAGTTACTGTTTGTTATAATATTGGTTTGCCTCCTGCTAATGGAAAATGCATCTATTATCTATGATAGTTAGCTTTGTCAAGCTTAAAAATATTGGTTACTGGCCTGAATCTTGTGTTTCATTGAATATCTCTAGGTATCTCAGCCTTTGGATAAGCTTGTGAAACTCTACAAGATAACGCTTCCACACAAATCATTATTGGCTCGTCAATGCCTTTTGAAGAACATAATACAGCATGATATTTCAGTGCAACTTTTTTGAGGTCGTGTCTACTCTAACATTGTAAGAAATTTTGATGTAAGTGTACATAAAAAAGGGAGGTTATTTGCCAAAAAGCTGGATAACTCCCAAGTTTCATGTATGATAACAGGGCAACAGTTATAAGATGGCTGGGCATTAGATGTTCATAGTTACCAGCTAAAATTTTTCCCCAAACAGTACATGCATTTGCATGAAAAGTACATCTCTCTAAACTCTAATGCAATCTCCGAGATCCACTTGCAAGTTGCTTCACTAGTTGAATCTTGTTTCTGCATTTTTTCCCTGTGTACTTGACAGTCTAGTTTCAGTGTCTATTTGTTCACTTGTTTATGAGCATAAAAATTGGGGCAGGCTAGAGATTAGACCTAACAAGAGCCAGAAAGATGACATAGTAGATGTATAAAAGCAGCATTTGTGATCCCATGCAACATTTCAGTTTGGCAATCCATATTTGATATTTCCTTGTGACATGGCTGGCCATGAAGCCATAGATCTCATTAGAAAAACAATAGCAATTTTTTTTATATAATAATCCCTTTTTCAAAGCAGTAATAAAAAGTTTTTTTTTACAAAATAGAAGTCAAGCAAATTGAAAATTATGTATCTTGATCAAGAAGATACAACACAAATCATCATAGTATAAATTGACAACCTTACAGATGGAGCTACTAATACATCAAATAAACTTTCTTTTCGCAATAACAAACTCCTTACTGATCAAACGCAGAATATATTTTCTTCTGAACGAGCTCGACACTTAGACGGGGCGATAGTCTGGGAAGTATTTCCTGTAATATGATTATAGAACAACAGAAGATTGAGAGAGGAGCCCCCAATTAAACAAAATACTATTTCATAGCATGCTTGAAAGACTTCACAGTTGGTACATAACGAGGATAAGTCTAGGATTAATGTGCTAGTGTCGAACAGACAGAATCGAACAGTAAGACGATAATACCTCGGTGCCGTCGGGAAGCACCTTGGCGAGCACGGGGATCTCATACTGGTACAGACGCTCCCACTCTGGATTCGTCGTGATGTCCCGCTCCTAATCGGCATCCAAAATCCAAGTCAAGCAACCATCCATTTCAGGACGACTAATATAGGCTACTGGAGCAGTATGAACTGCTAGGTCAATGACGTGAGCAAATTGCTTGCCTGGAGCTCGAGGGACGCGAGGGAGTAAGGGGTGCCAGCGAGCAGGGAGGCGGCGTGGAGCTTCTCCTTCAGGCCATCGCAGAGGCAGCACCCGGGTTTGGAGTATAAAACCAGCTTCCGCTGCACTGGAGAGGGCGCGGGCTCGCCAGACGCCGCGCAAAAGACGCGGAAGGGAAGCCGGCGGCCGCCACGCGGACTGAGGCGGGCTGCGGCGCGCGGGAGAGCGGACAGCGCCGCCGCCATGGCTGCAGACGGGTTATCGCTGACAACGCAGAGGCGTTAGCCGCGATGGGCACGGCGGCGCGGGTCTGATGGGAAAATACCCAGCGGAGGGTGGCCCAACGGGCCACGTGAAATCCGTTGATCTGGTGGGCTTGGTATATGATAGGCCGTTTTGTGTCTTCGCTGATTCATTTTCTAGCCCATTTTGGAGGAAACTGACCCGGTAGTCATTTGTTGACCGCCCGGCCGTCGTTCCCAACTCCGAGTCTCCGACCACGGAATCGTCGTTCCCAGCTCCGACCACCGGATCGTCGTTCCCAGCTCCGACCACTGGCACCAGTTCCCATGCGCTGTACTTGTTCGGGCTCCTCCATTCTATTGGATCTAGTCACGCTCGACCCGTCCTAGTCGTGGTGTCGATGATGGTGGTGACGGGTGAGTACGATGCCCTCTTTCCCACATGCTAGCGACCAAGGTTGGAATAATCAAATTAATCGACCGGTTCGACTTGGTGAAAAACCGATTAGTTAACTAGAATAATCGATTGGTTAATCAAATTTCTATAGTATTAAGTTCGGTTTTCTTCGGCTAACCGATCGGTTAGCATGATCGGTCGGAACCGGTTTTCTGATTAACCGAAATAACCAGCTGGTTACTACCGCTTATGTAAACCATGCTAGGGACAATGCTTTATAGGGTATAGGCAGATCGGAGAGTTCTGGCCATTGTATTGTGCTGTATGCCAATGGATTCGTCTTTAGAGACTAGTTTGAGTTCAAGTACTACTGTTCAGTTAACCAATTTATATACCTAACCCTTTCTAGGGCTCCTGGGCTGTGATAAGAAGGTAACAATTTAGCAACTGTGTAGTCATTGGTAAGAATTTGTCAGCTCTTTTTTTTTTTTTTTTCATATCAGCATGTATTAGTACCAGTGACCGTTTGCTAGTTCACAATGGGTTGAACAGGTATTACTCTGTCCTGGACTCCTGGTGGTTCTCTTAACGATTGGCTCATCAGTACTCGTGGGCTGTTCATCTTGACAGTGCATGCTAGAAAGGCAGAAATCCTTCGTGGCTAGTTAATTGCTATATCCAATTATAAATGATGGTGTCCTCTTCAGTTAAAAAGGCATGAATGCAAACCTTACTTTCACTAATGTTCCTAAGATCGAAAAATATATTCTGCACTAATCGATCTGCAGTTAAGCACTACAAATATGTTATAGGGAGGAATAGCTGCTTAGTGGCACTACTGCTTCAAAAACATTTACTACACCGGTATCAGAATCAGCTTTACCAGATACCTTCGCTACATTTCTCACTTTTTTCACCCTGTATAGATGAAGTCAAGATTTTTCCAAAGTACTTGATCTCTGCTAGTTTTATTAACTTCCAACCAATTCATGGGTGAATAGCTAATGGAAATTGTTGATAAAAAAGAACGCCCTTGGAAGTTTGATCTGATCACCTGAAGTGTTGGGGATTATTTCTGTGGCCCTACATCAAAATATGAATCCACAAGGCAGCAGCTGTCTTTCTTCACTCTTCAGTGACTGATAAGTCTAAACTTACTCAAAACGATTGTGTTCCTATCTTTCAGTAATGTGAGTGCACTGTAAAAGTTAAATCACTCAGGTGAGTGTAACAACTCTATTATCTAAATAAGTAGTCGAAATTTCTTTATGCAAAAGGTTTTCGCAGGATAGCTGTCCCTGATTCCTAAAAGTTTTCAGAACACTCATTCTTTATTCCCCGTCCTTGCCACATAACCTCCTTTGATCCTCTAACCTTGTAATGGGCTTTGAATATGAATGCATTGTTGTTTGTCTGTTGATGGTGGATCTTAGGTTGAAAAGTAGAAATATTCAAAATTGGAACGTCCCAATCTCCTAGGTTCTGCCTTTTTTTTCCAAAAAAAAGGGATCACTCTGGTGTGAGCCTTGACCCTTCAAAATGCATGCTCCTTTTTAGCAAAAGGTTTCACTCACCCATGGTCAGAACAAGTAGGATAAGTATGTTGAGTGCAGATAGTTTGGTTGCCGTGTCTCAGGAAGAGTTGCTAGACTTTACAGTTATCTGAAGAAGTAAATATTATTACTAAACATTTATTATTTTAAGCCATTTTATAGCAGAACAGAAATTAGCACATACTGTATATAACAACAAATTGCCACTCACCAAGTCTGGAACAGCGGACCTGAAGCCCAAATTAATAAGCTACAAAATCTCAACGCATTCCTTGATCTAGGAATCCTAACTGTTAGGCAAGCGAGTAGGTAACTGATACCCTGCAAGTTCACCAGCCGGCAGAATTCTGCCTTTTACCCAGGCTAACAACCTCCTCACATGCACCATTGAAAAACCGAGCCAAGCCAAGAGAACCAAACCCCATCTCGCGAATGGACTCGCACTCGCACGTAACAGGAAGCTTCCCGCCCATCCGCTGTCCCCTGTCCCTAATGCATTCCAGCTCCGTGCCTTGAGGCCTGAAAGATACTGATACTCCAGTAGCAGTAAGATTAACTACTCTTCCTGTCCATTTCGGCCTCCTTTGACGATCCATTCGATCCGACGAGCCCCAGAAAAAGAAAAACACCATAGCTGATGGTTCGTAAAGCGATGGCCAGAGATTTTCCTTGTGCGAGCTAGGCTGTTAAACCGCGTCGCTGTGGGCCTCTGCGATCAGCTAACCCGTTGGCTTGTGGCGTGCTTATTTATGAGCAGTTTGCTGACCTCTCAGAGACCTGTTCTTCCTCTTCTTCTTCGATGGACACCTGTATGAAGTGGACGTGTGCTGCATGTAGCGATCAGGGATCTGAAAGTGATGTGGTGGTAGAGGAGTGGCTCAATTTAATGAAATGTTTCCGATCGAGCGTATCCGATCAAGATGATTTTAATTTGTTTGAAAAATGGGGACTGGGTTTGCCGGTTCGGTCGCTAGCTTGTTCTTCTGGCTTTTTGACCCTCCTGGATTTCAGGTTGTCCATCGAAATTACAGAAACAGAAGACCGCCGCCCCATCCCCTCTCTCTGTCTATCTTGACAGAGGAGTACAGTATATGTTATGTTATTTTCTGATATCGTAGCAAAATGGCTCAATATTACCGGCACTAAACTACGGATTGGTCATGGTCATTAGATTGTGCACACGCATATGGACGTTCATCGCATCCTCTTGCTTGAAAATTGAAAGTAGTGCATCATTGAAAGGGCTGTTCGTCGGCAGGTTGTTTCTTTCACACAATGTGCACCGAGAGTAACAACATTTTGCACATGACAGTTATATGTCTTGGAGAGGGAGTGCAGATTGTTTTAACGATATTCCATTATATGTGGTGCTTTCACAACTGAAACTCCTTTTAGAAGACTGATAACACTACTAGTTGTGTCGTAGATCATGTCAGGAAATGCAGAAATCAACCAAGTCTAGCTTATAATGATTCAGTAGCAGCAGTGCTAGACATGCATCTGTTGAGCTTTTTATAGCCACATTTATATTTGTAAACTATAATCCAAGTACGTATATAGATCACTCCTTTTTATGAAAATTAAGGTTGTGTTCGTTTCATATGCACTAAATTTTAGTCATGTTCTATTGAATATTGGGACACTAATTACAGTAATAAATGTAAACTAATAACAAAACTCACTCCATAATCTTAGGCTAAATAGTAAGATGAATCTATTAAACCTAATTAGGTCATGATTAGACAATATAATGCATCTCACAAATTAGTCTCCAACTATATAATTTATTTATATTTAGTCATCTTATTTAGTCTTTAAAGGATTAATATGACAACAGACCCTAGAAAACAAACACACTCTAACTTCTTTATAAGAAATCATCCACATTCACTGGCTTGACTGGGACACCAATTTAATTTACCCATCTTTAATTTTTCTTTCATACATCATAGAAGTGGATAAATGATAAAAAGATCACACAACTATGTACCCTACTTTGACCAACTAATGTTCATGTTGATTAGATACTCCAGTATATATCCTGAACAAATAGTGGCGGACCCAGAAATTTTATGGAGCCTGGGCGAAGTTGTGATAATAAGCTCTCGTATTTGAGTTGGGCTGTCAACGATTAATGGCTTCCTCCCCTCTAATTTTTAGACCCATTCCATCAAATATTGTGATACTAATTAAAAATATTAAATATAGATTACTAATAAAATCCAATCCATAACCCACCCACTAAATGACGAGACGAATCTATTAAATCTAATTAGATCATAATTAGATAATATGATACTACAATAAACATCTCCTAATGATAATTTAATTAATCTTAATAGATTTATCTCGCAAATTAGCATCCAGGTTCTATATTTAATTTATATTTAATCATCGTATTTAAAGTTCAAAGGATTAATATGACAACACTGTATATATTCCACTAGTTTGATACGTACTAATTATAGATGCAATAAACATTTGCAGTATAAAATTTTGTAATCCATTGTATAAAAATAAAACAGTTGGAAAAAACAATATAAAATCTAACAATTTTTATTCAGTCAGACATAACATTTTTTTGGGTTCACCAAGAACATTATCTCTATTGTAAAAATACCTCAGCATAGTGAGAAATTGAGCTTTATTAGGAATTAACAGAGCAGAAAATCTCACCTTACCAAACACTAAATTGTGGGGCGAAGAAAAACATTATCACCTAGTAAGTCAGGCGGTGTGTAGAGTTAGCAAGTAGCCATGATCTATACTGTATAATTAGCACCAACGCTTATCTACAAATATGAGATCATATAAGGTGATTATACCCAATCCATTTCTACTGATGTTGGCCTTATATGGTATATAAAAAATCATTTTCTCCAGCATTGGCTCCGCCACAGGAAGCCCGGGCAGCCGCCCAGGCTCACCGGGCCTTGGGTCCGCCACTATGAACAAACCCCATTACAGAGATCAATATAACTTTCCGCAAAAAAAAAAAAAAAAACACAGAGATCAATATAAAACCCCTGTAGTCATGCCCTACCTGCCCCGAGACCAACAGAACCCAATCCATCCGAATGAATGCAATGCACCCAAAAAAGAAATCAAGATTAAACAAGTACTACTAGACACTCGAGCCTGGCCGTAAGGTATCTTCTTCGCGGTGGATCTCTCGTCGCCGCTCCATAATTAAACAATACTAGTGTATAATCTCATCCCCGGACTCGTCATGGAGTAACCATATTGTTTTACTACTAGTAGCAATAGTAGGTCGTTTAGACCAATCACATGACATGGGCACACGCGGAGACCAGCTAGCTGGGCATGCGATCCTGTGTGCCGGCTTCGCACTCTATGGCCGCTGCGGTTCAATGGCAAGCCACTCGAACCGAGGACAGGGAACCAGAGAAGAACCCAGGGAATGGCATGGTGGTGTGTGTGTGTACGGAGGCACGGAAGGGAAGGGAAGACATGGAGAGGACGCCGGAAGTCAAGATCGGGCACGCGGTGGGGTTGGGCGGTTGGAGAGGACGCGCGGCAGCTGGCGCCTGCGGTGGCCTGGAACCGGAGGACGGCGGCGGCGGCGAATGCTTTTCGATCCGGACTAATTGATCTGGACTGTCAAGGGGCTTGATTAGATAGCGCAGCTGATCGTTATGTGGATCCTTGCCTTCCGCTGTTTTCGCGCAAGAAGAATGGTATCGACGCGAGGCTGTGTGAGCTCATTCATGTCCGTGTCTGTCAGTCGCAGCTAGCAGCCCAAATTAAGCCATGGACGTGGTTTGGTCCTACGTTCTCGAGAAAGAGAAAAAACAAAAGTGTAGTTTGATTCTTAGGCGAGATGATCACGCTTAACGGGACTTGATTTATCAACCTTTCTGGGAACGACGAATGCGATGGAGCCGTCGAGGATAATTTGCAATCATACCGGGCTTAATTATGGCACACGCTAGCACGGTAACCGTCGGCCACTTGTGCTTCCACTAGGTTATCTATTGTCAAAGTATATTTCATTGGACTGATGACACTAGGTCATCCATTGTCTAAGTATATTTCATTGCTTATACTATTATGGGAAGGACGCATATAATGCATTCTCATTGAGTAATTGATTAAACTGATCCGAGACGCCCGTTCACACAGTCAGCAGAATCCCTGTCCTACGCAAAGGCGACGTCATCGAGGTGAGCCCGTCGAACCCGTCCATCGCTATCCGGGAATCTGCCACCATCCAAGCTAGCAGTCGTCCATGGACGTGCTGTGCTGATCTCAAGGCGTCCGCATCACCTTCTCGACGCGGTTTCCGCCAGTGCAGCTCCAGCTAGCGGCCTCGACTCGACTGACCAAAAAAGCCAAAGCGGAGGGAACCCACCACGCCCTGTCCTCCGTACGCTCCTGCTCGCCGCTCCTGGACCCTCTCTCTCATCTGCTGACGCCGCGCGAACGCATGCGACCCGAACGAGCGAGCGAGATCTCACCATATCCAACGGGTCGCCGTCGCGCCGCGTCCCCACGGGACGGCGCATCGGCGTACCCCAACCAAACACACGAAGCTGCGCGCGAAGGCGCCTCCGACTCCGATCCGAGGAAATAAACTTACTCCCGGGTACGGAGGTCGTACACGCAGATCCACCTGGCTCGATCGATTCCACGAGATTGCAGCGCGCGCGTGGTTTCTCACTACTGTGCGCCTATATGATGCCACGCGCTGGACGCCCGACCGGGGACACACCGCTCCGTGCGCCTGCCTGTGCTTTTGCAGCTCTGTCGTTGCGTCGCGGGATTCGCATCATCATCGGCACGTTTCTGTACGGCCGTGGAAACCACCTTCGCTGTTCAATGTGTGCATGTGGCTGGCTGGCACAGTATCTTCGGTGGCGCGTGGGGGATGGAAAAAAATACGGGTCGAGTGGTGGGCGGTGCACAGGAGGGCCCTGTCTCTGTGCGTGGTCAACGCGTCGGCTGTTCACTACAGCGGACACTAGTAGTACAGTAATCGGCACAAGTTGTCGCGCAGGGTTAATTAAGCGCGCGCGAATCATTTCGTTCCCCTTCCTGATGAGATGGCGTGTCACCGGGATCATGCTACCTTAATTAAAGTCTGTAGACTTTTTTTTCGCAGGTGGTGTGTATGTGTAAACACCATAACCAGCTGGCTTTCTGGCTGCCGCGTGTAAAACTAAAAGTACTACTACAGGCGTCGCCAATTGATGAGGCGGCGTAAGGCTATGCCGCGATAGACAGTTAATTATGGTTGTTCATGTGAACAAGTTTCTGAAATGCATTTGTTTTGGACGAGGTTATCAAAAGAAGATACTGACCAGCATCACTTACCGATGAGCAGCTCTCTCTCAACATAGTCTATTATATTTAAGCACCTGCTGATCAAGCTGTAACATGACATGGTAAACACCACGTCTCGATCGAAGACTGGGCAGACCGAAGCTAGCTAGCCGAACATATCAGTGTCTATGCTTTTGCAGGTTTGTCGATCCAACACTACACACATCAGTGGCCACACGCAGAGCACCAGTGAACGGCCGGCCGCCAGTGTAGTTGCACACCTGTGCAGCTCAGAATGATTGTTGTCGACTCGCCATAGCGATCGAACAAGCCGCGGCACGCCAGTACTAATTATGCTTATCATGTATGCATGCATGCTCATGGCTTATCCGTCCGCACTTGAGTAAGCTTCAAGCGTAGTACACCCTGTCGATCGCGGACGACGATGCTGCTACAGCGCAGCTGACATGCTGCGTACGTACAGTAGGAGCTAGTAGCAGGATCCTTCCTTCCCCAATATCCTACTCGTATTTCTTCCCCTCTCTGAATTATTGCAAATCGTACCAATGAGATGCCGTACTTGGAAAAAAAAAGAAAAACAAATGCCCAAGGGCAAAAATCAGCGTGATGTGACGAGATCGTTAATTATAAAAAATGTGCATCACACGCACAGCTAAAAAAAATGAGGCGAGACACACAGGAGATATTCGGCTGAATAATGCACAGTCTGATGCGGCTGTTCCCTATAAATAAGCCACCGGACGATGAGCTTCGCACCAGCCGGTAGCCACACACACCTACCCCAGCTAGAACCAGAGCCAACACCCAACAGTCCAACACTACTAGTTGCGGTTCATCATCGGCGCTTGCACTCCCAACCATCGACATCACGCGTCAAAGAAACAAAGTAACAGAACAGGAGCGGTTGCGAGCTGAACGGCGATACCATGGTGAAACAGAACGCGCAGCAGGAGGCGGCGGCGATCAACGGCAATGCGGCGGCGGCGAGGCAGCAGAAGAGGCAGTACAAGGGCGTGCGGATGCGGAGCTGGGGGTCGTGGGTGTCTGAGATCCGGGCGCCCAACCAGAAGACCCGGATATGGCTGGGGTCCTACTCCACCGCCGAGGCCGCCGCCCGCGCCTACGACGCCGCGCTGCTCTGCCTCAAGGGCTCCGCCGCCGACCTCAACTTCCCCGTGCACCTCCCCTTCCACATCCCCGCCGCCGCCATGTCGCCCAAGTCCATCCAGCGCGTCGCCGCAGCGGCCGCAGCCAATGCCTGCAGCCCGCCGCCGCCGCTTCACCACCATCACGAGGGCGACGACGGTGGCATATACTACTCTGCTGCCACCACCACGGCCATCAACGCCGCCACCACTCCGCCCTGCAACAGCTCCCCGGAGAACACTACTGACCATCAGTACGGCTACGGCTGCGAGACGACGACGATGATGGACGACCACGACGTGATGATGATTGGGGACGACGACGTGGACCTGAGCGCGCTCGCAGACATCGAGGCCTTCTTCCAGTCGCCCAAGTGCATGGAGTACGGCATGATGGACCCATGCAGCACGTTCTTCGCGCCGCCGCAGCCCATGGCCGCCGCCGAGTGGGAGGAGGAAGGTGAGATCGACCTCTGGAGCTTCTCCTCCCTCAACTGATCCATCGTCGAGTCCAAACAAAAACACACGCTCTCGTCAGCTGATCAAAGCGGCAAGCAAGTCGTCTCTCGATCTCAAAGTGACCATACATCTCTCCTCCATTCGTCGTCGTCACCTCAACACTGACCGAATTAATTACTATTTCCACTCCCTGACCAAGAATTGGTTGCAGGGTAATAAATAATAATCTCATATATATACGGTGAAATGGATTATTTGATTCATATATATAAGTATGTAACTGCATATGTAGTTGATCATTGTACGTCATCTACTACTAATAGGCTAATTGTGCAATTGGGGGAGCTCTCATGGAGCTACATGTTTTAAGGCAGCTTTCCATGGAGCCAACCTCCTTTCAGTTGCACGTCTCTTTATTACTATGTGTAGGGAACCTGTATTATTTCTGCAAGTGCAAGTAATGAATTACTATATCATGATGTACTCCTCTACTTATGTCCAAAGCATTGTCTCCCCTCCTTTTACTACTATATAGTTCCGTTGTTGGTTGAATGCAGTATATCTAGCAGGTGCAGGATTTCAGGGATCCTCTTGCGACTAAGAATTTTAGTGTGGGCCACATATGACCTTTGGATGGGCCATATGTGGACTGCCGTATTTTGTGCTCAGTGACAGCCTCAGTGCATGCACCTCGCACTACAACTTGCTCCTTGTCGAAAGCCAATTACGGTTTGATAAAGAGCGAGTGTCAGCAAAGACGATGGATTCTGGTCAAAACTCAGAACCAATAACAAAATGTCCTTTCTCTGTCATATAAACCAGCTGGTTTATACAGAACAAAATTAAGCGTTGCTAGATGATTACAAGTATTTATCGGACTGGCGCATGGTGCGACGCAACCTCGCCGGCCCGCGTCAACCTTTTCGCACGGGCCGTTTCTTCTCCGCCAGCTCAGATCCTCGCACGGCCCGTTTCTTCTCCGCCAGCCCAGATCCTCGCACGGCCAGTTTCTCCGGGCCTAACTCGGCTAGGAGCCCGCCCGCCGATAACGCCCTTCTCCACCTTTCGCCCTCGCGTCGCGACAGCCGCGCTGACGCCATGGCCGCCAGCTCAGCCCCGCGCTCATCCACACCCTCCGCCACCCGGCGGTAATTCCACGCGGCGTCATCTGCTGCCGCGTTCATGTAACACGAAATTTAGCCGGCGGTAGAAAAAAAAAGGAAAACTGTAAATACCCACTTATATCTTAGGGGGATTTTTATATATTCACTCACAAGTATTTTTATTTCAGTCTAACACTTACAAGAATATACTTAGTTTTCATATACCTCCTTTCTAACTTTGACCGGATAATATGTCTCGTGTTTGATTTTTAGCATTGATCCATATGTTTCACCTTAGTGTAATTATCATTTGAATGAATGTATCATTATCAAATTTTGTCTAGTTATCATCAATGAGTTGAAAATTTAGTCAGGATAATATTAGATGTTATGACCAATTTAGAGGGAAAAATCTTAAGAATAATAATACTTATATAATTCAAACAATATTATAAGTAACTTTGTGATGATAGACTATTTCGAGTTGTATCAGATAGTTATTAAGAGACACGATGCTTAGTCAATGTTGGCAGGAAGGTATATAAAAATAAGTACAATTTATAAGTGTTAGACTGAAATAAAAGTATTTGTAAGTGGGTAATTGCAATTTTACCTTAAAAAAAATTGAAAAGGTCACTTCGCGCTCCTCCGGTTCCCCTCACCCGCCGCTGCGGCGATAAACCCTACCAGACGGCGGCGCCGTCGACGACCACGCCGGTGCGCGGCGAGAAAGCTATCGCCGGCAGGTGAGCCACTCCATCCCCTGCAACCCACCCCTCGTATCCCTCTCTCTGTCTCACTCCTCCCAGAATGGTACTGATCTTGCGCTGTAAACAGGTCAGCGACGAGGAGGGTTTCGCCGCCGCCGCCGGAATCGTCTTCCTCTTCGTCTCCGCAGCCTCGGCGGCAGAATTCGCTCGAGACCGTCGACTACGCTCCTGGTAACCTCCCAGTTTCTCCGCGCCCCCTTCCCCTATGACCCGAGTTTTTCCCCAATGTCACAAGTCGCCTGGGCGCGCGCCGCGACGAATCTCGTCGCCGACGGGATTCCGGCGACCCGGGCGTACATTGGGTCGCTGCCATGGCGCCCGTTCCCCAATTGCATTATTTTTAGAAAATAGCTTCTGTCTGTGCTTTTATAGAAAGTCACATTTCATTCTACCCCGTCCCCTTTTCTCCCTGCATCTTGACATTGCTATAGAATTGTTGTGAAGATAAAAAAAAACAGAAGATGAAAAATTGTTCCATGTGTTTGTGACATACCACATGATTTTGTTTTTGTGCATTATAAAATTGATTGCACAAGTAGAGCGTTAGATTAATTTCGTTTTCAGATTTTAGATTTCGAAAGAATAAGAGATATGGAATTCTGATCTAAAACAATTATTTACTCTTGTGTGCAGGACAATGTCGCGGCTCCCTCCTCTCCCTCCACATATCATCGTCAACGCGAAAAATGGCCTCAATCCTTTTGGAGATGACGTGGAGCAAGTCAGAGATCTTTTTGCCCCATGAGGACCGGGAGAATTTCTTTGTGGCGGAAGAACATGAGGGTCTTTTGAGCAACTTTCATGAAATCCAGGAAAATTTGGGCCCTCGTCCACTACTGCCACTTCAATTCAAGAAGAGCCCACCAACAAGTTGGAAACATCTTAAAATTCAGATTGAGGAAGGGGCAGAATGGATCACCCTTGTAGCGAGACCGGATAATCTCTACATCAGAGGGTTTGAGAATAAGCATGGCCGGTATGAGTTCATTGAGAAGCGAAGGGCCAAAGTCCCTAAACAGGACCGAGAGAGAAAAAAAGGCTAGGAGGATGCTAGAGCTCGCCAGTATGAGCTATGGAGGAGCAAAGCCCATAAAAAGGAGAGACAAAGAAAAAAAGGCCACCAGGATGCTAGTGCTGCCCAGGAGGATGCTAGTGGTAGCCCATATGAGCTAAGGAAGGCCAAAACCACTAAACAAGACCATGCTAGTGCTAGTGCTAGTGCTGGTGCTAGTGCTAGTGCTAGTGCTGGTGCTGGTGCTAGTAACGTGAGTAGGGCTTTGCTGATGGAGTCGATTAGGCAACTTCCAGGTGAATACCAATGTACTCCTTTACATAAATGGGATCTCTCATATCGTGATTTGTGCGGATTGGATCCTCAGGATCCTCATCCTAATGAGACACTTGAGGCCATCTTTGAGGAAATCATCAAGGACCCCAACTTCGCTTTTCGAGCCATCAAGAAATTATCTAATTTTCAGCATAAAGAAAGTGATAGCATGGAGGGGAGGGATCAACTTGACAGCGAAGAAAAGGAAACCAAGAAATATCTCGAAGGCATTCTGTTCTTGTTTTGTGAACACGTGAGAATGAACATGGGCAAGCGTAATGCTAATGATAATTATATTGATAAGTGCCAAGGATGGTCGGAGGTGTGCAATCAGCTTCTAGATTGGAGAGATAAGGAGTTCACAAATTGGATTACCCATGTTGAAGCGAACAACGCACACCTGACAGGTGCTTGTCGAAAGTTATTGCGTCTAAACATAAACAGCCTGTTAGATGCTCTGCAGCTTGCATGTCTTATCTTGAACAGACATGAGTTGTTTCAAAGAAAGGAAAATGAGGATGGAAAAGGCAAGGGCCCGAATGGAGGAGATTCAAAGGATGAGAACCCCGATGGAAGAGATTCAAAGGGTAAGGGTCCCAAGGGAAGAGATTCAAAGGGAGACGACCCCAAGGGAGGTGATTCAAGTGATGATCGAAGTATGTCAAATACATTGAGCTTCCCTATTGGTGGCACGAGTACTAGATCTCATTCATGTGGCCGCCGCAGAATTCAAATTCTTGCTGTCCTATCCAATTTTAGTATAGACTGGATAACTTTGTGGGATTATCACAGACCACAGGTCATATACATGAAGGATTTGCTCGACAAGGCAGGAGATTATAGTGTGGTAAATTTTCTTACTAATACATACTATCTTTGTGCAGAGATACCCTTTATGTTTACTCTAAAAAAGTGATGTGTGATGGGTTCACTATGAACCCATTGAACCAAAATCTTGTGAATGGTAGTATTGTAGATTTTGGTAGCTTACCGATGCAAATAGGGAGACCTATGTTAGCTTTGTTTAAATTTTGAAGCCTCCTTTCAAATTTTAATGGTTTGCCATTTGCTCACTGCAGAATGTGAAGAAATCACTTGAGAATGTGAAGAAATCACTTGATTTGGTTGGACCTGAAAGACCCATTAGTCCCTATGGTTGTATTGGGATAAAGTTTTACCCAACATCATCAAAGCACACAAACCGCACAGGCATTTCAGAAGATGTGTGGGCAATTGAGAATTCCAACGTCTCAGATCATCCAAAGATATACAAGCAGCTCATTCACGGAGAAGGGAGTGGTGATGAACTCAGCATCCTTTACATGGTGATTCCAAATGCCATTGAAGCGAGAGTGACTGTTTTGCTCGTATTGAGAGAAGACGCGGCTGGTTATAAAGTGCATGGAACCATCAAGGCGGGGGCAAGGGAATTGCCGGAAAGTATACAGCTTTTTGCCAATCAAACATGTCAAGTGCCCAGTGGCAAAAGATTTGAGATCCCACTCCTGATCTCTAAGATATGTCTTCAGAATGGTACTAATGTGCTGCTCCGGGTTGATTTGGATCTGCATGTTGAGTCACGGTCCACCGGCGAGGTTGAGCATATTTCATATGGAGGATTAAGCACTCCCTTCATCTTCCCAAAAGGATTTACATGCAAAGAAGAGAACTACTGTGGTCATAAGATTGAAGTGAGTGTTGGCCTTCACACATAAGTGAGCAGGTAGGAGGAGGAGCCTACTGGCACTCATGATTGATTTTTTTGGTGACTGGTGGCTCAGCAGGCGTGAGCACAGGCGTGAGCAGGCGTGAGCACGCGTGACTTTGATTGTATGCCTCATTGTAAGGTGAAACTTGGACATCATTTAGCTCTCATCATTCTAAGGTGGAACTTATGCTACAGCTTTCATTATCATTATTATGGAGCTTTTATTATCATTATTATGGTTGAATGTAAAAAAAAAATCTCGCATGGGTGGTAACAGCCTTGCAGACCAAACACACCCACCCTCTTTTTATACACACTATAAATAAGAAATCACAGAGCAAAAAGTTAATGAAAACAATATACTTTTCCTTAATGAAAAACCATCTAGTCCTCTAGTTTTATAGTGTACGGCGGACGTAGGCGGCGGACGATTTTTGAATCACAGCCGGACGAATCCTAGCGATGCCGGACGTATTCGGCGGACGAACTAGCGATGGCGGACGTATTCGACTCGCGATGGCGAATAATTGCACCCGGGCGCACCGGACGATGACACGTAGATGGCGGACAACTAATCACTTAACCCGGTACGCATATATTTTATTCGGAAAAAATGCAGCGTTCTTCCCAATTCAACGAAATCATTCCAAACTCCACCAGGCCCTGCGTCCGCCTTCGCCATGGGTGCTCAATCGCCTCGCCTTCCTAATAACCACCTCTTGCTGTCCCCTCAGTGCCTCTTGCCTGTGCCCCTAAGCTGCTTCCATCAGTTTTGGAATGCAAAATAAACTGAAAAGGATCTGCAAGGGACGTGTTCTTCTCAATGCACAAATATGCTCTGAGTTAACAACCGGAGTAAAGAGGCAGCAGAGCTACGGGCTTCTCACATCATCATACTAAAACTGGAAAGAATACACGGGAATTATACCCGATCAATTCGGATTAGTAGTGAGCATTCCAATCCGAAAGATTTGGCCTAATTCCGACCTTGTATAGTCCTCCTTTAAATAAAAGAACCCACGTGAGCATGTTGAGATTAGCATTCCTTATCAACAGTCCTCCTAATTGAATGTTTTCATACACGGGTGTCAACTGAGGATCATGACTTGCGGACTTGCGGGCTCATGCCTACGGATGACAATGGGTACATTAGTCACCTCCCGAGTAATACTTAGGGTATCAAATTTTCTCCATATTCATATATCCTAGCATAAAAATCTTCAATCTAGTCTATATTTAATATAATTAGATACTAGTAAAGAGAATGTGCATTACTACGGACGTAACTTATGAAATAAATCCAATACATCTTCACTTATCTCTATATAAATAATATTTAGGTAAAGAGCTAATTTAAGTCAAATTTAATTTGTATGCGTGTGCACAGTAAAATAAATATATGAATATACAAAATTATTGTATAATAAAATAAAATGACCCCCAAATCACATCGGCAGTTTTTGTGTGAAGCAAACACTTCAACAGCAAGCAAAACACCCCACTAAGAATTAACAAAAAAAAAGAAAAAAGA
This sequence comes from Eleusine coracana subsp. coracana, assembly GCA_032690845.1. Taxonomy (NCBI): domain Eukaryota; kingdom Viridiplantae; phylum Streptophyta; class Magnoliopsida; order Poales; family Poaceae; genus Eleusine; species Eleusine coracana. The sequence goes on along the minus strand of CM064420.1, from coordinate 68,355,441 downwards.
TAGTACCTTTGCTTGTCAAATGATAGAACGTATAGCAAACTATATGCACAACACATCAACTCGTACATGAGGAGAAGACCATCCCTAGTTTCCGAGTCACCCCTATGCACCGAGCCTCAGTATGAGCTCAAGTTCCATGGACAAATGTGGATTGATTAGTATCAATCTTTATTCTAATATTGTATAATATTTGCATTCTATATGTATAATTTATTGTGGTTCCTATGAAAAGAATATTATTTTTTGAATATATATAAATAAATACAAGTCATTTAGAACTTGAGAGAATTTTTATTTTCAATTTTTAAAGCCCATAACAACGCACGGGTATTTTGCTAGTCTATATATCTAAAAGACATACAACACCGTGTTTATGTTGGTTACGTCTCGAATCTCGATCGATCGGCGTCAGTTTTAACTCGGATACGGACTCTAACTGTGGACACCAAAAATTATTGGCGTAGACGACCGTACTCTAAATAATAAGGTGTATAGATAAAACATTCACTCGATCAACAAGATTAGTTCATTAAAATCTACATATCAATTGAATTGAGTTTGTGGGGCTGTGCGCATTTACCCAAGTAATAAAAATGATCCATTAATTAAAATCCCGTTGGGTCATCTCGAGTGAGGCCACAATCAAATGCTTTACATTATGAGTGTGTACCAAAATAGAAACATTCTAGGCTAGCTTCGAATGCATATATTTGGGATGGAGGTAGTTAGGGCACGTGGATTGTTGTTCCGATCTTGTACCAGCCACTGACGGACCTAGAAGTTAAAACTTGGGTATTCCCAAGCCAGTTAGTCAAGCAAAAAAAAAACATCCACAATAGTGAACTAAAACACAAACTGTAATATAAGATGTACACAATAGGAAATTACAGGAGAAATTGTTTGCAATATGAACTAATTAACATACATTATAAAATATTATAAGTAAAATACAATTCTATTTTACACTTTTCATTATTTGAAAGTGTGTGATAATGTCATCGCCCTTCATTATTTTAATTCCATATAGCTCTTTCCCACAAAACTTTTAAATGGCTTGCTATGAAATTCAATTGATTTTAGATTTCAAATATGTCTTATGATAAGTTAAAATCTTATCATAAATCTGTCGCACTAACCCTAGATGCAGAGAGAGAGGGGGGCTGATAGGGTAGCCGCTCGATGCGGCACCCATTTTCTTTTTGTTTAATTCTATAAAACATTGATCAACTAAGAGAGGATGAAATGGCAGCTTCGGATTCAAAAAGTCATGACTGGTTTTGTAAACTTGAAAAAAGAGGATAATTTTCAACATTAGTGTCCAAAACAAGACTGTACAGTTATCCCAATAAAAATTAATAATTGTGCAATGATGTAAGAAAGTTTAAAGCTTAAAGATCAAACAATGAAATAGTTAGTGAACACACCAAGAACTTTGAGGCTTAGGGGGGGAGGGGGGGGGGGGGGGAGAGTTGCTAATGTGGTGGGCTGCACGTTTGCTACTACTCCCTCCTTCCACCTATATAGGCTGTATTAGAAGAAAAAAGAATTCTAGGTATATAGGGCGTATTTTAGTTGAAGGTTTCGTGTTGTGTGTGTAGTTGTTATGTCTTGGAAAACCTTAATTACGTCACTAATTTACATGTTGCTTCAATTCTTTTGCTACCTCTACACATTCACTTGGCTAGCTGCTACCCTATGACGCAAGGTCCCTATGCACAGAGTTTAATAGCTCTAGAAATTAAAGCATTCATAGTTGATTTTTCTTGGTCTCGGTGCCTTAAAGGAATATGCCTATAGCTTGAAGAGGGAGTATATTATATATATATTTTTTAAATTACACAAATACTCCATATAATTGTATCTAAGAATGTTTTGTGCCAAGGTTATGTCCGTCAATGGTACCATCAAAGTGTGGTGAACAATGAACACTTGAAATGGACTCGATTGACTCGTATTCTTTTCCATGTCTCGCGCTCTCTACTTCCCCCGTTGTAGCTCACTGTCATGTGGACGTTGGTAGATTATTTCCCCCGTGATCTCGAGGATGACCGTGCTTCGTTGGAGGTGGAGTACGTGTAAGTTGTACTAGCTAGTAGTATAAGATAAGAACCGGGCATATTGTATAAAATGTATACGAACGTTCTATCCATATATTATCCTTCGACCGGCGTCGTGAATCAAGAGGAAACAGGGATCCCGCGCCGATCGCGGCGCCGGCGACGGGACACGAAACACGCGCCGGCGACGTACTGTTCTCCCCTACCGACAGCATCAGGCACTGCAAACTCGCCGGTTCGTTCGTGTCCCGGCAGCCGAGATCGGAGCCAAAAGCTGTGTCCTCGATCGATGATCCAGGCAATGCCACGGCACTCACCACCAGCATTCGTCCTTAATTTTTCATTTGTCCTCGCAGCGTCGTCTTGCCATGGATCATGGATGGATGGACACTTGGAGGTTGGGACTGGCGTTGTTTTCTCAAATAAAAGGGGAAATAAACGAACAAACTACAGGTCGTTGGTGAGAGTCAAGTCGTACGTGTGTGAACAATATGGTTCCCTGCCGACGGTTTCGTTTGTCATCGAAATCCTGTTTTCTGAATACTCTAGTACTCAGTCGCCGGGAAATAGTCTCGTGCAATAAAACTGCTCCGACTCCCTTATCACGCACGGACAATATTGCTGCTGTTGGCTTCCATCCTATGTGCTACTGCAAGCATAGAAGGGACACTTGCCTCCTCCCCAGGTTGCACCCAAACCCCGGTTCCTTGTAGACCAACAACAACTACTTCTACACCTACGAGGTTCACAATCATCACACCTCACATGCTTTCCAACAACTACTCCTATAGCTATGAGGTCACAAGCATTACAACTCCCCTGCTTCCGATGGTGCTATTGCTCCGACGACTTGGACTTTCGAAGAATCTGATACCAACACTCTGCTGGCAGGGCCTTCGTGGTCAAATGGTTTGGAGCTGAGGTTAAAGTGATCAATGACTCATCGAAGAGCTCATACCACTGGTGTTATAGTTATACAACATAGTTAAACAAAGAGTGGAAAAGGTCATTAATACTTTGTTACACGCAGTGATCATTACCTGTGGTATACTAGGTAGTATCGGTGGTGATGAGATCTAATTACCAAGAGTGTGATGAAAAGTGTTTGACAAAGCCTAGATACATATGTTGCACCGTGAGATTCTTTCCCTAGCACCCAAGTACTCCTTTAGTATAATCGTGTTATTTGTAGGGATGAAAGCGTATCGTATCGGATCGGATAATATCCTCCTCTATATTTTTTTTTTAGATTCGGAGCGGAGCGGATAATACGCGGATGCCGTTGTGAATACGAATATTTTCGGATATCAGAGATGGTACGGATTCGGATCGGAGGTGGATCGAAAACGGACTTTAAATTAACGGATAATACCTCTTCGCATAGAGAAATATATGTTGATTAAGAATAGCAAATTTGTCTTTTTATACTAGAATACTAAAGCCAACAAACACTAGCTTTTTGGGTTTATGGATCATCCCTCCCTGTAATAAACCATTTCAAAAATAGGATAAGTTATTTTCTCAAACGGTTTGAGAGTTTATGCTACAATAAATCAAATAAGCATTTTTTATAAATAAGCCAAAATATAAATTATTTTCAGCATAAACATAAGTCGTGCCAAAGACACCCTAAATCTTTCACCGTGAAGCTCAGAAAATGGAAAACATAAAAATGAAACAAAATCAATAGATCGGATGGATGCCTCGTAGATACACAGATTGAACTGTTCTGTTTTTGAGCAAAAACATTCGTCTGGTTTAGCATGTAGAGAACAACGGATTCGTACATTCTAACGCTAGAAAATTAACAATTTTGTGCCCAATATCCCTCGCTACCTCGGCCCGGAGAGCTGCGTGGACGACATGTAGGACGGCCAGCCGCTCATGGTGGTCAACGTCGTCATCCCCGAGCGGTCTCCTCCTGATCCCATATGGTGGTGGTTGAGGTTGATGTCGCTGCTGCCGCCTCCGCCGGCGCACCCCCGTCCGTAGAGGCGGAGGAACCCAAGCGACTCCACGCGGGGCTCCCACAGGTCCATGGTTCCCTCGAGCATGCCGACCACGACCGCCATGCTCGGGCGCAGGTGCGGGTCCTCGTGCAGGCAGCACAGCGCCACTTTCACCAACCTCTCCACCTCCTTCACCACCACCCTTCCTTCCAGCCTCGGGTCCGCCAGCTCCGCGAACCGCCCCGCCTCGTACCCTTCCAACGCGGCCAGCGGGAAGTAGTCGCTCTTGGACGACCCGCTCCCCGTCGTGCCGCTCGACGACGAACCTGAAATCTCACCGCCGGTGCCTTCACTTACGCGCTCGCTCCGGTTCTTTCGGCCGCGCACGAGCTCCAGCAGCACCATCCCGAAGCTGTACACGTCGGTGCGGTCGGTGATGGGCGCGTTGGACAGCCACTCGGGCGCGAGGTACCCGCGCGTGCCCCGCATCGTGGTGAACAGCCCGGACTGCTCGGGCGTGAGGAGCTTGGCGAGCCCGAAATCCGCGATCTTGACCAGCCTGCCGTCCGCGAGCAGGATGTTCTCGGGCTTCACGTCGCAGTGGATGATCCGGTGGTCGCACCCGAAGTGGAGGTACGCCAGCCCGCGGGCCGCCCCCACGGCCACGTCCACCCGCTCCTTCCACTCCAGCAGCGGCGGCGGCGGCGGGCCGCCGCCCGTGGGCCGGAGGAACAGGGAGCGGTCCAGCGAGCCGCGGTTCATGTACTCGTACACCAGCAGGCGGCGCTGGCCCTCGGCGCAGAACCCGCGGAGGCGGACCAGGTTCACGTGGTGGATGTTGCCGATGACCGCGATCTCCGTGCAGAACTCGCGTTTCCCCTGCGTGCCCACGCCCTCGATCTTCTTCACGGCCACCAGCGACCCGTCGGGGAGCTGGCCCTTGTACACGGCGCCGAACCCGCCCGCACCGATCTTGATCCGGAAGCTGTTGGTCATGTCCTCGATCTCCTCGTGCGTGAACCGGGTTGGCAGGCCCGGGATCACGATGTCGTCGTCGCCGCCTTCATCGTGGATCTCGTGCACCAGGCGCGTCGAGTCGGATGGGGAGCGGTGGCGCCGGAGCTGCATGTCCCTGTCGTTCGAGCGCCGCCGCCGCTTCTGTTTTTCCTTGCGCCACGAGTTGATCACGACGGCGGTGACCACCACGATGAGCACGAACGCGACCACGGTCGGGAGGAGGATGGCGACCAGGGTGCTGCTGTTGGAGCTTTTGGATGATGATGACGACCCCTGTGATGATTCCGAGCTGCGCTGGACCTTGATGTACCCGAGCTTGTCGGAGCCGCCGGTCGATAAGTTGGCGCTGATGAAGGAGCCCAGCTGGTGCTGCACAAGGTAGCACGACAAGGACGAGTCCACGTAGAAGTAACCAAGACAGGAGCAGTTTCCGGAACAGAGCGCCTGGCACGACGAGATGTTCTGCCCGGCCAAATCCGGCGCCGCGAACTTGTTGGCGTAATACGCCACGCCTTTGCCCAGACTGGCGTACCCGACTCTCCCACCACCACCATCACCACCGGCAGAAGCTGATGATGATGACGAATCGGTGTCGTTGTTGCAGGAGGAGGACCCGGCGACGGACAGGGCTGTGGACCCGTCGGACGGCGCGCACCCGCCGTCCTGCGACGCGGCGAACAGGGGAGGGCACGTGCATCCCCGGGGCGTGCACAGCCCCAGCGCGCCACACGACAGCGGCAGATCGCACCCGCCGCTCGGCGCCTCGAACGCGCCGCTGACCGTCGGCGACGACGACGCGTTCGCCGACGCGAAGCTCGACACGCGCAGCTTCCCGTCGGAGCCCAGTTTCACGATCCGCAGCGCGGCGTACGGCAGCAACGTGACCTGGATGACGACGCCGCCGTCCTCGCCCAGGAGGTACACCCCCGTGCCGTTGACGAGCATCTCCGCCACGGCGCCGTCGCGGTCCTTGATGGACTTGCCGTCGCCGGAGAGCCGCCAGTACGTCGATCCCGTCCACGTCAGCACGGCGTCGGACGGCGTCACCTCGAGCCTGTACGCGCCCACGGAGAAGTCGGAGTCCGACGCAGCCGACGCGAGGGAGACGCCGAGGGGGACACGCTGCGACGACACGACCGTGTCCGTGGGCACGTCGAAGGACTGCCAGAGCGTGGCGTTCCGCGCGTCGAGCAAGGCGAGGTTGCCGGAGTCGTGGAGCCGGAGCGCGGCCACGGGGACCCCGAACGCCGGCGTGGACCACACGGTCGCGCCGGTGGGGTCCTCGACGTGGATCCCCTTCGCCGTGAGCCGGAGCGGCGCGGCGCGGTCGGTGATGGGGGCGGCGCGGTTGGCGACCCAGACGCAGGTCTTGGACGGCGCGTGGACCACGGCGAGGTAGAACCGGTCCTGGTTCCCCGCCGGATTGTACACCACGGCCTGGAACGAGCCGTTACGGGAGTTGAGGAACACGCCGAAGGTGTCGATGAAGAGGAAGTAGGACGCGGCGAAGTCAGGGGTGATGAGCTCCGTGGCGACCTTGTTCGCGGAGACCAACCGGAACAAGACGACGCCGAGCAGCAGCAGGAGTGGTGAGACTGAGCCCATGGATCGGCGGCGGCGGCGGGCTCATGGCACGGTGGGGGAGGCGTGCGTGACGATGGCATGGCGGGCCGGGGGAGGAGGCAGGGGAGGTGGGTGTTGTGGCGGGGGAGTTGACTCGGGCGCCATTGGACACGGAGGGATCTGGAGCCGCAAAAAATAACTCAAAGCGCGGCTGGCGCTGCGTCGTCGGCGTGAAGCTGTGGCCGCCTGTTTCGTCTCCCGCTTAGTTTATGCTGGTGCTGGTAGCGGGTGTGTCTGAACGTGGCGCGCGAAGTGGCGGCACCACGGGCGGTAAGCTAGATGATCACATTTTCTTTTGAATTGAAAATTTGGAAACTTGTTGTCATGCCTTCTCCCAGCAGGGCAGCGTGGTGGGTTCGTGCGTGGAACCCGTCCAAGAAATGAAGCAAATTAAGGGCTTACCACCAACCAGCTGAGCTAGTCCAGAACCTGTTAATAGATCACTACCGCCTTTTCGGTGAATGAAATGCCAAGTGCACAATAGGGACACGATACTTGTCCGTTGGAAGCCAACCAGCTGACGATCTCATTACCTATCCTCTTTGAATTGTCATTCTATTATTTCACACCGACATTCGAAGATATGTGCCGATTCGCCAGTTCTACCAAGACGCGCATACAACCTTGCAAGCCAGATACTCTCGCACGATTTCATGTCACCCGTGATGGATGTTTCATGCGGTCTCTGAATCTCTCCTGTCCCACCGGCCCATGCTTCTTCTCCGTCTCGCACGATTTCACGCGCCGGACCCTCCCAGATCTCGCGGAGACAGCGCGTCAGGGCACATGCTCGCCCGGTTTGTATCCGGGGCGGCTCCAAGTGGCGCAAAAATTCAATAGAAATATATTCCGAACTCGGTAAGTATGGATCACTTTGATAACTGCTCATTTCAATGCACAATTTACACACACAGGCATGGAGATAAGTGCAGGGAACTGGGTCGTCACCGGCTGTCGGAAATGCCCCGGACTCGTTCCTGGCCTCCTGGGTAACCTTGTCTCTCACCTGAGCACCAGTGCCAACAGTTTTGAACCCATCGGATGTTGTAGCCTTTGGCGGCTTGTGGCATCGTCACTACTAGTATAACCTGTTCATAAAGGAGCTAAACAATGACCGATTCCAATGCCCTCGCTCGGGTTTGAAATTGGCTTCTGTGAGTTGTTTTCCATATCTCCTTTCATAGTTGCAACTTGCAACTTTATTCTGGAATCAAGTTGCTTAAAAATATTACGGGCTGATTGGTTTTGCTGATGAAGTGAGCTGGTTATTCCTGATCTACGCGTTGAGATGCATGCATCAGGCGCGGCAGTATCGCTTGTACGGTGGACTGGACGTTGCCGTACGCATCGTTGGCCGGCAGCAGAGGTTCAGTCGTTCAATCGGAGAGGAACAGCAGAAGAACGAGCAAAGTGCTATGGCTCAAAAACCGTGGCTGCATTTCCGCGCTGAAAAAAGGAAGCGATTTACTGGGCGTTTTTTTTTATGGTTTCTTGAGTTTCGGTGAAGGCTGGATCTTTGCTTGAATTTGTACCTGAGATATGTTACGTAGAGATATCTGCACAATAGTTTCCAAACAAGAATGATTTTGAACAAAAACAGTTAACAAAGGCACAAAATCTGATCTAATATCTGTTGACTTCCCCAAACACCAACCACGTTACAAAAGTCAACCACCAAAAGGGATGTCATCATCTATGCTAACGCTACTTCAACGATCTGATGACGGAGAATGCTACCCAGTCAGATTCAAATGGCAGTTTCAGAACTGAAATTGTGCCTCCAACCCTCAGGTGTTACCATAAACAAATGAAAGAAGTTCTCATGCAAACAGCAAAACACTGGTCACCGTATCTGCCAAGGCACTCAAATTGACAATCCTATAGCATTTGCAAACTTAGAACTATAAAACATCTAATGTCATTCCCATAAATAGCACATCACAAAACTAACACCACAAACTGAATGATATGATTTCTTGAAACACCATGATGTGAGCATTCCTCAGTACAGGAGATACAAAACCTGCGCTCTAAGAGCCATGCTGTCCTACAATTTATTATGTATCGGGCAGCAAATTTTTCCGGGGCAAAAAAGACCTACTCAACCTGTTTAATGAGTTCCTCTCATCAAAAGGATGGCAAAAGAATCATCCAATAAGAAAAGTGCAAAAGTGGACTCAGGTAATTCATACAATCTCATCCACCAGAGATTATCTCCAAGAATACATGTCATTAACTTAGTAATCAAGCACTGGCTTTCAACTCAACCTCTGCGGCGGCAGCGGCAGCAGCTGGTGGTGGTGCACCACCGGTTGTAGGGCTGGAAAAGTAAAACAATGAATCATCAACTCAAGATTCAATCAAAAGAAAATGCCATTGCTGTAACCAATAAAAAAGCAGAAGATCAGATACTTACAGTCCAACCATGACTTTGAATGCATCATAAATTCCCCACTGAGCGCCAGTGAGGGTACCAATCATGACAATACGAAGAGGAAGTCCTCTGGTGAAAAGACCCACGAGGCCCATCTTCTTAACAGCCTGGAAGAGTACAGCACAAACATGTGTCAACTAACATCTAATAACTGTACAGCAACAGCAAGATAAAGGCTGAAAAAATAGGTGGAATATGCTTACATCGCCCACTGTAGCACCCTTGGCGTTGTTCAGGAAAGAAACGAGGTTGTCTGCTGGGTGAGAAACAATTGCACAGAAGACACCAGCAACGTAACCACCAGCAAAGCTGATACCCAGCTGGGTCGTCTTGCTGCACTCAGATTTTGGCACAGGAACAGCGTGCTTGTAGATCATCTCAACGATGGTCTCAAAGGAAGCAAACTTCATCATGGTATCTGAATAAATCATGGAAACAATAAACAGATGAGTACCCTAAAAAAACATAGCCTATGTAAGAATAAAGCACTAACTAGCAAATTATGCTATATACTGTTCAAAAGAAACAAGCATGGACGTCCCCACCCACTTAGTAGTGAAAGTTTTAGTCTCCTAATTTTTAAAACATCCTGCTTAGGAAATATATTGCCTATAAAGCTACTTTGGTTCAGTTCATGACATGGGAAGTTGAGAAATTCTAAGTATCAGGAAAACTAAGATATATGGAAACAAAATATATATCAGATTACTACTTAAGATAATAAGATAAAAGGCCACAGAAAACTGTTGGGTTTTTTTGTTTGCCCTGAACCAACATAGTTACACAATCTAGAAAGCACTCGACACAAGTAAATCTCTAGCACAACTCACAATCTAAAAATAGCCAAATATACCGTATAATTTCAACTAGGCCACCTATCATTCCTCTTGGAATCAAAATGGAGTTCAAAATAAATAAATCTCAGAAACTATAGAGCTAAAGGTATAAAACGTAAACAGAAGAATAAATTCCATTTACTCAAAGGCCATTTTAACAAAAGAATAAACTACAGAGCTGGACAAGAGATCTATGTTACAACAAAAACACCCATAACTTGATATTGCAGCAGTAACAAAATACGGAGTAGAAAAACAATCTTGAGAAGTAATGTAACCAGACAACACAAGTTACTTACAAGGAATCTGACGACCCCAGAGAGGAACAATTCCCTTGTAAAGCCTGCCATTATAAAACTGTAAGATTACACATTATACCAGAAACAGAGCATTATGACTTAGAATTAATTCAGTCAATGTACTTACCCCAGAGCACCCTCAGATCGGATAAACTTGGGGAGCCCATCACTCAACCCACGAGCAAATCCAGGTTGTGTCTGCACACGAACCTTCACAGCCTCAAAAGGGCAGAGAGCCACATCAGCAATTACCTCAGCAGAAGCAGACCCCGCGAGGTAGATTAGGGTCTTGTACTTTGCGGCATACTCTGGCCCTGCAATATCTGAGTAATACTTCTTAAAGAACTCGTAGAAACCAAACTTGCAAGCCCCCTGAGCACTGTATCCAAGCAAGGTAGGCACCCATCCCCTGAAGAAACCCCTAGCTCCTTGCTCCTTTAACAGGACACCGAATCCAGATGAGATGCTTTTGTATTTCGCTGGATCAATCTGCAACAATTTAAGTCAAAATTAGTTATGTAAACTGGAAGTTCATTATATCAAATAGGGATCCCTATCAAATATGTATATATTGCTTCCCGCTGAGCATTCGTTATTAATCAGTAAAAGCAAGTGTTGTTCATTTACCTACTAAAAATCTAAACAATTCATTACATAATATAGCAGAGAACATAGTTAGTCACACCCCAAATACACAGGGAGCGAAATTTAGCTGCCTGCCAACAATAAATTCAGTGTCAAGGTTTAAAAATAAAAGCTTACAAAACACTGGTTACATAAAACCTAATAGCTCGCTGCCATAAGTGTTTGCATTACATTCCATGTGTTAGGTGTGCGTCCACAACTTTAGTCACAGATCAAACTGACACCAAACCTATGTAAAGACCACAGAAATAATCCATCTGTCACAGATTGTAGTCTATTTGGTTCCAAACCTGATCATGTATCAGCCTAGTTGATTAATAGAGCAGCACATATGTTTAGTTTGTATTGTAATCCGATGACATAATTGGTGATGCATCTAAGAAATTTATCCTACTCCAAATGTTGATATTTGATAGCTAGGACAACTATTTGGTTCCAAACCTGATCATGTATCCTAATTGATTAACAGAGCCGTACATAGATTTAGTTTGTAATGTAATCGGATCACATAAGTGGTGATGAATCTAAAGAAATTTATCCTACTCCAAATGCTGATAGCTAAGACAAATTTGATCACAACTTTCATGAGTTATTCTCCCTCCCTTGAACTATTCACAAGGTGCAGTAAAGTGATCACATTATGAGATCTAGAGCTCTAGGCACATCTTTTCAAATCTACTGGACGAAGAACTAATATGTGCAAAAAGTGCAATCAACTTAAAAGCTGCACACCTATCAAGTGGAAACTATGCATCAAATCAAAAACCAACCAAGCAGAGTGCACGACATGAGTAGAACAAGCTGGCTAGTAAACTAAAGGACGAAATACATGCGCACAGTACCGCATCGCGAGGCTAGATCTACGCAACCAGATTACGATGTGATTAAATGGAGATCGTAAGTGCACCTCCAGCACACCCCGCATCAAACCAACTAAAAACCACCAGATCTGTGTGAAATTCCACGAGAATGGAACCTCGGAAGTACCGAGTCCGTAGATCTAGGTGACTACCGGCTCACCTGCATGTTGCACTTGACGAGATCGAGCGGGGTGACGGCCATGTGAGTGAGCCCACAGCTAGCAATCCCTCCGGCGGTACAGGCTGCGTAGAACATCGGCGAGTACATCTCGATCTTCTCCTTGGGCGCCTGGATCGAGATCGGCGCGCCAGCCGCTCCTCCGGCGGGGGCCGGGGCGGAGACGGGAAGGCGCGCGGCGCCAGCGCTGGCGGCGGTGAAGGAGCGCGCGGCGGAGGAGTAGAGGAAGCTCGGGAGGAGCGACTCGCGGGAGCGGTCGGAGAGCGCCATCGCCGCCGAGAGATTCGGAGTGCTCGTCGTCTCTCGTGGGCTGGAGTTGGGAGGGGGCGCTTTTCCGAGAGCTCTTTGCGGTCGCGTGGGCGTAACGAGGAGGCGGCGGAGGCGAATATGAAGGGGGGGCTTTCCAACTTGCTAGGGCATCATCGATCTCTTTGGTGGCTGCGGTGGACTGGAGAGATTCACTGACAGTAGGGTCGGAGCACGGTGGGTCCCGGTATTCGGTTGGTGTCGCTGTTCGTGGTTGGAACCTGGAGCTGGAATACGAGTGTCAAAGGACTACGTACTCTGTAGTATGCTCTGATTGAAATGCGTCTAAGCATTTTCTAGCGTTGGATGTAGATGTAGCGTTGAAAATAAGCCAATTATACTTTCAAAGTGTATGACAAAATCTACAATTTTATATTTCTTTCAACGGGGTGCAAAATCATCATATGTAAGCGTTCTTTTCGATCTAAAGGGCACTTTACCGTTCATGTCATGTGTATATAGAGCAAAAAAGAAATTTGAATTGGACTTGTATTACGTTACCCTGGCACCTTGATGAATTGTTTTATGCGTGGGGACTGGGGACTCGTTTTTCTTCTCCATTTTTCAAACTCGTGCCCGTGATGTGTGACGCTATGCTGGGGCGAGGGGTCAGAATATGCACGTGAATATTCCACACTGGCTCTCGAACGGGACAGCCTTGTTCCGGCCGCCCGTTTCATCATGGGTCTGAATTCGGCGCAACGGAAAAATAATCGTGGGACCAGCTGCCAACTGCCATGTCGTCGGAAAGGGGCCACCACCGCATCGACCGTCCGCCTGGTCCATGGCATCTCTCAGAGATTCGTTCACCAAAAAAGTGCAGAAAATTGCAACCTTTTCGTTTTGATTGAAAAAACTTGCAAATTGGCAAAATCCAGCTTCGGCGGATTATCAAATCCAGCCCAGGAGGTAAATGGGCTCCTCTACCTTACGATGGGCCTGCTCGGTACTCAGGCCCATGTAAGGTCGCTCGTTCCTTTCCTCGCACGCCCAACGGCCCCAGCCGAAGCCGGCAGCCGTCCACAGTTTACTTGGCTACTCGCGCCATCTCCTCTCCTTCGCTTCAGTAATTCAGTTCCTCCCGGCCGGCAAGCAAGCCAGCGCTTTGGCACCACGCACAAGTCACCGGCGCCGAAGCCGAAAACCGCACGCGCCCTAACTCACCTCACCGCGCTGCGGGATCGCTTTCATCTCAACGCAAAGCCATTCTTTTCCCTTCATCACTTCAATTTCCCCGTCGACCCAATCATCCAATCCGATCAACCATTGCGTCGCTTTAAAACCAGCGTCGCCTCATGCACAATTCTCGAATTCCGACGCCATCTCCCCTCCCTCAAGAGTCAAGCCTGCCTTCCAAATAAGCATTCGATCTAGCTAGCGAATCACCCCGAGTAGTACGCAAAGCAAAGCAATAATGTCATCGACGGCGGCGCAGTACGGCATCAGCGGCGGCGCGCGTCACCGGACGTGCCGCATGTACTGGTGCTACCAGTGCGCCCGCGCGATCCGCATCATTTCGTACCCGACCACCGACGTCTTCTGCCCGCGCTGCTTCGGCCGCTTCCTCCACGAGATCGACCCGCCGGCGCGCCACGCGTTCCCGCCGCCGCACTTCGTCCCGCACCCGTTCCACCCGCAGCAGAACTACGACACTCACCCGCGCCGCTGGGTCATTTACGGCGCGGGTCCCACCACCATGCCGGGCCGCGCCTTCCGCCAGCCGGCTCCGTCGCCTACGCCGGCGCAACCTCGTCGGCGCGTGCCTTCCCCGCCTCCACCGCCCGTAGCGCGGCGGCCGTCCACGCCGCCGGCAATCGACCCGGGGAACTACTTCACGGGAAGCAACTTTGACGGGCTCGTCGACGAGCTCACCCAGAACGACCGGCCGGGACCGCCGCCCGCGGCGTCGTCGGCGATCGACTCGCTCCCGACGGTGCGGATCACGGGGTCCCACCTGGCGGACGGGTCGCAGGAGTGCCCCGTGTGCAAGGAGGACTTCGAGCTCGGGGAGGCCGCGCGCCAGATGCCGTGCAAGCACGTGTACCACTCCGACTGCATCGTGCCGTGGCTCCGCCTCCACAACTCCTGCCCCGTCTGCCGCTACCAGCTCCCCGGCGCGTCAGACGCCAACAGCAGCAGCAGCAGCCACGCCGCGACTCGCGGCGGCGGCGGCAGGAACAGGATCCAGGACAGGGGCCAAGAGCCTCCGACGATCGTCAGGTGGGGCCCGTTCTCGTGGCTGTGGCCGCCGCGGGGGCTGGACGACTCCGACGACGAGTGGGAGCACGGGCACGGCGGGCGGCACCGGAGGCAGGAGGCGGCCGACGCCGGCGGTAATGACCTGACGGCCCTCCAGTCTTTTACTCTTGTGGCAACCTGCGTCTTCATCTTCTCCTTTTTAGTCTGAGGAGAACACTGAAACATTTGTACATTAATGATGTACAAAGACATGATGGAGGAACATGCAAAATGATTCAACTGTAAATTTTTATTCCTGTTTTTGAGTTTTCATTTTCTTGTGTTTCAGCATTCTACGCATGGTGGCGCTCTCTGTTTCTTATATAGCCCTTCAATCTTCACGAAGAGATGGATGCCACCCTTCCTACATCATGCTCAGTTAAGTGATCTCATCGCTGCTACTCTTAATACTTCCGTGCTAGCAATCTAAACAGCAACTTGGGCAAAGATTTTTGCTAATTCAGTGTTATATTGGTGTAGACATACAGGCGCCCTGATAAAGATTTACGCCAGTTCAGATTTTCAGTAGAGATGGGTGAAAGTCTCGTGTGGAGCTGCATTACTTTACGAAAATGAAATCAAGCCCGATGTAGGCGTGTAATAACGCCCATAGACAAAGAGGCCAGCAGAGTTGAAGGCAGCTCCATGCATAGTTAGTAATGTATGTATCATGGTAACAATGATTTCTGAATGTATCTAAAGAACGAGTGGAGTGATCCTGTAAATATGCATTCTAGGGAATACTGCATGGAACGAAAAATTTCTCATTGGCCTCTCAGCTTAGAAAAAAAAAGGTAATCCAGAATGTACATGACTGTCGACATCATATAGGAGCATAATAAGTATACTTCATTCATTACTGACAAGCATACATAAAAAGATGAATCATAGGTTCCTTTCCCTAGTATCAAATTCTCCCATTTATTTCCGAGAGGGGCAGCCCTTTAAACCATTATTGAGCATGGTCTCAAAACCAGCCTCAAACCCTGCAGTGTATGATGCACTCTTCAGAATCATCTGCAAGGAAAAATCAGAGTTGGTTATGCTTATCGATCTAAAAAAGGCATATGGCGCAAGAGTTAAGGAAATTATCTCCTGATACGGACTATGTGGAAATCTAAAAATAACCGCAAATGTATCACAAAATAATCCAGTTGTACCTCCCTCAAAGAAATCTACTTGTACCAGTTTTATCATATGTATTGGACCAACGCTGTCGACAAATATGTGAATATATGAATTAAACATCTATTGCCTTGATCAGATAATGTCTATTCAAGCCTGGGACATCAAATTTACTAATGTTGTGCTCCTGCTTGAGTATGTGACAACATCCCTCAAAATATGGGCATGAACTCTCAAAAGCACAAAAAGATCAGTATTACTCAGTGTACCTTTAGGCTGTAGCACAGAAAATGGAGTTCAGTTATCTTGTGCATAAGCCTATCATTTTAACTTTAGTTTGGAAAAAAAAAATCCCGATGTGAGAAGGAAACAGATGGATGACTGAATTAAATATAATGTATCATGCGAGAGCAGATTTTCAAAAAAATAAAAGGAAAAGGAAAAGGAAACTAACCATTGTACTCTCCAATTCTGGAGCAACTAGCCCCCTAAGGCCATCAAGATCCAGTTTTGAAGAAAGTTCTTCCGTCGTAAGGTTCAATTTCTTTGATACCTGCAAGGAAATATTAATCAACAATTCAACATAGAGAGCAAGCGACACCCAAAACAAAAACAATAATAGAAACCTCATTTGATTACCTCAGAAAGGAAAAACCGAGACATGAAGGTATCAAACACGTCATTTACACATTTCTCAACATCCGTAGCACTGTTAGGTTTATCTACTTTGCTCTGTGAATTTCCAGCACCCTTGCCCTGAACTTTGGGCTTAGCCTTCCCTTCAGATCACCAAAAAATGTGTAGAAAAACAAGTCATGACAAGATTCAAGGACATAAGACAATGCATATCAGATACCCCCCCCCCCCCCCCCCCCCCCCCCCCCCTAAGACCACAATTTTCCACTTCATGGCTGAACATGGTTGCAAATCATTAGGTGATTTCGTAGATGTATTTCATGACAACTGCAACATCACATTTTTGTTAGGTTTATCTGAAAGCAATCATTAACATTTACTTAACT
Organism: Eleusine coracana subsp. coracana; assembly: GCA_032690845.1. Taxonomy (NCBI): domain Eukaryota; kingdom Viridiplantae; phylum Streptophyta; class Magnoliopsida; order Poales; family Poaceae; genus Eleusine; species Eleusine coracana. The sequence continues at coordinate 68,338,852 of CM064420.1, read as the reverse complement.
GCTAAGTGACCTAGTTCTAGAACCTTGAGAACATGATGTTCGAGGATATTACTCCCCAATAAAATGCTAGTGTTACCTAGCACTTTTCTTTCACTGTCACCTAATAGTAATATACACTAAAGGAACATTCTATTACTATTTGATTCAATATAAATTCCTGGCATAGTTTAAATGGAGATAGAGCAATTAACCGTACACCAACACTTAAAAGAAATCCGGTATGAACAATAGCTTACCTGTCTCTTTCGGGGCGTTATTTTGATGAGTAGCATTAGCAGGTGTCACGTTCTGGACTGGTTGCTCTGATGATATTGGGGTATCTGATGGCACGAGATGTGCTAGATCGGGAGGATTATCTTTACCCACAACAGGTGAAGCCTGGATCAAAACAGTAATATCAGAATGGGTCTTTGATATAAACTTGAAAGACTACCCTGATGACCCAAAACTCAAGTATTACCTCTAAGTCTACATAAGCTGGCTGCTTCCCAATGGAGATGAGAAACTTGTCCAGATTGCTTGAGCTAAGAACTGAGGAAGTAAATAAGAATCAAAGATCAGGCGGAAGTGTCCCTCTCTTTGTGCGAAAAAGATATATAACCATTAGCCAAAGCAAGGATAAATTTGTGCAACTTTCACAAGTGTAGGCTTTCTGGCAGCACGAATGACAATGCACATTTCATATTGCGGTAACGATAAATTTTCGTCAGCTAAAGTAATGGAACAACATCTGTTAAGAAGTTTGATTCCGAACCATACCAATCGTAACATCATTTGTCAGTGGATGGAAGTAGCAGCTCTGTTTAGACTTGAAACCTTGATCTAGTAATAGCGAAACAGCACTGCAAACAAAATCACAGTTTGAATCGATCGGTCAAACAAATAACTCAAAAAGGTAACGGAAAAATATCAGATCTTAAAGTACAAATCATTATGAGACAGAAGCATTGAAGGCGTGAAAAACAAAGCACTTTATAAAGGAAATATTTTAAGTATTCACACAGGTTCTATTTTATTAGTGGCATTTTCAATCCTCACAGTAAGATGCTCATGATGAGAAAACAATATAGATTTCTTCATTTAGGGAACCAGCAAGTGCATAGTGCTCGATACACAAATTGATGGGCCAGACTCACTACTATTATACACAGTTGAAACACAATTAAGGTTGGTAATAGTTCGTCGACAATCAAGGATACAGTATTCAATAAGAGACACAGTAAAAGAAGGTTTCCTACCTTGCAGAGTCGTTTATTAGCGCAAAGGGAGTAACACACCCTAAGGGCACCTGGGCATAATAAATGAGAAAAACATGTTAACATGTTTCTTTTGAGGAAAACAAAAACTAGTAAGTGAAATTAGGTAACTGAACCATCCAAATTGAACTCTATTAAAGCCATCTTGCACCAAAGCCTACAACATCTCAATGAAATACGACAACGAGCCTTCTAGTCCCAAGCAAGTTGGGGTAGGCCAGATATAAAAAACCCACAAGAGCCAACAAAAAAAAAAGCATTACAAGATCTCCTCAATGAATATGAGGAAAAAAAATGAAAGCTAAAACGGATTAACATAAGTAAAAGTAAGTCTCGGTCATGTGCTATAAATTGTATTAATACACATCATAATCTGGGGAAGTCACTCTCACTACAAAATAATAGTTGCTGAACTTGCTTCAAGCAAGTACAATTCCAATAAATATAAAAGCAATATCAAGATTACACCATTTGTAAGTATGGTACGCCCTACATAAACCAGATGTCCTGAAATATAATTAAATAGCAACAAACTTCCTAGGCATGTGTGAGCATGGCAAACTAAAGGATACTTCTTATTGCCCCTCTATATTCACCAACATGGAAACTAAAAATGTAGTATTATCTTTTTGCTTCATTGCTCCTGTTACTAAGGTTAGATGCAAAAGATAAACATTTTTTTTTTTAAAAAAAGCACACACGCATAAAGAGCTGACCTGGAGTACTTGTAACAAATTTTCCTCGGGTGCCATTCGAAGACCGCCTTTCCCCAAACCAAGCCTCTGGGATAGAACTGTGTTGCAATGAATAAATAACAGTAAAAAAAAATACCCAAAAATAAATCATGGAGGAAGAATTGCCAACAGAGTCGCTTACTTTTCATGTCAACTTTGGTGCCCTCGAGGGCAGAAACAACATATAACCGATGCTTCTTATCCTGTGATTAAGAAATCAAGAACATTGAAGCATGTGGTGATGAACAATGGTGGCTCAGTCAACAGAATTACTGGGTTATTTCCCATCATTTGCAACACACATACCTTCAGAAGTAAATTTTTACTCAAGGCGCCTCCTAAATGTCCAACATGTTTTTTCTGGCATAGCAGAATTATTAGCAAGCACAATAAATCGATGGGAACCAATTAAGAAAAAATTATGGCCTTTTTGATTCACTGACCTGTTCTTCTACTGTCAATACAACAGGGTGATCGTAGCACGTGAAGTCTATCTTAAGCTCCTGCAGAAGACAAGAACACCAAATGAGCCCTATATGGCTGGTTCCACAGTTTTCCTAGAGAACAAAAGTAAGTCCTGTAACCTAAGTTATAACATCCAGGGTTGACATTAAGTCAAAATATGATAGCCGTGCAGTATAACTGCACAATTTCACACTTCGATTTACTATGAAACATAAAAGTGGAAGACAACTTCCATATTTCCCAACAGCTGCTTTTACTATTGCTGCATTTATCCCTACTACGATATAGCTAACTCCCAGCAAGATCAAGTTCAACATAAGCATATCGTGATGGTACAATCAGGAGCACAAGAGCATCCACGAGCGCAATCTAGCTGATCCTGAAGGCTACAAACCAACGCGGCCAAGGTAACCCGAGAAGAGGGTTGGAAGAGAGAGTAAGAGAGGGAGAGAAGGGATAGCGCGGCAGAACGGGTGTTGGTACCGACCTGGAGTCGAGCGAGGAGCTGGTCCTTCGTGTACCCCATGGCTCGTGGCTCCCGGCGGCGGCGGTGGTAGGGCTGAACAGAGGGGGAAACTCGTCGAGCGTCTCGGTTTCTCGGATGCGGATGCGAGGGTCCAGGTTGCAGGCACAGCGGGTCGGGTGCGGAATGAGATATCTCGGGTCCCAGTATTGGTCCGAATTGTAGCTGACTCGGAGGGGCCAACTAGGCTCCGGTCAGCGGTAAGATTAGTTTCTTCATCACCTGCGATCAATCTACCCATCGAATCAGAACCATTCATTTCAATGTCTGTTTAAACTTGACCCTTAGATCAGACGCGGTTCCACAATTTACATCTTATGCTTACGAGTTAACAGCCCCCTAAACACGCTCGTCTGGCCGACTATGGCATTTTTTTCTCACCCGACGTCGCGTACCCGCCCGCTCGCACCCGCAGCCGTTAATCTCGCACGCCTGCCCCTTGCCGCAGTTGGCATTGGATGGTTTCCTTGGATGGGCAGGGGCCAGTACATCAGATCCGGCGCCACCATGAGTGATGCTGACTCCAGCGGCAAAAGTTCATCCTCCTTCGACCCCCTTCCCTTTGCCCTTTTTTCCTCTTCTTGAAGTCGAATCTCACTTCATCATGCCAAGCTCGGTTGATTGCCCCTCCATCCCTCCCCTTAACTGCTGCGATGCCTTGGCCTCTATGTTCCTCTACCACTCAGAGATCGCCCCCTGCCCACTGATGTCCCGATTTGGGATTTGCGGGCTACGGATTGGAGGCTTAGTTCCCCGAGATGTCGGGGGCGGCGGCAGAACGGATGGGTGAGGCGAGGTCGTAGGCGTGGCAGAGCAGCGGAGGTTGCGTTCGTGGTATCTTGCCATTAAGAACCTCATCAGCGGTGAATAATAACCTCTTCTCAGGGATCGTTCCGTATTTTGTTTGGTTGCAGTTTGATTTGACCATTTGTCGGGTTACGCGTGTTGGATTGGTGTGGGAGCAGATGAGCTGGACGAGATGATGAAGGTGGATTATGGCACTCACACTCTCGGACCTCTTCGACACTGCTGATGGTGCCTTCGTGCCTAAGTTCAAGGCGTCGACCTTCTCCTTCCACCCTGATATGTTGCTCGCCATTGTACCTCCCGTGATAGGATCTTTGAGAACAGAGGGTGGATCTGATTTGGCCGGGATCTCTGCCTACGGAGGGTGAATAACACCACTGAAGTGCTTGCCCCTCAAGCCCACAGTGTCTGAACGTTCCTAGGTTCGATCATTCTTATTCATATTTTTCCGTATTCATCCCATGTTCCACGAATTTGATCTGGGTGTCTTGATCAACTCTTTTGGTATCTGCGAGAGGGAAGCAAATCAAGCAATAGCTCCTTTACCTAGGTCAACCAAAAACACAGGAAAATATCTATTACTTTGATGTGATCATCTAGATCCCAAAACCTTTGATGTGATCATCTCATGTTATGTACATTATGGATTTGATGTCGTTTTGATTCCATCCAGTTGTAGAGATTTGGCAGTGTGCGGTGATTATGGCAGGAACACCCCAGCAAGCCATGTTGCTAAAAGAACATCCAATTGTGGCATTGATATTGCAGTGGCTCCAAGCTGTGCACGAACGAGAACCACGTGCAAGCAACAGAGCAGTAAGGAAACCTTTACAGTTGATATTCTCAAGTGTCCATTGCTTGTTTGGTGGAATGGCTATCCAGGAAGGTACCACCTTCATCCAAAAATAATAATGGCATACAATGTCTATGTTTTTTAATTGGAGTATAATATTATAGGTGCCCTTGAATACTTTCCTTTCCATAGATTCACATGGACATGAGATTTTATGATTACTGGCTAAACATCATTGATGCTCAATTTTGCAACAGGCTATATGTTTGCCTGAATTGTATGGAAGGAGGTTGGACAAAGTTTTAGTAAATTACAAAATGCTAGGTGAGTTCAGTTGTTCTCATTCTTTTTCATCATAAACAAACTATTCACTTCACCATTTATTTTATCTCTCATACAGTGTTAGGTACCAGTAGCATAATGATATAAAGATAAAATAAATTGATAAATATATCAATATATATACACTTGTAGCTGATGACCTACATAGTTATGGATTATGCTCCAAAGAAACTGAAGATCTGTACTAGCTCTATTTGATCATTGTTCCAAAGATTTTACAATGTCACTTGAAAACAATATTGCATTTTATTACTCTAAATTGACTTTGTTATCAGAATCTAATTTGGAACTTTCTCCCATATGTTAAATTCAACATAGGCTAATCCTAAATGGGGACATTGCTTCAAGCTGTGCGCTCTAATTTATAAAAGTTTGATCTAAACAAGGTTAATAAGTTAGATGGCATATATAACAACTCTTGAATGTCGTGATATCTATTCTCTCAATATGAGCAGATTGTTGCATCAGTTGACCTTTGAATAGGATCTTCTGTCTTTGTATATTAAGGTTGTACTACTGTCCGTGCACTGAATCTGCTATTATTTTATCTCATATGATAGAATGCAGTAGTCATACAATATTGTCACATGCATATTATGTGTTGCTTCAGCTGGAATGCAGAGTACAAACGGGTAGTCTCAGCATTGACTTGTTGTCACCATGCACTTAAAATATATTATCTTTTATGATATTCAAAAAGCTTGCACTTACAAACCTGTGAGCTTGTTCATGCATTTTTAGTTATCAGAAAAAAATAAACATATTAGACATTGTATTAAAATAGAAGATGTTTCATTTCAAATTTGAATATCTGGTGGTAATAAGAAAATGTTTATTTCCTCTGTAAAGGTTCTAGATTTTTGTGAGGTGATAAATCAACACAAAATTTGTTAAAACCTGTTGATTGTCTTTTTCCTTTTGAATCTGAGAACTGTAAAACGCCTTGTAGTTTGGAAACTCTAGGACATTGGAGCGATCTGGATTTGCAAGGAACAGAATTTGGAGCCTCGATGGAGAGAATCTGGCAACCAATCATAATGGTATTCATTTGTTATGGGCAAATATGTGTTTTCATCGTCCTATGACTGCCATACTTTATGTTTCAACTAAATAAGGGCTACATGTCAAAGTCGTCATTGAGGTGCATGGTCAAATAACTGGAACTACTTCTGATACTATTTTCTGGATGCACTCCTTTCACAGTATTTTGCGGAAATATTGTCAAAGTCTATTCATTTTCTGAGATTGAGGGCCTTGTATATCTACAACCAATTAATCCTTCATTCTATTGTATTCATTTTTCCTGACAAAAGAAAAAACTGAACAAAGCTGATACAATCTAAGTTTGTGATATGTGAAAAAACAAAAGACGGTTCATTTGTGACCAATATAACTGGCATCAGGCTTTCTTGTAACATAACCATTAATTTGACAAAGCTTTTATTTGTAAGCATACTGCATGTGCTTTTACAGTTGTTGTGTTTCATAATCTATTATTTATTTCTGCTGCAGAGTGCAAAGACAAACCTGAGTCCTGGTTTGATGGAAACTCTACTCTTGATAATGACGAATGAGTGTTAAGTCAAAACAATTACTTGCTATATGGTGGAAGCTCTGCTCTTGGTAATAACGAGCACACGAGAACTGGGTCATAGACAATTAGACATTGATATTGGCTATGAATGGCCACACTGCTTCTGAAATTATGCTCTCTGTTATTAAATAAGCAAGGTTAAATTGTCTGGCGTGTATAACAGACCCATAGATGACCTTTCTATGTGTTTCAGATGTTGGGTGGGTCAGGTACGATGACGAGTATTCTAATGACAGGTGGCCCAGGTACGATAACACAATTGAGGACAAAATATGATGAAATATGGTACTCTCTACAAAATCTAGGTACATTTATTTGTAGCCCATTAATCATATTCAATGTTTAATTATTAATCAGATGTCTCAGAGTTAACTCCAGGTGCATCTTGTTGTAAATGGCCTTTGTATGTTAAACAAACTACATTGTGTTACGCTAGGTGGAACTAAAACTATCAGATTTTAGCACTCTGTGGAGAAGCTATCCCTTTATGACCTGTGGTACATCAGTTCTAATTTCCCATTCTATTGTGTGATGCCTATGCAACTGGATTATTTTAATTTGTGATTTCAAGTGATTTGATATGATAAGACCTTTATAGTAAGCGAGGGAGTATAAGAACCTTATTATGGTTTTAACATTGTTGACAAAATTGACAGTTTTGTTATAAATATGTGATATTGTTCCATTAAGTGATTATATAATAGAGTTCATGTAATTTAATTCGGTTGCTCCATAAATGTGAATGTGAACTCTTCTTATAGAGAATAGAGATTAGAAATGTTGGATGTTACTAGAACAGCAATTTGATATCAGATATCGCTTGAGTTTGTTAGCAAATCATCCACCACACTGCCGCATGCTATAATGTCTTGAAATTAAATGTGAGATAAGCAGTGAAGTTATTTCTATGATTTTGAGCTCTTTGGTTGGTTTTGCATCACAATTCAATAAACTTTGTTCATCAATCTATGGAAGCAGGTTGGTTGATTATGGCAAGCAAGACAAGGAAGTGTTCTCATGTTTGGCTAAGAAGCTGGAGAAACATAAGCCAGAGAAGATTTTGTTTATTTTCTTTGAAATTGAGCATGTTGCTGGAGAGTTTGTGATTGTACGTGTTCTCTCCGTGATTGGCAAACATCTGGGTCACTAAAGAACGGCTGAAACAAAATGTCAAGATCATTATAACAAGCTAGCTTTTGTTAAAGCTAACAAAATGATGTCTTGCATACTATTGTCAATTAGGTGGGAGGTAGATTATGGTGCTGTTATTTGGTATACTACAAACATGACCTATTTATTCTTTCAATACTACTATTGACTCTGTGTAGCATAATCCCTTCTCTACTCGCACGCCTCAACACCATTGAAAAAAGATGTATCATTAATTTGTCTTTTAACACATATTTTCAGTTAGTACATGTTAGATTTGTAAAACAATGGCGACGTGTGTGTTGCACTTACAAAAAACTAGTAGTGTCTAATGCTTTTCTCCGGTTACAGCAGCCAGCGCCATATGGTTTGGAGGCATCACTGTCAGTCTGACAAGCCATGATGTTATTATTTTTTGAAACTAAAAAAATACGTAGGCTATAAACCGTGAATCTAAAAGAAAAACCGATTTCACCTTTATGTTCTTCGTGACGAGATCTTTCAAACTAGACCCCACTTAATTATATTTGTATGTTTTTATCAAAAACAAAAAAAATGTTGATGTAACAATTATATTTAATAAGCCAACATTTTATTTAATTCTTCCAGCATTTTTATTTGTTACATCAATATTTTATTTTGTTCTATCAATATTTTTATTTGTTTTGTTAATATTTTATTTTGTTTGTTCAACATTTTATTTTGTTGAGTATTATTTTTCTTGTTGGTCCAACTTTTTTTCACGTTCATCAATATTTTTATTTTGCTAGTCTAATATTTTTGTTTTATTTGGTCAACATTTTTATTTTGTAGGTCCGTCATTTTTCAAACTAAATTCTTCAAATATTTTGCACACTAAATTTTTGAAATACATTGCACACTAAATTCTTCAAATATTTTACACAATAAATTTTACAAATGCATTGCACATTAAATTCTCTAATAAGCTGACAATTTCTATCATCGTAGGAGACGATGTTGGATTCCTAAAACATGTGGCAATAAACACTAAATTATACAACTTCTTTGTACATAAAATTATTTAACTATTTGGCACATTAAATTCTCCAACTCATTAACACACTAAATTCTCCAACTTTTTAATACACTAAATTCTCTAATTTCTTTGCACACTAAATTCTTCAACTCCTTGTCACACTAAATTCTCGAACCACTTAACACACTAAATTCTACAAGTCCTTGGTACATTAAATTCTACAAATACATTGTACACTAAATTCTCTAGTGAGCTGACAATTTCTATCACCATAGGAGACGATGTAGGATTTTAGGGCCTAACCCATGTGGCAATAAACACTAAATTCTATAACTCCTTTGCACACTAAATTCTATAAATGCTTTGCACACTAAATTCTCCAACTCCTTTACACACTAAATTCTTCAACTTCTTGGCACACTAAATTCTCCAACTCTTGACACACTAAATTCTACAACCCTTGACACACTAAATTCTCCAATGAGCTGACAAATTTTATCACTGTAGAAGACGATGTTGGATTCTACAGCGCAAACTATGCGACAATAAACACTAAATTGTACAACTCCTTTGCACACTTACAAATGCTTTGCACACTAAATTCTCCAACTCCTTTACATACTAAATTCTTCAACTCCTTGACACACTAATTTTTTCAACCCTTTGACACACTAAATTATACAACTCCTTGACATACTAAATTCTCTAATGAGCTGACAATTTCTATCGCCGTAGGAGAGGATGTTCGATTCTAGGACCCAATCTATGTAATAATAAATACTAAATTCTACAACTTCTTTGTACACTAAATTCCACAAATACTTGACACATGGTTTAGGCTATGTATCGGACAACAAAAATATGTGGACGTTGATGATATTAGATAGCTAAGAAAAAAAATGTTACAACAATAAAAATAAAAAAGACAAGAAAAATGTTGGAATAACAAAAAAAATTGATGAGACAACAAATATTCAAGTATATTGATACAAGGGATCCATAATGTTAGAACAAAACATAAAGTTGAAAAAATATTTAAACAACAAAAAAAAATAAGAAAAGAATGTTGAAAAAATAGTTCAATAAATGTCGATTCACCGCTAGGTCATATGTTGGGACAACAAAAACAAAAAAGTTGTTAAGCCAATAGAAATATTAAGAAAAGTAAGATGAAAATGTTAGTATAATAAAATCTAAATTCTATAAAATGTTAGAGTTACCGATGTGTCGTTAACATGGTGAGCAACAAGTATTGAAACATGTTGATACAAGAGATCATAGATGTATAATGAATAATAAGAGTCAACAATAAGATTTGTTGAACCAACAAAAAATTTTTTAGATGAACGGAAGAAAATATATAATAAAAAAAAGAAAAATGTTGGCTCATCAAGTATAGTTGCTGGATCATTATTTATTATTATTTTTTTAAATTTTTTGAAATATAAGCAAGTGTGGTCTAGTTTTGAAGATCTCATCACGAGAAACATAATTGTAAAATTGGTTTTCCGTTTGGATGAATGATTCGTGCTGTACGCCTTTTTTTAGTTGAAGAAGAGCATGATGTCAGCATTACTAGCAGCATTTTTTTTTTCATTTCCAGTTAATGACACCCACCTCCTGCTATTAGGGTGTGTTTGGTTTCGGGAGAAGGTGGGACGGGATGGAACCATCCTAGTTTTTAGGAATGGGACGATCCCAGTTCGTGTTTGTTTAGAGGGATAAGACCATCCCTATTTTCTGTTTGATTGGAGGGACATAGAGGGATGAGATGACGACCTCTTCACACATGTTATCTGCTCTTCCAGTCAAGCATTTCATCGAACAACTAGAGTGCATGCTTCCACGTCCTCTACCTTGTCTCCGGTGAAGGAGAGAACTGGTAAGAATTGTTGCCTTGACCCGTAGCGCGCGGAGGATGGAGGTCGTCGGCTTCCTCCGACCCGCGATGTGCACCGAGGCGGGGGTGGGAGGAAGGAGTTGGATGAGGAGGAGAGGAAGGGGGAGGAAGAGGAGAGCGAGAGGAGGAGCGGCGAGGCCATGGCTCTGCCATTGCAGCTGCCGTTGGCGGAGGCGGAGCGGCTGTGCGAGCGATGTGGGAGGCAGCGGTCAAGGGCGAGCGCGATGGAGGAGGTGCCGGCCCAGGGCGACAACCGACTGCGGGCAGGCCGGAGGTGACAATCGCACGAGCACGTGGTGTCCCGACGCGTCCGCCGCCGGGGATGCCGAGGTCCCGATGCTGTGCCACCCCCGCCTCGGGCGAGCTCTGCCACACACTTGCCTCATCGCGCTGCCATGTCCTGCTCGTCGCGCCATGGGCGTTGGCCGGCGGCCGCTCTGCCATGTGCGCTAGTCTGGTCATGCCGCGCTCTCACCTGGCCGGCGTTGGCCTGGTTGCGCTGCCCTGCCGCGCGCTTGATGGCCCCCACCTGCCTGCGCCGCCCTACTCGCATGGCTGCGCTCTTGCTTGCCACGCCTAAATGTTGCCTAGAGCGGGGGTTGAATAGCCAAGTATCCTTAAAGTTACTTAATTTAAACAATTAATAGCATATGAAAACTTTGTCCGACTGAATTGTCCGACTGTAGTAGGATATTGTCCGATTACTTCAAATATCCGACTAGAGCAGGACAATATCCGACAACCTCGCAGCGGAAATTAGATCAGTCGATGGAACGGACAAGTTTGCACGATTCAAGCTAGTAGAAGCAAGCTAAGAAAACAAGAAGGCAACAACAAAAGGGGCATTAGCTAGCAAGCAACCTACACATGCAAATATAAGAAAGTAAGCACTACAACTAGCTAGATAATGAAACAACAAGCGAGGCACACAAGCAGGAATTAATCAAAGATAAAAAGGAGACAAGGAGACACAAGGATTTTTTCACCGAAGTTCAGTTCCACAAAAAATCTTACGTCTCTGTTGAGGGATCCACCAAGTACCGGGTCTCTTTCAACTCTAAACCTCTTCAAGCTACCACCAAGGCAATCTTGACCTTCACTATGAATCTTCACAAGGGAGGGGCCAACACAAACTTTCCGCGTCTCAACCACAAACTTGGGATCTCTCCAGGCGACGCCTAACCATCTAGGGGATGAATCCCCAAGAGTAACAAACACAAATGACGTCGGTGTTGAGGATGAACCAAATGCTCTTGAGTGGAATGTATTGCTCTTTCAAATCTCCTCAAATCTTCTCTCAAATCCACCAAAGATTGGAGTAAAAACCAAGAAAGGAGAAGTGGAGTGCTCAGAAGTGTTTGGAGTGTGTTTTTTAGCAGTGGAAGTGGCCAACCGACCAAAGGGGGTCGGGGTGGCTTTTTATAGTCGAGACATGAAGAAGAGCCGTTGGAGAAAAACATAGTCGGACATTGTCCGACTAGAGTCAGACATTGTCTGACAAATTGATGTGCATGGCTTTGGAGTCTGAAAAGATTGTCCGAGGGACTCAGACATTGCTCTGGTCATTGGGTAGTCGGACATTGTCCGATGGAGTTGGATATTGTCCGACTCGAGAATGTGCATGGTTCTGGAGTCCGATGGGATTAACCGATGGGGTCAGATTTTCTGGAGTCGGACATTTTCCGGGTGAGTTGGATATTGTCCGGTGAGTCGGACATTGTCCTACTAGTGTCGGACATTGTCCTGCTCCGACTGGGGAAACACTTGTGCACGGTTCTGTAGTCCGACTACGTTGTCCGACTACATTGGAATTTTTGGAGTGTGCAAGGTTCTGTAGTCCGATCAGATTATCCGATAGGGTTGGTCATTGTCCGACTACAAAAGATTTTGTGGGGGAATTTGATTCTAGAAAAAATGATTTGAGCATTTGGTCTTTCAACACTTATTTCCTTTGTGTCCCCCTTGATAGTACGGTGTACCTATTCTCAAGATGAAAGATAAAAATAATAAGCCTTGATTCTTGAGTGTAGATACTCTTTTTCTAATATTTGCACTTTGTTGGCTTTTTTTTTCTTTCTCTCTTAGACTTCCTTGTTCTCATATTCATCAATAATTAGAAACTGTGCACATTCTCAATGAAAATATTAGTCCTCTTTAATTATATTGACGTCAATCACTCAAAACCACAATTAGGGGCCTAGATGCACTTTCAACGTCCCTGCAACCTCGCCTGGCAGCAGTTCTTGGTGAGCTCGCATAGCCGCGTCATGTCTCGGGTGAGCCTCCATGCCAAGCTTGTGCCTTCACAACCTCCAAGCGGTGATGGGAGACGAGGTTGGGAGCTCGACTGCTCAGTCTCTGTGGCCAAGTGCGTTGGGCAACGGGAGATTGGAGGGCGGCGAAGAGCAGCACGAAGACGGAGATGACGCCGTTCAAGTGGGATGAGTTGATCCGATCAATTTCGGAGGGCCAACTCGTCCCACATATTAACCGAATATTCCTCTCGTGGGATGGGTTCATCCCAGTTGTCTCCGAATCAAACACAACGAAAATAGGGATAGGATGGTCCCAGGACATCCCTTAAACCAAACACACCCTTAAGCTCCTTCCATCCACTACCAGCAGTCCAGAAACTCAGACTCCGCATTGTAGGTCGTCAATTGCTCCGTCGTGACCCTCTCTCTCTCTCTCTCTCTCTCTCATACAGGTCAGATTATGTCAACTTTCTGATTCCATATATGATTGGATCATTCTGTCACTAATATATTTATAAACCTTAGATTATTTTTCATGTTTGTCAATAGATATGTATTCAATTATAAATAGAATGGACACCCTTGATCCTTCTATTTACTGTGGATGCGCTAATTTCACTTCAAATCAATGGATTTCTTTTTGAGCTGTCACTGGTAACATGTCTGGTTATCCATGATAGTCCTTGCAGCATGCTTTCATTTCAATAGTCTTTTTTCTTGACTATCAAAGTGAAAATATGTCGGAGCCACCAGTGCAATATGTCGGAGCCACCAGTGTTGTCACCCATACTATAACTGATTTTTTTTGTTTTGCAATCCTCAAATTTTACCATTTTAACATATCTTTAGAAGATGCAAACCACTAAAGGTCCATAATTACTATTTCTCTCTTCTCTGATGAAGCCACATCACCCAAATTGTTTTAACCGTCTGATCATTTGTTTGTTCTCCATCATGAGCGTCAAATACATCCATTGGCAGCATTAACAAGCAAGTGAACAGACTTGCAATTATCCTCACGTATGACTGTGTAACTCCAGCAATCCAAACCGCCATATGTGAAACGTCTCACCATTCCAGTTAATGATACCCACCTCCTGGTATTAAGCTCCTTCCATCCACTACCAGCAGTCCAGAAACTCAGACTCCGCACTGTAGGTCGTCAATTGCTCCGTCGTGACCAAGCTCTCTCTCTCTCTCTCATACAGGTCAGATTATGTCAGTTTTATTGGATCATTCTCTCACTAATATATTTATAAGAGTTGTTTTACGGTAGACCAAAAGATATTGTCTTGATAAATTAAATAACAAATAGAACAGAAAATTGTAATATCCCATACTTCCCGCACCTCTCTTTCCCTGATTTACTGTCACTTCCACACGTGTCTTTTCTCTAACATTGTACAATCAATTATGTGTCATGATTTATTGATAACTCAATATATGTCAGATGCTGTTATGTTAATTTGCTTTGGTCGCATCATGTATTTAGTTTTATTTATTCAAATCATCTCTCACATCCATATACATCATGCAAAATAAGTTGTTGTCACATTACACATGTGTACGGATTGATGAGTAGATCTACACTAGGAGTGTACAAGAAACAAGACCATGCCATGCATGCATCGTGACTTTTTGTTGATCAGATTTGTCACATCTATTATTGACATATATATGAAATAAATACAAATTAAGAAGGCTATGTCACGTTTTTTCTCACTGCCAAAACATAATTAAGAAGGCTATGTCACGTTTTTTCTCACTGCCAAACTTAATTAAGAAGGCTATGTCACATTTTTTCTCGCTGCCAAAACTTATCACAGTATTTGGTAACATGTGTGGCCACAATAAACTTGATAATAAGGCTGAAAATATGCATGTCATGCACGGTCTTTCCAAAAAAAAATTGGTACGCAGGCTAAAAATCTGGTATATGCCGAAGACTTCCTAAGTTTAAGTTTGTTAGTTATGGAAACCAAAAGATTTATTTTTATCTTAACTATTACCTTCTAGGAGATAATAGACTATTTTAATCTTTAAGATCTACTCAAATGAACGGCTCACAATTATTTGAGACTACCTTAAAATCTCTCGTATATAAGGATGAAAATTAGAGATAGACTCCCTAAATAATATAAACCGTAACACGAGAGGACACCTCTCACACACCTCCTAGACATCTCTAGACCTCCTAGACATCTCTAGTGAGGACTCAAAATTGGATTATATTCCAACAAATTTCATCTTGAGACGAATTCCAACTTGTAACAAATAAAGAATTATTAATAAACTTCCTTCAATATTATATAACATCGAACACCAACGAGTCACTGGGACTCAAACGGTAGCATCATTCAAACTTCATAACTTCACATCCAACATAGTGCTTAATACTCTTTGCGATGAAGAGTATATCAGAACTACTACTTTGAGCAAAAGCAACATAGCCATAACCATCACTGATCCAAATAACGAACCATTATCACTGTCTTATATCGGAAAATAAGACTTAGTAGAAACCATGTCAAAAAACCAATCATCAGCAATAAAATCTACAACATCAATGGAACGCTTTGGGCCCAACGAAGCAAAAATTTGCAGACTCATGAATACACAGTGACTGTACCTCGACCAAAGAGATTAGAAATCAATAACTTGATATCCAAGTCATATGCGTATAGCAACTCTGGTTAAAACCAATTCTGCATATACACATAGTAGTTACACACAGAGAAGGATGGTATTAAAGGCTGTTTGGATGCTTTCCAATGTTAACCTTACTAAATCTTGGCGCTACCAATATAAGGGTAACACCAAAACATTGGTAAAATAATGTTTGGATAAAAACCATACTAAATTTTGGCATCGTTATTACTATGGCATGG
The DNA here is from genome assembly GCA_032690845.1 of Eleusine coracana subsp. coracana. Classification (NCBI taxonomy): domain Eukaryota; kingdom Viridiplantae; phylum Streptophyta; class Magnoliopsida; order Poales; family Poaceae; genus Eleusine; species Eleusine coracana. The sequence goes on along the minus strand of CM064420.1, from coordinate 68,323,149 downwards.
GTCTCACATGTTAGTACAAAAAATTTGATTGAAATATAGTCAATTAAGATCTAGTTTTGTAGATTAAATTACAAAGAGTATTATAGTGTTATTAGTTCACAAATCAGATGCACTGTTTAAGAAATATTATCATCTAAAGATACTTAGTCTAAAAATGTTGAAGTTTGTGCCATCCACTAAATAATTGCCACGTCAGAAGTTAGAGGGCCAGCTCCTGCACCAAATTTTGGCGCTCGTTTTGCTCGTCCACAACAATGTCAATGCTTTGCTGGAGTTTCTACTGCACTCTACTAAATTTTTGTTGACGTTGCCAAATATTGGAGCAGAACCAAATAACAGCTAATTACAAGGGCATGACCAAATGTTGGTAAGGCATGCATCGGTAGCCATCCAAACATACCTTTAATCTCCTAGTCCAGGAACAACGGTGGATCTCCGCCAAAAACACCATAAGAAACTTCAGAAACAATTAATTTGCAGCACTTTGGTAGAGCCTTGTGTATACGAAGTCAAATCTGCAGAATACCTAGTATGCTTACGTATATATTCAGCAATCAAACTGAAAACCAATCTCTTGGTAGCATTCACGTGTGCGTGTAGCAATCTGACACAAAAATGATTAATCGGTGTGGCTGATTTCTTGGCCGAGTTACATCTCCATCTGTATCTAGCAGAGTTAAAGATGTTTAAATAATATAAACAGTAATATAAGAGAACTTCACCTCTCATACCTCCGATGACATTTTTAGTGAAGACTCAAATTGGAATCATATTGCAACACAATTCGCGCCTGGTACTGTGCGTGAGTACTGGATTGAAGCGGTGCTACAGGGGTGCCTGTGATAGGGTCTGTATGGTAGCGTCCTTGTAGGTGTTTCCTGGACCGTACTGATGAGCATGTACGTGTCGATATGGCGGCACTGCAGGTATACGGGGACAAGGGGAGCGACACTGTACACTCAAATCCTGTCCTTGCCGTCTGCGATTCACCATGTCGGTCGTCCGTCCGTCGGGTTCAGTTCACAGTTCGTCACTTCGACGGTCGCTATCGCTACTTGTCGAAGCCCACTTTGGTGTATAAAGCGGCCCGCCTGATACCATCCACGGTAGACGGGTTAAAGAGGCCCACCTGATGCTGCCCATATGACAAATGGAACCCAGCCCGATCTCATTCCCTTTCTTTTTCTCCGGAGCCAGGAACGACGACGACGGAAGCCTAAGCTGCCTAACGTAACGCGGCGCGGCAGCGACGGGGCTGCGAACCAGCACGTACAAAGACTGTATAATGATTTTTCATGGGAAGAAAGTCGAGACTCGAGAGGCGAGTCATTTCTTTCCTATGTCCTTGTGTATTTGGTCATATATCTCTATTACTACTATTAATTTCAGTACAATTGTCTCTTTCACCATTTTTTTTTATCCCCTGCCCCAAAACTTATGTCCCTACGTTAGAGTCCAAGGAATAAAACAAATCTTGGTGTAGCACGTTTATAGTCCAGGAAATAAAATACATGTATCCATTGGGCCTCTGCCTCCTAGCCGTGAAACACAGTCCGAAAGAAAGCAAATATGTGCAGGATCTCAAGTACACGTCTAAAAAACCGTTTCTGTTTCACATATTTCCCACACATATGGCCAGGGTAATGTGGCTGCCACCAGACGTCGGGCCAGCGCAGGAACGATCTTCTGGACCCGGAACAAAACGTATGTTGCCAAATGTCGTCTCCTCTTCCCTGCCCCGTGAAATAGATTCCCGAAAGAAAACATATATGCGAACGATCTCAAATACACCCGAAAAACTGTTTCGATTTCACGTACACACGTACGATCGCTTTATGATCAGGGTACCAGTGGCTGCCACCACACGTCGAGAGGCCAATGCGGACGATCTCCCTATACCGGCAGCTGTTGCCAAACGTTGAGAGGCAATAAATCAGTGTTGTGGAGGGAGTGAAAATCCCACATATAGTAGCGACCATTGTGGAGAGAGTGAAAATCCCTCATATAGTAACGAATGAAAAAGGAACTGTCTGGCACAAAGAAGAAGAGATTTTCTCTTATCAGTTTTCAGATAAAAGCTGCAGAAACCGGAGGTAGATTCTCAGAGCGTCTCCAATAATTACTTCTTAGCTGTCTCTTAGAATTATCTATTGGAGAAAAAAAAGAGAGAGAAGACAACTAATTCTTCTTCAAGAGGCAGCCTCTAAAGAAAAATAAGACACTTAAATATGAACCCCACTCCTTTTTAATTCTCTATAAGAGGTAGTTATTATCTTTTAGCTAACTCTATCATTGGAGAAGCTACAACAATGCTGGCGGAGGGTCAAAGGTGTTGACCATGTGAACCCTACAGCTCTAAAAAGTGACATGCATATGGGACCGGATCACTTGTCTCGAGAAAAAAATAGCAAATCTCGTCCATCTGATAAACACAGCGGTCGAACATATGTGTGGGAAATATATACGCGTGTTGTGGAGCTCTTCTAGCTTCTGCCAGATGCGAAGGTGTTGTGGAGCTCTTCTAGATGTTGCCGGAGGTAGAGAAGATTACAGGAATGTAACCAGGCGTAGTCGCATTGTTCATTAACAGTTAAGCCGATATGAACAATCTCCTCGTGACCAGGGTACTGGCGGCTGCAACTGGATGTCGAGAGGCCAACAAATTAATGTTGCGGAGCTCTTCCGGCTGCAGGTGGATGTCATGGCTATTGCGGAGCTCTTCCGACTACTACGGGGCGTTGAGGCTGTTGCGGAGCTCTTTCGGGCTGCCTGACATCGAAAAGATTACAAGAACGTAATAAGGCATTGTCTCCGGATTCGCAAGGTTCATTGGCAGTTAAGCCACACCGATTAAAAATGATCAGGTCTTCACCTTTTCCTTCTAATACACCTACATCATTTAGGTATACAGTCAAGCTACTACTACAACTTTAAGAAAGATAATTTTGGTATATCATAATTGTGTGGCACCAAAGCAAGTATGCAGTCGCATGTTTTTTTATGTAGAGGATGTTTATTTTTGCGTAATCCATGGTTGAATGCCTCAATCTGATTTGCCTCCAACGCTTGATTTTGTTGAAAAGTAACCTACTTGTATTCAGTTTCAGACTTTCAGTTTGACAATTTCAATTATGAAATTAGTTTATGTGTGAAGTCTTAAGTTATATTAGGTGTCAAATATATCTAGGATACTATGAAAGTTTTTTTTAATACATCATGAGTGTAACAACCCTAAAATAAAAATGAATGCATTTCATCTCATGAACACCATGTCATTATTTTTTGAAACATTTTGTAATATGATTTTTGGTGAAAAAACAGATTTTCAAATGGTTTGGATTTGAAATTTAAGCAATAAAGAAAAAGTTTCAAAATATTTTTTTATATCTCTCCCTTAATTTTCTGGTAATTTTCTACAGTCATAAGGGTCTTTTTTGTTAATTCCTTGGAAGAGGGGTCTTTCTGCAATTTTACCATCGCGTGGGACCCGCCTGTCTGTCTCTCTCTGTGCCGCTCCCTGCCCGCACCTGGGTCAACGTTTGTGCAGCGCTCCCAGCGCCACGCAGCTGCTGGCTGCCAGCACAGCCTGGCGCCGCCGCCCGCGCCCGGGAGAAAAATCTCCCCGGCTCTCTCTCCCTCTCGCATCTCTCTCTGAGTCTCTCTCTCATTCTCCCCCTTTTCACTGTTTCAACAGAACCAGACCACCATTGATACCCAGCTCGAGCTCGGACCCTATCGCCCCGGCGCCTCCCCGACCGAGCTGAAATATTGTTTTGATTCACTATCTTAAGTGTAGACTATGAATTTGGAGTTTTAGTGGCCGCTCTGTGCTTGCCATCGTGCAACCATGGCTGGAGCTTAAGCTCCAGGCCTGGATATGCCGTGGCTGGCCACTGTTTGGCCCTCTACGTGGCTGCACAGTGAGAGGCCAGTTAAAATTTCCTTGTATTTTATGAATGAAAATAATTGCAGAAAATACTAGCCACTTCATTAATTTATAACCAATATTTTAGACCTCCTAAAATAGTGTGACCAGTTTTTTTAGGCTCTAAATGTTTTTCTCTACCACTTTATAAAATAAAAATAAATAGTTATCTTTCCATAATTTTAGGTAATTAATTAAGTTTAGAAAATGCTTTTAATTTGATAATTAAGTTATTAATTCCAGGTTTAATGTTTTAACCTATTAGATTATATTAATTTATAATAGGGTAATTAAGGGTAATCAACTTTAATTAAGCATATTAAACATGTTAATCCCTCTTAATAAATAGGCTTAATCACCTTTAATTAGAAAAAAATTCTTCAGACAAGTTAATTAAATCATAATTACTATTTTATCGTACCATCATTTCTAACATATGCATTTCGCACTGGCATTACTAACACCGACGTACGACACATCGACATTTGTATAGGACCTGCGAACGTCGAGCCACCCGTCGAGATCGAACCCGAAATGGTGATCATCGAGACCGACTTCACACCTAAAGCGTCGTGTCCGGACGAACTCAAGGCAAGCCCCGGTGCATCCCACCTATGTTTTTAAATTCTTTCTTTATTACAGTCAGTTAAGTCATGAATGTGCACTAGGTTTTAGGAATTGATTGATATCCACCTGCATCATTACTAATTCCTATGATGTCTTTATACTATACAGGTATAGATAGCACGATAGCCGCTATGCTTATGTCATAGGAATATCGGTAGCACTGCATAGGATGATCTTAAAGCATGTAGGCTTTAAGTTGATTGATTTTATTGAGAATTCCAATGGAAGTTGATGATGATGATGAGACCGGACGGGCCCGTAGAGTAAAGAGCAAAGACTGGGTCTTGTAAGGTGGCAGCCCTGTCCGTGTCAACTTAGGACCATGTCGTTGGTGGTTTCGTGAACAAGTATTGAACAATACCATCTACATGCTGGTATATGGGACCTAGTAAGTTGATGTACCCTAACTACCTCAATGGTGGAACATAGCCAACTTTCTTTCTCGGCTGTTAATGAGATTGAAGTCTCACGGGAGGGAAATGATGGTCGCTCACGGATAATGTCTGGGACGGGTATCACGTGAGATCTTCATATTCTCGAGGAAGTTGGAAATGGATCGACCTCTGGTTGGTGTTAGCGGGAAAAGTTGTCATATATGACCAATGCGGTACGTATATGTCGTGTAGTCAGGTTTTAGCCAGCTGGTAGAAATTGATTCGAATTACTGTCCCTCACAGCAATGAGTACCGCTATTTCACTTGGCGCGAACGTAGACAATTGAGAGTAATGAGAAGAGAAGAGTTGGATCAGCTAAATTATTCTTGCTTGCAAAACTTGATTACAGTAGTTGCAGGGTGCAAACCTTATTAATAATAAACTTTAACTTGAGCTAAAATTTGAAAGTAGGAATTCACTAGTAGTGTTTTTTTTGCAAAACTGAGTAAACCCACCAGCCAAAAGGCCTATGCATACTACATGTCGGCCTTAGCGAGCCATGTTGACGGGTTAGTCTTGCTGGCTTTGTTCACAATGTTTTTCCCAGAGAACCACTCATATCCATATGGCTGGTCCGAGAACGTGCCAGGAGAAGGGCAACTTTCAGAGGAAGGTTCAAATCAGTGGAATGTTTCCCATCCCTTGAGGAATAGAAGGCCAGCCTCGCTTAGAGACCGTAGTAGTTGAACTAGTTAGAAGCAAAGTCTCTATTGTGAGACAAACTTTCTGTTTCTAGTTTTTAAACTCTTAAGTTGTAATAAGTGCTTTTTGCTGCACAACTATAGTTGTTTTCGAAAACCTAGTTGTATTATATCATGGTGTAATATATTATGAGCTTGTATGAATGTATGTGCTATTGTAACTCACTTCATCGAGTGTTCTCCTGTACTCGATCCTGGTTATCCCGTAGGAGATGTCACAATGAGATCATTGCATACACTATACTGGAGTGAACATCACGCATAGGATAATAGCTTACCTTATACGCTCCTGCTCATCATGTTCCTTTTGATCTTGAAGTAAAATCGGTAGTATAAAGTGTCGTTGCATTATAGTAAAGCCCTTTTGATCTTGAAGTAAAATCGGTAGTATAAAGTGTCGTTGCATTATAGTAAAGCCCTGGATTGTCATGTGCCAAGCTGTTTGCCATGCGCATTATATCAGGCACACGACAAATTGAAGATATGCTGTGTGTCACAAAGAAGGCATGCATGTTTGATCAAACCTGTAGAAAACAAGTGGGCATGCATGTTTGATAAACTACAGAAAAATGAACATGAGTTTTATCAGTAGTGTGTTTTTACAGTATCAATAAAAAATGGACAATTTATTTAGATCCGCTTATGTTTTATTTGTTGTATCTTTTTAAAGACCGTAGTAATGCACGGATACTTTACTAGTACTTCTATATATTTTTGCTCATGCATCTAAATACCGGACCCGTCAAGCCATCAGCTGGAAACAACGACAACATAACATGCCGAACTACGCTGGATTTCCATGGTTACGTGCCCGCAAAGTGCAGTACGCTCATCTTGTAGCGCTTCGACATGGAGTACTGATATTAGTTTGTTTAAAACCTTCGTGTCGTACGGCCATGGGGAATTGAAGAACCCAAACATTAAGCACACCCTAGTCATGTGGTCAACTAGAGATTCATGTATACCTCTTACATGTCTAATACTAGCATCTAGATTCATTCAATCATGTCGACAACAATCACCATCAAACTTAGCAATGCTCTCTCAGTCTCTCTAACTGCTGAAAGTTAGCAAGGGATATAAAAAATTCATAAGAAGAAAGCAAGGGATATAAAAAGGTTGACCATAAAGGAGAATTGCTGCTCATCTCTATACTTCTAAAACATGTGCATTTTCTTGAAAATAAGCCACGCCACGTCATCTAAGTAATTTCAGCCGTTGGATCCTCCTTACAAGAGATAGAGAACATTGGATATGCAAAAGTCTATCTTACAAGGAGATCCTTCGAGAATTGTCTATTACTTTCAAGTCCTCCCACCACTTCTCTGTAGTAGCACCTCCAAAAAGAGAGACATCCCCCAAAAATAGGAGTATACACCAATAACCATCCACTTGTCCACTCTTCCACACACTTGCACATCTTGATCAGATTGTATGATTTGTTTTCTCCTAGGGTCCGGTCTTTTGACTTAGCAATATATGCACTGCTTGTATGCCTCTCATATTTCCCTACCTTGAGCTCCACAAAAAGCCTTTTGTAGAAGTAGGAAAAGAGGCAATCCCGTGCCTTAGGTAAGAAATAAACACTTAGAGTATCATCTAAGGAACTTCAATTTTATTTTACAAAACCCTTTGAAAACCTCCGGAATAACATAGTGGATCAAGGGATGAATGATTAGTGTTCTATGAAACTTACCTTCAATCACTTGGATAAAAGAAAATGCATAAGCCCCATGAACTTAGAGTGGTTGAAACAACTTGCCAACTTTTTCAAGGTAAAGAAGAGTATTTTGTTGTGTATAAAGGTATAAGAAAAGAGTTGGCATTGTAGCAACTCCTGATCAACCGAGATCAAGTTTTTCCTTAGCTCGGGACGAGCAAAGGTTTAGCTTGGGGGAGTTTGTTGACGACCACTAAGTGCTCATTTTAGCCGTCACATATCTCGGTAAATAATGGAGAACTAACATGATCACCTCATATGATGTTTCAAAATAATGTAGTTCCACATGTCCTTGGAGTTTACCTAGTGCAGGAGGAATTATCAATAATATGAGGTGCAGCAAGGGGTAAAAGTGGTAAAGAATAATCAAAGAATAATTCCCCACCTTGCCACATGGAGAAAGAAGCCCACAAGACAAATACCTAACGAATTCTCCACGGAAAAACCCCACCAACAGGCTCTGGAGGCCCACACTCACCAACCGACCAAGGCCCAGGCCTAGTGGCATCACACCCTGGTCGGCGATCCTGTGGTCGGCCCACTGGCCCTCCACTTGAGTCGGTGGCCTCCAACGACCTTCCGCCACCGCCTTGAAGGACTTACCATATTTCTACGTGCCTGGAACCGCCTCAGGACCCCTATAAAAGGAGGGGTACACCCCCCTCTCTCTCACACACACCACACACCAATATACACATACTCCTCTTGTATTAGTAGTCTAAGGTAGTGGGAAATAGGCTAGAATAGCTCTCTTAGAGTTCCCAAGTCCCATTGGAGAGTTGGAGCTAGCTACTCCTCCCCTTCTTTGTAAGACTTTACTCCTTTTCAATAGAATTATCTTCCTCTTATGAATACCTTTATCATATTCATGAAGTCTTGTTCATACAAGTATCCTTGTTCTTGCTTAGTAGTATACATGCTAGGGTTTATCATATTGCCTCTTGGTGCAAGGTTCACGTCCCATTTGGGTGCTCTAGTTGGATATTCTAGACCGACTAGAGTTCCATTCAATGACATAGATATGGTGTCTAGGTTTGCGAGTAGCATCGAATGTTGTGTGTCCGACGGACAAGAGGGGGCCGCGTGGGTAGTGACAGCCCCGTCCGGTATTAGCATCCCTCCACGTTTGGCCACATTCGTAGGGCTCTTGGCGGGAGTCACCTGTGTAACAGGTGTAAGCCCGTGCTCCCTTCGTACCTTGTTAGCGTGTATATTATGTGCATAAACATAGGATAGGCCAACTTGAGTAGGAAGTATAGTAGGAACTAGAGTTGTTCTTAGTCTTTTCTTTACTAGCCTTGCTACTAGTACAATTGTGAGATAAAGCATTATGTGTGTGTGTCAACTACCCAAATATGTTTATCTATCCTTACCCCTGTGATTTACTATTGTCTATTCACTCATGATCCATATAACCTATGAACATATTTAGTAACCTACACTTGGTACTTGCCTTCCCTTGGGAAAATATAAATGACAACCTTCGGGAATACTCTAAGGTGAAATGCTACAACGGTATACTCCATGCGCTTGCGGATTATTCTGTAATATTGTGGAGATACCTATACCACGTTGGTTGGTATTACTGTTAAGAGAACCTAGTGATGACGTTCAGGAATGCCACAAGCATTTCTAGCACCATGGCCATGGATAACTTATAGTGATGCTAAGCAACGGCAACACTTGTCCCGCGATCCTGACCACCGGCAAGTCTCTCCCGGTCCCTGTCCATCGGCCCCCCTTGTCACTTGCACCAGCATCCCGCTCGCCTTGACTTGGTCAACATGCCGTCTTTATCACCATCATGGTTTTGAGGCTCAACCGTGAAACCGTCAGTGCTTCTTGCCTCTCCACGTGTACGGTGGATCACCCTTGACTTCACCCGGCATCCCGATCGTCCGGCCCCAAGTCCCCTACTTGTGCCCGATCCTCTCGCCGTTGACTGCCAAGTCGACTCCAGTGACCTATACATCATGAGACAAGCAAACACATTTCCCAACTCCTGCAACACCACCAATACCTCCACAAACTCCGGTTAGTCATAACCATGATATGCAAACCCATGCAATCCCCGAATTCCCGCATTTCAACTCAAACACCAAATCCGCTCAAGTCAATTACTCATCACATATATTGCAAACCATGGCACATATCCACATGGTTTCTCAATCTCCCCCTTGATGAGTACATTGACAACCTCAATTGCACAAAGATTAGAGAGTGAAATGCGAAAACGAACAAGCACATCCAAATGGCTCAAACCCAAAGAAAAGGTGAAAACAAGCCATCTAGCAAAGTAGGGATCACTAAACCAAGAGTTGGCAAGAAAGCGACTCAAGACGCAAGAATGTGAAAAGCGCGAGAAAACGCTCAAGATCATGATATGCTCCCCCTCAAGTTGTGGTAGGTCTCATCTAGTGCAAAAATGGATCATTTTAAAGTTTCTTAGCATTATTTGTGCATGACCCAATATTTTCTCCCCCTTTGGCAATGAACTCATCAAAGAGGCAAAAGAACAAGCAAACATGCAATGCATGAAAAATGCAAAACTAAGGAGCTTCAACAATTATGCAAGCAAGCATTTAACCTTGCTAACAAGAAGCATAGAGCTATGAAGTGTAAGAGCAATGGCGCACAACCATACAAAGATAAAAAATAGATAGCAAGGCATAAACACCAAGAGCTATACAAGCTAAGCAGAAAGATTGACTAGCTGAGATAGAATCAAATTTGCTTATCCTGAGTAAAACTACCACCACATGTGTAAGTACTCCCATCCAAGGTAAAACAAGCACCAAGTGAATCATAAGAATCTAGCCAGTTTCAATCTCAACTAAGGCAACAAGCATTCGTAGAAAATAAGCTCTACAAACGCTCACATATGCAACAGAGACTCAGTTGATCAAGTGATTATTGTTTATCCTCATGTGTCCTCTTATCCATGTGGAGGGTCGCATGACTAGGTACGGCAAACACCCCGAGGCTTCAAGTCACAATGTTTGGGTTTAGCATTATTGAGTAATTCTTGATCAAAGCACTTAGTAGATTTTTTTAAGATTATACACAAGACAAAAGAGCATGCCTTTGCGGCAAAAGGAACACATGTTCCCACAATGTTACATCATGAGCTAAACATTTGCAAAGCCTTCCATTTCACAAACACAAGGTGCCAAAGCCAAGACATCCTCTAGACTAGCCTCAATGCAAGTTTCAACAAGGATAAAAGCAATTATACACATGGTGAGCAAGTTTGAGCAAGATTAGATCATAAGGTTCACAAGAAGCTTAGTTTACCTTTAAGATTAGCAAGTTGCTCACATGAGTTTATAACAGGCCATCCAGAAAATCTAAGCATGAGAGATTACCATCACATCCACACAACTTAGCTCAAGCTCAACCATAGCAAAGAGAAATGCAAGAAAGCATAAGAATCAAAGCTCATCTACCAATGCATATATTACATATGAGATGCAATACGAAAAAGGTAAGATACATATAAATAAGAGAAAACTAACTCCCCCTCAAATAATGCCATAGGGATGACAAACACCAAGTTCCCCCCGAAGAAAAGCATGTCTCGAAACATCTAGGGACTTGGTGAGGATATCGGCTAGTTGGTTTTTGGTATCAATGTATTTGAGCTCAACATCCCCCTTTTCAACATTGTCTCTCAGGAAGTGGAATCGCACATTGATGTGTTTGACCTTACCATGTTGGATTGGGTTTTTGGCTAAGCATATGGCACTGGAGTTATCATACATGAGTGGAATACCCTTAAAAGTCAACCCATAGTCTCTCATGGTAGACACAATCCATAGGATTTATGAGCAACAGCTAGCAGCAGCCACATACTCAGCCTCTGTGGTGGATTGGACAACACTCGACTGCTTACGAGACGACCAACAGATCAAAGAAGTACCCAAGAAATGGCAAGTACCAGAAGTGCTCTTTCTATCAATTCTACACCCAACAAAGTCCGTATCCGAATACCCAATGAGATCAAGAGATGAAGATGCAGAGTACCAAAGACTGAATTCAAGGGTGTATTTAAGATACCTGAAGATGGCTTGACGGCCTTGCGATGGATTACCCTTGGGGAAGCTTGAAAGCAAGCATAGAGACACACTACAAAGTGTATGTCAGGTCTTGTCGCCGTCAGGTACAAGAGGGAGCCAATCATGCTCCTGTACTCTCTTTGATCCACCGCTTCATAGTCTTCATCAGGGTCAAGAGCCGTTGTTGTGGACATTGGTGTAGACAACGGCTTCACATTGACCATGTCGAACTTTTTCAGGAGATCCTTCATGTACTTGGCTTGATGTATGAAAGTGCCTTGTTTGCACTGCTTGATTTGAAGCCCAAGAAAGAAGGTGAGCTCGCCCATCATCGACATCTGAAATTCACTTTCCATGGCTTCCTGAAATCTGGACACAAGAGCATGAGAGGAACCACCAAAGATGATATCATCCACGTAAATCTGAACCATTAGAAAGTCATTGCCATGCTTGAGAGTGAACAAGGTTTTATCAACACACCCCATGACATACCCGCGCTCTAGCAAGAAAGTCTTAAGCCTAGCATACCATGCCCTAGGTGCTTGCTTTATCCCGTACAAAGCCTTTTGAAGCTTGTACACATGATTTGGGTATTTGTGATGCTCAAAGCCAGGGGGTTGCCTCACATACACTTCTTCCTCTATGAAACCATTTAGGAAAGCACTCTTGACATCCATTTGATAGAATCTAATGCCCTTGGAGGTAGCAAATGCAAGCAAGATCCTAATGGCTTCTATGCGAGCAACATGAGCAAATGTTTTACCATAATCTAAGCCCTTCACTTGGCTAAAACCCTGAGCAACTAGCCTAGCCTTGTTTCTCACAACCTGACCATCCTCCCCATGTTTGTTTTTGAATACCCACTTGGTTCCTATGACATTGACATTTTTGGGAGGCTCTACAAGGGTCCAGCCTTTGTTTCTCTCAAAGTTTTCCAACTCTTCATGTATGGCATTAACCCAATGTTTGTCAAATAGTGCGTGTCCAACATCCCGGGGTTCAAAGGTTGCAACAAAGAGAGAATTCATAAAGCAAGCAAGATGTGCAGACCTTGACCTTGTTGTCCTCTCATAGAGATTACCAATCATCTGTTGAGGTGGATGTTGACGCTGAATGTGGTGAGGAGCCTCTCTCTCAGAGTGTACCTCCCCCTCAACCACAACTGGAGCTTGCTTGACAGCTACTGAAGTCGATGTAGAAGCTTCTGGACCCTCTGCTGGAGTAGTGGTAGCAGCAGGAACAAGCTCAGATGTGAGATGGAATGAGTCATCATCATCATCATCCAAGCCCTGTAGGTCCTCTTCTACAAAGATGCTCTCCTCCATCTCCTTGGTACCTGCAGACTCAATTACATTCCTTGCACAAGAGTTTGATTCATCAAAGGTTACATCGCAGGACTCTACGATGGTGTTAGTCTCCAAATTCAAAACTCTATAGGAATGACCATGAAGAGAGTAACCAAGAAAGATGCCATCGGAAGATCTCGACTCAAACTTATCAAGATTACCACGTTTGAGAATAAAGCACTTGCAACCAAAGGCACGCAAATGAGAAACTGAGGGCTTTCTCCCAAAATGCAGCTTATAAGAAGTCATATTAAGAATTGAGCGCAAGAAAATCTGATTGGAAACATAGCAAGCAGTGCTAATGGCCTCAGCCCAGAACCACCTCGGAGTCCTATGCTCATCGAGCATCGTTCGGGCCATTTCCACCAAGGTTATGTTCTTTCTTTCGACAACACCATTATGTTAGGGAACACGAGGTGCTGAAAACTGATGCTCAATGCCATGCTCAAGACAAAAAGCATCAAAGGAGGAGTTCTTGAACTTGGTGCCATTATCACTGTGGATTGCTCGTAATGCACCAGGGAGTTCCTTGAACAACCTCAAAGCTAAGCTCCAAAAGTGATGAAACACTTCATCCTTGCTCTCAAGAAAGTAAACCCAAGAGTAGCGAGAGTAGTCATCAACAATCATAAGAACATACCACTTCCCACCTGCTGAACAAACCCGAGAAGGACCAACAGTGTCCATGTGAAGCAACTCTCCAGGGCATTCAGTCATCACCAAATTGATTGGTGAATGAGAAACGACAATCATTTTCCCATAACAACAAGGAGTACAAACCAAATCCTTATCAAATTTGAGCTTAGGCAATCCTCGGATCAAACCTAGGCCACTCAAGTGACATAACAAGTCAAAGCTCATGTGACCCAGTCTCCTATGCCATTTCCAGAGCTCAGAAGAAGATTGAGCAAACAGGCACTTGTGAGAACCAGGAGAGGCAGCAAAATCAGCCTAAAAAACTCTGCCAATGCGAGAAATCCCACAAACCAAGGAACCACTCAAATCAAGAATACAAGATGCATTCGACTTAAAGCGCACTTCCAAACCAACATCAAGAAGCTGAGAAACAGAGAGGAGATTGTACTTGAGATACTCAACCAAACCAACATCATTGAGAGTGAAGTTCTCATTTACCTTTACCGCACCCCTTCCCTTCACTCTTCCTCTCTTGTCATCTCCAAAGGTCACATACGCCCAACGCTTCAAGGAAGTGAGGCTGGAGAACCACTTTGCATTTCCGGTCATGTGGTGCGAACACCCGAAATCCATCAACCACTTGTTCTCCAAGCCTCCACCTGCTGCTTACAAAGAACGAGAAGTGAAAGTCGATGGCTCAGTGCTGGGGTTAGTCAAAAAGCATTTGGGAATTCAGCACTTAACCATACGATCGGTAGTAGTCATCACAGTTCTTTGCACTTTATCATTCGAACGCATGGGACGAGAACCACGATGGGGAAAACGTGGCCTGTCAAAGCGTCTCGACTCAAACCTTGGGTTGTGAGGATAGAAATCATCTGTGTGAAAGCCAAATCTACGCGAGTGACGCTCACCACGATGGGGAAAACATGGGGTGCCAAAGCGCTGCTGCACAAAGCCTCTGTTTCATGAATCAAAGCCATATGGGGGATGACCCTGTCCATGATAGGCACGAGAAAAAGAGCGAGGCTGAAAGTCAACAAAATCATCATAAAAAGCATCCCTAGTCAACTCAGCTTGCTTCCTCTCAATCCTCTTATGCCTAAAACAGAATTCATCCAAATGACCCTTGCGACCACAAAACATACAAATGTAGACACCCTTAGGATTAGGCTTGGCTTGCATTGCAGGTTTGGGTTTTGGCTTCTCTGTTTGCTTTGGTTTGAAGGAGGGTTTTGGATTGGGTGGATAGTATGTGTCAGTGTGTTTGATGGTGTTTTCCTCATCCTTGTAGCTGGAGCTAGGAACAAACTTACCCATATTCTCACTCTCCTTGTCACACCTCTCAAATCCCAAACCCAAGTTATAGGTTGATCTAGAAGCACTCTCCTTCACTCTTGCCAAATCACTCTCAATCTTTTCTTCACTCACTAGGGTTCTCTGGAGCCTAGACACAAGATAGTCATTTTCCTGAACTAGGACTTTGTTTTCCTCCCTAGTGATTACAAGCTTATCCTTGAGGGTGATACATTATTGACGGTCCTTAACACCCATTTTTATACCGTCAACTCCTTGCAATAATTGGATAAAAGCAACACACCAACATAGAAGTAGGGCTTTGAACTAACCATTTCCACAAATGTTGGTGAATATTTGTATGCAGGTGGAATAAGCACTATTTTGGGGTACACCAAGGGGCAAAATGGCAAAGTACACACATTGACAAAGTCCACTCTTGCCATATGGAGAAAAAGGCCCACAACTCCTGAACAGAGACAAATTATCCACGGGCACTCCACCCCAGGGATGAGAAAGCCCACAGGGAGGGAACCGACCTAGGCCCAGGCCCAGTGGCCACCAGGCCTAGTCAGCCGACCTTCCTGGTCGGCTGACCAGGGGGTGAGCCCACTGGCCTGCTCCTTGAGTCGATGACTCCCACCGACTTTCTCCACCGCCTCAAGAAACCTTCCATACATACCACACCCCTGGAACCGCCTTAGAACACTATAAAAGAAGGGGAGGGGCACCTCCCAAATCATCATCCCCTCCACCATTCACATTTCACATTAGAGGAAGGGTTCCTCCCTAGGCTAGTGCTCCACTTGTAAATATTTAGACTAGGAAGAGAGTGAGAAGAGAATAGTGTGGGGGAAGACCACTTAGAGTGCTCTTCCTTCCCACTTGTACCCCTACGTAGATATTGTACCTCTACGGCCGATTGCCCATCATAGTGAGCGGCCGTGATATATATTGAGTCAAGATATTCAGTGGGAGAGTAAGGTATCATCCTCCATTTGCTTATGAGCTCGGTGTTCTTCCATAAGATTATTATATTCTCATTGCTGTGAGTAGAATAGCGACGTACAACTTAGGCGTGGTGTCTAGGTCTATTGTTGCCATCGTTTGTCACGTAATCCATGGAAGAGAGGGGGTCGCGCGGGTAGTGACAGCCCCGTCCGGTATTAGCATCCCTCCATGTGTGGTTGCGTCATAGCCTCTTGGCCGGAGTCGCCTGTATATACAGGGGTAAGCCGGTGGCCAAAGTAAGCACTTGGGTGTGTGTCCTTGCTTGCCTTAGGAGTCTTAGCCCAGTTATATCCTCTCTAACCTAGCAGTCTAGTAGTGTGTTTGAGCGATCCTTAGTTTAATCCTAGTTATCAAAGAACTCGCACACCATTCATTTGGGAGAACTATAAATTGGCAGCCATTGGAGCAATCCTTTGGTGAAGTGCTACAGCGGAGTTATCCGTGCGCTTGCGGATATTTACCAGTAGGCATTCTAGCATTCATTGCTAGCAGTGTTTATTTGGTTTGACCTAGCAAGGGTCAACAAGCATTTCTGGCGCCGTTGCCGGGGAACGGTTGTGTGTTTTCTTTGAGACCGAAGATTGACCTCGTATTTGTATCCTTATTCTAAAAATACCAAAAATCTTTTTTCTTTTTTTCCATGGACCAAATTTCTCTCCAATCTTTATCCGGTCCGAAGGGCGAGTTCATAGAACCACCACAATTGTCGCTACCCGTTGTTGCGCAAGGTTATGAACTCCATCCCGATTTGATTTCTTTGGTTCGCGAACTTTCTTTCTTGGGATTTTTTTTTGAAAATCCTTATCACCATTTGTGAGAGTTTGAGCAATTGTGTGCATGTCTTGCAATCCATGGCATGTCACATGATACGCTAAAGTGGAAATTGTTTCCTTTCTCTCTCAATGAGACTGCGAAACGATGGTACACCTATACAGCAGGAATAGTGAATGGGGATTGTATTAAATTACGGGATAAATTTTGTCTTGCATTTTTTCCACTATCCCGTATTGCTTCCCTATTTATGGAAATTCCCAACTTTCGGCAAATTGAGAAAGAGCCCATAGGCGCGGCCTGGGTCAGATTGTTGGTTTTATCTCAATCTGGTCCGAACTTGTCATTACCCGACCATGTGATTTTGCAACATTTTTACATGGGTCTTAACAAGGAATCTGCCCTATATCTTGACATTACGGCCGGAGGGTCATTCTCTCATAAAACGCCGACGGAAGGGAAAGAACTTTTGGACCGCCTTGCAGAAAATTCTTCCTTCCTAAGCAACATGAGTGAACCGATCCCTGAGGCTAAGTCAAGATCTGAGGAGCCTTCTATTTCTGAACCAGAACCGATAGAATCAATTTCTACGTGTTCAGAAAATGAAACCCTAGCCAAACCAGATAAGAGAAAAGAATTCTCATTTTTAGAATTCCCTTATCAATTCGAGGATGAAATTTTTGAAGATTTTGTAAACACCTCGAATTATTTTTGTGAACCAAAACCCCCTGTGCCCCCGTCAATCCCTGAGTCAGTAGAATAACCCTTTTTGCAAGAGACAGTGAAAGGATTGATGGCGATCATTAGTGCAGAATGGTTGCATGAAGTAGAGTCTAACCCAAGTACGCTTAGGTTGAGCTCCCCTTCTAGCACAATCCATTGCCAGATCAGGGGAGAAAACATAGATGTTTTGTACAACCCATTGGTAGGAGCTAACGTGATTTCTTCTCAGCTCGCTCTAGATCTTCTAGGCGACAAAACTTTAGAGCCTACCAACCAAACCTTTAAGGATTCTTCTGGAAAATTTTTGCAAGGGTTTGGGGTTTTGTAGAACATTACCATCAGGTGTGGTAGCATAGAGGCGATCCTAGATTTTCATGTGTTTGAAGTCTCAGACTTCACACTTTTGATAGGACGCCCCGTAGAAAGACTTTTTGATGTCTTCTCTACGGGTGGCCTCAATTTGCACCTTGGTGGGAGGAAATTTTCTGTCCCCTTGTCTTGAGCTAGAAACGCTAGGGCAGAACCACCTCTCGATCAAGAACCGATTGAGGAGGTATTGGCCATTTTTCCGTTCAAGGAACCCGAGTCCTTTCTTGATGATAATTCCACTGATTTTATTCAAGAGAAGGATGACTCGGGAGTAACTCTTGAACTGCCTTCCTGGAAACCAGAGCCACGACCCCAGTCGAGTTGAAAACCTTGCCCCCAGTCCTTTGCTATGCCTTCCTAAACGGTGACACAGAAACTCCCATCATCATAAGCGATAAGCTTAGTGACGTGGAGACAGCCAAACTCCTAGCCATTTAAGAGAAGCATAGAGCTATGATTGGCTACGCCCTCCAAGACCTTAAGGGAATCAGCCCAGCACTTTGCACGCATCGCATCCCCATAGATTTAGATAGCACAACTTCTAGGGAGCCTCAGCATAGGCTAAACAATGCAATGCGGGAAGTAGTGAAAAGGAGGTCTTGAAACTGCTACATGCGGGGATCATTTACCCCGTATCGCACAGTGAGTGGGTAAGCTCGGTCCAGGTTGTGCCTAAGAAAGGAGGTGTGACGGTGGTTGAAAATGATCAGAATGAGCTAATTCCGCAACGTACCATCACGGGTTGGAGGATGTGCATAGATTACCGAAAACTCAACAAGGCAACAAAAAAGGATCATTCCCCTTTCTTTCATTGATGAAATGTTAGAAAGACTGGCAAATCATTCCTTCTTCTGTTTCCTTGATGGATATTCGGGTTATCATCAGATTCCCATCCATCCCGAGGACCAGAGCAAAACCATGTTCACATGTCCCTATGGAACCTACGCCTACCGTAGAATGTCCTTTGGGCTGTGCAATGCTCCTGCATCGTTCCAACGATGTATGATGTCTATTTTTTCTGAAAAATATTATGGAAGTCTTCATGAATGATTTCTCTGTCTATGGTAAGACTTTCAACCATTGTCTAGAAAATCTGGATATGGTTTTGTAGAGATGCCAGGAGAAGGACCTTGTGCTGAACTGGGAGAAATGCCACTTCATGGTCCGTGAAGGCATCGTACTTGGACATCGAGTGTCCGAGAGAGGACTGGAGGTTGACAGAGCAAAAATTGAAGTCATCGAACGATTACCTCCTCCAGTCAACATCAAAGGTATCCGTAGTTTTCTTGGGCATGCTGGGTTTTATCATCGATTCATTAAGAATTTCTCTCAAATTGCTAGACCCCTCACATGCCTGTTAGCTAAGGATGCACCCTTTGATTTTATTGATGAGTGCTTGCATGCTTTTAATACCTTGAAAAATGCACTCATTACGGCTCCAATCATTCTATCCCCCGATTGGACCTTACCCTTTGAGATTATGTGTGATGCAAGTGATTTTGCGGTGGGGGCCGCACTTGGTCAAACTAAAAACAAAATGCATCATGCAATTGCCTATGCTAGCAACACACTCACAGGAGCTCAGCTGAATTACACTACCACTGAGAAAGAGCTCCTTGCTGTTGTTTTTGCCATTGATAAATTTAGATCTTACTTAGTGGGAGCAAAAGTTTTGATTTACACTGATCATGCTGCTCTGAAATATTTGCTCACTAAGAAAGATGCTAAACCCCGCTTGCTACATTGGATTCTTCTGCTCCAAGAATTTGATATTGAGATAAAAGATATGAAAGGAGTTGAAAACTCCGTAGCCGATCATTTGTTGCGCATGAGTTTCACTAACCCGCAGGAACTGCCGATAAATGACTTCCTCCAGGATGACATGCTTCTCAAGGTACAAGATCACGACCCTTGGTATGCTAGTATTGTTAACTTTATGGTCGCAGGCTACGTACCTCCAGGGGGCAACAAGAGGAGACTCGAGTACGAGAGCCGGCGTCACCTCTGGGATGACCCGTACCTCTACAGAGTCTGTGAAGACGGACTTTTGAGAAGATGCGTCCCAGGAAATGAAGGAGCCAAGATACTGGAGAAATGTCATGCAGGCCCTTATGGCGGACATTATGGCGCCTTTCGGACCCATGCAAAGATCTGGCAGAGTGGTTTCTTCTAGCCAGACATGTATGATGATGCAAAAGAATTTGTCAAGAGATGCCATCAGTGCCAGATGCATGGAGGGATTACAGCCCGTGATGCAATGCCCTTGACATACAACTTGCAAGTCAAAATTTTCGACATGTGGGGCATTGATTACATGGGGCCGTTTCCTAAGTCCTACGACTGCGAGTACATCTTGGTAGCAGTCGACTATGTGTCCAAGTGGGTGGAAGCCATGCCATGCCGAGCAGCTACAGCCAAGAATGCTCGAAAGATGTTTCACGAGATCATCTTTCCCCGCTTTAGAACACCACGGATGGTCATAAGTGATGGAGGATCACATTTCATTGACAAGACCTTCCGACGATTCCTACAAGAGCTAGGGGTGAGACACAACATTGCAACACCATACCACCCTCAAACCAGCGGTCAAGCAAAAACATCCAACAAACAGATCAAGAATATTCTGCAGAAGACGGTAAAATAGATGGGTGGGATATGGAAAGTCAAACTCCCTGATGCTCTGTGGGCATACCGGACTGCCTACAAAACACCAATAGGCATGACCCCATTCCAGCTAGTCTACGGGAAAAGATGCCATCTACCTATCGAGCTGGAACATAGGGCACATTGGGCAATCAAGAAATGGAACATGGACCTAGACAAAGTCGAAAAACATCGGAAGATTGAAATAGCCCAACTGGAGGAAAGGAGAGATAGACCCTATCATAGCTCTAAACTCTACAAGGAGAGGACAAAGAGATGGCATGACAAGAGGATAAAAATGAAAACTTTCAAACAAGGGGACAAGGTGTTGTTATTCAACTCGAGAGTCAAGCTGTTCGGACATGGGAAGCTGTGGAGCAAATGGAACGGGCCATACACCGTCATCGACACCTCGATGCATGGAGCGATCACGCTCGAGGACAACGAATGTAACATTTTCAAAGCCAATGGTCAACGTTTAAATGTTTTTCTAGAACCGCATGCTAAAGTAGACAAAGAATTTGATGCAATTGCCTTAGTAGATTTTTGCGTGTTTTCTTAGTCTTTAGAAAATCCTAGAAAAAAATACCAAATAATCTTGTACCGTAGCCAATCTCTCTATTCTAGGAAACCCTCACACGCACCCACCTTTTGCCATAAATTGGAAGAAGGACGCAACCCCCCATAGTCGGCCGACCCCACCAGATCGACCAACTAGGGAAGGCGGCCTCTTGGGCTGATTCTTTCCCAGATATCCTTGATAACCTTCCTAAGCCCCTATGCCTCTGCTTTGGAAATTTTTGGCCGCCGTCTCGACAGAAAACCCTATAAAAATATTTCCTTAGTGGCGCTTAGTTTAAATTTTAGTATTTCCCTTTCCAATATTTCCCTCTCAATTTTAAATTCCAATCATGTTTGTAAGCGCCTTAATTTTGTTTGAATTATCAACGAATTTGGCTCCCCGGCGTTTGCCGGTAGGGCATATATTTTGTTTGTGTTTGTTTCTTTGTTAAAAATAAAGAAAGGTACAAAATGACGCCAAGGGGGCGAAAAGCACATAGGACATTCAACGAACACATCCAGAAACAGAGCAAGACCAGAACAGAGGAGATCCACGAAAAAAACAGAGCACCAGAGGGGCTCAGCCAGAGTCGGCCGAACTCCCATGGTCGGCCGACCTAGCCCTGGCCCCTCTCTGGTCCAAATTTCCTCGACATTCTGGTCAGTCCCCCTACACCTGGAAAATAAATTCTCTTGCAAATTCTAAAATGATTTCCAGTATTATCTCACTCTCTCATGGATAAATTGAAAATTAAAATTTGCAATCATGTTGAAATTTGAATTTGTTTGCACAAGTTTTATTCCTAGTCCAGACCTTACCTTGTGAACAAAAATTTCATTTAGGACCAGCATGCTCTCTAGATTATTGTTGGATGTGATATAGTTAGGTGAAATGATTCTAACTCGTTTATTCAATCACTTGGGGAATTTAACTTCTTTTCAGAAATACAAAAATATCTTGTACCACATGCTCCTCTTTGATAATGTTTACTCCTACCATAACCATATTTATACACTTTGTCAAATGAAACCCCATCCAAATGCTACTTGTTGATATTGCGCTTTGTCAAAATTTTGTGACCCTTATGAAGATCTCACTATTCTCTCTTGAGCAAAATAAATGTGCATAAAAAAATAAACCTCTTCCTCAGTAGGATTTGGTTACATCCTCCACCTCACCATCCATACAAAAAGATGCTCCCCACGCATAAATCCCCGCTATCCCAAATAGAAGGCATGGCTATACAAAAAAAAAAGAGAATGCTCACAAGAAAAGGAGCATAAGAAAAAGAAAAGAGAAAAGAAAAAAAAAATAGCCATGCCCAAATCAAAGAGAGCAGCAAAAATTCATTTTGAGCATCACCATTATTTTCATGCACACACACTCGGTCAAGAGATGAATGGTTTGATACTTCTTAGGATCCAATCTTTTGCCTTAGCAATATATGAAAACAAGTATGCTTCTTTATCCCTACCTAGAGCCCCACAAAATAGCCTTAGTAGAGGTAGGAATGACAAAGAAAGGGCATGGAATTCAAAATTGCCTTGGTAAGGAGATACACACTTTGAGCGATCGAGAGAATCAAATAAAGACCATTGCTACATTTCTTTTCAAAAATAATAAAAACCCCTTGTGTTTGATAAAAAGAGCCAAGATGACTGGATCCTTGACCGTTCCATCCATCAATTGTCCAAGAGTACATGATAGCCACTCCACATAGTTCACTTGTGCAGGTATGACGGGAAATAACTCTTGTGCTTACTATTTCGAAGAACCTCATGATCCACCTTAGTCCTATGCCTTCACTCGGGACGAGTAAAGGGCTAAGTGTGGGGAGCTTGTTGACGGTCCTTAACACCCATTTTTATACCGTCAACTCCTTGCAATAATTGGATAAAAGCAACACACCAACATAGAAGTAGGGCTTTGAACTAACCATTTCCACAAGTGTTGGTGAATATTTGTATGCAGGTGGAATAAGCACTATTTTGGGGTACACCAAGGGGCAAAATGGCAAAGTACACACATTGACAAAGTCCACCCTTGCCATATGGAGAAAAAGGCCCACAACTCCTGAACAGAGACGAATTAACCACAAGCACTCCACCACAGGGACGAGGAAGCCCACAGGGAGGGAACCAACTTAGGCCCAGGCCCAGTGGCCACTAGGCCTGGTCGGCCGACCTCCCTGGTCGGCCGACCAGGGGGTGAGCCCACTGGCCTGCTCCTTGAGTCGGTGGCTCCCACCGACTTTCTCCACCGCCTCAGGAAACCTTCCATACTTACCACACCCATGGAACCGCCTTAGAACACTATAAAAGAAGGGGAGGGGCACCTCCCAAATCATCATCCACTCCACCATTCACATTTCACATTAGAGGAAGGGTTCCTCCCTAGGCTAGTGCTCCACTTGTAAATATTTAGACTAGGAAGAGAGTGAGAAGAGAATAGTGTGGGGGAAGACCACTTAGAGTGCTCTTCCTTCCCACTTGTACCCCTACGCAAATATTGTACCTCTACGACCTATTGCCCATCATAGTGAGCGGCCATGATATATATTGAGTCAAGATATTCAGCGGGAGAGTAAGGTATCATCCTCCGTTTGCTTATGAGCTCAGTGTTCTTCCATAAGATTATTCTATTCTTGTTGCTGTGAGTAGAATAGCGACGTACAACTTAGGCGTGGTGTCTAGGTCTATCATTGCCATCGTTTGTCACGTAATCCACGGAAGAGAGGGGGCCGCGCGGGTAGTGACAGCCCCGTCCGGTATTAGCATCCCTCCACGTGTGGTTGCATCATAGCCTCTTGGCCGGAGTCGCCTGTGTATACAGGGGTAAGCCGACGGCCAAAGTAGGCATTTGGGTGTGTGTCCTTGCTTGCCTTAGGAGTCTTAGCCCAGTTATATCCTCTCTAACCTAGCAGCCTAGTAGTGTGTTTGGGTGATCCTTGGTTTAATCCTAGTTATCTAAGAACTCGCACACCGTTCCTTTGGGAGAACTATAAATTGACAGCCATTGGAGCAATCCTTTGGTGAAGTGGTACAACGGAGTTATCCGTGCGCTTGCAGATATTTACCAGTAGACATTCTAGCATTCCTTGCTAGCAATGTTTATTTGGTTTGATCTAGCAAGTGTCAACATACACACTTCACACGGATGTGGAAGAACTTTCGAGCGAGTCTCATGAAGCAACTTGGACTCAAGCTTTTTGACTTTGAAGGACTGAGCTTCCAACTCATCTGTGAGCTTGGGGCACTTCTGACATGCACCCAAAAGAGTTGGTCTAGCTTTGAACTCATTAAGCTCCTTGAGGGCACTTTCAAGCTGACTGACAACTTGAGCATGCACATTCTCCCTCTGTGCAAGATCACTCATCACAACTTGACAAGACTCACACTCAGCAATAGTATCAACACAAGCAAGCTTAGACCTAAGCAAGACAATCTCAAAATCAGCACTCTCCAACTTAGACTTAAGCTCTCTACTCTCACGAACAGCACTGCGAAGCTTATCATCTTGCATGAGCAGAACATCGTGCAAGTGATCAAGTTCAGAAGAGAGCTCATCAAGAGTGGGAGGTACCTCACTTGTGTCGGAGTCGGATCCAGAGTCGGTGTCGTGGTCGTTCTTTGCCATGAAGCAATGCCTGGTGAAGTCGTCCTTCCTCTTGACTCGTGGATTTTCAACTAATGAGAACATCACACCTATGAATACACACAACACTCCTCCAACTAAGATGAAAGTTCATAAGCATCACCTGAATTTACAGGTGACTTCATTTGTAATGTTTTGTTTATGTAATTTTGAGAATAGATTGCTACCTAATGATTTAATTATTGTTAGGAACCATGAAGATGATGATGATATAGCTGAGGAGGTGATTGGAGGCGTGATGGGCCAGCAAGGATGTCCAAGCCAAAGTGGAAGCCCAATCCAAAATCGACTTCGAGTCTGTTTTGGGGCCCAGGACCAGTCTGCACTAGAACGGACGCCCAGGACGCATACAGACTCGGATTTAGACGTTCTACATATGCCTGAAAACATAACGAAAAGATCTTTCCAACCCAACTGGTCCCATATCAAAATTCATCGCGAGTCATCGGAAATCGTTGAAACAAATCGATGTATAGAATCTGTCCTGGTGCTGTGACACAGTAATCGGTCTTTGGGCCATGTATCGAGTTGAGCCCACTTAGGGCTGCATGCAGGGGGTCTTGCACGACCCTAGGGTCCTCATATACAGCCGCCGCCTCTTCATTAGGGTTTGGGTTTTGCTTAGATTATTCTGTTCATAACAATTTCGCCGTCATCACAGTTTTTGAGACCCCAACTTCATGAGATTCATAATACATCTGCAATTGTGTTGCCTTCTTCTTTGTTCTTGCTTGTGTTCTTGATTCACAGGCAGGGATTAGTCTTCTCGGTGAGGTCAATCATTTTAGGACGGTTGATAACCAGAGGAGTTGTCATGCTACGATTGCGGGGTTTAGAACGTGCTGTTCTGAAGCCAGATCGATTTATGTGTCACCTCCGACCAAATCAACGTATCTGGAACCTTTCGGAAGATCGGGAACCCTTGTCCACATCAAGTGGTAATCAGAGCTTCAGGTATACCGTTAGGTTCACCCTTATCCCTGTTATTTTGTTCAGTCCTAAGCTCCAGAAAACTACCCTACAAAAATATTTGTTTGTCATGTTTCCGCTGTCCTATATCCCCCTTGTGCTATGCAATTTTCAGTTTAGTTTACTTCTCTGAATATTGGTCCCTACAAGGTCATTGTATTGCTGGTCTAGTGCTTGTTCTTTGGTCTTGTTTGAGTGGTGCATGTCCTTGTTCATAGAGAATCAAGAGAAAAAAAATTCAGTTTGTTGCGCACATTGAGAGTTTTGGAATAATATATTATCTATCTCTATGTCTATCATATTCAGATCATAATATTGCTTATGCTAGAATATATTTTCCTTTTTCTTTCTAGTACTAATACCTTGTTGCAGTTCTGATTCACAAGAGAAGAAAAGAAAAAGGCAAAAGTGCACAAGAGGAAAAAGCCGCATAAAAAAGAGAAGTAGAAAAAGGCAAAGATAAAAATTCAGAATTGCTTGCAGCCTTTGCGTTCTTTGTTAAGTTATTCGCTTGCTTGCTTGAACTAGGTCCGAGACAAGTTTAGGCCGGTGACATAGACTAGCTTGGGACTATTATTCAGTTTTACAATTTCTGAATTGAGATTCTGCTAATCCTTGCTCCCTAATATTGCATATCCAAGCTCCATATATATCCTTCCGAACAGGCACAAATTTTTGACTCTCGCAATCGTCAGTTCACACTCTCCAAGGTATCCTTTGCTTGCTGTAATTAAGAACTTTGTAAGGGCTTGGTGAGATGCTCCCATTTTCTTGTTTAGAGTTTCCATCATTGTTACATAGTAGTGATAGGAAAAATATACTCTTGTGTGTTTTCTTGTTTGCTACTAACAATGACAGGTTCCAATACTCATGGGAATGAATTGATGGCACATTATGATGATAAGAGTGTTGTAGCACAACGAGTGTTCAGTTCTCAAATTGAGAAGGTAGAGCAAAATCAATTGAATAATTTATTTCAGACTCACTTTGTTGTGAAGGATCAACGTTGTCGTATCATCATTGATGGAGAGAGTAGCCACAATATTGCAAGCTTGGAGTTAGTCGAGAAGCTTGGCTTGACCACATAGCCACACCCATGTCCATACTATATCCAATGGGTAAATTCTTGTGGTAAGATAAAGGTAGATCAAATTGCACGCATTGAATTTTTTATTGGTTCTTACAAGGATAGTGCAGAATTTGATATAGTACCTATACAAGCATGTCATTTGTTATTAGGTACACCTTGGATTTCTACAAATAATGTTTCACATAATGCCATTGCTAATAGCTACTCATTTAAATACAATGGTAGAAGGGTTACTCTTAAACCTATGACTGTTGCTGAAATTTTAGAAGAGGACCAACAAAGATTTCAGAGAAGAAAGAATGAACCATTTAGGATAGAATGGGCTATTTCAAATGTTGCAACACTTCCATCAAAGTCTGAATTACTAGAGGATGAACATATTTCTTTGCCTCTTGTTGCAACTAATACATTTCAACATCTACATAAAGAAGATGATAGTGGGAAAGATAAAAAACAAGTTATTGCTTTAGGTAAAAGTTTTCTTGATGTGATGAATTGTTCCAATAATCTTGCTGTATTGGAACCTTATGATGACGTTTTTTTGTTACAAGTTGATTTATCTCTTGGTCCTTGTGATAAAGAGGAGTTGTGTGCCAATGCTTCACTTATAGCTTTGCCACAACAAATGAGTGAGCTTGATGCTTTTGCTTATGATTCACCTAATGGTGCTGAAATAAAACATTTAATTTTAGTTACATGTGAAAAGGATGAGCAGAAATTGCTGACTTCTCTAAACACTTTGGGTTATATTGAATTTGATGTTCTCTATGATCTAAATGACATTGAGAAGAAAATATTTTCTCAAACTGAATTTTCTTTATTGACAAGAAATACTTTTCATGCTATTGGCTATTATGATCATAGAGGTTTGTTTATGGTGCATAGAGTTTATATTTCTTCAATATTGAAACCTCCTTGTGTTGTGCAACTCAATGAGACACTAGAAAACTGCAATAAAAATTGTCATGTCATGTCAAGTTTTTCTACTGTTTCTAAGATCACACATTTTCTAACTTGTCATAAGAGTGAGGATGATGTTCATACTGCTGGCCAATTTTTCAAAGATGTTGTTCTGTTGTGTGACATGTCTTCTACTGTAGTTTCACATTCTGATGATAATTTTTACAACACATATAAACATGAGGTGCATCCCAAGTTTGGGAATAGTTCTATATTTCATATTTCAGATTTGAGACAAATATTCGGAGAAAGAGATGGGATCGAGTCGAGGACGACTCTAATTCAAAAGGGGGAGAATGATGAGAACTTCACACCTATGGATACACACAACACTCCTCCAACTAAGATGAAAGTTCATGTGCATCACCTGAATTTACAGGTGACTTCGTTTCTAATATTTTGTTTATGTGATTTTGAAAATAGATTGCTACCTAATGATTTAATTATTGTTAGGAACCATGGAGATGATGATGATATAGCTGAGGAGGTGATTGGTGGCGTGATGGGCCAGCAAGAACGTCCAAGCCAAGGTGGAAGCCCAATCCAAAACCGACTTCGAGTCTGTTTCGGGGCCCAGGACCAGTCTGCACTAAAATAGACGCCCAGGACGCATACGGACTCGGATTTGGACGTTCTACATATGTCTGAAAACATAACGAAGAGATCTTTCCAACCCAACTGGTCCCATATCAAAATTCGTCGCGAGCCGTTGGCAATCGTCAAAACAAGTCGATGTATAGAATCTGTCCTGGTGCTGCGATACCGTAATCGGTCTTTGGGTCATGTATCGAGTTGAGCCCACTTCGGGCTGTGTCCAGGGGGTCTTGCACGAACCTAGGGTCCTCATATACAGCCACCGCCTCTTCATTAGGGAGCACAAGCTTACACCTGTTACACAGGTGACTCCCGCCAAGAGCCCTACGAATGTGGCCAAACGTGGAGGGATACTAATACCAGACGGGGCTGTCACTACCCACGCAGCCCCCTCTCGTCCGTCGGACACACAACATTCGACACTACTCGCGAACCTAGACACCATGTCTATGTCGTTGAATAGAGCTTTAGTCGGTCTAGAATATCCAACTAGAGCACCCAAATGGGACGTGAACCTTGCACCAAGAGGCAATACGATAAACCCTAGCATGTATACTACTAAGCAAGAACAAGGATACTTGTATGAACAAGACTTCATGAATATGATAAAGGTATTCATAAGAGGAAGATAATTCTATTGAAAAGGAGTAAAGTCTTACAAAGAAGGGGAGGAGTAGCTAGCTCCAACTCTCCAATGGGACTTGGGAACTCTAAGAGAGCTATTCTCCTATTTCCCACTGCCTTGGACTACTAATACAAGAGGAGTATGTGTATATTGGTGTGTGGTGTGTGTATGAGAGAGGGGGGTGTACCCCTCCTTTTATAGGGGTCCTGAGGCGGTTCTAGGCGTGTAGAAATATGGTAAGTCCTTCAAGGCGGTGGGGGAAGGTCGGTGGAGGCCACTGACTCAAGTGGTGGACCAGTGGGCCGACCATAGGGTCGGCCAACCAGGGAGGTCAGCCGACCAGGGGGTGACACCGCTGGGCCTGGGCCTTGGTCGGTTGGTGAGTGTGGGCCTCCAGAGCCTGTTGGTGGGGTTCTTCTGTGAAGAATTCGTCAGGTATTTATCTTGTGGGCTTCTTTCTCCATATGGCAAGGTGGGGAATTATTCTTTGATTATTCTTTGCCACTTTTACCCCTTGCTGCACCTCATATGATTGATAATTCTTCCTGCACTAGGTAAACTCCAAGGACATGTGGAACTACATTATTTTGAAACATTATATGAGGTGATCATGTTAGTTCTTCATTATTTACCGAGATATGTGACAACTAAAATGAGCACTTAGTGGCCGTCAACAAACTCCCCAAGCTAAACCTTTGCTCGTCCTGAGCTAAGGAAAAACTTGATCTCGGTTGATCAGGAGTTGCTACAATGCCAACTCTTTTCTTATACCTTTGTACACAACAAAATACTCTTCTTTACCTTGAAAAAGTTGGCAAGTTGTTTCAACCACTCTAAGTCCATGGGGCTTATGCATTTTCTTTTATCCAAGTGATTGAAGGTAAGGTTCATAGAACACTAATCATTCATCCCTTGATCCACTATGTTATTCCGGAGGTTTTCAAAGAGTTTTGTAAAATAAAATTGAAGTTCCTCGAATGATACTCTCGATCGCTCAAAGTGTTTATTCCTTACCTAAGGCACGGGATTGCCTCTTTTCCTACTTCTACAAAAGGCTTTTTGTGGAGCTGAAAGGAGGGAAATATGAGAGGCATACACGCAGTGTATGTATTGCTATGTCAAAAGACCGGACCCTAGGAGAAAACAAATCATACAATCTGTTCAAGATGTGCAAGTGTGTGGAAGAGTGGACAAGTGGATGGTTATTGGTGTATACTCCTATTTTTGGGGGATGTCTCTCTTTTTGGAGGTGCTGCCATGGCTATGTATTTTTCTTCACCGAGACTTGGCGGTTTTTGTGGATGTGCTCAAAGGAATTTTGGGGCACTTTTTATTTGGGTTCCTATAGCCATGTTCTACACACCGAATATTTTTGGGAGAGACTTTTGAGAAAGAGGAGTATTTGTTTTAGTGGATGGATGGCAAGAATGCTACTTCTAGTGTAGAAGTTGAGCATGTGAAGTGGAAAGGCTATTTTTGAGCTGCTATGAGTGTAGCAGAATTTTTGGTGCAGTGCTCGTGAATCTTGATCATGAAAGTATGAAAAGCATCTCACAAAGGTCACAACAATTTTGACAAAGCTCAATACAACTACAAGTAGCATATGTGAAAGGTTTTTGCAATGTAATCTACACATATGGCCGTGGTAGGAATTTTTTGATCATTGAGGAACTCAAAGGAATCTCCGGAATTCAAGTTTCACTTGGGACAAAATCATAGCAGCTCTAATCCCCCATACCCATCAACAACCTAGACTAAGATCATACTTGCAGCCCACAAATTTTTAAATGGTGATGATCAGGCCAACAAGTCCAAACCATGGAAGAGCACTAAGTTGTAAACTAGGCATAGAAGAAGAATTTAAGCAGAGCAACTATTCATCATCTCAACATTGGAGAACTAAACAATCCTACCACATATATGTGAGCAAGCAAATATTTTTGTTCTTTTTAGTTTTGCAAATTTTTGTTTTCAGATTTTCGAATGAGTAAAACAAAATGAAAAAGAAAGGAAAAGATACAAGTTACCTCAAATGGGGGTCCTCCCCCAAGCTAGATTTTCGGCCTATTGATGGTGTGGAGGTCGAAACCCTTGGTACCGGAAAAAGGCGTGCATGTCGGCTTGTTGTTGCTGCAGCGAATAGTTGATTTGTCGAAATTGATTGTCGCTGAAGTTTTGCCATTGGGTTGTAGATGACATGTGTTGGTTGAGGGAGTCGTTCATCTCTTGTGTAGATAGCACGAGGTCCTCCACTCGATTAGAGAGCGCACTAATTTCTTGGGTTAAGTCGTAATGACTATAACCCATGAAAGAGTGGCGCCCGCCATCAAATGGTGGTGGTCCACTGGTGTTGAAGCTTGAGGATGGGTCTGCATCCCAGTGTCCTCCGAACGACTATCACGGTGGCTGCATGAGCCATGGGTCGGATCGTGAATCCGACTCGCCTTCTTCTACATCATGTACTGGCTGCGAGGTGGAGGCCTCGGCAGCAGCTCGTGCGGTACGGCTTTGTGTAAGCCTTCCTGCATCCCTGCGCAAAGTTCCCACCAGTTCTCAGCGAATGGTTAGCTCACTACAGGTATACAAACGGAGACCCGGATTCGGTAACGGGATCTCATTTGTATACCCGAGATAGAAAAACACAAGAGACCCATCGGGAGAATGCTTCAAAATATGGCCTTGCACAATAAAATATTCATCTAGAATTTGGCGAGGCTCAGGAATGTAAGTGATCAAAGCATTACTGAGTGCACCAATTTTAGAAGCAATACGTGTAACTAGAGAAGTGCACTCAATAGGTCCCTTATGCCTAATGTTTTCTAACCATTGTTTCATCATGTACTGCACAGGAGAGACTTTGATCCTATGCACTATGGCATAAAGGAGGCGTATTTCATCTTCACGAACAATTCTAACATCGCCTCTAGGAAACAAAGTCATAGCAAGCCATGTATGCATAAAGTGCAAAGTAGGATGGTGGATGTCACTAACTCTTGGCTGCGTGCAAAATGGTTTGCTAGTGATTCTACTACAAAATACTTGCTTATCAAAAGAAGGTGTAGCTCTAGCCAAATCTATCCTACAAGTAGGTGAAAAGCCTAGAAGCATACTAAGTTCTTTCCATGACAGGGTGTATTCATTCCCGAATAAACGGAAAGTTATACCTTCCCCATCCGTATGCAAAGTGCAAAGGAATTGAATTTTAAGCAAACATGAACCATTTCCATCAACGGGAGAAAAAGCCTCCCATCCTACGGCATGCCATATTTCATCAAATTCAACATCCATACCTATGCGGGCTAGAAGGTCCGCGTTGAAAGCCCGTGTGTGGTTCAAAGCTCGATGTCGTAGGAGATTGTACGCTTGCACTTCTCGAGCTTCTCGCAAGTCAAGTTGTGAGTCGGAGACGAGGGTTGGTGGAGGAAGATCGTCATCACTTTCCTCCATTGGTTGAGCTTGGCTCCGACTTGAGGGGGCATCAACGGATGGGATGGAGCTCGAGGAGTTATGAGAGCATCTTGAGCTTGAGCCCATGGCCTTCTTAGCTTTTTGGAATAGTGCTCCCGCTTTCTTTCATGGCTGCAAACACGTGAAAACCAAAACACGGGAACAGACTCGAGAACGGGTTATTGGTTAGTGCAAATCAAAACACCAAGTCGAATATGGCCATGAAGATGAGAGCAACTTGCAAAAGTAAATAAGAAAATCAAAACAAAACAGAAACAAGACTCTTTTTGGGTGTTCTTGAGGCAAGAATTTGAGAGTAATCTGAGATTAAAGTGAGCAAGAGCTTTGGAGCAAAGTGGAAGAGTGAAAGAATGAGCAAGTAAGTGAAACACTCCTCTCCCGGCCACCAGGTTTATACTAGAAGTGGTAACGGCCAAAAACGGTAACAAGGGAGCACCAACTAGCCGTTGGCCAAAGTGGGACCTAGCCAACGGCTAGTCCAGGTCGGCCGAGCAGGGTAGGTCGACCGACTCCTGGTGGGTCCCACCAGGGCCAGGCCTCAGCCTACTGGCTCCAAAAATGATTTAACAAATATTTTTGATGTTTTTAATAAAAACTCATGCTCAGAAAAATTAAATCTCAGAAATGGATGCCAAAAAGAACATGATTTTTTTTGGTAAAATGCAAAGAGGGTCAAGAAATTAATCCCGTCATGCAAACTAATTTGAGAATTTTAAACATGATGCATGCAAATGCAAATATGGTGAAGAGCAAAAAATTGAGAAATTAAATATGCATTTGGAATTTTAAATATGAGATACGTATCGATTTTTCCTCCCGGCGAGGGTTCGTCTTTTAAAGTCAAATGAACGGGACTTTCTCCATCTTCTTCAGCTTGATGATGCTTTGCCTTTTCCCGGAGAAGTGGACATGGATGGCTGCACCTTCTTGACTTGCCACACTTGCTTGGTCTTGGGTTTTGGTGTTGGTGTGGTTGCAGTCTTCTCGGATTCTTCAGGGTGGTCCCTTGCCAATCTTGCGGTTCTTATCCCCTTCTTGATCGGAGGATTTTCTCTTACAAGAAGTTCCTTCATGAATTTCATGAGATCATCTTTCTTGGGGGGGTAGCACTTCGACTTCCTTGATGTTCCTCTCATTCGGCCCGTACTTGATCTTGATCATGGAACATTGCTCTCTTTTGGGACGAAAGTTGAACTTCTCTTCCTTGCCACTGATGTTGAATCAAATTTCTCCGGCGCCAACATCAATGTGTGCTTCTGTGGTGCTGAGGAACGGTCACCCAAGAATGAGCGCTTCCTTTTCATCCCCCATGTCGAGCACCACGAAGTCTACGGGGATGAAGAAGTCTCGGACTTCCACCGGAATGTCTTCTGTAATGCCCGCCGGGTAACGGACCGATGAGTCGGCCAGCTGAAGTTGCATTGGCATCGGGGTGAGCGTAGTGAAGTTGAGTCGGTCAAAAACCGACTTTGGCATGACACTCACGCTTGCCCCTAGATCACAAAGGGCGTGGTCGAAGTGGTGCATCCCAATTGAGCAGTTGATGGTGGGGCACCCTGGATCTTTCTTCTTCTCTGGCAGCCTATTGAGTATGGCTGCACTGTATTCCTCCGTCAAAGTCACGACCTCGGTGGTGGGCAATGGTCGTTTGTTGTTCAGAATGTCCTTGAGATAGCGAGAGTACGTGGGTACTTGCATCGCATCAATTAAGGGCATGTTGATGTGCACCTTTCGAAACTTCAACAAAACGAGCAAATTGCTCATCCACCGTGGGCTTCTTTTGACGATGTGGGAACGGCAAGAAGCTCGTGTCAATGAACTTTTGGGGAGTTGGTCGTTCTTATTTTTCTTCCTCCTTGTTGGAGGCTTCCTCTGTTGGTGATTCTTCTCCTGTTCGTCTTGCTAGTTCCTTGTTGACACTTGCAAGGTCAAACCAAATAAACACCGCTAGCAAGGAATGCTAGAATGCCTACTGGTAAATATCTGCAAGCGCACGGATAACTTCGCTGTAGCACTTCACCAAAGGATTGCTCCAATGGCTGTCAATTTATAGTTCTCCCAAAGGAACGGCATGCGAGTTCTTAGATAACTAGGATTAAACCAAGGATCACCCAAACACACTACTGGGCTGCTAGGTTAGAGAGGATATAACTGGGCTAAGACTCCTAAGGCAAGCAAGGACACACACCCTAGTGCTTACTTTGGCCGTCGGCTTACCCCTGTATACACAGGCGACTCCGGCCAAGAGGCTATGACGCAACCACACGTGGAGGGATGCTAATACCGAATGGGGCTGTCACTACCCGCGCGGCCCCCTCTCGTCCATGGATTACATGACAAACAATGGCAACGATAGACCTAGACACCACGCCTAAGTTGTACGCCGCTATTCTACTCACAGCAACGAGAATAGAATAATCATATAGAAGAACACCGAGCTCATAAGCAAATGGAAGATGATACCTTACTCTCCCGCTGAATATCTTGACTCAATATATATCACGGCCGCTCACTATGATGGGCAATCGGCCGTAGAGGTACAATATCCACGTAGGGGTACAAGTGGGAAGGAAGAGCACTCTAAGTGGTCTTCCCCCACACTATTCTCTTCTCACTCTCTT
The DNA here is from genome assembly GCA_032690845.1 of Eleusine coracana subsp. coracana. Lineage (NCBI taxonomy): Eukaryota > Viridiplantae > Streptophyta > Magnoliopsida > Poales > Poaceae > Eleusine > Eleusine coracana. The sequence continues at coordinate 68,288,348 of CM064420.1, read as the reverse complement.
CCTAGTCTAAATATTTACAAGTGGAGCACTAGCCTAGGGAGGAACCCTTCCTCTAATGTGAAATGTGAATGGTGGAGTGGATGAAGATTTGGGAGATGCCTCTCCCCTTCTTTTATAGTGTTCTGAGGCGGTTCCAGAGGTGTAGAAATATGGTAAGTCCTTCAAGGCGGTGGGGGAAGGTTGATGGAGGCCACCGACTCAAGTGGTGGGCCAGCGGGCTCACCCACTGGTCGGCCGACCAGGGAGGTCGGCCGACTAGGCCTGGTGGCCACTAGGCCTGGGCCTGGTTTGGTTCCCTCCTTGTGGACTTCCTCATCCCTAGGGTGGAGTGCCCGTGAATAATTTGTCTCTATTCAGGAGTTGTGGGCCTTTTTCTCCATATGGCAAGGGTCGACTTTGTCAATGTGTGTACTTTGCCATTTTGCCCCTTGGTGTACCCCAAAATAGTGCTTATTCCACCTCCATACAAATATTCACCAACACTTGTGGAAATGGTTAGTTCAAAGCCCTACTTCTATGTTGGTGTGTTGCTTTTATCCAATTATTGCAAGGAGTTGACGGTATAAAAATGGGTGTTAAGGACCGTCAACAAGCTCCCCCACACTTAGCCCTTTACTCGTCCCGAGTGAAGGCATAGGACTAAGGTGGATCATGAAGTTCTTCAAAATACTAAGCACAAGAGTTATTTCCCGTCATACCTGCACAAGTGAACTATGTGGAGTGGCTATCATGTACTCTTGGATGATTGATGGATGGAACGGTCAAGGATCCAGTCATCTTGGCTCTTTTTATCAAACACAAGGGGTTTTTATCATTTTCAAAAAGAAATGTAGCAACGCTCCTCATTTGATTCTCTCGATCGCTCAATGTGTGTATCTCCTTTCCAAGGCAATTTTGAATTTCATGCTCTTTCTTTGTCATTCCTACCTCTACAAAGGCTATTTTGTGGGCTCTAGGTAGGGATAAAGAAGCATACTTGTTTTCATATATCGCTAAGGCAAAAGATTGGATCGTATGAAGTATCAAACCATTCATCTCTTGAGCGAGTGTGTGTGCATGAAAATGAGGTGATGCGAGGAAATAATGGTGATGCTCAAAATGAATTTTTGCTGCTCTCTTTGATTTGGGCATGGCTATTTTTCTTTCTTTTCTTTCCTCTTTTCTTTTTCTTATGCTCCTCTTCTTGTGAGCATTCTTTTTCTATAGCCATGCCTTCTATTTGGGAGAGCGGGGATTTATGCGTGGGGAGCATCTTTTCGTATGGATGGATGGTGAGGTGGAGGGTGTAACCAAATCCTACTGAGGAAGAGGTTTATTTTTTTATGCACATTTAGTTTGCTCAAGAGATAATAGTGAGATCTTCATAAGGGTCACAAAATTTTGACAAAGCGCAATGTCAACAAGCAGCATTTGAGTGGGGTTTCATTTGACAAAGTGTATAAATATGGTTGTGGTAGGAGTAAACATTATCAAAGAGGAGCATGTGCTACAAGATATTTTTGTATTTTTGAAAAGAAGTTAAATTCCCCAAGTGATTGAATAAAAGAGTTAGAATCATTTCACCTAACTATATCACATCCAACAATAATCTAGAGAGCATGCTAGTCCTTAATGAAATTTTTGTTCACAAGGTAAGGTCTGGACTAGGAATAAAACTTGTGCAAACAAATTCAAATTTCAACTTGATTGCAAATTTTAATTTTCAATTTATCCATGAGAGAGTGAGATAATACTGGAAATCATTTTAGAATTTGCAAGAGAATTTAATTTCCAGGTGTAGGGGGACTGACCAGAATGTCAAGGAAATTTGGACCACAGAGGGGCCAGGGCTAGGTCGGCCGACCAGGGGAGTTCGGCCGACTCTGGCTGAGCCCCTCTGGTGCTCTGTTTTCTTTGGACCTCCTTTGTTCTGGTCTTGCTCTATTTTTGGATGTGTTCCTTGAATATCCTGTGTGTTTTTCGCCCCCTTGGCGTCGTTTTGTACCTTTCTTTATTTTTAACAAAGAAACAAACACAAACAAAATATATGCCCTACCGGCAAACGTCAGGGAGCCAAATTTATTGATAATTCAAATAAAATTGGGCGCTTATAGATATGATTGAAATTTTAAATTGAAAGGAAAATATTGAAAGTAAATAAAATGCCCGAGAAATGATAAACCCATGGGGATGATCACTTAGCGTAATATTCATCCTTTTTCCCCATGAGTGAGTAGAGCTTCTTGATTTTGCGTGTCATCCCGCTCTTGAATACTCTTGTGCCCTCCTACGTTGCTTCCTTTTCCATCATAAGCTCATCCACTCGCTCTCGCATGGTGTGTATTTGTTTATTAAGATTAACTATGGTGAGAGCGAGTTGCCTTGTGGTTGGACCTCGGGAAACGGGTTTCTTCTCATCGCTACTTGCAAATTGTCCTCCCGCCCTCTTGATGGGAGGAGGGGAGAGATGCCTTCGGATTTTTGAGGGAGTAGGAGAAGAAGCACTGGATTCCTGCAGCAGGTCGCGCGTCCCGGGAGCAAAGAAAAATCCTTTCCCCTTTCCCGGGCCCGGTTTTTAGACACCCGAGATCGTGAAACGCCCGTTTGAGACGGGTGTTTCGGGGGTATAGGTGGAGGCACTATAGTGGTGTGAGACCACCCTCCCTGACTTGCTCTGTAGTGTGCCTTCATATCTTTCTCCCGCTTGTAGCGTGGGGCCTTCATCTTGGAGTGGGCGCTTCTTGGGCGCGAGAGTGCCGGTTGAAGGCCTTGGGACAGCAAGGTTTTGGGCAGAAGGAGCTAGAATACTGAGTGGTTTTATGCTCAAGGCATGTTCTAAAAGCTCCTCATTTAGTGTGGTTATGTGGTTGGCTGGTTTAGGCACTCCTTCAACATTGAATGTGGAAGTTGATGAGGTTAAAGCCAAGTTCCCAGCCATTGGAGAGCAAAATGTACTGGTTTCTATGGGAATTGGGTGAAATGGAGATGGTTGTGCAAAGGAGTGGAGAGGGGGAGAGCTTTTATAGGTGTAAGAGTGTGAATTCCTGATATTCTCATCCCCAAACTTTCCAAAAAACTAGAAGATCGAATAAGGGAGGATCTGTGTCATCAACAGGAGGAGGAGGGGCGTTACTGAGCCACCTCGCTGGTCGGCCGACCTGGCACGTCGGCCGAGCCTGGGGGGGCTCCACCGATCTCTCCTCTTTGATGGTGCCAGCAAGGGAGTTTAAAGCTTTGATCCTCACGCGCATTGGTGATAATGGTTTTTATTTCGGGAGATAATAAGCATTTTTGAGAATAAAGAGATTTAAACAAATGCACAAAACTCTACTAAAAGAATAACACCCAAATCCTTAACACTTAAGCAAATGGAAAGCAACAAACATGGTGAAGAATAAGGCTCTAGCTCTCACAAACATTGGCCTAGATTTGTTGTTAGCAAAAACACTAGTGATGGTCTCTAAAGTGGGTGTCTTGCTAAAATGGACAAAAGAGTGATGTTTTGGTTTTAGGTTTTCTACAGTGAATTTGTGCACATCACACAGGGCCAAGGTGGTTACGGTCGAGTCGGGGTTTTGGATGACTGGGACCGGTATGAGTGCATCTCTTGAGGTTTTAAAAATATGCATGCACTCATCGGGGGAATCAAAGGTTGCATCTTTTGCTAACGGGCAAGTGAGGGATCAAGCAATTTGAACGAAATTCTTATTGAAATGATAGTAAAACCCAGCATGCCCAAGAAAACTGCGGATACCTTTGATGTTGACTGGATGACGTAGTCATTCGATGACTTCAATTTTTGCTCTATCAACCTCTAGTCCTCTCTCGGACATTTGATGTCCAAGTACGATGCCTTCACGGACCATGAAGTGGCATTTCTCCCAGTTCAGCACAAGGTCCTTCTCCTGACATCTCTGCAAAACCTTACCCAGATTTTCTAGACAATGGTCAAAAGTCTTACCATAGACGGAGAAATCGTCCATGAAGACTTCCATAATATTTTCAATCATGTCAGAAAAAATAGACATCATACATCGTTGGAACGATGTAGGAGCATTGCACAGCCCAAAGGACATTCTACGGAAAGCGTAGGTTCCATAGGGACATGTGAACGTGGTTTTGCTCTGGTCCTCGGGATGGATGGGAATCTGATGATAACCCGAATATCCATCAAGGAAACAGAAGAAGGAATGATTTGCCAGCCTTTCTAACATTTTATCAATGAAAGGAAGGGGAAAATGATCCTTTTTCGTTGCCTTATTGAGTTTTCGGTAATCTATGCACATCCTCCAACCCGTGACGGTACATTGCGGAATTAGCTCATTCCGATCATTTTCAACTACCGTCATGCCTCCTTTCTTAGGCACAACCTGGACTGGGCTTACCCACTCACTATGCGGTACGGGGTAAATGATCCCCGCATGCAGCAGTTTCAAGACCTCCTTTTTCACTACTTCCCGCATCGCATTGTTTAGCCTACGCTGAGGCTCCCTAGATGGTGTGCGATCTGAATCTATGGGGATGCGATGGGTGCAAAGTGCTGGGCTGATTCCCTTAAGGTCTTGGAGGGCGTAGCTGATCACAGCTCTATGCTTCTCTAAAATGGCTAGGAGTTTGGCTGTCTCCACGTCACTAAGGTTATCGCTTATGACGACAGGAGTTTCTGTGTCACCGTTTAGCAAGGCATAGCAAAGGCCTGGGGGCAAGGTTTTCAACTCGACTGGAGGTCGTGGCTCTGGTTTCCAGGAAGGCAGTTCAAGGGTTACTCCCGAGTCATCCTTCTCTTGAATAAAATCAGTGGAATTATCATCAAGAAAGGACTCGGGTTCCTTGAACAGAAAAATGGCCAAAACCTCCTCAATCAGTTCTTGATCGAGAGGTGGTTCTGCCCTAGTGTTTCTAGCTCTAGACAAGGGGACAGAAAATTTCCTCCCAACAAGGTGTAAATCGAGGCCTCCCGTAGAGAAGACATCAAAAAGTCTTTCTACGGGGCGTCCTATCAAAAGTGTGAAGTCTGAGACTTCAAACACATGAAAATCTAGGATCGCCTCTATGCTACTGCACCTGACAGTAATGTTCTGCAAAACCCCAAACCCTTGCAAAAGTTTTCCAGAAGAATCCTTAAAGGTTTGGTTGGTAGGCTCTAAAGTTTTGTCGCCTAGAAGATCTAGAGCGAGCTGAGCAGAAATCACGTTAGCTCCTACCAATGGGTTGCACAAAACATCTATGTTTTCTCCCCTGATCTGGCAATGGATTGTGCTAGAAGGGGAGCTCAACCTAAGCATACTTGGGTTAGACTTTACTTCATGCAACCATTATGCACTGATGATCGCCATCAATTCTTTCACTGTCTCTTGCAAAAAGGCTTTTTCTACTGACTCAGGGATTAACTGGGGCATAGGGGGTTTTGGTTCGCAAAAATAATTCAAGGTGTTTCCAAAATCTTCAAAAATTTCATCCTCGAATAGATAAGGGAATTCTAAAAATGAGAATTCTTTTCCCTTATCTGGTTCGGCTGGGGCTTCATTTTCTGAACACGTAGAAGTTGATTCTATCGGTTCTGGTTCAGAAATAGAAGGCTCCTCAGATCTTGACTTAGCCTCGGGGATCGGTTCACTCATGTTGCTTAGGAAGGAAGAATTTTCTGTAAGGCGGTCCAAAAGTTCTTTCCCTTTCGTCGGTGTTTTATGAGAGAATGACCCTCCGGCCATAATGTCAAGATATAGGGCGGATTCCTTGTCAAGACCCATGTAAAAATGTTGCAAAATCACATGGTCGGGTAATGACAAGTCCGGACCAGATTGAGATAAAACCAACAATCTGACCCAGGCCGCGCCTATGGGCTCTTTCTCAATTTGTCAAAAGTTGAGAATTTCCATACGTAGGGAAGCAATATGGGATAGTGGAAAAATGCAAGACAAAATTTATCCCGCAATTTAATCCAATCCCCGTTCACTTTTCCTGCTGTATAGGTGTACCATTGTTTCGTAGTCTCATTGAGAGAGAAAGGAAACAATTTCCGCTTTAGCGTATCATGTGGCATGCCATGGTTTGCAAGACATGCACACAATTGCTCAAACTCTCGCAAATGGTGATAAGGATTTTTAAAAAAATTCCCGAGAACAAAAGTGCCCGAACCAAAGAAATCAAATCAGGACGGAGTTCATAACCATGCGCAACAATGGGTCATGACGATTGTGGTGGTTCTATGAACTCGCCCTTCGGACCGGATAAAGATTGGAGAGAAATTTTGTCCCTGATAAAAAATTCAAAGAGAAAAAAGATTTTTGGTATTTTTAGAATAAGGATACAAATACGAGGTCAGTCTTTGGTCTCAAAGGAAACACACAACCGTTCCCCGGCAACGGCGCCAGAAATGCTTGTTGACACTTGCTAGGTCAAACCAAATAAACACTGCTAGCAAGGACTGCTAGAATGCCTACTGGTAAATATCCGCAAGCGCACGGATAACTCCATTGTAGCACTTCACCAAAGGATTGCTCCAATGGCTATCAATTTATAGTTCTCCCAAAGGAACGGTGTGTGAGTTCTTAGATAACTAGGATTAAACCAAGGATCACCCAAACACACTACTAGGCTGCTAGGTTAGAGAGGATATAACTGGGCTAAGACTCCTAAGGCAAGCAAGGACACACACCCTAGTGCTTACTTTGGCCGCCCGCTTACCCCTGTATACAAAGGCGACTCCGGCCAAGAGGCTATGACGCAACCACACGTGGAGGGATGCTAATACCAGACGGGGCTGTCACTACCCGAGCAGCCCCCTCTCATCCGTGGATTACGTGACAAATGATGGCAACGATAGACCTAGACACCACGTCTAAGTTGTACGCCGCTATTCTACTCACAGCAACGAGAATAGAATAATCTTATGGAAGAACACCGAGCTCATAAGCAAATGGAAGATTATACCTTACTCTCCCGTTGAATATCTTGACTCAATATATATCACGGCCGCTCACTATGATGGGCAATCGGCCGTAGAGGTACAATATCCATGTAGGGGTACAAGTGGGAAGGAAGAGCACTCTAAGTGGTCTTCCCCCACACTATTCTCTTCTCACTCTCTTCCTAGTCTAAATATTTACAAGTGGAGCACTAGCCTAGGGAGGAACCCTTCCTCTAATGTGAAATGTGAAAGGTGGAGTGGATGATGATTTGGGAGGTGCCCCTCCCCTTCTTTTATAGTGTTCTGAGGCGGTTCCAGGGGTGTAGAAATATGGTAAGTCCTTCAAGACGGTGGGGGAAGGTCGATGGAGGCCACCGACTCAAGTGGTGGGCCAGTGGGCTCACCCCCTGGTCCACTGACCAGGGAGGTCGGCCGACCAGGCCAGGTGGCCACTGGGCCTGGGCCTGGATTGGTTCCCTCCTTGTGGACTTCCTCATCCTTGGGGTGGAGTGCCCGTGAATAATTTGTCTCTGTTCAGGAGTTGTGGGCCTTTTTCTCCATATGGCAAGGGTGGACTTTGTCAATGTGTGTACTTTGCCATTTTGCCCCTTAGTGTACCCCAAAATAGTGCTTATTCCACCTGCATACAAATATTCACCAACACTTGTGGAAAGGACCGTCAACATTCCTGCATGGTTAGGATATGGCGGATCTCGAGTGGACTTGCCACCTTGAGTGGTCACCGCACTAACATGTTCATGGGAGAGCTCGGGTTGCCCCGAGATTTTCCTATTTTCCAAACTAGGAACAGCAGCAGCAATTTGAGCTAATTGAGTTTCAATCATTTTATTGAAACTAACTTGATTTTTGAAAGCAGAAGAAATACCATCAATTTTAGCATTTAAATTTTCTAAAATTTTATCATTGGCAGCAAGCTTTTTGTTCAAAGATTTGTTAATTTTAACTTGGCCAAAAACAAGATCTCTCAAGGAGGGTTGATTTTGAAAATTACTAGAGTTGCCATTGTTGTTACCTCCTTGGTAGTAGGGTCGAGGTTGACTCCACCCTTGACCTCCTTGTGGACGATACCCGTTGTTGTTGTTGGTGTAGCACACGTCTTCATAGGTTTCGGGGCAATCACTTCCTGAATGTCCAACATTGCCATAGACTTCACAGGTCATGTGAGAGTCTAAGGCAAAGACAACTCCTTGGTTGGATGTGTGGCTGTCCATCTTCTTTATGAGGAGGTCTATCTTAGTGGAGAGCATATCCACTTCTTTCACTGTATGCGTGCCTCTTCCACGCAGTTGGGGTTCGTTATTCCAACCTTGGTTAGAGATCATCTTCTCAAAAAGTGCCATAGCACCTGTGGCAGTGAGTGAGAAGAATGCTCCTCCAGCAGCAGCATCAAGATGAGCATGGGATGTGAGAGACAACCTATTATAGAAACTGTGTAGGATAACCAATGAGTCCATCCCATGATGAGGACAGGCGGCAATGTATTCTTGGAGCCGCTCCCAAGCATCTGGGATTGACTCATCCCTTGACTGCTAGAATGAAGAAATCTTTCCACGAAGGGCATTGGTTTTGCCCATCGGGAAAAATTTGGCGAGGAACGCCGTTGAACACTTCTCCCAAGTGTCTATGGAGTTTGCTTGAGCTGAGTAAAACCACTGTTTCACCCTTCCCAGTAATGAGAAGGGAAATAGACGGAGTCAGATGGCATCTTGGGTGACTCCCTTATGGTAAAGGTGTTGCACAGCTCAAGGAAATTTTGCAAATGAGCGCTTGCGTCCTCGTTGGATTTCCCACAGAGGGGACTTGACTGGACCATAGTGATTATGCCGGTCTTGAGTTCGAACACTGCATCACCAACTGCGATAGGTGGCCCAGTAGGCACATTGTCAGCAGAGGGAGCAGAGAACTCATGAAGCGTCTTCTCGACCATTGGTGTTGTGCTTGATGATGCAGGAATGACTGGATTGTCTGTCACGGAGATGGTTCTTGGGGAATTCGCACGAGAGCGTGTTTTCCTCAAGAGCGTTTCAGGATCTACAACGAAGTTCTATGGCAGGTCGAAACCGGTGATGCACTACCCTATTTCCACACGAAGATGAAAACAAGACAAGTTAGCCTGCTCAATACTATAGCCTATTAGTCATGATTTGATAACATAAACATTTTTAGTAACTTTGCTTGGTTTAGCCTTCCCCGGCAATGGCGCCAGAAATGCTTGTTGGTGTTGCTTAGCATCACTGTAAGTTATCCTTGGCAATGGCGCTAGAAATGCTTGTGGCATTCCTGAACGTCATCACTAGGTTCCCTTAACAGTAATACCAACCAACATGGTATAGGTATCTCCACAATATTACAGAATAATCTGCAAGCGCATGGAGTATACCGTTGTAGCATTTCACCTTAGAGTATTCCCGAAGGTTGTCATTTATATTTTCCCAAGGGAAGGCAAGTACCAAGTGTAGGTTACTAAAGATGTGCATAGGTTATATGGATCATGAGTGAATAGACAATAGTAAATCACAGGGGTAAGGATAGATAAAGATATTTGGGTAGTTGACACACACACATAATGCTTTATCTCACAATTGTACTAGTAGCAAGGCTAGTAAAGAAAAGACTGAGTACAACTCTAGTTCCTATTATACTTCCTACTCATGTTGGCCTATCCTATTGGGTACACCTTTGTTGTACCCCAATCCTCTCTTGTCATGAGAAGCTCTTGGTTCACCAACCAACCTTGGCGTGGTCTCCACTTGAGCTTTTTTCTTAAGCTCATTGACTTGGTTGGTTAGCTTCTCAATGATTGCATCTTGCATGGCAATCATATCAGCATCAATGTTGTGGCACCTTCCACAACCCTTGCTTGTTGAAGCTTGTGAGGATTCAAGTTTCTTCAAAAATGATTGTGATTTTGTCTTGAGATCTTCAACGGCCTTTGTTAGGACCTTGTTCTCCTCTTGCAAGGCATTGCACCTCTCTTGATATTTCTTGGAGGTTGAGGTGTTTGATTCACTTGACTCATTGACTTTTGTAAGTTCTTTGGTCAAGGTCTTGTTCTTCTCCTTTTCTTGCTCTAGTTGCTTGGTGAGCTCTAAATTCTTGCTTTTCTCTTCATCAAGCAACTCTTCTTGCCTATCAACGATCCTCTCTTGATTGTCCAACTCCCTTTATAGCTTATCTAGCATTTTTACTATTTCATGCATAGAGGGGACCAAATCCTCCTCTTCATCACTACAATAAGAAGGATTGAAATCGGTGTGAGGAGCTACCTTGCTTTCCTTGGCCATGAAGCAACGAGGGGCATCATCTTCATCATCGGTGAGGTTGTTGAAGAGTGACTTTTTGGCTGGGGGCAAGCCAATGGCGATATTAGCAATACCACCTTCATTATCTTCATCATCATCATCGGAGATGTACTCTTGGCCAATGTGAGCATGTCCCTTGTTGCATGGTTTCTTGTAGGGCTTTGTCTTGTTGTTGTACTTTTTATTTTTCTTGCCCTTGCCATTCAATTTTGGACAATTGGCAATCATGTGTCCTTGTTCATGACACTCATATCATCTTTTATTTGTTCTTTTAGCTTTTGCCTTGTCAAAGCTTCTTTTGGTGAAACCATTCTTGATCATGTATTTGCCAAATTTCTTGACAAATAAGGCAAATTCTTCATCATCTTCTTCTTCATCATCATTCTCTTCATCTTCATCATCATCGTCATGAGTCTTCTTGGCTTTGAGCGCCAAGTCCTTCTTGCTTTTGCTCTCTTCTCCTATGAGCACATTCACTCTTTTGCCCTCGTCATCACGACTCTTGTGGGCATTTATTCTACCAATGACTTCATCCGTTGAGAAGCTCTCAAAACCATCCTTCTCCTCAATGATGGTGCAAAGTGTGGAGTTCCATATCCTAAGAGCCATGAAGAGCTGATAGTTGACTTTCTCATCTTTGGTGTTATCACCATAGGATCTTCTCTTATTTACAATGTCCATGAGCCTATCATGAGTTTGTTGAGGCTCTTTCTCCTTATTCATCACGAAGAAGTTGAATTGATTCTTGAGAACTTGAAGTCTTGACTTCTTAACAACATCCACTCCCTCATGGGCACATATAAGCTTCTTCCACATTTTTCGGGCATTCTCAATTCCTGCAACTCTTGAATATTCCTTAGGATTCAAGGAAGAAAGAATGGCCAACACCGCTTGAGTATTGCGATGTATGTTGAGTTGGTCCATAGTTGTAGGATTGTCCTTGTCTTCTAAGATGTATCCTTTCTCCATAATTTCCCAAATCGGTGGACCAATTGATATGAGGTACATCTTTATGTGATGCTTGTACCAACTAAAATCTTTGCCTTCAAAGTAAGGCAATCTTCCACTTCCACTTCTATGAATATTTGCCACATCGGCATAATTGAAAGGGATGGATCCATGCAACTCATTTCCCTTACTTGTTGAAGTAAAATCTTGAGGCTTGTCACCTTCTCTCGGCTTCGACATCTTTTAATCTTCAAGCTTTCAAGCCTTGTAGAAGATTCAAGCTCTAATACCAATTGAAAGTTGCCTAGAGGGAGGATGAATAGGCAATCTAAAAAATAATCATGAAAAAGCACTAAAGGATAATCAAATAACCAGAAGTGACAGAACTTCCGTCGGGATCGACGGAACTTCCGTCGCCACGGAAGTTCTGTCAAATGACAGAACTTCTCACTACCCTTCCTCTAAGCAATGAACAACGCAGATAACAAAGAGAAGGAAACACTAGCTTGGTAGAAGTGAAGCTAATATAATGTAAGCCCAAAATTCTTGAATGAAGACTAGCTACACAATTAACAAATGATACAAGCACAATAGTATGAAAGAAATAGACAAGCACAAATATAAGAGTGGGAAAGTAAAGAGAGACACAAGAATTAACCCGAGGTTCGGCAACCATACTAAGTTGTTCCTATGTCCTTGTTGAGGAGCCACACAAAGTGGTCGGGTCTCTCTCAACCCTTTTCCCCACCAAGCAATCACAAAGATCGTGCTTGGATTTCTTTCTCCACTTGATTCTTTTCCTCCGGAGGCGAATCACACCTTCACAAACATCCCCGACTCACCACACAAAGTTGGGAGTTCAAGGGTGACGCCTAGCCGTCTAGGAGACCAAGTCTCTAAGAGTAACAAGCAAATCAAATCTTGATGGGGAGGGAAAGATGTGCTCAAGCTTTTGAGTGGATGGATTCAATCGTTTTGTGTTTAGATCTCTCTCACTTGGATTGGAATCTCAAGAACAAGTCTAGGAGTAAGAGAGGAGAGCTCTAGCTGAAGAGTGAGTGAAATGGCAAAGAATCCAACCCTTCCCACGGGGGAAGGGGTACTCTATTTATAGTGAGAGCTCAAAAACTAGCCGTTGGTGTATTTTCTGGGTCTGACAGAACTTCCGTGGTTACCCACGGAACTTCCGTCAATTCAAATTTAGCCGTTGTAAAGCACTAGCAGAGAGCATAAGATGCAGTGACGGAACTTCCGTCAAAAGGTGATGGAACTTCCGTCACTCTCGGTTTGACAAGAAAGAAAGGAGACTCACAGAACTTCCGTGAGAGCCACGGAGGTTCTTGGAGATGGAACTTCTGTCATGGGGTGATGGAACTTCTGTCACTCTCGGTTAGACTGGAAAGAGGCTCACAGAACTTCCGTGAGAGCCACGGAGGTTCATGGAGATGGAACTTCCATCGTGGGGTGACGGAACTTCCGTCACTCTCGGGTGTGCAGAAGGTAGAAACCCGACGCTGACAGAACTTCCGTTACTAGGTGACGGAACTTCCGTCACTCTCGGGTTAACATCAAGGCCAGACCCGACGTTGACGGAACTTCCGTTAGAGGACTCACGGAACTTCCGTCACTCTCTGTCTTGCTAACTAAAAGGTTGATTCTTAGGCTTTGTTGGCTAGGTTTTCAAACAAATTGATTTAGAGCTTGAGCACAATGTTTCCCTTACTAGCAAGATAAGTTTTACCCCTCTTAATAGTTCGACATACCTATGACTCAAAAACAAAAATCATAAAAGCTAAACTTGAACCGCTATGAGCCATTTTCTTTTCACTTTTATTGAGGGATAGACTTTCTCACATTAGTGGGTAATTAACTTCTCTCTTGATGATCTGCACATTTTCTTTATAAGCAAGTTAGTACAATTTTAATGTTTTGTCATTAATCACCAAAACCCACTAGGGGGCCTAGATGCATCTTCACTCTCGCAATGGCTCCCGGTCCCGCTGCTTGCTCCGGGTGAATTCCCAATGATTCCCTAGACTGTCGAAAGTAGCTTGAAAGTTGGCGGTGAATTGTCGGCAAAGTTCTGCCCAAGAACTGATGGAATTCTTGGGCAGATTGGTGAGCCAAGTTCTAGCTGCTGGGGCCAGACATACATGCAGATAATTGGCCATGACAAAGCTATCACCGTCGAGTGCCCGTATGGCAGTGGCATAGACGTAAAGCCAGTCACGCGGATCTGTCTTGCCATCATACCTCTCGATGCTGACTGGTTTAAAGCCGGCCGGCCAGCTGACGGTTCGTAAGTCCCGAGTGAAGGCCCGAATGCCGGCCTTGTCGTCGTAGTCTTCAAGGGCGGGAGTTCGCTCTCGCTTACAACCAGCTTCTCGGTGAGTTCTGTCTTCATGCCGACCTTCGTCTCATCGATCATGTTGTCGATCATCTCTGGGCGGCTCTCTCATGTTGTTGTGCTCGTAGTATCAGTCATCAACAAAACCGCAATGGCGTCGTTCATCTTCATACTCTCAGCGAGCCGCATCGTCCCGCTCTTGGTATCTACTGTCCAACCGAACCCGGCATCGTGTGGCGGTATACCATTGTGTAGGTCGGCTCTAGATGCCGATCATGGTAGTTTGCCATAGGCCTTCACCGTGATGTGATCGGTGGGGTTGCCTGCCGATTGGTACGTTGTCGGTCCCTTCTTTCTTGGCTTGGTATCGAACTGGTGGCTCTAGATATCATCTTGCTTGGTGTTGATCGTGCCGCATGCATCTCCAGTACGGTCGTGGCCTTGATGTGTGCCTTTAACTTGTTGACCTAAGGTGTCAACTCTGGGGTGACCTGGAGCATGGGCTCTAATGAGATCAGAAGTGCCGCCGCAGCCGTAATGTCCTGGTGCTACATGTTTGCTTGTGTGGCAGTCGTCGCTAATATTTTTCCATCGGTGCCTCCTTGGGCGGCTAGTGCCACCATGAACACCTCACGATAATCAGACGAGCAACTTTCTGAATCACTTGGCCCTTCAATCAAGTCCAGAACTGACTCATATTCGAGACCGATCATTGCTACTAATCTCGATTCATAGAAAAAATTGGGATCTTCATCCGACTAATCCATATGAAAAGCCGGGAGATCAACCACAGTGAGGTCCGAGTGGGCCAAGGTTGCCGATCGGCATATTGCGGGCAACGTTGAGCGGGAGCCCGAAAGGGTTTCTGATCGGTCATCAAAGCTCTGCTGACGCCTGGATCTGAAGGCGCGGTGGCCACCGGAAGGGTCACCTGATCTTGCTTGACGAGGTTCTCGCTTTGATCGGCCACGAAGCTGACGATGCCATAGCGGATCTTGTCTCCCGGGCGGAACTTGATGTCGACGAAAGCCATCGATTTTGATGGAGCTGAACTCAACGCTGCCTCTACCTGGCGTGCCATTTGTCGAGAGATATTCTCTATAGTAGATTCAGGTATGCGTATGAGTATGAAAGATCGATGGACACATGCCACAGGGTGTATACAGGTTCAGCCCTGTCACACACGGTTCCAACGACCGAAACTGAATACATCTGTATGTACGCCCAGGATCAAATTTTCACGCACACATAATAATTATGATAAAAGAAAAATATCTTTAGTAAATTGATTACATAATTACAAAGGTGACTCATAGGTCAAAAGTAAAATATTACATTGCAGCGGAATAAACTAAGCGTTAGCGTCCTTCAGCTCCCACAGAAAGTCGACCGAAAGACCGCATGCCTAGACTCCTCCATCGTCTTCATAGTTGTACGTTCATTCTCCTATAGCTGAGCAGCAATATGGTATATAGCAAGGGTGAGTACGTGTTGTACTCAGCAAGTGGGGGAAATGATGACATGGGGCTAAAGACAAGGAAGGCTTATAGGGGTTATTGCATGAGCTTTAAATTAACCTAAGCATCCTATTTACTAAGTGGGGTCATCCCAACCATCAATCCACAAGGTGCTATCAAACAAGTCTAATCCCATCCACCATCCAACCATCCCAACCAAATCAATCCATACCCAACTAATCTTGTGAGGGTTCCAGGCCGCTCTTGACCGTGAGCACGGCTATCATGATAATTTGATACTCTATAGAGTTTGTACCACTTTACCCACAAGTCGTGATTTTGTCCCCTGTTGATAGGTGGACAAAAGTCTCCATGTTGGTATGCCGGCCAAGCACTAGCACACTTCCTTAGGTGTGCGGCTAGGAGATCACTACGAGGCTTTTACAAAGGGTCTCCCATTACATGCTAGTCACTAAGGTTCCACTCCCGTCCATAAGTGATAGCCCATCACTAAGGAGCTCATCACCCCAGGAGCCCCCTCTTGAGCCATTCGGATCCAAGGACAGTCCTCTTGACTTCTATTCCCCACTCCACCAAATACTGCACCGACACTCAGAGAACTCCTAATTAATCAGCCAAGTTGTTCTATAGCAGCCTTGTGATGGCACTGTTGTCTTGGGTCATCGCTCCAAGAACCGGTTCCTAGGATCTACAACAAGCCTACCACCACCAACCATGTGCCCACGGCATCACATCCATTCCATCCGGCTTGCATAGATCCCTAAGTCCATGTTGCTAACATAAATTATCATTCCACCCATGAAGTGACATAGCTCATTAATCAAGGTTAATATCAACCCAACATCCCACAAGCAACCTAATCATTATCTACCCACAACCAACCAACCAACTAGTTCAAGGCGACAAGGAAAAGGATAAAGCAATACTAGGGAAACCGTAACAATAGGTACCCATTTAGTTGACACAAGCATGCAATACTAAAATAGTATTCATAATAGGATCAAAATGCATCAAGGACACTTGCCTGGAAATGGATGTTGTTGTTCAGGTCTTTTATTCACGCTCTTGCGATTCCAGGAATGACACATTCTCTAATTAACGTCACGCAAGCACAACATACACACAATCATATAAACAAACTAATAAACAGTACACCAAACAATAATAATGTACTTTAAAAGCAATCTCAGAAGATAGTACGCATTTCTACGATCGCATGAGCGCAAGAATCAACTAAATCGGAGTTACAAGTAAAAAGTTATGAAGGTTTGATGGTGTAGGGTTAAAATAGTAAAATTAGCAAATTACTGTAAGACAGTATAAATAGATAATATTAATTACTACGATCGCGTTGGTGCAAGAATTACTTAAATCTGAGTTACGGTTGAAAAGTCATGAATGTTTGAAGTTTTAGGGCTAAAACAGTAAAAACAATTAGGTGTAGGGACCTAAAAGTAATTTTAGAAAAGTATAGGTATTAAATTGTAAAATAACAGGGTGAAAATATAGTTTATGAAAAAGTTTAGGGACTAAAATGTAATTTTGGAGAACTCTAGGGGTTAAAGTGTAAAAAGACAGGACTTAAAAATAATTAAAAATAGGTCCAGGGTTGTTTGTGTAAAATTACATGGCCAAAATCATATTCAGGAAGGGTCCAGGGGCTTTTCCCCAAAAATACAGGGTCAAAAATATAATTTCTAAAAGGTACAAGGGCTTTTCTATAAAAATATAGTGCTTAAAATAATTAAAACAAGTTCAGGGGCCTAAATATAATTAAATAAAGGATTTTGCAGAAAAGTTTGGCTGAAAAAATAATTAAAATAGAGTACAAGGCCTAAGTGTAAAAAGACAGGGTTGAAATTATAATTTAAAATAAGTTCAGGGGGTTTCTATAAAATCCTAGGGCTAAAATAATATTTATAAAAAGCCCAGGGGTTAAAAAATAAACTACTAAAGGTTCTGCAAAAAGATTAGGGTTAAAATCTAATTAAGTTAAAGATCAGGGGCCTAGGTGTGAAATTGCCATTTTCCTAGAATTTTGAGAATTAAATTAATTCATAAATTGGTGGACCGAGTCTACAACAATCGTTGATCAGGGTTTCATCCGGGTCCATGGGTCCATGGTGGACCAGAAGATACCGCTTCGGGGTGATCTAATCTGGACCGTAGATAAGAGGATTGACGGCTAGATGGGGCCCGACAAGACTGGTGGCCACCGGCGGCGAGGATAGGGGCGGCGGCGGCCCGAGCTCGCCGGAGATCGGCTGGAATGGCCCTCCGGTGCTCGAATCCTTGTCGCGAGAGGTCTGGGAGGGAGAGGGGATCGAGTGGGTCCTTACCGAGGTGACACGTGGGCGCGGGGAAGGCCGAGAGGGGTCATCGGCGGAGGAAAATGGCGACGATCTTCGGAGCTCGGTGACGATGGGGCTCCGGGGTCAGGGGGACGAGGGGGAGCAAAAGGAGGGAGAGGTGAGGGAAGGGCGAGTCCTCATGGCGCTTTATAGAGGCAGAGGGTGAGAGGGGAGGCGAGCGGCGAGCTTGTCGGCCATTAATGGCACACGGCGGCCCTTGGCATGCACGAGTGTGCCTGGGTGCGTTTTTAGGGCGGGGAGTGGGGGAGGGGAAGCGGAGGGGTGCGCGGCGTGCACTTGGGTGCGGTCGGGGAGCCGGGGAGGCGGGGGTGCGAGTGGGCGGCGGGGGTTACCGGTCGGCAACAGGGGAAGCGGCGGGAGGTGGGGGATGACGGGTGGGACCCGCTTGTTAGCAGCTACGAGGCGGAGCCGGGCTGAGCGTGGCATGGGCCGGGGAAGGTCGGGGTGGCTGGGCCGCACGGACGAGGTGGGCTGGCGGGGTGCGGCTGGGCCGAGTGGGCGCGAGCACGCTCGCGGGGTTGCGACGTGCTCGGCAAGGCTGGCCAAGAGGGAGGGGGAAAGGGGAGTGGGCCGCGCCAAAGCAATAGGCTCAAGGCCGAGAGAGAGGGAGGAGTGGGCTGCATTGGCGATTGAGGCCCAGGCGGGGGAAAAAAGAGAGGGGAGAGGGAAAAGAAAATGGGCCTTGGGGAGAGAGTTGGCCCAAATGCAAAGAAAATTCCTTTTCTTTTTCCAATTACACTTTTAAAATTCTAACTAAATGGTAAACGATTTCTACTCAAAAATTTCAAATACTTTTTCACTCAATAAAAACCTACCATTTCTATTCCAGCATGAATGCAACAAACAAAATAATAACCTAGATTTATTTATTTAATTTAGAAAATAGCACTTTTACCTAAAATAAATTGTAATTTAGTAATTAATTTAATTAATTTATAATAAAATTTTAATCTATTATAAAAAAATGTTGAAATTTAGTGGAATTGAGTCACAAACCAAAATTTGAAATTTTAGGGTGTGAGAGGGCCTCCTGGAGGATAACAACCCTACGTCATGTTTGGTGTTTCTGTATTGCTAGGGTTCGCACTGGAATTAGGGTTCCAATACGAGTCTTTGTCCTGCCGAAGGCCCCCTGCCCTCCTTATATATCCGAAGGGCAGCGGCTTACATGGTAATCTTTTATTCGGTTACAACAGATTCTATCTATCCAGCATATCTGCTAACCTAGCTTGCTGCTTACTCAAACAAATATCTAAGTAAATATCTCCTGGGCCAAATCCACTATACCCGAGCCCCCGGCCCACTCGGCCATATAACCGAGTGGTTAGGTATCCCGGATACATATGTCCCACACAAGGTCTAAATATGCATACATAGTCGAGCGAATGACAGCAAGCTACACATTTGAACTAATTGGATTGTAAGTAACTTTGTCAACTTTTTACTCATGATTTCGACCAAGATAGGAAAGGATGATCTATTTGTTTATCTATATATTTCTAGCCATTCTTATCCATATAAATTCCTTACTAACATGGAAACCATACATCTTTGTTTCTCCCCCCTCCTTGATACAACTTATATTCTGATTATATCAGGAATAGAAATTCTCCTCCCTCCTTGAGAATTCGGAAAATTTTCACTGCTCGTACAAGACAGAAATTGCTGATTATATCAGGAATAGAAAAAGAGTAAAAGAAAAGAAAAAAAATATAGACCGCACCGACCGGCGCAGTGTTGCGCCGATCGGTGTTGTTGCAAAAAAGAGAGAGAGAAATATATATATAAAAGAGATAAAGAGAAAATATATTCCGTGAGAGGCAGTAAGGTCATCGAAGAAAGTAGCTTTCTGATTATTTCTGATTCTTTGCCATAGTTCTCATTGAAACATTTTTCTTTTTAGATCTTTTATATTCCTCTTCTGCATTAAAGTTCTTTCCCAAGAAAATTCTTTCTTAGTGGGCACGATTGAGCACATTGTTAACATCGTTAATCTTATCATTTAATTTGGTTATATAACCCTCCAAGATCCACATACAATCCTTAATTAGATAGGAGAGGGAAGGAAATACACTTGAGAGATCTAGAGAGGGCCAAATGCTTGATGTTTGATGCTAAAGATGAGTTGAGGAGAACAAAAATTGTTTTTGAAAAGATTTTGTGGTAATTTGATTAAGTTCAAGTATGATATATCGATTGGTTAAAAGAAGATGAGAGAAAATCTTTGTGGCGGGATAACGAGTAAAAATGATGATTGAGATTGATTGCATGAGAGATGGTGTGAAGATTCTTGTTACATATTTGATTTTGTATTGCTCGAGGACTAGCAATGATTTGAGTGTGGGGGAACTGTTGGTGGTTTCTAGATGTCTATTTTATCTAGCAAAAAGGGATGCTTTGTATCTTAATTTGGTGGTTTGGACTAACAATGTCACACCCCAAAATTTTAAATTTTGTTTTGTGACCCAATTCCACTAAATTTCAACATTTTTATAATAGATTAAAATTTTATTATAATAATTATAGAATTATAATTTATTATAAGAAACAGAGCTATTTTCTAAATTAAATAAATTAATTTAGGTTACTATTATTTTTATTGTTGCATTCATGCCAATTAGTTGCATGTAGGATTTAATCGTATGCAAAACTAATTTTGAAGTCGTGAAGAACTCGATTTGGAGTAGTATATAGAAAATATGAGCTTTATTTAGAAAATAGAAAAAAGGAGAAAAAGAAAAGAGAAGAACCAGACCACTCTGGGCCAAATCTCCCCAAAATCAGGCCCACTTTTGCTCCCCCACTCTCCCCCTTTTGACCCACGAGGCCACAGCCTAGCCAGCCGCCAGCCAACTTCCCCCTTCCCTGGACCTTGGGCCGAAATCCCCCACGAGGCTCACTTTCCCGCTCGGCCCACCCCCCCCCCCCCCCCCCCCCCTCTCCTCTTCCCCCTCCCGCTTGGGCCAGAATGCCCCGCCAACTCTCCCAACCCACTGCGCCTGACCGGCCCAGCCAGCATGCGCATGCCAGCCTGCTCCCGCGCGAAGCAGCCCAGCCCCGCCCCAAAACCGCTCATAGGTGGACCCGTCCCGGTCATCCCCTTCCTCTAGCCCCTCTCTCTCCCCGATGTCGACCGACGAGAAACCGTCGCCAATTCCCCTCCCCCCCCACCCCCCCCCCCCCCCCCCCCCCCCCCGCCTCCCTGAAACCGACCTCGAGAGCACCTTACAACCCTCCTCCTCCGCTCTCCCAATTCTACCCCTCTATGGCTATTAATCGAGCACTAGGCTCATCAATGGCGCACCGACCATTGATGGTCGACGAGCTCGCCCCGCTCATTTCCCCCTTCCTCTACTCTATAAATGGACTCCCCCGGCATCGCCTCTCCCCACTGGATCCTCTCCTCGCTCCCCCTTCGACCCCCAACCCCGGGAGACCTCCCTCGACGACCACCAGCGATCGCCGCTGCCTAACCTCAACGCCGACCCTCCTCCGGCCATCCCCGGCCCTGCGCGACACCGCGGAGAGGTTCCCCTCCCTCTCCTCTCTCTTCCCATCGAAGCGTCATTTTAGCCAACTCTGGTGAGCCGCCAAGCCCCTCCGCCGCTAGCCTGCCGGTGGCCGCCGCCCAGCCACCGTTGCCCCTTCCTAGCCCTCTGGTCTCTATCCTACGGCCGAGATTAAAACCCCACGAAGGGGTATACACCTGGTCTATGATGGACCATGGACCAGTGGTCAAAGCCCGGTCAACCATTCCCACGGACCCGGTCCACCGAATTTAGCATTTAAATTAAATCATGAAAATTCCAGGATAATGGCAGTTTTATATTTAGGCCCCTGTATTCTGTCTTAATTAGATTTTTATCTCTAATTTTCTCCAGAACCTTTATTTAATTATTTTTAGGCCCTAAAATTGTTTTTAATTATTTTAGCACTGTAATTTTTATAGAAAAGGCCCTATACCTTTCTCAATAAATATTTTAGCCCCTAAATTTTTGTAGAAACACCCCTACACTTATATTTAATTATATTTTAGTCTTGTCTTTTTACACTTTAGTCACTAAACTTATTATAAATTACATTTTAGTCCCTTATAGACGGGAGTGAAACCTTAGTGGCTAGCATGTACTGGGAGACCCTTTGTAAAAGCCTTGTAGTGATCTCCTGGCCGCACACCTAAGAAAGTGTGCTAGTGCTTGGCCGACATGGCAACATGGAGACTCTAGTCCACCTGGCAACAGGGGACGAAATCATGACTTGTGGGTAAAGTGGTACAAACTCTGCATAGTATCAAACTATCATGACAGTCGTGCTCACGGCCACGAGCGGCCTAGAATCCTCACAAGATTAGTTTGTGGTTTATGGGTTGGAATGGTTTGGAATGGTTGGGATGGTTGGTTGGTTCGGACTTGGCTTGAATAGTACCCTATGGATTGAGGGTTGGGATGACCTCACTTAGTAATTAGGATGCATAGGAAATTAAAAGCTCATGCAATAAACCCCTTTTAAAGCCTTCTTTGTCTTAGTCTCATGTTACCTTTTCCCCCACTTGTTGAGTACGATATGTACTCACCCTTGCTATATCCCACATTGCTCCTCAGCTACAGGAGAATAAAGGTGCAACGAAGAAGACGATGGAGGAGTCTAGGCATGCGGTCTTCCGATCGACTTCCTGTGGGAACTAAAGGACGCCAACACTTAGTTTATTCCGCTGCAATGTAATCTTTTTCTTTTGACCTATGGGTCACCCTTGTAATAATATTATCGATTTAATAAAGATATTTGTTCTTTAATCACAGTAATTGTCCTATGTGCGTGAAAACTTGTTCCTGGGCACGCATGCAGATGCATTCAGTTTCGGTCGTTGGAACCGGGTGTGATAAATAATTAACCTCATATTTGTATATATTTGTAGTTGTTCTATTTTGGATGTAATCGCAGGAAACAGGTGTAAAACAGGGCAATTATGGATAAAAGACTAAAGAGCAACGAAGATGGGCCAGATGCCACGCCGATCAGCGCAGAAGGAAAAGATGATGAAAACACGACCCAGTCCAAGAAAGACGAAGGCCTAGCCCAGTATGAGTCAGAGTCGGTGGAAGTTGACCTAATCCCGTCGAGTATAAAGGAAGATAATTATCAAGAGACAGGGACGGCAATTGAGAGATCAAGGAGACGGCAATCACGAGAATCGGTCATTAGAACTAGGGTTCCAGGATATTGGTGACGGAGGTTGGTCAACACCGATGAAATCCACCAGAAGGGAGGTCGCACCGATCGACGCGACGCTTGCGCCAATCGGCTCATGTGCATTCTAGCGCTATTTCTTATCCCTCTGCTATGTCTAGCGGAAGGATGAGTGAGTAGTCTCATATTCTCTTCTCCGGTGCGGGAATCTGGTCATGTAACTCTCATACTTATTGATACTCTCTCGATGAATTTAATCTATGTGATGAACTTAATTTCACACCTATCTATCCTTTTCATTAGTGTATCGGCCAATACACTTTTGCCCATTACATAGTGCAAGAAACCACTGGGGGGCTAATAGCCTCTGTAGTGACAGCCAGGGTGAACGAAATCACCATGTCTTGTAGAATATTAGAGTCATCACTCGAGTTGATAAGAATAAGGTTGCATGCTAGTGAACCAATTCTAAGGAGAGAATCCTTCATTATCCTGTTACCTCTTCAATAACATTCACCCTCCACTCTCTCACCGTCATCATTCACACCAACTAACCTATTGCAACTTGTTAGTAATTGTTTAATAGTAATTGTTTCGCTTGTTCCTTATGGATTCGATAACCTTGGAATACTCTGAGGGAAAAAGAGCTACAATTGTACACCGTCCTCTTGCGGTATATAAGTGGGTGCGTAGTTACGACCAACACCGTCCATACCTATTAGTTTCACTTAACAAAATATATGTACTAAAGAGAAGAGAAAAATAAAGCACAATGACTAGACACTAATACATTAAACAATGTTTAAAAACCTGCTATGGTCCCCGGCAATGGCGCCAAAAAATAGTAAGCTTGTTGGTCATAACTACGCACCCACTTATATACCGCAAGAGAACGGTGTACGATTGTAGCACTTTTTCCCTTGAATTGAGTATTCCAAGGTTTATCGAATCCACTGGGATCTTAGGGATAATTAAACAAAGTTAAGAGTAAAAGATCTAATCAAGACTACTATCGAGTTCAGATTGCTTGAGGGGAGACTGGCCAGCGCAAAGGTGCGCCAGCCGATCGGCGCAGGCGTTGGCCGATCGGCACACTAGTGAATCTAAACCAAGGTGCGCCAGATACCTTGTAAGCCTATGCTATTAAGTGAGTAAGCCATATATCTACTAGTGAGATCGTAACCACAAAGTCTAATTAAATAGCATCATAATAGTAATTACATGGATCAATGAAAACCTATAATGAATAAGACCACCCTGCTTTCCGGGCGGCTCCCGATTTATCGCTGCCGAGAGGAAACCCTTAATCACGCGAGTATCTTACCCTACTCAACTATCCAATAGTGATGTGCAGGCTTAGTGCTGTCACCGCCAAAACACACTTGCACCGACCGGCTCATGGACTGCACCGATCGGTGCACTGGGCTTCTTTAGTGCTTTTCGTTGGTTCTGAATTCCTGTCCTCTCCAGCATCACTTTAATCACAAATTTTACCTGTTTCTGCAATAAAGCTCCAAAACAACGCATATACAAATATATAGACAATATCATAGATAAATGACCTAAATTAGTATCAATTATGTTCTAATTGGGGTAATATTCACATATAAAAGGGGTACTTGGGGAGTGCCAATAATACCCTACACATGCTAGTGTTCATGATATAAAGCAAATGCAGAAGGTAAACACACTAGCCTATGTAAGCCACAAGTCACCCTATCAACTAGAGCACACAATTACGAAATGGTAAAGAGAGGGTCAAGGAATGCTCATGATTTTTTTCCCGAGGTCTCGGAAAGGTGGCGCCTTCCCCTACTCCTTGTTGGACCACTCCCGTCAGAGTCTCGGTCCCTCCCGCCACCAAGTGAAACTCTCACAAACGAGCCCGCAATCACTCCCGGAGTAAAGACATGGTGCGTGTTACTGCTACCACCAAGGCACAAGCTCACCTCCCTCTAGAACTTGCCGGACTCCCTGAGCCGACACGGGCACTCACTAGCGATGCCCCTTTCACCAGCAGGCTTAAACCGTATATAAACGTGTGACGACCTTCACAACCAATCACAATAGGCTCGATCACTGACACCTAACTGGTCTAGGTCTCATCATAAACCAAGAGTAATAACCTAGATCACACCCTCAAGGACACCCTAACCTTAGATGTACAAGATCGCTCCTTGTTACTCTCACTAGCACTCTCAAGTGTACAATATCTCCTCCTACTGCTATCCACTTTTCCTCTTGGACCATACCAAATGCTCTCATGTATTCAACTGTCCAAGAGCAGTCTCCAAGATCCGAGCAACAAAGTTATATAGGCTTCCAACCTCCATCTAGCCGTTGCTCCATGAAATCCTCTTCTGGGCATACTGACCGGACTGTCCGATCACTGCCTGACCAGACCGTCTGGTCACTCTAGGAATGGCTCCCTAAGTCATTGGCTTCTCTGTGCGCCGAAGATCTCGTACTGATCGGACTGTCCGATCAGCTGACCGGACCGTCCGGTCAGATTTTCTCTCTCCATTATAGAAACATTTCTAGAGCAAGCTTCCTCGCTGCCCTGAGTATGTCTGTGCAGACCAGACCGTCCGGTCACTATATAACCAATTCAAGCAGTTTCCTCGCTGAGTCCTCTCTCTGGATTTCCTCTTCTCCTAGTGATCGTATAGTCTGGTCTCCATTGATCCCTCTGTTCGGTCTCTATGTCCAGAAGCTAAAACTCCTCGTCCTCGCTTGACTTTATTTTTCGGCTTCTCCAAATAGCTCCTTGGCTTCTCCACTATCAACTAGTGCTTGTGATTTAATTGATCAACCTTGCACATCACTGACTAGATATGATCTAAGAGAAATGACCTAGACCCCCTCGATAATTTGGTTTTTCCTATGGACTCAAAGACCTAATAACTAGAACAGTGTTTCCAACACTTGCTCCATAGCTTGTCCTTAGCTTTGATCTATATCCATCAACCCTTGAACTCCATCAAGCTCACTAAGCCTCTATGCTTATGGTCATTGTCATCAATCGCCAAGACAGCCATCATGATCATCTCTAAGCAGAATAGGTTTCCTACACACACAACACTCGTGTAGACATTAGCTCACAATTTCATAGTTGTCATCTATCACCAAAACATTCATACCCTGAGGATCCAATGGTCATGAAGCTTACAAAGTGCGCTACATGATTGGGTAGTTCTTCCTCAACACCTAGCATATTTCAAGGGGGAGACTACTTCCAAGGTAAGAACCAAGGTAATTTTTTCAATTCTTTCTTTTACTTTGGTTCCTTGTTGCTCATCTGTTTTGGATCATCATAAGTAGTGGTTGTCATCCATCATAAAAAAGGTAGAGATTGTAAGGATCATGACCATTGAGGTCACCCCAAGGTATGATGTTTTGGTGATGAATGGCAAACATGAAATATGACTAATGTCTACATGAGTGTTGTTCGTGTAGGAAACCCTATCTACCTTATGATGATTATTGATGGCGGTCTTGGTGATGGATGACAATGACCACAAGCATAGAGCTTGATGAGCTTGATAGAGTCCAATGGTTGATAAAGATGGATCAAGGCTAAGTACAAGCTATGGAGCAAGTGTTTGGAACACTTGTCTAGTTGTTAGGACTTTAAGTCCA
Source organism: Eleusine coracana subsp. coracana (assembly GCA_032690845.1). NCBI lineage: Eukaryota > Viridiplantae > Streptophyta > Magnoliopsida > Poales > Poaceae > Eleusine > Eleusine coracana. The sequence goes on along the minus strand of CM064420.1, from coordinate 68,262,165 downwards.
TAGGAAAAACCGGACTATCAAGGGGGTCTAGGTCATTTCTCTTAGATCATGTCTAGTCTGTGATGTGAATGTATACTCGGTGAAATCACATGCTCTAGGTGTCAATGTAGGAGGCAAGGAGCTGTTCGGAGAAGCCGGTAATATATTATGAGTATTGAGATAAAAAAGTTGAAAACAATTGTATATTTAGTGATAGATAATGCAATAATGTATATTTATGCCAAATTTCAAATCCTAATATATTATGAGTATTGAGATAAAAAAAAGTTGAAAATAATTGTATATTTAGTGATAGATAATGCAATAATGTATATTTATACCAAATTTCAAATCCTAATATATTATGAGTATTGAGATAAAAAAGTTGAAAATAATTGTTAAATGGTCACAATGTGTTCCAGACGAGAAATCACAAAATCGTAGTGTGTTGCAGACAAATTCTACTTTGTTGATGTGTTGGAAACGAAGCCACATTTTCTTAGTGTGTTACAAACAATTTTACTAATTTGAATACATTTTTCATGAAAATAAGAGGAATTATACACAAAAAATCTTTAATAATATAAAACTTATTTAACTTAGTTTATTTTTAACTTTATATCAATAAAACATATAAAATCAATTAAAAATGTGTTAATTACAGTGATTTTTATAACTAAACTCATTGATTAGGTGAGAATTTGTAACAAAAAAATTTATAGGTGGGAATCTCAAACTCAAAGTAACTTATGGGGTGGTTTACACAACTATCCCAAATGAATGTGTTATATAATAGTTCTCCATATTCGAGAGATCTTCGGACACCGACAGACTTGCACTGTTTGTCACATCGTTGGTTGTAATTTGGATCTGCTGCTTTCTTTGATAAAACCAGTCCGTTCAAAATATCACGAGTATAGAAAGAGCATAGAGGTTTTGAAGGTAAGAAAGTGGAGACCAAGATTCCAGTAACGTACATTTATGGTTTTGGCAGATAATTCAGAAGAGCACCTAAAGACCAGAAAATAAAAAGAGAGAGAAATTGGTACAATTGTACACCGGTCACATATTCATCAAAAACTTGGTGACAGAAATACAGGCATGGTGGTTGTGGTAGGCATGTAAATCCCAACGACCGGGAATTGAATTTGAGAGGAATCAAAAGAATCGATCAAATATAGCAAACAAAATAAAGAGAATGATTCACTAAACAACATCTCGTTGGTGAAGACTCGTTCAATATTATTTATTTATTTTAAAAAAGGACTCATTCAAACAATTGATGTGCTTACCACTTGCCTTGCAAACCTGGACGGCTGGACTCATTGTGTGTTCATGGTGAGTAAGGGTTGAGCATAACATCTATTTTCACAAGAAATTGAGCAAAAATCTCACCATATGTAAAGTATTTCGCCGTGGTGAAAGGACTCATTGTGTGGTCATGGTGAACCGGAAGAAACAAAAAAAGTACGATGAAATTGCGATGCTTATGTCCGGAACAACTACATCAAGACTCGCGGTAAGGCTAGGTAGATGGAGGTCGGGGCAGCAGGCGGCGAGGTCGTAGATAGAAGTGGTCGACGGGCGAGCTTCAAGCACCAGCACTTTTTTTTTTGCGAGGGGAAAGATGGATTTTATTAAGCCATGATAGAGTTACAGTCCGTTGCTATCGCAGTAGCAACAAAGTCTGGTGGCGTGCTCAGCCAGACTTTACAGAACGACTCAACACACGCCCTATTTGCCAAAATATGACTAACCCTATTCTGTGACCTTTTACAGTGTTTAATATCCACCTCCCTCAGCTCACCACGGAGCTCAGCAATTTCTCTAGCTAACAAAGCTAGGCTCGATCTATTGTCCCCACTATCCTTTAGCAGCTGGCACATTGCCAAACAATCAGTTTCTATAATGATTGGGCTGGCCACCCATTGCAGGCCTAGATTCATACCTTCCCTGATTGCCATCAGCTCCGCTTCCTCAGAGTTTGAGCACCTGAATAGCACCCTGCTGGAGGCTATGATCATATTCCCCGTGGCGTCTCGTGCGATAACCCCCACTCCTGCTGCCTCAGATTCTTGGAAGAAAGCTGCGTCTACATTAATCTTTACATGATCCAGGGGCGGAGGACACCAGCACGGGCCACGGGCCCCGCCATTACCGAGCGGAGTGCCAGACCCAGATGTCGCTTTTCCCTTGCCAATCACTTCAGTCTCCTGTTGTCGGATTTTGGACAGTGAAGCATAGAAACTCTCCAGGAAAACAACTGACCCAGCTATCAAGTGGTCTGGCTCATTATGGGTAATTTGATTGCGAACAAACCATACTCTCCAGAGAACCAGTAACAGCTTATCACATACATCCTGACCGCACTGGTTTAATAGCGCTAGCAGCCACTCTGGGTTAACAGTATCCAGTCGAGTGGTATCAGGTAGATCCCATTTTCTACTCATAGCTTGCAGTAAACTCTTTGCGCGGGGGCACCGTAGCAGTGCATGCGCTTCTGTTTCTCTCTCTGTATCACAGATTGTGCATATACCTGTCCCGTCCAGGTGTCTGATTCTTTTATTTTCCATAGTAGGGAGTGTACTCATAGCGACTCTCCAGGCAAAGTGCTTCACTTTTGGTGGGACACCACTCTTCCAGATTAGTTTCCATAGGGAGGTGCCGCCATCAGGAGAGTTACTTGACTGTCCTTGGACATCCCGATATGCCTTAGCAAAGGCGAGCCAGTAAGCGCTACGTACCGAGAAAATGCCATTCTTTTCATAATGCCAAGCAAGGAAGTCCTCACACCCTCTAACAGGTAGCTTCAGTTTTAGTATCTCCTCCACGTCTGGTGCTAGGAAGAGCTCACAGACTAGTTCCTCATTCCAGGAATTTGATCTCCTATCAATTAGCTCAGAGACCCATCTGTACCTTGAGCGGGGGAGCTTCTTTCCTAAGGCAGCCAGCAAGGGAGGCCTTGGGATCCAGTTGTCGCCCCACATACGGATACTTGTCCCGTTCCCAACTCGCCAGATAAGTCCTTTCTTTAGTAATTCAAGCCCATACTCTAAAGCTCGCCAAGTAGAAGAGGCATTGCCTGGAAATACTGTGTCAATCAGATGGCCTCGTGGGTAGTACTTTGCTTTCATGATCCTCACACATAGGCTGCCTGGGAACTGAATGAGCCTCCAGGCTTGACGGGCTAGTAATGCTTGGTTGAAACTTTTCATGTCCCGGAAACCAAGCCCACCCCGGTTCTTAGTTCGGAGCATTCTCTCCCATGAACACCAGTGCAATCTCCTTTTGCCATCCTTCGCGCCCCACCAATACTTGCGGATCTGCTTCATTAAATCCTCACATAATCCATCAGTGAGCCTAAACACTCCCATTAGGTAAGTGGGGAGAGCTTGGGCTACGGACTTTATAAGAACTTCCTTGCCCGCACTCGAAATGTACCGATCGCTCCAGTCCATTATTCTTTTTGCTAGTTTCTCTTCTATTGGCTGCATAGCTTCACGCTTCATTCTTCCCTGTGGCATTGGGAGACCAAGGTACTTTGGTTCAAAGGACTCTCTCTCAACATGCAATACTTGACAGATCGCCTCCTTTACACCTTGTTCAACATTTTGAGAAAACAAGATGGAGCACCTTCAAAGATATCCAGCACCTCACGTACCACTGCTGCTTGTTGGGCAGATGCTTTGAAGAACAAGAGTGAGTCATCAGCGAACAATAAATGTGAGACTACAGGGGCCTGCCTCGCAACTTTAATACCCTGTAGACCATCATTCCTCTCCGCACCCCCAATCAGCTTGGATAAGTAGTCTGCCACAAATAAGAACAGATAAGGCGAGAGGGGGTCACCTTGACGCAGGCCCCTTGTTGGCCTGAATGGCTGTAGCAATTCCCCATTGAACCTGATATGGTACCGAACAGTTGATACACATTCCATAATCCAGCATACCCATCCATCTTGAAACCCCATCATCTTCATAACCTGCTCCAGGAAGCACCAGTCAACCCTGTCATAGGCTTTAGCTAAATCCAGCTTATACGCACAATAGCCATCACTCCCCTCCTTTGCACCATGCATTGTGTGCAAGCATTCAAAGGCTATTAGGGCGTTGTCAGTAATCAGCCGGCCCGGGACAAAGGCACTTTGATTTTCTGAGACAATATCATGCATGATAAGCCTTAGTCTATTTACCAAGCATTTGGATACAATCTTGTATACAACATTGCACAGGCTAATCTGTCTGTAGTCTTTCACACTCTCCGACTGGGCTGACTTAGGAATGAGCACTATCAACGTATCGTTGACCCTGCTTGGAATGACTCTTGTGCAGAAAAACTCCTGCACTGCCTTAATAATATCCGCCCTGAGCATCCCCCAGTTCCTCTGAAAGAATCTAGCAGGCAGGTCATCCGGCCCTGGAGCTTTTAGGGGGCCAATCTGGAATAGAGCAAAGCTTATCTCCTCCTCTGTAAATGGGCTACATAGGGCATCGTTCATCTGTTCCGTGACCACGCCATGTACCTGGTGATTAGGACATCACTCCTAAGGATACATGCAACACTCCTCCAATTCTAGACTTGCAAGGTCCAATGACTAGAGCTCGTGCACGACGACTAAATTTAGAGGTGAGCTCGTTCCTACATTCTTCATTATATGTCACTTTTGAGAATGGTTTGCTACCTAATGATTATATTGTAATTAGAAACCATGGAGAGGACCAGGAGATGATGGAAGAAGGACTTGGAGACGTGGAGGACCAGCAAGGACGTGGAAGCCAAGGTGGAGGCCCAACTAAAACCGACTTCGAGTCTGTTTTGGGGCTCAGGACCAGTCTGCACTAAAATGGAAGCCCAGGACGCATATGGACTCGGATTTGGATGTTCTACATATGCATGGAAAGATAAGAAGAAGATCTTTCCAATGCCACCGGTCTCATATCAAAATTCATCCGGAGTCATCAGGAATCGTCGAAATAAAAGAGGGTCCAGAATCTGTTTCGGTGTTGTGTCGCCTGTTTTTGGCCTTTGGGCTTTGTATCTAGTTGAGCCCAATTAGGGGCGTGTCCAGAGGGTCTTGCACGATCTTAGGGTCTTCATATACAGCCACCGCTGCACCATTAGGGTTCAGGTTTTGCTTAGATTATTCTGTTCATAATAGTTTCGCTGTCATCACTGTTTGTGAGACCCCAACTTCGTGAGATTCATAATACATCTGCAATTGTGTTGCCTTCTTCTTTGTTCATGCTTGTGTTCTTGATTCGCAGGCAGGGATTAGCCTTCTCAGTGAGGTCAATTGTTTTAGGACGATTGATAACCAGAGGAGACGTCATGCTGGGATTGCGGGGTTTAGAACGTGCTGTTCTGAAGCCGGATCGATTTGTGTGTCGCCTCCGACCAAATCAATGTATCCAGAACCTTTCGGAAGATCGGGAACCCTTGTCCACATCAAGTGGTAATCAGAGCTTCAGGTGCACCGTTAGGTTCGCACTACCCTTAGTTAATTTCATTTTGTGTTCATCCTATCATCCACAGAAAAGCCAAAAAAAAATTCTCCTCCGCCCATAACCACGTGTTTAGCCTTTGCATATTTCAATTTTAGAGTCCATAGTGTTGATTTTGTGCCCTAGTTCTTGTTTAGTCACTGGTTTAGTTTGTGTTTTTGTCATCAGTAGTGTTTCCCTTGCAACCCTATCCGTCATCCCCTTCTCCATCCTCTGTTTTAAAGGCTTTGTGTGCTAGGGTTGATTGATCGATACACCCACCCTAAACCCACCCTCAAACACCTCGGACCAATCCCCACAAATTCCACTTTCTGCTGCATCCACGCTACCAAAAAAAAAAAATCTTACCCGATTCCAAACCCGACCCCTAACCCGACTCGGGTTTCTGGAAAATCGACTCCGACCCCCCTTCGGTAAAACGGGCATAACTTTTCGCTCGGTTGTCCGTTTTGGCTGAAATTTTTACAGGAGATTCTTGAAACAAAGTTGAGCATACCCACACTGGGCTATGCCCTGTGTGTCCTCGTCAAAAAATTCAAAAAAATCGGGAAGATAAAGAAAAAATTGATTTAAGTTTAAACCCGACGTTTTCTGCAACTTCAAGATTTTCTGTAGGCCACATCCTACCTCTGTTTGAGCTGAAATGTTTTGTGGATTCTCCCCCATTGTTAGTGAGTTGGACAAAAATATCAAAAAAATAAAATCAAAAAAAAGAAATTTGGAATTTCTACTAGTGCTACATCTAGCCCCCTGAAATTTCTGGATTTGGCTGTTTTGCACTTAGCCCTCTGTTATCACCTATGTGCCTTTGTCTCCTTGTTTCTACTTTGCTATCACTACTGTTCTAGGACATACTTAGACCAGTAGCTAGAGACAAGTTACTTGGACATTTATTCAGTTTTACTATCTATTTTTGATTTGTGTCCCACTCACATATATATATTTGGCCTTCCTAGCTCTACATATTTCTTCTGGACAGTACATAGGTTCTTTTGTGACCCTTGCAATCATGGAACACACCTCCCTGGTATTCTTTGCTTTGTTTTTCAGAACTTTACAAGAGCTTTGTAAGGAGTTTCCTTTTGCTATGTTGAGAGGCACCACTACTTAACTGTTTTGTAGGGATAACTTTTACTGTTTGTTTCCTATTTTGGTGTTTGTGATGGCAAAAAGTGACGATGGAGAGATGGCTTCCCCCTCACAATTTGCTGAGTGCGTGAGCCAAGAGCAGCTCCAGAAGGCTTTGCAGGCTACTCAGAGTGATTTGACAGAGACGATCACCAGAGCCGTTACTGATGCGGTCAGCAAGCTTCACATCGGAGAAAGCATCGAGCGGTTGGAGAAGCGGGTCTCTAAGTTAACCGATCAGGTTGTCGCGTTGGAGACCGCCCCCAAGACCAATGATATGAACACTAATAACCACGACGTTGATGACGTCCATGATGAAGACACGGTGTATAAGGCTGATGACACCGTGGATAGGTCAGCTATAAGGACCGTAAGATTACGATGTTGTTTGCACCATAATACTCAAGGTATGGGTGGTTTCCATAACTACAATCGTCGTCCACACGGTAACTATGCTTCAGATGACCCGTATGCTAAAATTAAGTTTTCAATTCCTTCGTTCTTGGGTCAGTATGATGGTGATGTTTATCTTGATTGGGAGATACTGTAGAATAAAAATTTAATGCCCACCTTATTTCTGAACAACATAGAATTAGACAAGCTACTAGTGAGTTTAAGGACTTTGCTATTGTTTGGTGGAGTGGTCTAGCTGCTGAAACTGATTTGCCTACTATTTGGAAAGAACTTAAGGTAGTAATGCGTGATCGTTTTGTTCCTCCTTCTTTTTATAGAGAGATTTGTAATAAACTGCAGCGTTTAGAACAAGGAGATAAAACTGTTCAAGAGTACTTTAGTGAGCTTCAGAAGGGTTTGATTTGTTGTGCTGTAGTTGAAAAAGTAGAGGATCAGATTTTTCGCTTTTATTCTGGTTTAAGAAAAGAAATTCAGGACATTCTTGATTATAAAGAATATTATACCCTCATCCAGTGTTTCCAGTATGCTATGCTTGCAGAGAAAGAATCACAGGAACTTTTTCAGGCTTTTGAGGAGTACAGCAAGTCAAGAAACTCCTACCCCCCATGCTCGACGGGGACTTCAGGCTGCCCAGGCCATCTTTCCGGCCGCCCCCGCCAACAGCTATCAAGGGAACCAGTGTTGTTTCTGCAGTCCCAAGATCAGCCCCTGCACCTTCTATGCGCTCAGGTAAAACTTCTGTGCAGGTACCAGCTAGTAGTGCCTCCTCTGTTGCTTCGACAGGGCGCACTACAGGGATTCAGTGCCACCGCTGCTATGGACTTGGTCATGTGCAGAAAAATTGTCCAAGTAGGTGGGCATATATGGCGATAGACGATGGCGGTTACATGAGCACCTCCGACGTGGAGGATGAGGAGGAGGACGTCGTTGCCACCAGCAGTGACCTCGTCCTTGGAGGCGGATACACCATGGGATACATGAACATTATTGTTCAACGTGTTCTTAGTACACAAGTTCATCAGCTCGAGACGATGCAGTGCCACAACTTGTTCCAGATTTTCTTCGTCATCAAGAACCGTCGAGCATGTGTCATCATTGATGGAGGGAGCTGCAATAACTCGGTGAGTTGTGATGTGGTCAACAAGCTTGCTTTGACCACACGCCCACATCCACATCCGTACTATATTTACTGGTTAAACGACTTTGGAAAAGCTAAGGTAATATAAACTTGCAGAGTTCCATTTTCCATTGGTTCTTATGTGGATTCTGTTGATTGTGATGTCGTACCCATGCAAGCATATTCACTTTTATTGGGTAGACCTTGAGAATTTGATAATGGTGTTGTACACCATGGTAGAAGTAATAAGTACACTTTTATGCATAAAGGAACTAAAATTACTTTGTTACCAATGACCCCTGCTAAAATTGTATAAACTGATTTAGAAAGAGCTGCTAGTTTGAAAAATAAAGGTCATGAAATTCAACAACCTATTAATTCTAATTCTACACCTAGTAATGTTAATGATTCTTCAAGTTCTAAGGGTGCTGGAATTAAATTATAAGGTCGTTCATGTCTTGCAACAAAATCTGAGCTTGCTGAAATTTCTGATAATGATGATATTTGCTATGCTTTGATATGCAAAGAAGTTTTGTTTTCGCTTGATGATATTGCTTCTAGTGCTTTGTATCCTGCTGTCACTAACCTTTTGCAGGAGTATGAGAATGTTTTTCCAGCTGAGATACCCCCGAGATTACCACCTTTGAGAGGGATTGAGTATCAAATTGATTTGATTTCGGGTGCTACTTTGCCAAATCGTGCTGTTTATAGGACCAACCCTGAGGAGACTAAGGAGATACACCGACAAGTTTAATATCTTTTAGATCGTGGGTATGTTTGTCAATCACTTAGTCCTTGTGTTGTCTCTGTACTTTTGGTTCCAAAGAAAGATGATACTTGGCGTATGTATGTAGATTATAGAGCCATTAATAATATTACTATTAGGTATCGTCATCCTATTTCTAGGCTAGACGACATACTTGATGAGTTATGTGGTGCTATAATTTTCACTAAAATTGATTTGTGTAGTGGCTACCATCAAATTAGAATAAAACTTGGAGACGAATAGAAAACAGCTTTCAAAACCAAATTTGGATTATATGAGTGGTTAGTAATGCCTTTTGGTTTAACTAATGCACCTAATACTTTCATGCGCTTGATGAATGAGGTTTTAAGAGCTTTCATTGGCAAATTTGTGGTAGTTTACTTTGATGATATATTGATTTATAGCAAATCCATATATGAACATATCAATCATTTACGTGCTATTTTTAATGCTTTACGAGATGCACGTTTATTTGGTAACCTTGAGAAGTGCACCTTTTGCACGGATCGAGTCTCTTTTCTTGGTTATGTTGTGACTCCACAGGGAATTGAGGTGGATGAGGCGAAGATTGAAGCCATAAAAAGCTGGCCTGTACCAAAAACTATCACACAGGTGAGGAGTTTTCTTGATCTTGCAGGTTTCTATCGTCGCTTTGTCAAAGATTTCAGCACCATTGCTGCACCTTTGCATGAGTTGACAAAGAAGGGCGTTGATTTCCATTGGGGTAAGGTACATCATGAGTCTTTTGATGCTTTGAAGGATAAACTTACACATGCACCATTACTGCAATTACCTAATTTTGATAAGATTTTTAAGCTTGAATGTGATGCTAGTTGTATAGGCATTGGTGGTGTTTTGATGCAAGATAGTAAACCTGTTGCATACTTTAGTGAGAAAATTACTGGGCCTATTTTGAATTACTCCACGTATGATAAGGAATTGTATGCACTTGTACGTTGTTTAGAGACGTGGCATCATTATTTGTTGCCCAAAGAATTTGTTATTCATTCTGATCATGAATCACTTAAGTATATTCGTTCTCAATGTAATTTGAACCGTAGACATGCTAAATAGATTGATTTATTGAGTCTTTTCCTTATATTATTAAACATAAGAAAGGGAAGGATAATATGATCGCTGATGCTTTATCTAGACGCTATACTTTATTGTCTCAACTTGATTATAGAATTTTTGGACTTGAAGCAATTAAAGAACAATATGCTCCTGATGTTGATTTTAAAGATGTATTGCTGTATTGTAAAGAAGGTCATGCATGGAATAAATTTGTGTTGACTGATGGCTTCTTGTTTAGAGCTAACCGCCTATACATTCCAGTTGGTTTCGTTCGTCTTTTACTGTTATAGGAGGCGCATGGAGGTGGATTGATGGGTCATTTTGATGCCAAGAAGACGGAGGATATTTTGGCCACACACTTCTTTTGGCCAAGGATGAGGAAAGATGTTGAGCGCTTTGTTGCTCGCTATACTACATGTCAAAAAGTTAAGTCTCACTTGAATCCACATGGTTTATACATGTCACTTCATGTTCCTTCTATTACTTGAGCGGATATTTCTATGGACTTTGTTTTAGAACTGCCTAGGACTAAGAGGGGGAGTGATAGTACTTTTGTTGTTGTGGATAGATTTTCTAAGATGACACATTTTATACCATGTCATAAAACTGATGATGCTAGTTATATTGCTGACCTCTTTTACAAAAAAATTGTACGTTTACATGGTATGCCTTCTACTATTATTTTAGATTGTGATATAAAATTATTGAGTCACTTTTGACGCACGCTTTGGAATAAGTTGGGTACAAAGTTATTGTTTTCTACAGCTTGTCACCCATAAACTGATGGACAAACTGAGGTGGTGAACCACACTTTGGGTACTATGTTGAGAGCTATTTTCAAGAAAAATTTGAAGCAATGGGAAGAATGTTTGACTCATGTTGAGTTTGTATATAATCGGACAACACATTCTACTACCAAGATAAGTCCTTTCAAGGTAGTGTATGGTTTTAATTCCCGTACTCCACTTGATATACTTCCTTTACCTATTCATGAGAGAGTTCATGTTGATGCTAAGGAGCGTGCTGAATTTATATTGAAAATATATGAGACCACTAGACTTAGCATTGAAAAGATGAATGAAAAGTATAAAATTGCTGGTAGTAAAGGTAGAAAAGAAGTAAAACTTGATGTAGGAGATTTAGTATGGTTACACTTGAGAAAGGATAGATTTCCAGATTTGAGAAAGTCTAAATTAATGCCTAGAGCTGATGGTCCTTTTAAAATAATTGAGAAGATTAATGATAATGCATACAAACTTGAGTTGCCTCCCGAGTTCGGGGTTAGTCCTACTTTTAACATTTCAGATTTGAAACCATACTTGGGAGAAGAGAATGAGCTTGAGTCGCGGACGACTCCACTTCAAGAGGGGGAGGATGATGATGACATCACTCCTAAGGATACATGCAACACTCCTCCAATTCTGGACTTGCAAGGTTCAATGACTAGAGCTCGTGCACGACGACTAAATTTAGAGGTGAGCTCGTTCCTACATTCTTCATTATATGTCACTTTTGAGAATGGTTTGCTACCTAATGTTATATTGTAATTAGGAACCATGAAGAGGACCAGGAGATGATGGGAGAAGGACTTGGAGACGTGGAGGACCAGCAAGAACGTGGAAGCCAAGGTGGAGGCCCAACCAAAACCGACTTCAAATCTGTTTTGGGGCTCAGGACCAGTCTGCACTAAAACGGAAGCCCAGGACGCATACGGACTCGGATTTGGATGTTCTACATATGCACGGAAAGATAAGAAGAAGACCTTTCCAATGCCACTGGTCTCATATCAAAATTTATCCGGAGTCATCGGGAATCGTTGAAACAAAAGAGAGTCCAGAATCTGTTTCGGTGCTGCGTCGCCTGTTTTTGGCCTTTGGGCTTTGTATCTAGTTGAGCCCAATTAGGGGCGTATCCAGAGGGTTTTGCACGACCCTAGGGTCTTCATATACAGCCACCGCCACAGCATTAGGGTTCGGGTTTTGCTTAGATTATTCTGTTCATAACAGTTTTGCCGTCATCATGGTTTGTAAGACCCCAACTTCGTGAGATTCATAATACATCTGTAATTGTGTTGCCTTCTTCTTTGTTCTTACTTGTGTTCTTGATTCATAGGCAAGGATTAGCCTTCTCGGCGAGGTCAGTCGTTTTAGGACGGTTGATAACCAGAGGAGATGTCGTACTGCGATTGCGGGGTTTAGAACGTGTTGTTCTGAAGCCGGATCAATTTGTGTGTCGCCTCTGACCAAATCAACATATTCAGAACCTTTCAGAAGATCGGGAACCCTTGTCCACATCACCTGGGCCATTGCGCTTTCCATACTGATACCCGGGTCACGATCATACAACTTGTCAAAAAATTGAGACACTAGTCTGTGCATTTCAGCCTTCTCTACCTGCCACACCCCCTCTTCATCTTTTAATTTCCTGATGAAGTTTTTCCTTGCACGCCAGATTGCTTTGCGTTGGAAGAATTTCGTGTTGCGATCTCCTTCTCTAAGCCAACTAATTCGCGACTGTTGAAGCCACAACATTTCTTCTCTATAGAGGAGCTCATTCATCTCATCAAGTGTATCTCGGATCTCCACATACGAATCTTGGTGCCCCTGCTCCCATAGCCGAGTGAGCTACTGACGTAGCGCTTCTATCTGTTTTGACACTGCACCAAACTTCTCTTTTCTACAATCCTTCAACGACTGCAACACACGCTTCAGGGCTATACTGACATCCCCAAGGTTTTTAACATCTCCTCTAGTCTCCCATACTCCTGCAATCTGATTCGGCAATTCAGGGTCCCTTTCCCACATAATCTCATACATGAGGCATTTCTTGCCATGAATTCGCGCTTCCGCAGCCATGGTCATCAAAATTGGGCAGTGGTCTGATCGGGCAGCGACTAGGTGTGTAACACGGGCATCCGAGAACATGTCCCGCCACGGGTCATCAGCTACTGCTCGGTCCAACCTAATGCGGACATTTGCTCTGCCTGATTGTTTGTTGTCATATGTGAAGGGGAGACCTTCGAATCCAAGGTCATGCACTTCATAGGCCGAGAGTGCATCCCTGAATGTGACCATCTGCCTCTCAGCCCTAGGTGTCTCTGAAAAATGTTCAAATTGCCACATTGCTTCATTGAAATCATCGAGGATCACCCAGGGCGCGGTAGATATTGGCTTTAGCTACATCAGTTTATCCCACATTGATTGCCTATTCTCCACCCTTGGTTCAGCATATACAAATGTGGCACGCCACTATGGAGTTCCCGCCTCTAACCTGACCAAGACATCAATATACCTCTCTGACATATCTACTAGTTGTACTTCAATGCTTTCATGCCAGAATAGTGCTAGACCCCCACTCAACCTATCACTGCTAACACCAAGGAAGCCCTTCAAGCCGAGTCTCCAGCGTAGTCTCTCCATTTTTGTGTCCTTGACTCTGGTTTCAGACAGGAAAACCAACTGCGGGGAATTTGCCCTACATAGGGCCAGAAGCTCTTGAACTGTCCGGGAGTTCCCCGCCCCCCGGCAGTTCCAGCATAGAGAACTCATTGCTCCTGACGGGGCTCACCCTGAGCTCCCGTCAGTTCACCCATTTGTGCCGGGTCAGCTGAAATCGTGCGGCCTTTCTTCAAAACATTTCCATCATCTCCTTGTTGTCTGTCATGTGCATCTATCCCCCCTTTCATGCAGTTCTCCAGTGGATCGTTTCCCCAACGGAGATACCTGTGACATTGGTTCGTCTCCTTGGGTTGTTGCCAAACATCCCTTTATATCGGCCAGCGCCTCATGGATTGTAGCGTAGGCTTTCTTCACCAGGATCGTGCTTGGCTCATAGACATTCGGATCACCCTGTTGTGAGCTCTTTGCATGCTTCCAGTTTCTGTCCGAATTGTACGACTTAGAAGATGAGCTCATTTGTTGATGCCACTGTGTCGAGTCACCATGAACCTCCATACGGTTAGGCACGGGCGATGACACCTTAATGCTCTCCACTTTAGTGGCTAGGGCATCGCTAATCTCCGGTGCCATAGAGGACACCTCCTCCTCTTTTGAGTCTCTATAATTCCCGGAGTTCCGTCCTTTGTGGGCGTAGCGCATAGGCTGCGTCTGAGGCTGGGAACGTAGCTGCTGTAATGGATTCGCAAAGACCAAAGTGCAGGCAACAGATGGTTTGACTGTCGCCTCCATGGTCCTACTCCTGCTCACTGACTTCTTATAAGGGGAGCCCTAGAGGGTTTCACCATATCTAAATCCACTGAAGGCATGTTCCTCATTCTAACATTCTCGTTCAGCATGTCCCATACACCCACATTTGAAACAAAAGAAAGGTACTCGTTCATATTTCACTTCAAATTTCTCGAGATGTCCATTGACGCGTGCTTCCACCCACGGCTTCAGCGGCTTTGCTAGTGGTATATCCACTCGAACCCTGAGGTATTTACCAGCAGTAATCTTCCCTCCCTCCATGTGGACCTCAATTGCCAACCCAAGCATGTCTCCCAGTGCCATGCCAACGTCCTTGGAGATCATTCTACCAGGGAGGTCGAAGATCTGCACCTATAGTGGGATTGAGTCAAGCGCTATTTCTGATGGCCTAGAGACCCCATCATATGGGACGATGATTAGTGCATCACCCTTGTGCTTCCACATCCCACCCTTCAAGACAAAATTGTAGTCCCCTTCCTCATAGAATTCCAGGCTGAAGAGCCGATCATGTAGCTCCTTATGGACAACCTTGTGCCTCGACAGCCACGCCCGTTGCATCTCCTTAAAGAGCCCTGAGACACTGTAGTGCTGCACCGAGTAGTAACGTGCTAAGGCACGCCAGCACTGTTCATGCTCCTCAGATTCACCTGGTTCTTCTTCAAAGTTGAATTCATGAATTCCATCCTCGTTCCTTCTCTGCTCATAGAACATGGATCCGCTATCTTCCTTTCCAATCGGGGACTCCTGCTCTTCTCCATCATATACCTCAATGGTTTGCTATTAACTTCTTGGCCACAAGATCTGGAGCCCGAAGCCCTACTATCTCCTTGTGCTCCCATATCCTTTGCTACGTTGTCCCCCACTTGGCCAACGTGGAACATATCATCGCCTTGAATAGTTATATCCTCCTTCATCCTCGCCGCCGCAGAGGAGCGAGAGTTTGATTTTAGATCGCTTGATGGACTCGCAAATCGCTGGTGTTGGTCTCCACGCTTCGTATCACCAGGATCGTGCGTAAAGCCCCGGGTGGGTAGAGGGCCCAATGCCTCCCCTTTATCACCCCAGCCATACGGAACCACAATCAGAGATGGATACGAGCCGCAGTACCTTCTCCTACTCAGGCAAAGAAACCTACAGCGAGTCGGAGAAGGGAAGGATACCAGCGGAGATCAACGGAGACTAGCGGAGACGGCGGAGTCGCCCCGTAACCCTAGCCGCCAGGAAACCCTAAGCGGAGGTTACGTGGCATGACTTCATTAAGCTATATCTATGGCACAACTTTCAAGCACCAGCACTTGAAAGGCTGCAAGCTATCGTGGGGATAGAATGGACTTTTCTCATTGATTTTCACGTCAGATAGAGCTAGATAAAATAAAATAAAGTCATATGACAGAGAAAATAAAAATAATGGCAAGATAAAAGTTAAAAAGTGGATTAATATTTAAGAATCCAACATTGGATAAGATGGTTTTTGAGAACTAGCCATTTAATAGGGTGGAAAAAGTAAAAAGCGCCCGAGGAAGCCGAAGCAAAAGGGCAACAAGACTTCCATGTTTTCCTTCCGATCCGATCTTGCGCAGCCGAACCTCCAACTATTTATTCAAGGCCGAACGAGGCCTCACACGAGACCGAACCGGCGAACCCTAGGGCGATTCGGTGGCGGCGCGACGCAGAAGGCGACGGCGCGGCGCGGCTACCACAGGACGACGACGGCGCAGTGCGACCACCACGGGGTGACGGCGCAATGCGGCCACCCTACGCACACGCTCTCCACCGGCCTCTCGCCGGTAAGGCGCCGCTCTCCCCGTGCTTCCCTTCTTGTTGTTCATGTCGGCGTGTTCATGTGTGCCTCAGCGCTGGATCTAGGTGCGGTGGGGTGGTTCTTGGCCTCTGTTGCTTGTTCTTGGACCCGTACTTCCCCTCCTCTTTCTTGTGCCGCGGCCTAGGGTTCGTCTTCTTGAGCATGACACTGCAGCGCTAACAGTATCAATCGCTAAAGAATTTCTTACCGATTGCTGAACAAACAATGATGGCCGATTTAGTTCTTGTCCTAGGGTTAATTAGGATGATCGATCTGCTTCTTAATCTGGTTCTTGGCTTTGTTCTGGCGCTTGATTATCTCTAAGCTCGTGTCACGTTTGCCAAGATCCACTGGAAACGCTTTAATTGCATCTGGGTTTTACCGTAAGTGGAGGTTACTATTTGCGGTCTCGGATGGTAGAAGAATTTGATGATAAATAAGCTTGGTGTGCTAGAATGTGCTGTGCTTCGTCCTGATTTTTCTATCTGATATCCTCATTTTTAATAAGTACAAATGAAATTGAATGTAGTAAGTGCCAGTACATGTACTCTAATTTTGTGATCTTGTGCTGCACGAGGGTTCTGCAATTGCAGATGAAGTTGAGAGAAAAATGAATCATTGATCTTCTGATTCTTGACTGGAGGCAGTTACAGATATGTTGTACATGAAATCTACAGATGGTCCATACATAACACATAAATCAGGGAACAACTGAAGAGTAATTTGTACTGTTTCTGTGTGTGCAAACCTGTAACCTGCACTTATTCTTGTCTATACTGATGGTATTACTAAAACAGTAATCCTAATCAAGTGCCTTATACACTTATTTCCTTGCGCCTCCAAATCCTAATCAAATCCATCCAGTAATCCTAAATAGTAGTAGATTCTATCCTTCTGAACATTGAGTCTGATGCATGCTTTTGAGATGACAAAAAAGCTTCTGTTAAATATAATCTTCTGAACATTGTGTCTTTGAATCAACCCAAATCACATGCCCATGGTAGTTAGCTTCCTTCTTTGTACTCTGAATAAAAAATGCTTGAATATGTGCACTGAACTGATGTTGCTTGGTGCTAGGACTAGCAATGCCCTTTGAAAGCTGTTTTTGATAATGTTTGTTACTTCTGCTACTTATATCTATTCTTTAGACAACTTCAAAGCTTCTTTTTTTCCCCCATATACTATGCTCATTGAACTGTTGTTTTTGATAATGTTTGTAACTTATGAGAGATTTAAGCCTTTTCCAGCTCTTATTTTTCTTGGTACCTATACAGACTAAAAGGATGTATTACTGCAGTATTGTGTTAAATTTTTGTGCTATCTGTAATCAGCTACATATCTTTCAATCCTACACTGAAACTGGGTTTGTAAGATAAATTATTGGTCAACTGCTTTCAATTAGTAGCTGCTGGTAACAGTCTGCTTTTTTGGTGTCATGTGTTGAATTGTTGGGAGAATTTGTAAACTGTGGGACAACGTTCAAGTACTGCTTTTGTCCTGCCAACCAAACAATATTTTTTAACTTATGTTCAGGAATCAAAACCGGCAGGAATTAGTGACACAACCGGATCCACTTGATCCTGTCAAAACAGGCCTGGTATGAAAACAGGGCTGCTGCTGAACCAGGCCTTATCCAGTTTCCTAACAGAGGGAGGAAAATTGAACTTCAAGTTGAGGGAGGTGGAACACACTTTTCCCAATAAATAAATCTCTGACCAGATACACCTGTAAAGGAAACTGAATCCTTACTCCCCCACTATCGATTCGATTCCATCACCTCACATTTCTAACCCTAGAACCGTCATTCCCTTGGAGCTCACAGGCTGGACGGAATTAGCACAGGAGGAGGACAAGCACACACACACACGCACATGCATGCATGCACCTTGATTAGGCCTGATTTATTCTCTGTATTTCGTCCTTTTAAGCAAACTATGGTGGGGGTTACCTACCTGAATTCATTTGTTTCTATTAAATTTATTATTTTTTTATTGCAGGAGATGATATCCAAAATGCGTGCTTCGCTTTTTTCAGTGTTCCTTATGTTCAAGTTTCATTTTGATGCTCCACTTATCCAGAGTATGTTCCTACTCATTTTGATGCTCACTCTTGGGGGTCCAATTTTGGGGAACTTGTTATATGCATGCGTTTTTTTAGTTCTATTCTAGTTATCTTCAGGATACAGCTAGAACAAAAAATTTGATGACCAAAAGATAGTAGATTGACCTATTTAGTGTACGCCATAATGAATCTAATCATCTTTTGGCATTGATTTTTTGGTAGGCTATTTAGTGCCGTCTTTTATGACTTTATTGCAGAATGGCACGTTTCTCTGAAGTTTGCATGAGAAATAGCATATCTAATTCCAAAGCTAAATCAGATTTCAATCTTTTAGGCACAGTTATGTGGCATGTAAATACTTTCTTGTTGACTTCTTTTGATTACTAATCATCGTGGACAGTTAAGTAGCATGGAACTGGAACCATACTTTGTGGTTGGCTAATTTAATTGTGGATAGGTTTTCCTTGTAAATATTAGCATATTACAAGATCTTAATTACTATTCATGTTATTACGGTGTCAATACAGTCTTTGGTTTATCTCAACTCAGGACAAAGACATGAAGGGTTCATTCTTACACTAGTTTGATGCCAGATGCCTACGTTTCCAGATAACTCGAATATGGTTTAAGCTCATGCATATCTGATTTCAGCAGTTTTACTGAACTTCATCAAGTCATGGGTTGTGGCTTCAATTCTCGAATTTTTTATTTGCATGCGGTGTGCTGCTGTGCATTGTCTAGCAAACAATGTTTTGGGAATTTCTTCTTGTATCCAGGTTTGTTTTTTTAGACCTTCCTAAATTTGATCTGTTCCCCCTCCAAACTGTAACACTGTCTTTTTGCAGGAAATCGAGATGCTAGCTCTCAGGTCACTTAAGACTGGTGTTATCCTCTTGGTATGGGTTTACTCAGTTTTTTTTCTTTAAATTTGTTTAAATTTTTCCTGTGGAACTTCAAAAAACACAACTTCATTGTCTGTGACCCTAAGATTTTACTGTAGGATATGTCGCTAAGAAATTTTCATACGCAACAATTCGGTATGGAGGCACCAAATCACATGATATGTCTTAAAATCATCAAATACAATTACTACTGATAATTCTAAAATGTAAGCATAAAAAGAGTTACATTATTACAAAGAGTCAAAAACACTTGGGAATGTAGTGAGATCAGGAGAGGATCTGTAGGTAAATGCTTGAACCTTGAATCTTGAATCTGTGATGTGGCGGTTGCAACGGCTACGCATCCAGCCACAACACCCTTGATGTCTTGCCGAAGCCGAACTGCTGAAGGTCTGTCGTGCCCCCTTCGGCCTTCACCCTTCGTTTCTTGCGTTCGTGAATAGCTATCAATTCGTAAGTCCACTTGTCCGCTTCTCTCGTGAACGTGCGAGTGCGAGGTTGAGGAAACAAATCACCTTTAGGCCAGTGTTTGTCTTTTCTTTTACTTAGGTACATACGACATGGGATTTGTTTGGCTGAAGCCCAGGGTATGCTGTGGCCCAAGTGGCATACCCTGTTCCCCCTGTAGCCTGTAACATGTTGTGTTCACTCAGTTTTTCTTTAAATTTGTTTATTTATTATTGATTATTGATGTTTTTCCTGTGGAACTTTGAAGAACACAACTTTGTTGTCTGTGACAAATGTGTCTTTTCACCTCTGGGCAATAATATTTTTCCCTACAGATGCATCTTGCAAATTTGAATCATATTTTTTTGTTGATTTTATTTTAAACAATAAAAAGGAACTACCTTTTATCCATTTCATGAAAATCATTGTACTGTGTTGTAATGTTATGGATTTTGTATTCATAACTTTCCTAATGTGATTGTATCATATTCCAATTCTACTTCCTTGCTCTTCACCAATGTATTGTGGACTTGCATTTTAGATCATACCTTCTTTGATTGCACTATCTGAAGGATACAATAGTTTGGAATTTTGTACTGTTCACTATTTCTATGAAGTTGTTCATCTTTATCAGTTCTGGCTGAAAGCTTAATTGATATTTTATTTAAATGCATTAGTTACAATTCTCTGAATTTGATTTTGATGTGCATATGCAATGTTTATTTTTATCAGCTGTGTCTGAAAGCGGAATTGATTCACTGATTTATTCCACACATTACATATTACATCATTCTCTGGATTTGACATTGATGTCTTTTGCATTTTTCCTCTCGCTTGAGGGTGACACCAATCAGCTAATGGATAAAGCGTCGGATTGGAACATGTATGAAACCAAACTGAAGAAGTTTTGTAGATGGGTTCTTCACACTGCTAACAAAGATTGTGACGGAGGCGAGGATGATGTCAGAACTCTCCCGGAGGGTTGTGGCGATGGCTCTAAGGATGGCAGCAGCAGTGGATCAGATGATCATGATGGCTCTAAGGATGGCAGCAGCAGTGGATCAGATGATCATGATGGCCATAAGGATCATGGAGCGGCCTCAGAGGATAGAGATGATGAAATTATAGTATGTGGTCCACGTGTGGTGCAATTCTTGGCCGTACGTGGAAACTTTAGTGTCGGGGCTATCTATGCCACTGATTGGATTGAATCCCGGGAAATCTACTGGGCATGCGAGGAGGAAGTACAAGAGGTATGTACTAGGTGCGATATGTTTTATGTACTATATGCTTTATGCCTCTTATTACATTTATATAATGTAAAATAATTAAAATGCTTTGCATAGAGCTTTAATGTGCAGGAAGGAATGGTTGATTTGATACTCACTGGACCATGTAGGAGTCTAGAGGCTTATGGCGCCTTGTACTTGGATGTTTTCGCAGCCGATGATGATGGGTCTTGTACCACTCCTCCCATCACAGGCGGGTGGGGTGTTTCAGGGGAACATAAAGAAGTTGTAGAGTACACACAAACCATTGATGGAGGTCTTGACCGCAAGTTGGAGATTATGTACCTGGTGATTCAGTGCTCCGCTGAGGCCATTGTTGAGGTTAAGTTGAACCTCAAGGACCTCGGTTCAGGAGGCCGCTCGGTGTATGGTAGCATCAAGGCAAGCGCCATTGGCTATGGGAGCAAAAGCGTTTATCTCTTCAGTTGTGAACGAGGGAGGAGCTTATCAGTTCCATGTGGCTCGACATGGGATCTTCCACTGAGTCTAGATATGATTGCATTGCCATATTTTCAACATTCCAGACCACATTTCAAACTCCAACTAGAGGTGGACCTAAAAGTAATCACAACCTATGGCAGCCAAGAAGAGGACAAGAATTTGAAATTCTATCTAGAGTTCACCCGAAGAACTAGGAGTCTTGAAAGAGAAGCTGATGGGGATCAAGTTGAAGTGAACGTCACCTGGATCCTAGGCGGCCACTAGAAATGAACTAGAAAATGAATAATAAAATAAGTGAAGGGATGTGCCAAGTACATCTTGAACTTGGTGCATGTTTGCCAAATCAAATTATCTGTTCCTTTTCTGTATATATTTGTTTTATGTGAAGTGAAGTATTCATGTCGTTGGCTGAGTGGAAACCTAGCAAAAGATTTTGTTCTTGTCATATGTAACATGCTGAAATCTTAATGACGTGTTGATGAGTGTATAATGCACCCTGTGCCGTGTCCAGCTGCTGCTCTGATACGGTGCCTGTGCAGAGCTCCATCTGCGGTGGCATTGACAAGCAGGGAAGTCATGTTGTGCCATGCTGCTCCTGGCGGTGCTCGTCTGGTACTGCTGAGCCATATGGAATTGCCACATCTGCCGCTCTATTGTGAAGCCATGTGATGGATTTGTTGAGAATAAAGATGATCAAGGCCAACAACCTGGACTGAGGCCCACTTGCCCTTAGGCCCGAAGTGTCCACCTTGGTCACTACTCCATCCAGTTACTTGGTTGTTACTCTACTTGTAACATATAAATGTACACTCACATCATCAATAGAAAACTGATCATTCCCATTTCTATTCTATTCTAAACACGTTATCAGCACTTTGCTCTCCTCGGAGAGAAGAAGGCAGTTGTTATTTTCTACAACCGCTTGTCGGCAACAAGAAGAACAGAATCCATTTCTTCTCAACGTTTTCAACAAGAACAATGGGAGGCGCTCAAGCCTCCGCACAACCACGAGTACAGGCCAGAAAAGAATTTGCAGGAAAGCCATGCTTAGAGGCAGACACCTGCAATTCCTTTTGTTTACCTTTGCAAGTTCATTTGGCCTATGTGTTTCATCGATCCTCTGGCATAAACGAAATCCTATGGCCGTGGTCTCCAATTCGGCTTGGATAATGGATTTATGTACCATTTCCACCATGGCGGTTGCCACAACCATTTCTTCAAGGAGGATCGCCTGGCCATGGACTGCCCAATCGACTGTCCTCGTGATGATGGCATGAACGGCGATGGCCCAAATTTCCCTCTGACCACGCTAACCAACCGCCAAAGCCAACGACCAACGTGCCACAACGGCGGCGTCGCTATCCAAGATGATGTCGTTAGCTACTTATCACGCTAGCACACGCACGCACAAGCCAACTGCTCGTCACAGCGGTTGTAGCGCGTGGTGGCCACAACGCACGACTCGGCGTCACAGGCAGTTAGGCCTAGTTTGGGTGCAGGGGTGAGAAAACCCAGGAAGGGAGTCCCCGGCGGGGATCAGCCCTGACACCCCTGTGTCCCCGACGCACGCTTCTCCGTGGGGTTTAGGTGGCCCGTTATTCTTTGGGAATAAAGAATGTTGCCAAGGTATGGTTTTAAAAAATTAAGAAAAATGCTAGAAAAATCAAAAATTATATAAAATTACTTTAAAAATTTAAAAATAAATAAAAAATCCCATAAATCATAGAAAACTAAAAACATAAAGAACAAGTTGCTAAACATTCATATTCGTAGAATTAAGTGCTATAGTTAATTACATACATTATTTTTACATTTCAAAACGATGTTGCAACATAAAAAAATAATACACCAGCTGCAAGATTTATGCTCCAGTAGCTTGCATGAGTTCATCATAACATCTAAAATTGCCTGCATGATATGATCATCCATACATTCAATCTGATATAACCATGGCTGGTTACAGTTTAACTGAAGACAATTCGTATTCCCATTACACATGTTCAGATATGCTTAGACAACATGACGATGTGGCAATAGACATCAATGAGCCAACAGTTTATCAAGGCCTTGCTTCCATTGACCATTTCATTCAGAATCTAAAAAGGAAGACAAGTTGATTAGGAATTAGCCATAGAATAAAGTACATGTACACATAAACTAACTGTGAGTGTTCAATGTTATGTGACACTATAATAAAAAAATGCTTGATTATGATGGACAGCATCTACTATAGAAAGACTAGACCAGTCATGTGTTCATAGAAAAACTATCAGGCAGAGACAGATACAACATAGCATCAGAACACATGCTTGACTACAGCTTATTTTCATAACAACAACAATTGTCTTGAGCTGCTACCACATATTAGAGGCATATCTACGCTATAGCATAGCATCTTAAGTTATCAAAACTCAAAAATAAAAGTGATGACTTAAAATAACACGGCTGAGAAGACGGAAAATCTACTAGTAAACAACAATACCAATGGTTACATGTTACTAGTTGCTCATAAACCGAGACAAAATAGGCACATAAACTGAATTCAGACTATACATGTTACCTAATGGATATTTTTTTACTAGTGAAATATGAAACTACATACCAACCACTCTATTTACAAACTTGATACAATTACTGCTATAGCTATTGCATCACAAAAAGAAGCTTAGATACTTCAAAACATAAGCATATCGATTGAGTAATCGGCCTATAAAATGAATGTATTATGTAGACATCAGAGAACAATCAAGCATTCCCTAAGCTTGTATGTTTGTTTTCTAATTGCAGGTTGTGATAAAACTAACACAAGCCAGAAAAAATATATAGAGCTCTTTATCAAGATATGAATAACTGTTTCTGAGATAACAGCGATGACTTCCTATCAGTTTCATAGGGATACTTACTGACAAAACTGAAGAGTGAATGCAACACATGTTTCCCTCATCTCAAGAAAATAAAATCATCCTGCATATTCACATTCAGAACTATTTTTAGAGAGAGAGAGAGAGAGAGAGAGAGAGAAGCAGGACATATTGAATCTTCCAACATCCAAATTAATAGGTGAATCTAGGATTAGCAAGCAGAACATCCTAATTCGGAGAATGTATTCATCTCAGCACATGAATAAGATGTGGTGCTTGCAGTATGGAAAACAACATAAGTATCTGATTCATGCCGAGCACAAAGTTGCACAACAGGAATGTCCCTATGCCATATTTGAAGGAAGGAGCAACGAGAACTGCATCAATCAATTCATACTACTTCACTGTAACCCACCCACTCAATATTTGTTAGAATTTAAAACTGGTACTTCAGTAGTTATCATTATCAAAATCTACTAATTCAAGGTGGAAAGCTAAGTTGCACCAGTCGTTTCCCAAAAAAGACTTAATTAGCAGCTTAACACTAATATATCACTTAGAACATTCAATTAGCAGCAGAGGAAGAAGGGCAATAGATGCATACCCGAGGAGGTTTTTGTTGACAAAATGCAGATCTTCACCTCGTACAGCTTCGCAAGCCTCTCCTTCAGCTCAGCCTGCAAGACAGCAAGAAAGTGTTAGCTTCAAGCTCTCAAGATCTTAGGAGCGTGCAAATGCAGAGGAGATGTAGATCGACTTACCTACACAGTGAAGTAGTAGTAGCAAAGAGGGGGGGGGGGGGGGATGGATCCGGCAAGAGACGCCATGGATCAGGCGGGAGATGTCACGGACGAGCTCTCGCACATGGTGTAGGCGACGACCTTACGAGGTCACGTGTGAGATAGAGGAGAGGCTCGTGCACGGGCGAAGGAGAAAATAGACTGCAGCGAGGCAAGGCAAGACGGCGGCGAGGCGAGGCGGCGGAGTCACGCAGCGAAGGGATGGCGACAGGCGTAGTCGCAAGACGAGGCGACGGCGGCGAGCGGAGTCGCGAGGGGCTCACAGAGAGGAGAGGGCGAGCGAGGTTTCTTTTCCCTGGCTTACAACACGATTTTTTCTGTTCCGGGGAAAAAAGCCAAACCCGGGGCGGGCCTTCCCGCGTTGTTGGGCTGCCAAACGCCACGACGGGCTCCCCCGGGCCGCCTTCCCTATGGGCAGCCTTCCTCGAGATTGGGCTGGGATCCCGCCGAGAATTGAGTTTCCAAAGAGGCCTTTGAGTTATTTTTTGCGGCTCCAGATCCCTCCGTGTCCAATGGCGCCCGAGTCAACTCCCCCGCCACAACACCCACCTCCCCTGCCTCCTCCCCCGGCCCGCCATGCCATCGTCACGCACGCCTCCCCCACCGTGCCATGAGCCCGCCGCCGCCGCCGATCCATGGGCTCAGTCTCACCACTCCTGCTGCTGCTCGGCGTCGTCTTGTTCCGGTTGGTCTCCGCGAACAAGGTCGCCACGGAGCTCATCACCCCTGACTTCGCCGCGTCCTACTTCCTCTTCATCGACACCTTCGGCGTGTTCCTCAACTCCCGTAACGGCTCGTTCCAGGCCGTGGTGTACAATCCGGCGGGGAACCAGGACCGGTTCTACCTCGCCGTGGTCCACGCGCCGTCCAAGACCTGCGTCTGGGTCGCCAACCGCGCCGCCCCCATCACCGACCGCGCCGCGCCGCTCCGGCTCACGGCGAAGGGGATCCACGTCGAGGACCCCACCGGCGCGACCGTGTGGTCCACGCCGGCGTTCGGGGTCCCCGTGGCCGCGCTCCGGCTCCACGACTCCGGCAACCTCGCCTTGCTCGACGCGCGGAACGCCACGCTCTGGCAGTCCTTCGACGTGCCCACGGACACGGTCGTGTCGTCGCAGCGTGTCCCCCTCGGCGTCTCCCTCGCGTCGGCTGCGTCGGACTCCGACTTCTCCGTGGGCGCGTACAGGCTCGAGGTGACGCCGTCCGACGCCGTGCTGACGTGGACGGGATCGACGTACTGGCGGCTCTCCGGCGACGGCAAGTCCATCAAGGACCGCGACGGCGCCGTGGCGGAGATGCTCGTCAACGGCACGGGGGTGTACCTCCTGGGCGAGGACGGCGGCGTCGTCATCCAGGTCACGTTGCTGCCGTACGCCGCGCTGCGGATCGTGAAACTGGGCTCCGACGGGAAGCTGCGCGTGTCGAGCTTCGCGTCGGCGAACGCGTCGTCGTCGCCGACGGTCAGCGGCGCGTTCGAGGCGCCGAGCGGCGGGTGCGATCTGCCGCTGTCGTGTGGCGCGCTGGGGCTGTGCACGCCCCGGGGATGCACGTGCCCTCCCCTGTTCGCCGCGTCGCAGGACGGCGGGTGCGCGCCGTCCGACGGGTCCACAGCCCTGTCCGTCGCCGGGTCCTCCTCCTGCAACAACGACACCGATTCGTCATCATCATCAGCTTCTGCCGGTGGTGATGGTGGTGGTGGGAGAGTCGGGTACGCCAGTCTGGGCAAAGGCGTGGCGTATTACGCCAACAAGTTCGCGGCGCCGGATTTGGCCGGGCAGAACATCTCGTCGTGCCAGGCGCTCTGTTCCGGAAACTGCTCCTGTCTTGGTTACTTCTACGTGGACTCGTCCTTGTCGTGCTACCTTGTGCAGCACCAGCTGGGCTCCTTCATCAGCGCCAACTTATCGACCGGCGGCTCCGACAAGCTCGGGTACATCAAGGTCCAGCGCAGCTCGGAATCATCACAGGGGTCGTCATCATCATCCAAAAGCTCCAACAGCAGCACCCTGGTCGCCATCCTCCTCCCGACCGTGGTCGCGTTCGTGCTCATCGTGGTGGTCACCGCCGTCGTGATCAACTCGTGGCGCAAGGAAAAACAGAAGCGGCGGCGGCGCTCGAACGACAGGGACATGCAGCTCCGGCGCCACCGCTCCCCATCCGACTCGACGCGCCTGGTGCACGAGATCCACGATGAAGGCGGCGACGACGACATCGTGATCCCGGGCCTGCCAACCCGGTTCACGCACGAGGAGATCGAGGACATGACCAACAGCTTCCGGATCAAGATCGGTGCGGGCGGGTTCGGCGCCGTGTACAAGGGCCAGCTCCCCGACGGGTCGCTGGTGGCCGTGAAGAAGATCGAGGGCGTGGGCACGCAGGGGAAACGCGAGTTCTGCACGGAGATCGCGGTCATCGGCAACATCCACCACGTGAACCTGGTCCGCCTCCGCGGGTTCTGCGCCGAGGGCCAGCGCCGCCTGCTGGTGTACGAGTACATGAACCGCGGCTCGCTGGACCGCTCCCTGTTCCTCCGGCCCACGGGCGGCGGCCCGCCGCCGCCGCCGCTGCTGGAGTGGAAGGAGCGGGTGGACGTGGCCGTGGGGGCGGCCCGCGGGCTGGCGTACCTCCACTTCGGGTGCGACCACCGGATCATCCACTGCGACGTGAAGCCCGAGAACATCCTGCTCGCGGACGGCAGGCTGGTCAAGATCGCGGATTTCGGGCTCGCCAAGCTCCTCACGCCCGAGCAGTCCGGGCTGTTCACCACGATGCGGGGCACGCGCGGGTACCTCGCGCCCGAGTGGCTGTCCAACGCGCCCATCACCGACCGCACCGACGTGTACAGCTTCGGGATGGTGCTGCTGGAGCTCGTGCGCGGCCGAAAGAACCGGAGCGAGCGCGTAAGTGAAGGCACCGGCGGTGAGATTTCAGGTTCGTCGTCGAGCGGCACGACGGGGAGCGGGTCGTCCAAGAGCGACTACTTCCCGCTGGCCGCGTTGGAAGGGTACGAGGCGGGGCGGTTCGCGGAGCTGGCGGACCCGAGGCTGGAAGGAAGGGTGGTGGTGAAGGAGGTGGAGAGGTTGGTGAAAGTGGCGCTGTGCTGCCTGCACGAGGACCCGCACCTGCGCCCGAGCATGGCGGTCGTGGTCGGCATGCTCGAGGGAACCATGGACC
This sequence comes from Eleusine coracana subsp. coracana, assembly GCA_032690845.1. Classification (NCBI taxonomy): domain Eukaryota; kingdom Viridiplantae; phylum Streptophyta; class Magnoliopsida; order Poales; family Poaceae; genus Eleusine; species Eleusine coracana. Next base: position 68,234,205 of record CM064420.1, on the reverse strand, counting down.
TGTGGGAGCCCCGCGTGGAGTCGCTTGGGTTCCTCCGCCTCTACGGACGGGGGTGCGCCGGCGGAGGCGGCAGCAGCGACATCAACCTCAACCACCACCATATGGGATCAGGAGGAGACCGCTCGGGGATGACGACGTTGACCACCATGAGCGGCTGGCCGTCCTACATGTCGTCCACGCAGCTCTCCGGGCCGAGGTAGCGAGGGATATTGGGCACAAAATTGTTAATTTTCTAGCGTTAGAATGTACGAATCCGTTGTTCTCTACATGCTAAACCAGACGAATGTTTTTGCTCAAAAACAGAACAGTTCAATCTGTGTATCTACGAGGCATCCATCCGATCTATTGATTTTGTTTCATTTTTATGTTTTCCATTTTCTGAGCTTCACGGTGAAAGATTTAGGGTGTCTTTGGCACGACTTATGTTTATGCTGAAAATAATTTATATTTTGGCTTATTTATAAAAAATGCTTATTTGATTTATTGTAGCATAAACTCTCAAATCGTTTGAGAAAATAACTTATCCTATTTTTGAAATGGTTTATTACAGGGAGGGATGATCCATAAACCCAAAAAGCTAGTGTTTGTTGGCTTTAGTATTCTAGTATAAAAAGACAAATTTGCTATTCTTAATCAACATATATTTCTCTATGCGAAGAGGTATTATCCGTTAATTTAAAGTCCGTTTTCGATTCACCTCCGGTCCGAATCCGTACCATCTCTGATATCCAAAAATATCCGTATTCACAATGGCATCCGCGTATTATCCGCTTCGCTCCGAATCCAAAAAAAAAATATAGAGTAGGATATGAGGAGGATATTATCCGATCCGATACGATACGCTTTCATCCCTATAAATAACACGATTATACTAAAGGAGTATTTGGGTGCTAGGGAAAGAATCTCACGGTGCAACATATGTATCTAGGCTTTGTCAAACACTTTTCATCACACTCTTGGTAATTAGATCTCATCACCACCGATACTACCTAGTATACCACAGGTAATGATCACTGCGTGTAACAAAGTATTAATGACCTTTTCCACTCTTTGTTTAACTATGTTGTATAACTATAACACCAGTGGTATGAGCTCTTCGATGAGTCATTGATCACTTTAACCTCAGCTCCAAACCATTTGACCACGAAGGCCCTGCCAGCAGAGTGTTGGTATCAGATTCTTCGAAAGTCCAAGTCGTCGGAGCAATAGCACCATCGGAAGCAGGGGAGTTGTAATGCTTGTGACCTCATAGCTATAGGAGTAGTTGTTGGAAAGCATGTGAGGTGTGATGATTGTGAACCTCGTAGGTGTAGAAGTAGTTGTTGTTGGTCTACAAGGAACCGGGGTTTGGGTGCAACCTGGGGAGGAGGCAGGTGTCCCTTCTATGCTTGCAGTAGCACATAGGATGGAAGCCAACAGCAGCAAAATGACCGGGACCACCCTACCACTACCAGTCATATGTCTCCCTCCCTCTCTCTCTAATTTTATAGCCCAAAACCGAGAGCAAAGAAAGCCACTCATCATCGTCCACAAGAAAACTCAAAACATCACAAGGGCATGCATGTGCGCTAGCTCTTCCAAATCTTCTCCCTCCGAAGTTTCCTACCCCCTCCCCCCTGCCGAACTCCGGCACATTTCGTGAATGGAGTATCCTCCTTGGTAACTGAAAGCAAAGCCGCATATGCCATAGAGAGAAGCAGCAGGAAGAAGAATGCGACAGGAAGGCAGGGGCCGAACCGGCCGATGGAGGCGACGACCGAAAGTGGCCACGAGAGCCAAATGCGCGTTCATTAATCACTTGCTCGTGCCTAATTTCGCGTGTGGCCAAGTAACGCGCTCATCGTCCACGTCGACGACCAGATAGAGGTAATGTACACATAAAGTAGCAATGCTCATCCGGATTGACAACCTTTCTGTGTTTACCGCGTGCATTAAATTAATTTGCGATCTCGAACAGGTTCAGATTTTAAGCAACAGGGAGTACAAGGCTGCACCGGACGACGGTGAATAAGGAGAAGACGAGGATGTTGTGGCCGGTGTTCGTGAAGCCGCCAGGGGAGCTCGTCGTCAGGCCGCACCCCAAGCTCGGCACCGATGAGCGCCCGGCCAAGTACAAGGCCAAGAAGTACAAGGATTATCAGCACTGCAAGATCAACAAGCTCACGCGGTCCTCGTGCCGTCAGTTTGTCCACTCCTGTCTTTTATTCGCTATATATTATTGGATTGGGCTGAAGATTAAGGGAGTCCAGATTTGCTAAAATAATACATGGATGGGCCTGTTGTTTTCCTTTCTTTTTTTAAAAAACCAATGTTTTGCTTTCCTGTTTTTTTTTTTTGAACCCATGTTTTTCTTTCCTTAAATATGCATGGCTCGTGGTATCGAATTTAAGTTTGACGATCAGCAGTATGTGCTCCCGGCTCCCCTGTATAGAAGAATCCTGCGCCATCCTCCCCGGATCTAATCCGGCCCGCCACCGCCTCTGGCTTCCCGCGCGCCGCTCACGGTCGTAGCTCTCCGGCGAGGCTGCAGCGGCTGTGGCAGCGGCGTCTAGGCTCTATACGGCAAGAGAGCTGCCAACTAATCACCGCAGTTCTGTTACACGTCGCGGACTGCCCTAACCCTATAAATGTTTGCTACTACTATTTTTTCGAAGGAGCCAACTAATCACCGCAGTTCTGTTTGTTTGTTTTTTCAGAGAAATGTAAGCCGATTTCCTGGTCGGTTAGGTGCATCGCACGTCCAAAAGCACGCGATCCACCACGTATGGCACATGATGTAGCTGCATGCATGCGTGCTACACCGACGTCCATGGCGCAGCAGCACCTAAATACAGCTGGCACATTGTTGGTGTTTGTCTGTACGTTCTGAAGGAGCCAACTATATTCACCGCAGTTCTGTTTGTTTTTTTCGGAGAAAGGTAAGGCGATTTTCAGAGAAATCACACGATCCGCGACGCCCTTGCTTCGTGCCGTGTTTTCCTCGCTCAGATTTCTTCCAGTTTCTCCCACCGCAACGGCGCCGTGTATATACTGCTGTGAAGGGCTGCGTGTACAACTGAATTGAGAGATGGGGGAGGCGGAGGCGCACCAGAGCGTGCAGGCGCTGGCGACGTCGCTGTGCTCGCTGCCCCCGGAGTTCGTGCGGCCGGAGCAGGAGCAGCCGGGCGCCACCACGTTCCACGGTGCCGCCGCCCCTGACGCGCCCGTGATCGACATGTCGGTGCCGGGCTCCGGCGCGCGCATCGCGGCGGCGGCGCGGGAGTGGGGCCTGTTCCAGGTGGTCAACCACGGCGTGCCCCCCGCGGCGGTCGCGGAGCTGCAGCGCGTGGGCCGCGCCTTCTTCGCGCTGCCGCAGGCGGAGAAGCAGCGGCACGCCATGGACCCGGCCTCGGGGAAGATCGAAGGGTACGGCACCAAGCTGCAGCGCGACCTCGACGGGAAGAAGACGTGGAACGACTTCTTCTTCCACGTTGTGGCGCCGCCGGCCATGGTGGACCACGGCATCTGGCCCGAGAGACCCGAAGGGTACAGGGAGGCGAACGAGGAGTACTGCCGCCACATGCAGCGCCTGACGAGCGACCTGTTCGAGCACCTTTCGCTCGGGCTCGGGCTGGACAAGGGCGCCATGGCGGAGGCGTTCGGCGGCGACGACCTCGTGTTCCTGCAGAAGATCAACTTCTACCCGCCGTGCCCGCAGCCGGAGCTCACGCTGGGCGTGGCGCCGCACACCGACATGAGCACGGTCACCATCCTCGTGCCCAACGAGGTGCAGGGGCTGCAGGTGTTCAGGGACGGCCACTGGTACGACGCCAAGTACGTCCCCGACGCGCTCATCGTCCACATCGGCGACCAGATCGAGGTAATGTACAACCTTATTTCTGTTCTTCTATTTCTACCGCGTGCGCTTAATTGATTGGCGATCTGGAACGGGTTCAGATTTTCAGCAACGGGGAGTACAAGGCGGTGCTGCACCGGACGACGGTGAACAAGGAGAAGACGCGGATGTCGTGGCCGGTGTTCGTCGAGCCGCCGGGAGAGCTCGTCGTCGGGCCGCACCCCAAGCTCGTCAGCGACGAGAGCCCGGCCAAGTACAAGGCCAAGAAGTACAAGGATTATCAGCACTGCAAGATCAACAAGCTCCCCATGTAACAAACCCAGCTCCACCGGTCACGCGATCCTCGTGCCGTCAGTTTGTCCAGTTTGTTCACACCTGTCTTTTGTTCGCTATACTGGATTGGGCTGAAGATTAAGGAAGCTCAGATTTGCTCAAAATAATACATGGGCCTGTTGTTTTCCTTTACTTAAATATGCATGGCCGTATTGCTTATCCAAGATGTATGGCCGGCCGGTCGGCCTGGTATCGTATTTAAGTTTGACGATCAGCAGTATGTGCTCCAGGCCCGGCTCCCCTCTCTTACCAAGCCAATAGCCTTTGCTAAAAAGAAAACAAGCCAATAGCCGCCGCCAGTACCCAATTCCCTTCAGAGGAGAAGCTAGGTTTCCATCGAACAAGATGAAAAAAGAGATGTCACTTATGTCAGCCATGGCAATCGATCTGAGGTCGGCCATAGCGACCGTGAAGCAGGCGCTGCCCCCCTTGGAAAGGTGCATGAAGCGGGTGGAGCAGTCCATGGGCAAGGAGGTGGTGTTCGGCTTCACCAAGGGCGCCAAGATCCAGGACCAGGAGGTGTCCGAGGTGGAGACGGGTGAGGGGATGAATAGACTGATGCTGATGAAGCGCTTGAAGCGCATGAAAAGGCGCGTGAAGAAGTACCGCAACGAGGTCCTCATGTTGAAGCGAGCCCTGGGCAAGGAGGTAGTCGACGGCGTCACCATGGGCGTCAATACCCAGGACCAGATGGTGTCGGAGTCCAAATCGAGGGAGGGCCAGACGGTGGCGGAGGTCGAATCAAAAGAGGCCAATCCGGTGGTAAGCCAGAAGGAGAGGCTGATGCTCGATCCGGAGTTCTTGGCTTACCAACCTGTGCCCTTCAAAGGCATCTCCGACTCTGTGCTACTTCAGCTGCCGGAGTCTTCTCAAGCCCTTCACAAGAGAATCAAAGCTTTATGCGACCTAGCTGACGAAGAGTACATGAAGGATCTTTGCCTCCAAGGGTTTGATTCTGTGAACGGGTTGGAGGCCAACAAGGAGTGAGTACTGTGTCTGTGATCCTATCCTGAGTCATAGTGGTACCATGTTATATTTAATCTTGTAAACATCATCGTATGTTGCTTGCTTTTTTTTTATGTGTTATCCTACGTCATAGTGGTACTACCATGTTAATGTTATGGTGTAATAAATTTTTTCTTGCACAAGCGACTGGATCATATGTATTGCTTCGTACTTCTTATTTTTTGTTATTAAACCTGCTGGTTTACATTAGATCATTATGATTTTTCTTGCATATGTTTTTTTTTTGCTGGGTGATCCTTCTCCGTCGTGTAACACGAGGTACGTAGGGCATTCATCATTCACTCATGCAGAATATTTTTTTTGTTTTAATTAGTTGAGTATCCATGTATGCCGAGGGGCCGAGTAAACGGGTTATTCTCTTTCTGCTGCATGCATGGTGTCATGAACTCATGACCTCAATCAATAAAACTTACTCTTAACAGTTTCAAAAAAGTTGGCTGCTTAAAAGTTGAGAGTATCGTGTTCTTGCAATTGAAAAAGTTCTTTAGCAACAACAAACTGCTTGTGTAAGCTTTGCTGAAAAGAAATTAACGATATATACAAACCAGCCTACTAACAAATGATGAATTCTCTAGCCATTCTGTTTTCACATTATTCCATAACCATTAATTATTACTTGTGATATCTTTATTTCCTCATAATTCAGCATCTTTCTAAACGCATTATCTGCATTTTGATACTTTGAAACTGATATACTAGCTCCAGCGTTGAAGAATAATCAATGCTTCTATTAGATTTCAATTGAATCAGTTTTTCTAAGATATGTCCAGATTATTAATTTGTCATACATTGCATCTTGATTAGGATGATTGGTTGAAGGGGGTGACAACACTTTACTACTACTATACTATAATAGGTTTGGGTAAATGGGTTGACCAGATGATTGCAGTTTGAGTGAATAACATTACCGAAAACCGGCTGTTTGTCTAGTGCCGGTGGTTTGTCATGTGCATTCTATCGGAAAACACTCAGTAAAACTTTACGACTGTTTTTTCTTTGGCACTTGGCAAACTTGCTTATTTACCAAGTGTTTTTTTACACTTGGTACACTTGCTTGTTTGTCGAGTATTTTTTTTTACACTCAGCAAACAAGATATTTGTTGGAAAAAAAAATACTTAACAGCTAAGTGAATGAGTTGGTGGAAATAAGCTTAGGGCTGCTGATTTATGCATCACAAATCACCTACTTTCTTGAAAGATTGCTTTATAGTCATTAGTTAGATTTGATTGAAAATCCGTCAACCATTATATTAATTTGTGCAGGGTTGTTTGTATAAGTAATTTTCTATTGTAAGTCATGATAATGGTTGTCTATTTGTTGTATCTCTACTTTGAGAGACAAATAAACAAACAAACAATATGATACTGAGCTATTCGTAGAAAAAGAGTTGTAAGAATGAACAGCCACTATAGGAAAATCAGCTTTTGCCGAGTGCCGAAGATTTTACCGAGAACGAAATATCGGGCACTCGGCAAACAGACTATTTGAGTGTAATATCAGAGACACTCGACAAAGGAAAAGCACTCGGCACAGGACACCTTTGCCGAGTGTCTATTGTAGAGATACTATGTAGCACTCAACAAAACTCTTCGTTTATTGAGTATCTATCCAGGTGACACTCGGCAAAGAGGAAAACCGTTAACCCTTTGCTAAGTGCCACTAACAGACACTCGGCAAAGATCTCTTTTACCGAATGACTCCATCTGACACTCCGGAAATAGGTGTCTTTCCATAGTGAGCACAAATTTTCCTCATGAAAGAAATAAAGAATACAGTATTTGTTTTGAAGAGAATCGCTGCTATCGGATAGAGCTGACACTATTGGAAGGATCATCACCACGGCAGACCTCCTACGATATCTCTACCCTTACAAGCTAACGATTGAGACACCTTCGTGCTATACCTAATCTGTCTTCACATAACTATCTTGCTAACACTGTAGTGCAGATCTGTGGCACTATAGCTGCACCTGGCGCTGCAATGATTCGACGAGCGGTGAGGCTGATTGGATATCAGTAATACTGCGTTAGGTCCCTGATGTTGTACAGCTGGGAGTTTGAGCAGAGAGAGATTGGCCACCTGGCAGGCAAACGCGCAGACCGAAGCTATCAGGAGTCTGGCCTAAACCCACGCACGACTGCAGTGCGCGCAGCCGTCTGATGCCGACTTGTTCCGCACCTGCACGTCTGGCAGCCAAGGCATCCTCCTGGAAACGACGTTCAGCACACTAGCTATGCTGTTGCGTCATGCATGTCGTCTTCGAACAAGCAACGAGCGCTGTGCGTACAAGAATTCATTGCTTGTCAATTTGTACGAGTTGACGCGGTCGGTGTGCGCCATTTACGATCGACTGCCTGTTGTCTTTGTACCCTATGCAAAATTGTACTAGTGCACTATGAGTAAGGTTTTTTTTTTTGGAAAACAACTATGAGCAGTTTTAAAAACTAATTATTCAAGAAATGGAATCATTTCTCGTATTAAAGTACTAACACACAATGACACAAAGACTGCACAATTCAGTCGGTAAGCCAGCAATCAACTTTTCCTGATTGAGGCGGAAAACAACTACTTCAGACAGACTGCACAATTGAGGCGGTAAGCCAGCAATCAATTCGATCGATATCCGATCGAATTGATTCCTCAGCAAACGCGGCACACACTCATCGCGCGGCAACTTTTCCTGATTCCTTCGTTCGTCCACCGCTGCCCATTTTGGCGATAAGAGGTGTGAAGGAAAGCGCGCAGTTAGATGATGCCATATTATGGCCCCCTGCCCCGCCACTTGCTGCACACCAGTCACCCAGTATGTAGTACTTATCTGTCACGTAACAGCCACTGATCATCCATTTCGATCGACGGGACAAATCAAGCGGACCACAGCTCCAAATATGGATGTAGATATTGCTTCGACGCATAGAAAAATTCCATGCCACGCCCTTGCTTGCTGGCAATATGGCTTCCGAGTTCCCCCTCATTCATACGTACAGACCTGTGGTCAAACGATGTCGTTGCAGCATCATGATTTGCGCCACCAAAACTTGTGATACAACTTTGCCTTATGGTGCGTCGTTCCATGACACATACGTAGCATCTATGGAAGTTGGAAATATATAGTAGCAGGACTTTCCAGTTCTTAGAACGTGCCACTGGCCCACTGCCATTTTTCTAGCTTCTTGCCTGCTCCTTGGTTTTGGTCGTAAATAAGCATGTCCGGCGCCAGTGGATCAGAAGGAGAAGATGGCGGCTTCTGCAGCGATTTCATGGTGCTCCGGCCGGGGAACGCCCGGTTCTACCACCTCTTCCATCTCCTGTGGTCGTGCAACGTGGCGGAGAACCCGACCGTTGACTGTCCCGTCGGCACCGAGATAGCTGAGTGGCGGCGGCGTTGGGTGGTCTTCGTCTCGCTGGTGGCGCAGGTGCTGCTGCTGTGGGCGAAGAAGCCGGTGGCCCTGCTCGGGGGCGTGACGGAGTATTGGATGAACCTCCTCACCGAGAATGGCGGCGGCGTCATCACGCTCATCGTCAAAGCTCTACAAGGTAATATCACGCTTCTGCACCTTGAGCGAATCGATCGAATCTCGCAAGTTCAATCAACCTTGTATAAGGTTCATTGATCTTGTTCACTACAACAATCGATCCAGTCTCGCAAGTTCAATCAATCTTTTATATGGACTCAGCTATGTCCTTGACCTAGGAATGTCGTTGTAGAATTAATTAAGATGCGGCATTTATGGTCCTTTTGCTTTCACCAACGTACTCCAATACTTCGATTCGTTTCTTCCAGGCTTCAACAATTGAACACTCGTGATTTGAATGTGGATTCTAGCTAGCTTGCCATCTTTGAGATATTCCAAACTTTTAAGAAGGGATCGATCAAGCATTCTAGCATATGAACCATCAATCCAAGTTAACTAATTATTGATCTTTTCTCTCTTTTTTTCAAGGAATTATTGATCTTTTCGATCCCTCAGCAGCGAGAAAAGCATTTCGTTGATTAGTTCTCATTAGTGAATTTACCTCAGTTTTTCTTCTCTGGCCATGGATTAGAAATCGCAAACATACAAGTTCAAAGATTACATGTATGATATTTTATATAGACATATTCATAATCCGTATTCTAATTACGTTTTGGTTCCCCAATCCCCTAAGTAACTATGAAGAATATGTTGTCATTTGCTTGCAGCGGAGGACAAGTGTTAATTCATTCACTAAACAAATTCCCTAATATCACAAATTATAATTGCGTACTGCAAAGTCTCTAGTCCAATATAGGCTCACAGGTCGACATCCATGTCCATTTCAAGACCTGAAGTTTTCTCGTATTGTTCTCTGAATTTTCCGTTCATCTTATCCATTCTGGTTGTTCTTGTCTTAAAAGCAGAAATTAGTAATCGATTAGACGAAAAAGGAATTGCAGTAGTTACAGCTCCCAATATTTTCAGGCAAGTTGAACTTTCCAGACAGAACATCCGTCAACTACCTCTCCTGCGTTGGACTACTCGACACGAGAATTGAACTTGACAGGAAAATTAAGCCAGGGAATAGCAACTACCACGCTGCTCTATCGGTCATGGCTGCAAAGCTGGCCTACGAGAATGAGCTCGTCATAAAAACTGTTATTGAGAAACATTGGCAGGTGAAAGACACTAATTCACCTCATCCAAATCCAGAAAAGAAAACATTATTTACGGCATTGATAACTGAATTTCTTTGTACTATCTCTTCAGATGAAATCCGTGGCGTTCTACAACTGCTGGAATGGTGAGAACACAATCTTCAGTTGTGTATGGAAGCGAAGCACACAATCATGCATGCATGCAGAGGCTCGTCATCTCCGTTTAATTTCTGTCCAGATTTCCAACAAGAGTACACCACCCAGGCGTACATGCTCGCCGACAAGCCGGCGGACGCCACCCTCGCCGTGGTGTCGTTCGGCGGCACGAGGCCGTTCGACACGGAGCAGTGGTGCGTGGACGTGGACTTCTCGTGGTACGAGATTCCCGGGGTGGGCAAGATCCACGGCGGCTTCATGAAGGCGCTCGGGTTGCAGAGACGCGGCGGCTGGCCTCGCCACGTCGCCGATCACCACCACAAAGACAAGCCGTTCGCTTACTACGCCATCCGCGAGCGGCTGCGGCGCTTCTTGTCCGAGAACGCGAACGCCCGGTTCGTGGTCACCGGGCACAGCCTCGGCGGCGCGCTGGCCGTGCTGTTCCCGACCATCCTGGCGCTGCACGGGGAGGACGCCATGCTGGGCAGGCTGCAGGGCGTGTACACGTTCGGGCAGCCTCGGGTTGGGGACGAGGACGTCGCCGAGTTCATGGGCAAGTACCTGGACGAGCCGAGCAGGTACTTCAGGTTCGTGTATTGCAATGACATCGTGCCGAGGGTGCCGTATGACGACGCTGCGTTCCAGTTCAGGCACTTTGGGACCTGCCTCTACTTCGACAGCCTCTACAGAGGACGGGTCAGTCGTCCTAATAACCTTCTCTGTTTTTAGGCTTTGGACGGGTTGAGAATTTTTTTTAGTTTAAAAAGATGCAAAGGCTGATTTTACATCTTTTTTACAATGAAAATAATTCTTATACATTTGCTTTCTACTAAGCAGTTTTTCGAGAAAGCTAGGAGCATATTTATAGAGAATACGTACTCCTTATTATAACTAAACTTCCAAGGCAAGCAAGAGAGACTTGGAAGCAAGAATTTTATCACAAGAACAGCTCATTGTGGGGGCACCATACAACCGTGATTCCTGGAGCTAGAGAAAAACCCAAAACCCAGTGCAGTACCAACTGACCATATTTTTTGCGCCGTTGAATGAAATGCAGTTGGTGCTGGAGGAGCCAAACAAGAACTACTTCTCGCTGCTCACCGTGGCGCCCAAGTACCTGAACGCGGCGTGGGAGCTCGCCCGGAGCTTCCTCATCGGCTACGTCGCCGGCCCGGAGTACGCCGAGGGGTGGTTGGTGCGGTTCGCCAGGGCCGCCGGGCTCGTGATCCCGGGCCTGCCGCCGCACTCGCCGCGGGATTACATGAACTCAACCAGGCTCGGAGCTGGTTCGCTGGGGCGACAGAGCTAAGTTTATCAGCTCCAGCACAAACTGGCGCGACATGAAAATGTGTTGTGTCCTGAAAGAAATGGAAAACGGATTTGTTTGATGCCTTTGCATGCAGTTGCCTAAATGTGTTGGCCTGGAGAATGGGATTTGAAGCAGGGATCCAAGCCTCCATGCTCATTAGTCATCTTTTCAGGGCTATCGTCCCTGGAATAAAATTCTCCGCATACCACGCCCGATGCACGCCATCTATCCCGACATTGATGCGAATTGCCGTGCCGATGGAGGACCATCCTTTGTCGCGGACGGCCGAGAAAAAGAGCACCGTTGAAACTTGGGGAAAGCTCTGTTTTGCAGCTGATGGATCATGGCGGAATGGTAGCAAGCACCGTCAGAGCCACCGATTCGCGCGCCGTTGCTACTCAGACGACATGCGTAAAATTCCGCACGCGTTACGGAAGGATGCGAGGCCACGGAGGATGGCCGCTTGCTAGACATCGGCTTGGTTGCGCGCGGCGTCGCGAATCGTGGGCGCTAGCGGTCCTTGAATCCTTGACGCGGGAGCTTGAGATCTGGCGCTAGGGATGGCGTCAATAGCGGATTAATGGGGTGGGGGTTCGTGCTTCTGGCTCGAATCGAAGGTGGGGAGGAAGACGGCGGCAGCCGGCGGCGGACGGACCGGAGGTGGAGCCGAGGGCGGGAGCGAAGCGACTCGGTCTCGCGAAACAGGGGGCTTTTTGTAAAATTTTGGATAGCGACTAGTAACCGCGATACAAATATTTACAAGATGGTCCCTATTTTAGATCACGATTAATAATCGCGATCCAATCTAGGGGGTTTTGTGTAAATTATTTGGATTGCGGTGATTAACCGCGATCCAAATCAGGGTCCTCTTTGCAAAGTTTTGCACCGCGGCGTGTTTGGCGGCGAGATCTCGCTGTCGCCGGCGAAGCGGGCGACGGGACTGTGTGCCGTCGAAGACTTCCCCTGGCCCCGCCTAGAAGAATCCCACGCGATCCTTGTCCGATCTAACCCGTCCCGCCGCCGCCACTGGCTTCCCGCGCGCGCCGCTCACGGTCGTAGCTCCTCCGGCGGCGCTGCTGCGGCGGTGGCGACCCCTAGACTCTATACGGCGAGAGAGGTGTAATTCTTTGAAGCTGCGCCCGCGGGGCGGCGGGCGGTGGCGATTCCAGCTGGCTTTTGCTGTGACATTGCAGATTGGAGTTATCTGACGGTGAGGTTCAGGGGTGCCACTCCAGCCGAAAGCAGCTCTGCATTGATCTGTGTGTTGTTGGATGAATTGTCAGGATAATATCTGAAGTCTGAATAACATGCCCTGCTGACAAATATTTAGAGCTCGCAGTTTCTTTGTTCTCATCCACTGCTTCCTAATTGTTAGTACTACCAGCTCACCGGCAGGTTTCAGGCCGTGTACACGTTTGAGCAGCTTCGTATCGGAGACGAGGGTGTCGGGAAGTTCATGGGCAGGTACCTGGATTAGCCCAGCAGCAGGTACTTCTACTCCAACGGCATCGTGCCCAGTCTTTCGACGATGATGTTTGTTTTCCTGTTCAAGCACATTGGGAACTGCATCTACTTCAACAGCTTCTACAAAGGACGGGTCAGTCTTAACAGTTGGTAACAGTTAACACCATCTGCTTTTAGGCAGCAGCTATGAATGAGATATCTCATCGCAGGATTCTAAAATTCCCCAACCCTAGGCTCAAACTGAACTATATACATCTTGCTGCCTTGATTCAGGTCGTGCAACAGGAGCCAAACAAGAGTTACTTTTCACTGCTCCCTACTCGCGATCCCTCCCATGTACGTGATTGCGACGTGGGAGCTTATCCCCCTCCCATGTACGTGATCGCGACGTGGGAGCTTATCCCGAGCTATATCATCGGCCACGCCGACGGGGTGGAGCTGACGTGTAGTGGACTGGCCGTGGATGCTGTTCCGGCTGCTTATAGAACTGTCCGGCTTCTGCGGCCAGGGCTCCTGTCGCACTTGCAGGTTGCAGCGGAATTATGTGAACGTCACCATTCACCAGCCTCGGTGCTCAGTTAAGCCGTCAGCACTCCGTCCCACTCGTTACGAATTGCAATGAAGAAACAAATATGTAATCGGGAAATAGGAGGGTGAAGGATGAAAGGCAATGAAGAAACAAATGCTGGGACGGGGTTGATGGATTAACTTCCAGGTTATCAACCCCAGTTCATTTGTCACGGCTATCAACTAAGTTTTCACTTACTGGTCAAACATACAATTTCAATTCATATTTGCAACGGCAGCAACAACAAATGGTATCGTAATATCACACGATCATGATTTCGATCAGTTCTGGTAACCCAACATGTGCCGTTAGTAGTTGATATTTTGATACAACACTCTTGGACCGAATAACCAAAGTACGAAAAGTATTTGACGCCGCTACCTAACATCGCTCAGCAAATCATGAACACTTCCGATGCTAATGTAGGTGCCTAACAGTGTTAAGGTCTAACCAACAGTCCACCACTCAAACACTGCCATCTGTGCAATGTCAATTGCTTCGCTAAAATGATGCAAGGTTGCATTTAGCTGAACATGTAAAACTGAGAGCACAATGCAAGGTGTGTTCCTGAACTCATGATGCGTTCTTCCAGTAAATATAACCAGGATGGATCTGTGTAGAGGCAGTTGGTATAACACCAGGGTGGATCTGTGTCAGCACTGATGTTGTAACCAGTTCCAAGTGCCAAAGAAAGGAAAGGACAGTATAACTTGGCAGAACCAATGCTCAACTCTATTGGGACCAAGGAAGAATAGACACTATAAATAACTGGAAGAGCAATCAGCACCTCTCCAATAAATAGTCTGCCTACGGTCTCTTCCCCTAACTGTTCTAGTAAGCATAGTTCCACTAATAGGCTTGCCAAGGCCAACATCAATCACTGAAGTAGCTTTTCTTTTCTCATAATCCTCATCAAAATGCATATCAAATAGCATTGCCAAGCACATAACTTGGTGAGTCAATATATAGTCCTCACACGATGAAGGCAGATTTCGAAGGATGTGAAGATTCACCTGCAGGCAGAATTTTTCAAGCTTAGTTGTTAATGCTCTTCTAAATGCGCACTAAATAAAACATGCACAAAGTATCTGTTTTTACAAACCTCAGCTTCCATTGCACGAAGGTCATTCTGCCATTTTGAATTTTCAAACTTCTCAGAGAGCAAACGTAGTCTGAAAAAGGGAGGCCTAAGTGGATATTCCATGCTTATCTTAATCTGTGATAGACATTGCACCATCAGAATACAAAGACAATGTAGAGTTGTATGAAGGCTTACAAATAACAGTGATGACTTAGTTTACCTTGGCCTCCAGCATAACTTTTGGAGCATTCTTCATAGTTTTACTCAATACCATGGTGAACTCCCTGGAAGCATAGTCCTCCCAGGATTTGTCTATACTTAGGCTGGCTTTTTCAGTTTCTTCATCAATACATGGCTGGTCCTCCAACTCACTATCACTATACATCAAGAGATCAGAATCATCCTCATTTCTACCAAAACTGCGAGAGATACTTAACTTAGAAGGTGTTGCACTCTTTGATATCAAGGATAAGCCTCTAGAGTGGCTTCGAACCTCGGGTGACATCTCAGAGTCCATAGAATCTAACACTGCTGAACTATTTGTCTCGTTCTCGGCGGGAACGAGAGCCAGAACCTCCCCGTCCTCCCTGGTACCTTCAGTTTCTTCCCAGTTTGTCACAGATCTTCTTTCTATGTCGCTGTCAGCACTGCTTCCAGCTCCACTCATCAAACTTAAATGACGTGATGGCTCAGGAAATGAACCTGTCAGTGACCAACTATGCAGACTACATGATGGATTGTGTGATGCCCATGGTGTATTCTTATTTTCTATTCGAGGCCACTTCAGCTTTGTCAAATAATCAAGTTTCCACCTGTAATAAAATAGACCCAAAATTTTTAAAGAGTTGCTACCAGTCAAACAAACAATGAATTCCAGTTAATAAAATTAGAAAGATAGTTGTCAAGGTTAGCTTTAGAATCAATAGGTAACATACACAAAGCTTGTAAAAGGGATGTTTCGCAAACTCTGCTAATTAAATGATCAAGTGCTCCCAAATCTCAGAATGACATGTGTAACAAAGCAAAAGCATTATCATTATCACAAAATTGTCAGGCAAATTACAATTGTCACTACCATCCAAATTTTGTCATCTATGTCCCAAACAACAAATATTTTAGAGCGGTGACTCACGTAAGAGTCATCTGTGCAACTTTTCGAGAGCGGATTCTCTGCAAAATAGTTTGTGTACGATGCTGCCGACGGTATAGAGCAAGCCCAGATGACAAATCAGCACTGCTTAATGCTCTGTTAGAATCATCCCCAACAGATGGAGGCACTTCTGGCAAGAAGTCAATGCCAGCTAAATGCTGTGCCCACTTGTATGGTCGTGAATCCTTATCACTGAAGTTTGGGGCCTCCCCAGCAGAAACTTTAGCCATCTGACAAAATTGATAAGAAACTCTTTCAGCTAACATGTGTTGCCAAATTGAAATAAAAGCCATTGTAACCCGATGCTTCCTACAACATATGACCATGTGTAAAACAGAAAATCAAAATCTTGTGCATGTAATGGATATTGTGGCTAACGCAGAACTAGGTATAATAACTGACAATGACAAAAGGCATGAGTAGTAATTAAGCGAGACATTGTCTTTTAAACTACATACCTGGTGAGGGAGCTCTAAACCAGTGTCATCTGGAAATAGGTTGCACAAGATATTGTTGTCCAGGCCCTCTGAATCTTCAATTCCAACACAGACAACATTCAACTTTGCCAGGAATTCAAATCTTAGGGTGATAAGCTTGCGGCGCTTAGTACCAGAATTCTCCGCATCATAAACATGGAGAATAATCCTAAGAGGATGAAGCTGATATATCACTGCAGGATTATTAGCTTCCTTCACCGCATTCTTTTTGGATCTTGATCTTCTTCTCTGAGCATCTTCTTCTTCATCAATTCCATCATCATCCATCTTATTGTCACCATTTGATAAGGATCCTGCTATTAGATTACATACAAGACATGCAACATCAGGACGATCTAAAAATCTACTCATACGTACCGCAGTGGAGAAATGAAATTGCATGGATCAGACAACATGGCCAATTCATACTGCACACTGGCCGCATCTACCTACTAAATAGTAAATAATGCTTTCCATAAAAAATATATTCAAAAGGAACAGCCAACACGGCAATTGAATACAGTACATTTGTCCCTAGTCTCTAATTCAGGCAAACAAATATCAAGCAACAGTGGACTAGAATATAACATTATCAATTATGAATATCAATTAGATTATACCCTTCTAGAAATGTATGCTAAAGATTTGTATACCATTCTGAAGACATACTGTTTTTTCTATATATTTCAACAAGAATATGCTAATCATCATTCAATACCAAAAATCAATAGATTTGTTCTGAGAAAAGAGAGATCAAATAAGGACTTTGTAAGAGATTGCAGCTTGCAAGAGACATCAAAAGGGATCAAGGGTTCTTACAAGGACATTATAGATAACCTATTTCAAAACAGGACTGACGATATATGCAATAAAGTATCAGTGACAACTTTGCAAGAGACATAGCTGTGGCATGTTGCAAGCAAAGCAAACACATACCATTTTCCCTCTTGGCAAGCTGTTTAGCAAATATTTGAGCATCCTTTGTGCTTCCTGCTATCTCTACCTCAATATTCTCTCCAAACGCTTCTTTCTGCCCTAACAACTGAGTGTATGCAATATAAAGAGGGGCAGGAAGCAACTCAGCTGCATGATGCTGCTTCAGTTTCTTGGTATGCTGCATGCCCAGCTGCTGCTGCACAGGCAATGATGCTTTCTTCAGTGATTTCAAATGAGATGGGAGGCTTGAAAGGAACTTTTTCTGATTAGCAATCGTCTCCAGTAAACTGCTCCTCTGTTGTTCCAGTTTCTCGTGGAGCTTGCACATTTCTTTCCGCTGGTTCACAATTAAAATTTAATTTAGAAGCCAGAAACAACATTCTAAAACAATACAGATGAAAACAGGCCAGCGGCGCCTCAGAGAGACACAGTAATGTTCTTCAGGAGTCGAAATCATATGGGCAAGGAAATTAAAAAAAAAAGTGCAGCACAATTGAAAACCAGGGACACTGCATGAAAAATACAAGAACAGAGTTTTATGAAATACATTGCAGATCTTATAATCCTACAAGTATTAGTTGGCGGTTATGCGAGCAACCCAGATTCAAATATACCAGTGCATGAATCCTAGGATCATAAATATCAGAAGAAGTTCAAGCGTAAAACAACTCATTCTACACTACATGACTCACAATCAGTCTCAAAACCAGTAATAAGTCAGACAGGTATTTCAAAACACAAACGGCAGAGGAACCACTTTCAATATAGCTATTCCAAAATAATCCTAGTATGATAGGCTCATAATAGTTGTGTAAATCTACTGATAGTCCCCTTAGCTTGTAGTGCATATCTTTCTTTCAGATAGTCTCGCAAACCCTTTCTTTCAACTATTCCCACAACACTAAGAAGGTCCACATATTAAGGACACTTTTAAATTACATATTTCCTAGCTTCCAATCAGCTGAAAGCTTTCAGTCAATGGTTTGTTACTTTGTGTTTTAATTTTTCTTTTGTAGGATTATCTGTATAATAATTATAAACCAAAAATCCAATGGCTCAAGGAGGTGACTGAAAGTTGCCCAAACTTTCAGTCAGCTGAAAATTAGCAAGTCCCGTATCCACTGAGTTGCAACAGATAACAATTCACAACCTGGACGAGCTCAAAATTGAGGCGCTTGAGCATGAGGTCATGGGCAGCATCAGCAGCGAGGGTCTTCTCACGGATGTCGGCTGGCGCAGCATGGTGGAACTCCTCCTCAGGCACGAGGTCTATCCCCGGGTGCTTCGTCTGGAAGTCCTGGCACGCTCTAATGGCCTTGACGTAGTGATTCTTCTCATATAGCAGGTTGTGTAGCTGCAGCGTCGTGGAGTCCACCGGTGCCTTAGCCGCCTCCGTCTCCCCCTTCACCTTATCCTCCTCCATCAGTATCTCCCTGTTCACCTGCGAAAATTCATCTCGAGTTAACACCGCAGATCTAGAGCTAGGGCTTGGAGGGCGCAGGGGTAGGGTTTAGGAGCGTGACGTACTTGGCGGAGCGTGATGAGGAGGAGCGACATCTGGGTAACGAGCTCGCGGAGATCCGACTTGGGGGCGCCGTCCCTCTTGATAGCGAGCATCCTAGCAGCGACCTTCTCTATGGAGGCGCGGGTCTCGGCGAGGAGGTCGTGAGGGGAACGGGACTTGGTTGCTGAGGCGGTGGGCGGCCTAGATGGTGCCTCGACGTCCATGGCTTCCGCCGCCGGCGCCGGCGCCGTCGCCATGAGCCTGGCCGGCGCGGGGAGAGACGATGATGCCCTTGCCGAAACACTGGAGTGGAGGAAGTGGAAGTGAGTCGGGTTGTCAGTTGGGGATTTGGGTTCTGATGGTAAAGATATTTTGGACTTTTATGCAAAGCCCAATAAAAGACCCAAAATGAATAGGCCCGTAAATGCAAACAGATCGGCCCATGTCTTTCATTTTTCAGGAATTCGGCTTGCTACGTTGATCAAACGAAAATGCAGTAGGAGCAGTTGCTAATTGTTGCTGCGATGTCGAGGAAGCCAATCTTAGTCTCTCGTCTACGATTTAGAGCAGTCCACAGCATCTCACGTGGTATCACATGGTATTTTATTGTCTCTATTATTTTTCTCACGTCCACTGCGATGTTGAATATTTTTTTGAGTTTTTTATCTGACCGACACTTACAAAACGCAAATTTATATGGTAGACACCAAAATCAGTTATTTTATCTAATAGATATCGTGAAAATATATTTTTGTCTAGCAACACCGTCTTAGATTAAAAAACTATTTCTGATCTAATTGAAGAGAGGATAATTCTATAATAACAATATTACCCGATCTTCTTCCTCTTAACGGGTGGTGTATGGACAGGAGAGCGTGCGTCGAGAGAGAGCGTCGTGACTTCGACGGCGACACGCCAGCTGCTGCTCAACGTTCTCGTCCTCCGCTCCCTCCTCTCCATCACCCTCCTCGCCCTCCTCTCCCCACCCGGGGCCCACCACCTCCCTGGCCCCACCACCAACCGCTCCCCGTCATCTCCGCGCAGGTGGCCACCATCGCGCGCGAGATCGACGCCTCCCTCACGAGCACGGCGGTGCCACGGCGCCGTGCCACGGCTCAGCTGTCCCCCGGAGCTGCTCCTCTTCCTCTCCCCGCACGCGCTCCCGCTCGGCCGTGACGCCAGCACGAGGCTCCCCCACGTGGCCGCCTGCTTTCGCTCCCCCTCCACGTCCACGCTCGCGCTGCTCGCCGCCTACGCCTCCTACTCGCCCCGTGCCGCCTCATCTCCAAGGGGTGCGAGCCGCTGCCCCGCCGCCGCTGCCTCACCCGTGGCCCGCTCCCTGCGCTCCCGGCATCCAACATGGGCATCGACGCCCGCCGCTGGGTCAAGCCCCGCCACGACCATGATTTCCTCATCAATCTACGGGAGGGCTTCGGCGATGGCTTTGATGCTGGGGAGATCCGTCGACGGCAGAGCTACAGGAAGACGTCGGGCGGCGGCAGGTGTCGAACAGGCGGTGCAGCAGACTTTATGATGCGAGCGAGATCGTGGGTGGGTTGTCGGGCTGTGCTATGCAGCTCCGGTCCAGATTCGGTTGGCGAGGAACCAGACGAGCGTGCGTCGGCCCGGCGAACATGGAGATTTGGGTGGGAAGGTGGATGGTGGAGGGGATGGAAGCGAGGGTGGGGCCCGCCGGCGTCGGAGGCGAATGACCGCCATTGTTGGTGAGATGCAGCCATTGCCGGAGGCAAAGCCAAGGCAGCGGGCAGCCGGAGTAGCTGCAGGGAGGGAAGCAGCAGTGACACCCTCTTCGGCGACTGCTCTGTTTCTACGGGAAGAAGAAGAACAGTGGCAAAAGGATACATTGGTTATTTATCCTCCCCTTTGGTCAAAAAAAAGATATTTTAATCGAATGTGGTGTCTGCCAAACAAAATCAAGTTTTCAGGTAGTCCCTCATACCAAAGAGTCGATTCCCGTGTTTGCCATACAAATACATACTTTGTGAGTGTGATAAAAGTCCCTATTTTTTTTTTGTTTGAAAAAAGGTCATTATTTACTCACAAGTGCCCACGTTAGCTCAACCAAAAAAATATCTTTATTGCGGATGTCACTGGACACACTCTGATACGGACTTATAGGTTTTTACAGGGGTGTCTTGCTTGACCTTAATACCTTAATTGCAGGATTTCAGTACTAGAGTACATGGCACCAATTAACACGGTGATGTGACTCATAATCCTACTTTGTCTTCCCCATATTTAGCTACTATGCGAAGAAGACA
This sequence comes from Eleusine coracana subsp. coracana, assembly GCA_032690845.1. Classification (NCBI taxonomy): domain Eukaryota; kingdom Viridiplantae; phylum Streptophyta; class Magnoliopsida; order Poales; family Poaceae; genus Eleusine; species Eleusine coracana. The sequence continues at coordinate 68,213,469 of CM064420.1, read as the reverse complement.
TCGTGCTCACCATTTTTCTACCTAACTGGTCCATGCGTGATTAGTAGCTGCCGAGTATCTATTAAGTACCTTCCATACTATTTCCATCCATCGTTCTCAATCAGAGGGGGACGGACAGGTTGATGATCAGAAAAAGGGTAATAATATTAGTGGAACGAACAGGTTGATGAAGAATCAGACTATCAGAGGGGGGCGGTATCTGAAAGAAAGAATCGCAGTGGTATTGTGTCATTGTACATTTGTACTCCAGCTCCTACAGCAATGGAGCACTACTCTGGTGGTAGTGATGGTCACCGCATTACTACGCGACTTTTTTTGTCCTTGAAAGCATCGCCGCCCATACACGCTTGCAGAGTACACAACCCGTTTCATGTCACTCTGAAAGTAACAGAGGCCATACAGAGCAATGATAGCACGGATGCCTAGGCTGTTTACCACCTTAAAAACTTGTATAGCTCATCATGCTTCCCATATGCGAAGAAGACATGTGCCAACGCATGGATAAAACAGCTGAAGGCCAGTTATGCAGACCAAGCTACAGGCTGCAATGAGAGCAAAAACAGGGAGTGGTGGATTACGTTTGCTTGACCATGAAGTCCCGATCACCGAAAAGTTCACTCCTCCTAGATCACGAAGCAAAAGTTTAAGCAACGAAAAGGTGGGAGATGCAGATGAGGAGAGAACAAAAGCAGGCACGCACGACAGTGAAAAATGATGCTGCACGGTGGCCGGCATTACAGTCAGCACGCGACTGCGGCACCGCACCTGCCGCTGCTGCCTGGCAAGCATGGCAGCCGGGCGCCTCGATGCGGACGAAAAATATTGGGGACGCAGGACCCGCGCAGCGCCCACCTCTCTCTCTCTTGCACTGTAGCTGTAGCCGGTGGACCCTGAGGCAGTGCAACGCCCAACCCAACTCACCACGTTAAAACCGAACACGCCACCTTGATTTGTCACTGACACGTGGCCCAAGGCGTAAGAACGACCACGTGCTACCAACGGTTGTGTGAAACGAGCGAAATCGGGTTCCCCCGGCTCACGGTTCCGACAAGTCAAAACTGTTCCGACGCCACGGGGTCCCGGATCCTCTGTGACGTGAACAGTCTCGCTGATCCAGTTCCGTTCGTTCGTGCATCAAGCTGGCCCCCCGACGCGGCGTCGCAGCGAGGAAGGGGCCCGGCCCTGTGTCGCGAACGTGATTGCCCCGGTTGAAACTTTGCCGCGCGCGCCCGCGTCGTCGGCAGTCCCCACCGGCCCAGCAGTCTAGCAGCAGCGCCGGGCGGGCCATCACATTTCACGGGGCCTGAAATTTCGCTCTGCAGAAAATGCGGGAAATCATCTGTTCCTTGTGTCAAAAATGTGTACGGTGGTGTTTGGTTGCTCTGCTTCGTCAGACTCGAATAAATTTGAGCTTCACGAGAGCTGTTGGTGCTGGGGTCGACGGGCGCACGGGCCTGACGACGGCTGACACCACCACCGGCGTCCTTGACTTCTCGCGCCGCGTTCACAACAGCGGACAGAACAGAACCGTCGAACCCCGCGGCGGCAATTCCGCACGGCAAAACATTAGCCAAAACTTCGCGAGGGAATGTAGAGGATCGAGGCCCAGGAGCGACCGCATCCCCTGCACGCGCCATTTTTTTTATCAATCATCAATCCCTCTTCCCCCTCTCTCCCCACCTGCAAAGCCCCACTCCCTACCGCTCCCGCTCCATTCCACTGCCACTGCCCCAGTGTCCCTCCCTCTGCTTCCTCGGGGAATGCGATTGCGCGGCCGAGCAGCATGCCGCGCGCCGAGCCCGAGCTAGGGTTCCCTGCCGCCGCCCGCGCGTCCAAGCCACCGCCCGAGCGCCGGCGGAAGAAGCAGCCGCCGAGGCGGAGGCGACCGGCCGGCGCCGCAGTAAAACCTCTTCTCCCCCTTTTTATTTTCTCAATCTGTTCTCACTTAACCTCCACATGGTCTCGTCGTGGCTCTGTCTCGATTAATTAGTTAAGTATTAGCCAAGTAGTAGTCGAAGCAAGGCGCGGTACAAGTCAATAGATCCAATCCAAAATCCCAAACGCGCGTTTGTCTTTGTGCTAGTTGTGTGCTAACCCACATGGGGATCGGAGGTTAATGTGCGTTCGGAGGAAGCCCTCCGGTTAAGCAAAGCATAAAGCCAAAACAAAGGCGAGCGGATTTGAACAAAGCTACGCGAGCGAGCGAGCGAGAGCGCATCGCTGCTCGCGTTTGCCCTTTTTTCGTCGCTTTATTATCATTGCTCTTTTGGTCGGTTTCGGCGGACTACGGATCGCGCGCTCGTCGTGGCGTCCCCCGTAAGCCGCCTTGGCCGCGCTCGCTGTTTCGTTTCGTCTTTGTCGCCGGCCGTGCGCTGACGTGACGCCTCTGCCGTTTGGTGCTTTCCGCAGCCGCCGCCGCCGCTGCAGCAGCACCACCCGGTGGGGGAGGGACCCTGCGGCGCGTCTGATTCAGATCCGGTGCTCTGCTCCTCCGCGCTCCTGCCCCTCCCCATCAGCGGCAGCAGCGGGCTCACCTCGCGTGGCACGGCTCCATCAGGTGCGTGGTTTCACCGCCCCAATCCCAGTGCTCGCAACTCGTCACATTTTGTCTGCCGTGCCTTCTGTCAGCTAACCACTCTCTCGTGCAGACGAGGAGGGGAGAGGCGGCGCTAGCACGGCCGAGTCCGAGGAAGCAGCTCAGGCAACCAATGACTTCTCTTACTCGCTAAGAGGTAATCTCGTATGCAATCGGTATTTATTGTGTATTGTTTTGAGGTCAATCAGCGAAAGTGATTGCTTATTGATGGTGGAATCCTTATGTTTTGCAGAGTGTCAGAAGCAGCGGCAGCTTAAGTCGAACGGGACTGGGTCTGCGGTGCGGCCTCCAGCCTCGCATGAGTCCAACAGTGCTGGAGTTGGGGGTATTGAGCTGCTTGTGCTCTCACCAAGATGCTTGCTTGGGAGTAACGTGGGAGGAATGAGCAAAAGCTCGACGACATCATCACGGAGCAGATCAGGCACAGGCACAGGCACGTTCCCGAGCCCTGGTACCCCGAACTACAACCGGCATTGTGCAGGCAGCATGCAGTACCCCAAGGGTTGGAGTTCAGAGCGAGTGCCGCTGGGAGTGGGGAGCAATAGGAGGTATGGGGGCAGTGGGGTTGTACTCCCTTTTAACAACGGGAGGAAGCTGCCATCGAAATGGGAGGATGCAGAGAAATGGATCATGAGTCCGGTCTCCTGTGACGGGTTTGGAAGGATGTCAGCACCGGCTCCACATCATCGAAGGCCCAAGTCGAAGAGTGGTCCCCTTGGTCATCCATCTGGTATTCCGGGAGCTTATGCAGCTGTTTCGCCGCTTGTTCCCTGCTTTGATGGTGTTCTAGCAGCGGCTAATTTCGCAGCGCATTCTCCTTTCTCTGCTGGGGTTCTCATACCGGAGCATGGCCGCAATAGGGACTTCAGCAGTGGAAGAGGCAAAGGTACTGATGATGGTAGCAGCAGATCATACTCCGCTGAGAAGGACCCATATATATTAAGATCTGCAAGTATACATGCCTGGACAGAAACACTTATGGAGGCATCTGCGTTTGCTAACATCCAAGAAGAAGCTGCACAAGGTTTGATAGTCTTTTCCTGTTAGTTTCTACAAGTTCCTTTTCCACTATAGATGCTCTTTTGGAGTTTTATCCATTATAGTTCATTCCATGGATTTGCGAAGCAATCAAGCATGCTTGACTTTGACGTGGATTTAGGTACTCGTGGCCGTGGCATTGTTTGTCTTCTGCAATATTTTACCTTGAGTGATTGATATGTTGTATTTTTCTACACTTCACATATGTTTACCTCGAGTGAAGCTGGTAGGATAGGCTGATGCACTTGTGTACACAGGAAAGGACAAATGTTCTTTTTTAATTTACTTTCAACAACTTGGACTTATATTTTCTTTTTTGTTCTGGTTGAGGTCCACTGAACTTAGCAAGAAAGATACTAATACTGCTTTTATTTTGAAACTGATCTGAAGGATTTTCTCCACTGAAAAAATCCTTGGTTAAGACAAGCCTTAACTTTGTATCAATTGGCAACATTGGTGATGAAAATACCCCCACATCACTTGCACTAGTTTCTAAGCTAATTCCTGTTTCATTGACACATGATCCGTTGTTTGAACTTTACTAGTACCACATCATGGTAAGGTAATTAAATTTGTCAACTATTTAGATTGAACACTTGCAAACCAATCAAATTCATTTAATATAGCTTACACCAAGTTCTCCCTATTGATGTAGCTTGCACAATTGACTAAATCATTTTGAATTTTGGTAGTGATTGATGCAAGCCAAGAGCAGGAAATGTCTGCCATAGTGCCACCCAATGTTCCAGAGACTTTCCACACTGATATTTGTGTCCATAGCTTGAACAAATCTATAAATAATTTTGTATCTTCTAAGCTATGCATGGCCATTCCTTTTGTACCTTAACATTTTACATTGTATGTGCATATATCAGAGTATCAGACTCTTTTGTTGTTTCTGTAAGTCATCAGCTTGAGTACTTGAACCTAATTGAATCATCTTCCAGAATTTTTTTATATATAATACCGCCTACTTTTTTGAGATTTCCTGCATTGGCTGAACTTATGAAGCTGATAGAGTTGCTTATTACATCTGCATGCTAGGCTCAGCAACATGCTCATTCAGAAATATTCATTCCTATACAACCTAGAAATCAGAAATATTTATTCCATGTATTTATTTTCGCCAAACATTTTTTATTATTAAGCTCCAATTTATAGGGTAGATCTATGCAGCAGGTATGTTATTTTCATTGTAAGTAGAAAATTTAAAACAAGATCAGAATGGATTGTTGTTTTATGTACCACTGTAGGATTTATGGATGCTTCTACTAGTCAACATCTATTCATCAACTTTCTTTCATGTCAAGGAAAACCATCATTAATGTTATTTTCGTCCTTGGACACAGATGAAAAACTGCAAGGCCAGCGAGAAGTAACTTCTGCAATTTCCAGTCCAGTCATAAAGAAAGATGTTGCCACACAGATGAGTCCTGATGATAGTATATCATCTTCTCCGAAAGCGAGACATTCCTGCTCCAGCCTGCCATCAGGACATCTGATTAAAGAATCAAATAGTCATATGACCAAACCTGAAATCAGGGATGTGCAGGTAGATGATCAAATAACTGTGACCCGGTGGTCCAAGCGGCATGTAACACGAGGCTCTGATAAACGGTCAACAAATATTATTGAATGGAGGAAGAAGACCGTTGAAACTCGAGCTCCGTCTTTTGATGAAAAAGAAACAGAAAGATGCATATCAAAGTAAGACCATGCTTATATTGGTGATTTTATTTCTATAGTAAACTGATTTGGCACCACTGCTTGATTGCATTTCAACCTGCATGTTCCATTTGCTGTCAGTGTCCTAGTTTGATGTATTCATTAAGAAAAGGCAGTCTGAATACCAACTCAAGGCACTATGGACTGTAATCCCTGTACAAGCTCACATAACCAAGGATAAAAGTTCCCCTGCTGGTTATAGATTGGTCTGTCATTTATCCTCTTGTTGCCTTTGTATGCTTCTTGTGTCAATACAGAAATATACAAGCAGCCTAACTTACTTTGGTTAGAAGGGAAGTTTTATAACATGAAAGTCAGAGTCGACTGGAATAAAATTATGCTATTTGCTCATTTTCTTCCTAGACCATAGTGGCCCACAATGCAAGTTATAATTCAAGGTCCATTTATGACAGAATTCTTAACTCCTTTTTCACTCTTGTCTAGAACATTAACATAAATGGTAGATGCAATCCAACATAGTCACTTTAGATATGAATGAACTAGAAATCCACTTTTTTACAACTAGATTTTAACTTCTTTTCTAAAATATATGAACACAATTGATTGAGGTAAAATATACAAATACACAGAAGGCCTACTTTTTCATTGGTTGTAACCAGTCTAAAACAGGTGCTTGTTTTTTCTTAGCTCATAGTTGAGGGGAAAAAGAATTTCTGCATTTTATATTTTGAGACTTGGTTACTTGTATTAAGGTGCAAAAGGGAGGAAGCAAAGATCACTGCTTGGGAAAATCTTCAGAAAGCAAAGGCAGAGGCAGCTATTCGAAAGTTGGAGGTATTGTTTGTGGTCCACATGTGCAGTTGCAAGAGCTACATATTTTTCCCCTTTGTTTCACTTTTTTTTCACGTAACTTGTGGACTAAAGTGACTTTACATTACATATCCTACCCTTGATATTTCAGATGAAGCTTGAAAAGAAGAGATCATCATCGATGGACAAAATTTTAGGCAAACTCCGCTCTGCTCAGAAGAAAGCACAAGACATGCGTAGTGCTGTTTCCACTACTGAAGATCAATGTGGTGTGAGGAGATCCAAGAAGACATCTTCTGCTGTCAAAACTGGCAAGCCGTTCAGCTGCTGCTTCACCTACCGTGTATGCTAGTTGTAATATAGTTGGTGGCTGAGGGTACAGCAGTGGATATGAAACATTCCCTGTGGGTAATTTTCACTTCTTTATAGTTCAATATCTAGAGATTATACTAGTCCTCGCTAATGCCCTGCTGCTGGTAGTTTTATAATGGCAAGTTTTTTTATTTATTAAGCCAATAATCCTAGTATAGTGTTCTTTTGTCCCAAAAAAAAAATGCTCACAGTGCACATTTTCTTTTCCAGGAACATGACTGCTCATGTCAGCCAATGCCAATAGCTGTAGACGACATTTGACTACAAATTTACAAGGGACAGTCAGTTGGCTTTCGTGGTGTGCACATAATGAGAGTTGTTAAAGATAGTTGGCATGATCTGATGACATACCAATGTTGAGCAGTAGGTGTCTCCTTGAGCGAAAATTCACTAATGTAAGTAATTATATGGATCATTGCACTCAGTATTCATTACTATGTGCACCTTCTATCAGTCCAATCTCTACACTCCACTTGAAGAAGCTCTTCCCTTGAGCTTCTTCATGCTGGTTGAATGCTAGATTGAGCTTGCGTCCATTGTACGTGATTTATGCTTGAATTGTATATGTGATGCGAATCATGGGGCCTCGTACAAGTAATTAGAGCTGCACGGTTGCACATTTTGCTCTCTTCCATTCTTTTCGGACGTTTCTTATTCAATCATGTGGCTCTTTTTGTTTGTTGTGGTTTGAGTCGATTAGACCTAAAGCATCATGTTTGTTTCTTCCTTCTATAAGCATAGAAGTTGATTATCTTGTATGCCTGTACTTGAACGCTTATTCAAGTTTTGACCTTTTATTTTGGCTCATTCTAACACTAATTTAAAGATGAAATTTTATCCAAGCTGGCACGTGAAATAACTGACTGATAACAGATGCTCCCTCTGTTCTTTTATATCTGACGCTAGCTAGCTGGCAACAGATAGTACTCAACATTATACAGTAGCAAATGCTATGACGTTGGCCCAGACTGTAAAAATATGATTCCAACATGGGAAGTACTACTGAACAGTCCACGAAACAAACAGAACTGAGGCAGTGTTGGTATGCGGGTATATCTTTCTTTCCCTTCTGAATGCTGGAGAGATACGAAACCAAAGTTTTCGTCGTGCCAAACTTTAATTTGTATAGCCGAAGCGATTCAGTTTCGTAGCCTATCCGAATTGTGCAGGTCGCGTTCAGCTCCTACTTGCACGAAAACTTTTATCGTAACAACATCGGTTCCCTTTTCACGAACACACATCATCCGTGTGACAACTGACGACCTACCGGGATGGGACATTGGAATACCGTTTCATCTTCCTCCAACTGAACGTCCGTCTCTTGATCTCTCCCACGCACATAGATCAGTTTCATGCCATGCAAGCGTATTAATCATGACGGGACCCAATGAAAGCAAAACCTACGCACGTACATACGCAACCATGCATCGGCAGTATGGTATGGCTTCTCGGCTCTCTCTTGCCTCTGCACTTCGCCACATGCTTATATAAGCGCCCCAATGGACGATCCACATAGTGAACTGTGATCGTCGCAAGGATTGCACGGATCTAGTCATAACTCAAGTTATTAGAGTATATATACCTAGTAATGATAACCTCGATGAGGAGCAAACGGGTGTTCTCCTTCTCGTGTTTGGCCGTCCTGGCCTTAGCGGCCGCTGCATTCGTGCCACAGACCGCCGGGCACGGCGCTGGCGAGGTCGATGACGGCAACATCAGCCAGGGGATCAGTCCTGCTTTTGCGAGGGCGAGCGGGACACGGTTCACGATGGGCGGGCGTCCGTTCTACTCGAACGGCTTCAACGCGTACTGGCTCATGTACATGGCGTCGGGCTCCGCGGGCGACCGGAGCAAGGCTTCGGAGGCGCTGGAGCAGGCGGCCGGGCTCGGCGCGAAGCTGGTTAGGACGTGGGCGTTCAGCGATGGAGGTTACCGGGCACTGCAGGTGTCGCCCGGCGTGTACAGCGAGGAGGTGTTCATGGTATGTCGTCGCATCGCATGATAAACAGACTGATTAGTGGATTGACACAATAATGGTTTCTTTCGCTAATTTATTTGCTATGTTTCAGGGACTAGACTTTGTCGTTGCGGAAGCAAAGAAGCGAGGTGTGTACTTGATACTGAGCCTGGTGAACAACTGGGACGGGTACGGCGGAAAGAAGCAATACGTGCAGTGGGCCAGAGATCAGGGGCACAGCATGAGCTCCGACGACGACTTCTTCACCAACAGCGTGACCAAGCAGTTCTACAAGAACCATATCAAGGTGAATACCTTAATTAAATTCTCAAAACAAACCTGCAAAACACAAACCTGCTAATAATAACAAGGTGTCGATCGTTCTGTGTGCACACTCACTGACTCGCACATGCAACGTACGTACGCAGGCGGTGCTGACGAGGGTTAACAAGATAACGGGCGTGGCGTACAAGGACGACCCGACCATCTTCGCGTGGGAGCTCATGAACGAGCCTCGCTGCCAGAGCGACCTCTCGGGGAAGACCCTGCAGGGGTGGATCTCGGAGATGGCCGGGTACGTCAAGTCCGTGGACCCGAACCACATGGTGGAGATCGGGCTCGAAGGGTTCTACGGCGAGGACCGGAAGCAGCTGAACCCGGGTTACACCGTCGGCACCGACTTCATCTCCAACAACTTCATCCCCAGCGTCGACTTCGCCACCATCCACTCCTACCCCGACCAATGGTAAGCACACTATTATGGCCAAGATATTAGCAATATACTGGCTCATCGCGCGATCAGCAAAAAGCGCGTTCATTATTTTCGTTGGCGTTCTCACCGATTGTGTGTCACGAAAAATATAATGATCGTCAGGGTGTCCGGGTCGTCGAGCAACGAGGCGCAGGTGGAGTTCATGCGGCGGTGGATGGCGTCGCACGCCAACGACTCCGCGGCGGTGCTGCGGAAGCCGCTGCTGGTGACGGAGTTTGGGTGGTCGTCGCGGTCCAACGGCTACACGGTGGCGGCGCGGGACGCCTACTTCCGCATGGTGTACGACGCGGTGTACGCGTCGGCGCGCGCCGGAGGGCCGTGCGCCGGGGCGCTCTTCTGGCAGGTGATGGAGCCCGGAATGGAGGGATGGACCGACGGCTACGACGTCGTGATCGAACGTAGCCCGTCCACGGCCGCCGTCTTCAGGCAGGAGTGCGCCAGGTTGGCCAGCCTCAACCGAGCGGCGTAGTAGTAAAAAGTAGCACAGCGGAAGGGACCACGGGTAACAACTCAAGAGGGGTGTGTGTGTGAGAGAGAGTTCAGTTTTTTTTTTTTTTTTTTTTGAGCTATGCATGTGTCAAAGTGATGTGTCACAGATAATACTATGTGTAGAGAGATATAATAAGCAAATAAAATAAGAAATATGAAAGGGCACTAGTTTGAGAAAACATCTGTCATCATAAAACTAAACTTGTTTATTATACAGCTATAGGTCATTTTTTTGGGATCCCGATTTGGAAAAGCCTCTCTATTTGAAATTTCAAAAACTTGAATAAACTCGCAATATCAAAACTCCGTTAGCTGCTGCGTAGCGGCTTGAAACCTAATCAGAGAAACATTCTGAAAGCATCGTGCCGAATCATTAAGTACATAGCTAGCTAGGCTGAGAATGATTTCTTTGCGACATGTACACGCCGCAATATATTTCAATAAACAAACTGTTGCATCAACAGAAACATGTAGGCGCAGGAGGCAGCAATGTCAAACTGTTCCGCTGCATGATGATTTACTCAACTGGAGAGGACGACACGCGTGAGTTTGTGTTGCGTACGAAACTGTGGGTAGATCACAACCCGACGTTGACGTGAACCTGATCCAATCGTGACTCGTGAGTGTTCGACACTTACCGGCCGGGCCAACGTACGCGCCTCGTCTCACGGCGGCCCAGCCCACATGGTCCCGGTCGCGTCACGGCCGGTGGCGGTTGCGGTTGGGATGGTCCGGTCGCAGCGCCGATCGAGCCGTCCGATCCGTTTGTCCTTGCCCGCCCTGATGCTCCCACCTTGCGCGCGCTCATTGGCCAGCCCGTCCCGTCGCCAGCCGTCAGCGTCGTGCGGAAGCCGCCACGTTGCGCGTTCCCGGGGAGGCGTGTGGCCCACCACGGCACCACGTTCTGTCCGTCGACGCGAAATTAAAAACATTATCCCCACGCGCGGGGCATCCACCCAGCAGACCCTGCACCCACTGACACGTCGGGCCCGCCGGGGAACTCGATTCCGCGAGCGCCAGGAACCGAAGCCGAGATCTAACGTGTGTACCGGTGCGGCGTGCGCGAGGCGAAATGGCATGATGGGGGGACGACGACCGGCTCGCAGGCCATCGCACCCAACTCGCGCTGAGATTTTCGTCGCGGCCTCGGGCCGGCCGGCGTTTTAAACGCGCACCGCACGGCTCCTCCCTGCCGACACCTGTCGCTTGGCCTCGCCGCCGCGCCCCTGGCCTGCACACCAACGCGCGTCTCCCACATCTCCCTCTCAGGTCTCGCCCGATTTTCCCCTCGACTGGATTTTCCCTTGCTAATTCTGGCATCTCTTGTCGCCAAGTCAGTCATACTCTGCCCAAGCCCCCCTGCTGCTCTGCGCGAACCCGATTCGCTGCTCCTGCCGCTCGTCAGGGGATTTTCGAACCCTTTGGTTAGGTGAATCGGGTGGAGGTCATTTGATTGGTGAAGAACTGAAGATGGAATTTCCTGGCGGGAGCGGGAGCGGGAGGCGGCAGCATCAGCATCAGCATCAGCAGCTGGAGGAGCACCTGCCGCCGATGACGCCGCTGCCGCTGGCGAGGCAGGGCTCCGTCTACTCGCTCACCTTCGACGAGTTCCAGAGCGCGCTCGGCGGGCCCAACAGGGACTTCGGATCCATGAACATGGACGAGCTCCTCCGCAGCATCTGGACGGCGGAGGAGTCGCAGGCCGTCGGGGCCGCCAACGCGGCGGCGGCCGCGGACCAGGCCGCCGCGCGGGCGGCCGCCATCCAGCGCCAGGGATCGCTCACCCTCCCACGCACGCTCAGCCAGAAGACCGTCGACGAGGTGTGGCGCGACATGATGTGCTTCGGGGGGGCCTCTGCCGCGCCGGCCGCGGCGGCGGCGCCGACCCCGCCCACCCAGCGGCAGCAAACGCTCGGTGAGATCACGCTGGAGGAGTTCCTCGTGCGCGCCGGCGTGGTCAGGGAGGACGTGGAGGCGGGGCCGTCGGCACCGCTGATTCAGGCGTCCGCTCCACCGCCCCCGCCACAACCTACTTCGCAACCGCAAATGCTGTTTCCCCAAGGCAATGTGTTTGCTCCCATGGTGCCTCCGCTGTCTTTGGGGAATGGCTTGGTGACGGGAGGTGTTGGCGCTGTCTCGACGTTATCGCCGGTGAGGCCGGGTACATCTAATGGGTTTGGCAAGATGGAAGGCGGGGACCTATCGTCTCTGTCGCCGTCACCGGTGCCATACGTTTTCAATGGTGGTCCGAGAGGAAGGAAGCCATCGGCGATAGAGAAGGTGGTTGAGAGGAGGCAGCGGCGGATGATCAAGAACAGGGAATCCGCTGCGAGGTCGCGCCAGAGGAAGCAGGTAAAATTTTCTGTCTGTTTCTCACCTTGTCGGTGCTGGTGTTGGTCTAATATCAAATTATGGTCTCTCCTGCTTACTTACAGTGACCTATACATATTTTTCCCCCTTGTTATGTATGCTATCTTGACTTCTTGAGTTGATCGTAAGAACAATAGCATGCTCATGTAAAAAAAAAATGACATGCTTCGATTTGCTTATAAAGAGTTAGAATATGTGCTTTGTTTATGTGTGCAACTTAAGCTATATTTATGGAAGCATATTAATTGGTTACGTGTATATAGATGATAGCCAACTCTTCTTCAGATACTAAGCTGAATTGCTAAAATCTTGGATGCTCTATGGTACTGGTACCAAGTAGAAGATATTGCTGACATATGAATCTGCTCTCTTAATATCCTTTATTCCTTATTGTTGAGGTTCTAAAGTTTTATTGATTTTTTAACTAATATATGTACTCTCTTATATGAATCAGGCGTATATGATGGAATTAGAAGCTGAGGTAGCAAAACTTAAAGAGCTCAACGAGGAGTTGCAGAAGAAGCAGGTATACTCATATATCCTATTAGCATTTATTGTCTGAATCTGCTTTCATATTAACCTGAAAGTATTTCTTCTGAAATGGCTAAAATTAAGTAGTTGAGTTACTATCCCTTAAATTTCGAAATATATGGGGTTCCAGGAAACCTTCTGTACGTTGCGTGCTGTCACATTGTTTTTCATATATTTAAATCTGGTTGTATCAGAATTTGTGCAGTGTTTTAATTAGTCTTGCAAGAAGTCAACTTATCTGGTTTTCTTGATTTATGATGATCAGCACCTGTACATTTAGTTTCTAGCGATTGGTATGATAAAGCATTTGAATAAATGAAGACAAATTTCACCAGATACTATAAAAGTACGATGGAATCTTTTCAGCTACAGCATACACAGAACGAGCAGTCTGCAGTTCTTCTCTTTTGTAATTTTCTCTTAAAATTATATTATCAACTAAGCAACTGCCCAAACTGCAATTTTAAGTGGTTGCTTGCCTGCTTGTTACGAAATTTTGTTTCGATGTATGTATGGCATTAGCTGTTTAACACTTACGAACTTTGCACCGTGCTGTGGTGCTATTTTTTGTTGTTTGCTGTTGCCACATTTTTATATTTACTCCTTTTATAACCTAACTAATTATTCCTTCTAAATTTCAGGTTGAAATGTTGGAGAAGCAAAAGAATGAGGTAATTTTATTGACAGGAGATGCTATTTCTTATTACCTTGTCAAAGCATAACGATTTCACATAAAATTATCCCATATTCCATTCTACTACAAATTTGGTTGATGTGAACGAAGAAAATAGTTTTCTGTCAGCATTCAATCATCTTTTATTTATGTTCTCATGAAGTAGTATCTTCAACCCTATCAACATCATGAATATAATATAGCTGTATGATTATATCAGTTGCCTCATTTGTTTACTTTCTCTGGAGTGCATGGGTATGAAACTTCAAGAATTGTTCTAAGAAAAAAAATACTATTTTCTAAACTTGTGGTTTTGATAACTTGTTTGAGTGAGAAAACTAATAGCCCGATTGACAGCTATTGTTATCCAGAGAGTTCTACTTTGAAACTATCATACTACATAATTGACTTAACCGATACCTTGTATATGAAGTAAAACCATAGGCAAACACAGAAATGATAAGTCCAGAACTGATGTTTCCATCATAAATTGTATTTTCCTACAACTGGTGCTCTGTGGTAGCATTTGGTGGCTTTGACATAAGAATTCTCTGAATTGATTGGCCAACTTCCATTGTTACTGTTGGCCGTACTGTGAAATTCGCCTGTTACTCTTAATGCTGAACTGTAAGGCCCAATATGCTGGTGATTGGGTACCCTCGTGTTCCAAAACAAAGCATTTGTAGTTTTTTTATGCTGGCTGTTCCTGCAATGTTTATTCTTCATGTTTAGGCTATGTCCGTGCAGTTTTTTGTTTGGGAAAAGTTTGGCGATTCTTGGTTTGTGCTAATGCATAGTGGCATAGAATTTTGAAGAATCTTTCCTGATTTCTAGTTTTCATGAAGTGATTGTTGCTATGGCTTCATGACCATTGTCATATGATGTGGTAACTTATAGGATTTCTTCCTAATTAATTTTTCACCGGTCATCATTTTTTATCTCATGTAATGTTTTTATGGTGACTTCAGGTGCTAGAGAGAATGACTCGGCAAGTTGGACCCACGGCAAAGAGAGTTTGCCTGCGGAGGACACTAACAGGTCCTTGGTAAGCTGCATGACTATACTACAGAGTTGTACTTTCATCAACAGTGTATATAGTAGGTGTATACACAATTGCCAGATTTGCCTCATAGGCATGGCTGTTATCTGATGCTTCAGTCTGGTAGGCTGATAGGTTGTTTGTGATTTTCACTTCATAGATTTTGTCCATTTACACAATGCTTGAGTAGAGGAGCTTTTGTATGTAGTATGTTCAATCTGGTCAGTTTATTGACCTGAGTGTGTGCTTAGTTTCCGTGCTTCTTTAGGCTTCTGACTTGGTGTGATACTCCATGTTAGATGTTACACATCCGACGAGTTTGTATTCATAAATCATGTCACTATATTTCTGTAAAACCAAGTTGCTTATAGTGTAAGAACTTCTGCAGATGTCCATTGTCCTGAACTTCTAGGACATGAATGTTGAAGCAACTATGGTGTTATGTAACTACTTTCAGACTTTCAGCTGAAGATGTTTGGCTGATATATGATCTTATCAAAGGTGGCAGTAAAAGAAGTTTCAACTTCTAGGACATGCAGCTGAAGATGTTTCAGACTAGTAATTATATATTTTTAGTTGAAGATTACCTGGTGCAGTAATAAAAGAGGCTAAGGTACTGCTGTAGTTGTAGTTTCTTAGCAGACCATGAGCCCATGATATGGCGGGGAAACAAAAGAGCATTCAGAAGAGTGTGCCTTGGGGAAGCTCCTTCACCTATAGGAGCTTAAGGTTACAATTGTGTGAAGAATCTGTAGGTATAGAAAGTTTTTTTTTCTTCTTCTGATCTATCTTGTGATGCACACGGGTCACATCAGTTTGTTGTGCCTGATTGAAACAGCATCAGTGAGTCACAATGGCGCCATGATGAGACGATGGCGCAAACGTATGCTTGGTTGCTATGAACTCCGGCTTGCTCCACCGGCAGGGCGTGTGGTGGCCTGGCTGGCCAGCAATATGACACGGTGGCTTTGCTCTGTTGCTCTTGTCGCCGTCCCAATCGTAATTAACTTAACCCGCCATCTAGACACGTGCAGTGTCGGATGCCCCCTTGGCCCTTGGTGATGCGCTGAGAGGCATAATCAGGCTCTGCTTCGTCTACCATTATGAGCGACGATGAGCAACTGGAGCGGCAAAGATTTACCCAACTGGATTTCATAAGCTGGTTGCCATCCGCTATGGCAATGGAAGAACTGAGGCCATCGTACTTCTCGAGTGCAGATTGCAGAGTACCGACAAGCCTGATTGTTGTAACGTCTCTCCGAAGTCCCAACCAGCGAAAAAGCATTCAGAACAAACTCGCTCTCGTTTTTTGAAGGCCGTTACATACACCAGCGTGAGGTGAGAATCACGAGCTGCACGGTTGACAGCACTGAATGAATCCCTCCAGTGACCGGTGCGATTCAAAAAGGTGAGCAATAGTTATAGTCCGGGCAGTACTGGAAGATGGGTTACTGATTACCGTGATGCAAGCCGTGCGCTCGACTGTGCACGGCAAGCAACAGTGCGAGATGGGCAGCTAAAGACAGCTCGCCGTGCCAAAACCGACAGAAAGGGACAGCCAAACACCATTCGCCCGCCCTCTTGCCTTTCCCATTCGTTCACAACGGACCACACCTGTCCTCTCGCCCGTAAGAAAGAATTCTCTAACGCATAGCACAAGGATGTTGGAGCTGCTACAACAACTCGAATAATAGTCAGCCAAACCCACCAACGAAAGATTTCATTAAAGTTGCAAAAAGAAATTGATAAACGAGTCCAACTTGTCAGATTAGCAGCTGATTTCAATAAGAGAAAAAAAAATGATAAGCCGTTGATTGCGGTTTCTGCTTCACGATGGAATTCCTCAAAGTACCCATCGCCATACTTATCCCACGTGTATACTCACCATGAGTCAGCTGGTTCGAACCAGTTTTAACAATATTACGTGAAAGGCTGCATGTACAACAGCACTCCGAAAAAAAAAACTGAATACTGTTGGTAAGATTCCATCGATAAACAAGAATATTCTGAAAGGAAAGGAAATGCGAGTTAATCTAAGCAAACAATGCACCGTCAGTCAGTTATATGGAAACGCGAATTACTTGAACAAAACTATGTACATACATAGATGTGAAACTATGATTAGATTAGAGGAAACAAAGGAAATTAACCAACGTAAATTAGGCATTTTTTGTCTTAGGATGAACGGTGTAATCACGGTGAAAGGAAGATGATTAGCAAGATAAGAAAGACCGGCGGCAGCGGCACACCAAACCCTAACAGAAATTCTTTTCTTCTCAATGCTGCCGGGGATTCGTTTCTTCTTCATCTCGATTTTCTCCGCCCAATGCAAGCCAGCCATCGCGATGGCGTGGCCTCCCCGAGCTCAGTGGCGGTTGATCATGGACAGGGCTACCACTTGTGCCCACTGCTTCAGCCTCATCTTAACCGTCTCCGGCGTGTCGCCTGCATTCACGAAACGATCGAGTCAAAAAAAAATTGAATTCAAATCAATTCGTTACGCGTAAACTAATCATTAATCGCGCTTCGATTGATCATTGAATACAGTAACAAGATTTATTATTGGTAAAATAAACAGCCTCAAAGTCTGCGGTAAGCAGATTGATCCGAAGTACACGGGAAGACTATGGAGTCTTTACCTGGAGTGACTATGGACATGGGGCTGCCGAGCGGTGACTCCTCAGAGGACGTCTCCGACGCGGCGCCGCACGAGCAAGCGCCCCCCTCCGATCCGCCGCCGTGCACGGCGTAGTACAGGTCCAGAGCGGGGAGCGTCTCCACGAGTCGGTTCCTGCCGGCGCCGCACACCGCGCAGCCGGCGGTCGGCTCGAACCCGAACCCCAGATCGATGCACCCGCGGAGCTCGTCGAGGTCGTCGTCCGTGACGCTCCGGACGCGCCGCAGCGTCGAGCTCCCGCGCCGGCGCCGCTCCCACGTCTCGTCCCGCTCGATGTCGGGCGACCACGAGTTCTGCTTCTGCAGTCCTCCAATCTTCACCGCCGGCGCCGGCCCTCTTCTCTTCCCGCCGCCGCCGCCGCCGCCGATAAGCGGACGCGCTGCCTTCTCCATGGCGTGGCTCTTGGCTCTTCCCTCCGCCCCCTCGCAAAGCGAAGGGGGGGATTGGAGAAGAGAAATTGGAGGGCGGGGGGAGGCGGCCGCGCCGGATTTTATCCAGCCGGCTTAGCGGATGCGGGCACGGTCAGCCGTGTGACGTCTGCCGACGTAACGCCGCGTATATATAGAGTTATAAACCCTCTTCTCTTGCATACCGGTAGAGAATCGTCGAACGGTGGATTTTCGAATTGGAAGGGTAATTATTTGGCATTTATTTCGGTCACGGGGGAGAGTCCGGTGGTGAGAAAAGGGCGGACAGAAATTTTGCTCTGCAACTAATTTCGGTTATAAATGTCAATTTTGAATCTGTTGTTTGAATTTTTATACGTGGTGTGAGAGTATTTTGGTCGTGAAAAGAAAATGTGGTGTCATCGAGTCGTACCTAAACAGATCTATCCAACAACCTTCTGTTAATTGATTGACGTTCTATCTTTATGCCAAAACCTGTTTTTTTTGTGTGTGGGAATAAGAACGTTGATAAACTGTTTTTTTGACGTTAATTGTTAATCCGGTAACTGTCCGGGCAGGTTATCCCGACCGGCCGGTTATGATTTAAATTTTTTGAAAATTTGAAAAATTTTGAATTTAATATTTTATAAAAAACTAGAAGAATAATAAGAAGATATGGTGAAAAAATAAAATCAAAATTACGAATGTTGATAGATGAAAAAATTATATAAAGAAAATAAATGAAAAAAAATAGAAAGCCAAAACTTATTCGCTCACGGAGGTCACATCCGTGTCTTGTCCTTCCTCCTCCTCACATATTTCTCCCTCCCTAACCTATCTCTGCCGTTTTGTCGTCGATCTGCACCGTTGGACGTCACGGAGCCGCCGTTTGTCCGTCGTTCAGCTGGACGGGTGGAGGCGGTCGGCTAGCCGGCCGGCCAGTCCGGTTAGCCTGCCTGGGAAGTCGGTTAACCGGCAGGGAGGCGCGGTTAACATCCAACGACGTCCGATTAGCCGCACACAGAGGTAAAGTTTTTTTCTGTATCTTTTTTTTAGGTAATTTAGATAGAAAATTTAGGTAAATATGTAGTTAATTTAGGTAGCCATGCATAGTTTAGACTTTGAAATATAGATAATTTAGAAAGGAAAGAAATATATTAAACATCTAGTATATTATAATTTATTGTAATATTGAAATAAAAAATTGTATATATCATTTGTTATTGTAGGGAGACATGACGGATCGTAATCAAAGTGATGGGTGTGAGTATAATTATTTGAATGCTATGCTTCCGATAATTATATTTATGAAAATTTAATATATAATTATTCGTAGAAAATCATGTGTGGGACAACTATATTTCGATGTTTTGAATAGCACAATATAGTTATGTTATGTTATATGAACTCAATGTATTGTGTATTGGTGCATAATATTATGCTTAATATTTAAAAAAATATTATACCTAATTTTTTTCTATTATTTAGATTATTTTTCTATTTTTTCTCTATTAATTGGGTTAGTCACTACTATCACCGGTTAACCGAACTAACCGACCGGTTAATCGGTATAACCAGCCGACGACTGCACGCCACCCAAATTAAATTTTGCCCGACTAACCAGTCGGTTATACGGGTTAACCAGTCGTATATTGTTTTTACTCTTGTGGTAACGAATTCAAATGAATTGACCGTGGTCAGAACTTCTAACACGAACTGAAGCTTCAGTTGAGTTGGTACAAGTGGAATAGCGACAAGGACACCAGTAACTGCGATTAGAAGTACCTCACGAACTGAAGCCTCACTTTTGCGGCTCTTTGGTTAGCAAATTGGAGACGTGATCATGTGAGTAGTTTAGATTTTCTTGCAGAGAAAGAGTGGATCAAACAATCGACGACTGCATGATACAGTACATACCAGAAGTTTTTTTTATCGCACCCTCGCCATCAATCACAATCCCTCACCATGGTTGGACGGTACCGCGAAAATATCTGCAGATCGATCTACATACTCATGTGTCCTGATTTAAGATTGATATCGTTTCTCTGTTTGTTTTTTAGAAAAAAGCCATAGCCTGCTTATATTGAAAAAGCAAATCGTTTTTACAGCAAACTACTAAAAGCAACGGAAAAGGAAATGGGAACTGGGAGTACATCTCAACAGCACCACAAGACTAATTTTTATACAGGAGAAAAAGGGACTTGTTCAATCACCACTTTAAATTATCGGATCTAGATCCAAAAATTTATAATTATTATATAAATAATCTTATAAAAAAATCAAAACACAAAAGAATAAACCAGTAATTGGAAACTTTCAGTTACTTGAAAGCTAGAAAACATGGGAGAAAAATAATTAAAGCAAGATTCAGACCACGCAACATCGTACGTATCTCATCTCCAAGATTCATTACTTACGAATCACGATTAGGGATCACGAATTACGATTGATAATCGATGCGGCTAATGATTTGCAGCAAACGGATGGGGATGGCGCAGTGGAACAAGTTGGAATACTGCAGCTTTTTCCTGAAGCAGCTGACCTTTTATTTAAAACTTAACCTCTGACGACGTTTCTTTTGGGTAGTATGCATGAAGCAATGAGCAGATTTGGGCAAGTAGCAGTAGTGGCATGTCCAGGTAGAGTGTTCAAGCGGAACTTGCCTGATGAAGTAGTACAGGAAAATGAAATCTCTAGCGTGCCGTGGACAATGACATGCCATGAGTTGCACGGCATGCTTGCCTGGCTTGAATCTCCAGCCTTCTAGAGAGGTTAACAGGAAAAGCAATTGAAATTCTCCGGAGAATTTGTTTTTTTAGAACAAGTTCAATACAATCCGGTAGAGCTTAATTCTAGAAGCAAATTCAATCTCTGCTTTGTTTATAATCTTGTATGACTAATTCCTTGGAAGACTCTGCCTCCAACTTCATTACATCATAGACTTCCAACATCCAGTATAAAAGTACTGGGGAGCAATATCGTAATGACCAACAACTTGTCTTGTTGCTCGATGGTCGTCTCCTTGGCCAAGCAATAAGTAGGAGACGCAAGATGAAGCACAATGGGAACGACGACGTCACGTTTCAATAATTGCGTCTTCTAATGGTGGGCACTAGCACTATGAAGATGGTGTGCCATTGGCAGGTGAAGATACGCATATGCTCTTATCATTATATTCCTGACGAGATAAAAAAAAAAGGTTGTTAAGTCTAGATGAACTACCATCTGTTCTGCAAAATAATCAGGTCCTTGTAATTGTCGTTTGTTTATGAAACTACTGCTTTCCACCCCACTAACGGAAGCATGATATTAGTCGTCAATAACAAAGATGTGGGAATTATATGAATCAAGAATATCTGCTTTTCATATGTTTGTTAATTCAAAACAATTTAAAAATAATTTTGGTCCATATTCAAATATTTGGCACCTCATGAGCTAGCACTATCCGGTGCCATGAGCTGATTCATTTGTTTTTTCTGTGATTAAAGTGTGCAAAAATCAACAGAACCGACGACTCGAGGACTTGGTGTCGTCTGCTCTGAAATGACAGTAGAGCTTCCTGGAAGAAGGGGGTTACTAACAGAAACGCGGAACGTAGTTAACCATGACATGAGCACCCTTGACATTAGTTTTGTCATTGTTCTGAAGACTTGACTTTGGGTTTGCAATTAACACAGAACCTGGACCATGTTTTCTTGAATAGTCAATGCATTACGGCCATATATTCGCTATTCGGTCATCATCAAGCACCTAACCAAATCTCTAGCTGGCCAGGATGGACGTTACCGTAGGGTACAGGGAAATAGAAAAACATGAGCTCCTGATCATGTCAAACTGCCTAGTCCATATCGCCTGCTGTTTGTCTGAACATGTCACAATACAGTCACACAGTACTAACAAGGACTGAAAACTTGTTTATATATACTAGCAAATCTTGTGTGAATTAATGCATATCTTTGAGTGCAGGTACAAGATAGCACACATTTTCTTATTTGAATTGACAAGTAATGAATGGGGGAAAGGTATCAAGGTTGCCTACCCTCACCCCCAACCAAGGTGATGGAGAAAAAAAAAAAGTCGCCAGTACTAATGGAGAAGCATGACTTAAGAAGCACGCTCTAATGTAACATCTATCTGAATATCTGGTGCGGTTCTTTAGTACGAATGGTCACCACGATTGGTCCCTTGTACACCGACTCCGACGTGGAGGGTTATTAGAAAAGAAACGGGGTTCGCGGCGGCGGAGCCGGCCGGCCCCGCGCTTTCTGCATCGCTGATGCCAAAAGGTGTGCGCACGAATGCCTTCGAGCGAAAGAAAAGATATTCCCATTCTTTGCTTTCGATCTGATGTGGTCACGTCGTTCGTTCGTTCGGCGCACGCTCGACGGACGGAATCGGTTCGACGGCGAGGGGTGGTCAGCGTCAAGCGCCCGGCCGACTGCAACGTGACGGTCGAAGAGGCCGTCTACCTTCACCGGCGAAGAAATGCAGTGTTGGTTACTGACGCCGAACAGAATAGGCACACACGGCCACCGACGGGCATGACTGCATCTGCCGTAACGCGTAGGCTGTTCACTGTCTCACCTGTATCCGGAAACATTTTTTGTCCCGAGCTCGGCATGTACGAACGGCGGGCCCAACAAGCGACCTGTCGACGCCAGGGTTGGTCACGGATGCGTTGGCTGCTGCCGGTGATGGATTGGCCGTGGCCCGGCCGGCAGGTGCCCGAAACCTGGCGACGGCCGTACCACCGTGCTCAGCTGTTTACGGCGATTAGTCTAGTGCGCGAGAGCGATTGGTTCGTGTCATTAGGTGGTTATGGTTTCAAAGGGTCATGTCGGCCGGTTTGATCTATCTACCCGATGGATCGTGTCTCGTACGGCTATGATTCGTTTTTGTCATTACCTGTATTAGTTAATCTTCCGGGTCATGATTACACGGGCAGAATGAACAGCGAGATTCCTCTGAGGTGCTTTCCAGGTTACGTAGATGAACTGTGTTGATGATTGCCTCTAGCTCTTTCTAAGGTTGAATACTAGTCATGATTACAAATCCCGTGACCAGAGAGAGTGATAGCACACGGTTAGACTTGTCCTTTTTGTGAGGCTGATTAGACCGACCTCTCCTTGATGCACATGGGCCTCTTATTCACATGGGCTATGCTCTAAGCGGTCGTGTGGGCCTCCTGCAAGCTGTTCCGCCAGGCCGACGAAGCCGAGAGCCTGGACATTTGGGGCCGCATTCTCAAATGATGGTCCACTTAGGGCCCAGATAAGGTTTTCTTTGGGTCGAAACGTCGTCGATGACCCAAAATATCATCGGTTCGTCTCACCGTCGCAGTTCACCGCCGCTCAGTGAGCACGACGACAACACACCACGGAGCCACACGCCTATCCACTCCTCCTCCATGCAGCAGCGCGGCTAACTTCCCAACCACTGCTTCCGCCATCTCCCACCCGACGCTACACCAGCGACGCCCCGGCCCTCCCTCCCTCCGCCGCCGCGCGACACGGCGCGGCTGTACCATGCCGTGACGCCTGGACCCGCCAACCCAAGCGCAGCCGCCTCGCCACGCATGCAATTCCCCTCGCCGCGCGCGCACGCCATGGCCGCGCCCGCCGCCGCCTGCCCTCGCCCCCTCCTCCCCGGGACTCGCCTATCCGCGGCCTTCTTCCTCCCCCTCCGAGGCCGGAGGCGCGGGCACGGCCGCGCGGTCGCAGCGGTGAGGGCGCGCGAGCAAGGCGCGGCGCCGCCCGACCCCGCGGCCATCCTGCGGCGGCCGGAGGTGACGACGACGGTGCCTGTGGACGAGGAGACGGAGAGCGATACGGAGTCCTCGTCTGATGGTTCGGGAGAGGACGAGGCGCCCGAGGAAGGGATTCAGCAAAGGTCCAAGGTGCCGGAGAGGGAGTGGGTGGACTGGGAGGATCTTATCCTCGAGGACACCGTGCCGCTCGTCGGTTTTGTGCGAATGATCCTCCACTCCGGCAAGTACGCAATTTTTTCTTCTCTTGTTATTCTGCTCTGTTCTACAATAGTAATTCATCATGGAATTAGCATTCAGACTAAATTAAAGTGCTGCTAGGGCCATTTGAATGATTTTAGTTTCCGCTGTATACATACTTCCACAGTCAAACGCAATTCATCGAACAGATGTTGTCGTACATAGATACTGAGATGGGTATTACCAGATTCATGGAGGCACAATTCGACTGATGGCCATTAATTTTTTTTTTGTCAAGTTCTATTGAGATAATGGGCATAGTTGCTTTGGTGCTGGACAACACAACATATACTAGGAAGCTGCAAATGGGCAGTGAATTGGCTGAAATGGGTTTGTTTAATCTTTAGGATATATCAGTTAGTCAAAAGTGTAGGTTGGGGGCCAGTGATATCAGTTAGTCATATCACCTGAATGTCTTTCAGCACATTCTACCGTTGCACTTGATTGCTCTTTATCTCAATTGATTGTAACACAACTACAAAATTCTGAAAACATGCGTTCACATTAACAAAATAAAAAGGGCCTCCATGGTAACATATGGATTTTTTTTCTTTGAACACACACAACTTTGTGCCTTTGTGTTACGACAAGAAAAGGTTCAGTACAAACACAGCACAAACCTGCACAACATGAACAACATAAATTCTTGTAGTTTCAGACAAAAAAATTGACATACGAGTGAATTAAAATTAGCTGTACGAACGACAGTATTTTAAAAACAGAGGAGTATTTTTTTTTCTTAACACACGATTAATTCTGATTGTCAATTTCAAAATTTATTCCCTTCTCGTATAAGAGACTCATTCTTCCTTGCTTGGAATAATGGTTTCATTCAATTGTGGTTACTAAAGGGGGGCTTGCTGGATCTCAACACCAACAGTATGAGAATGCAAAGAATGCCTTACTGATCCACCATTTATTCTTGCCACACCAGACTTAGCTGAATATGATGAATCCTTCCTTATCACTAACAGGAACAGCTGCTTATTGATATAACCGACAATACATCATGTTAAATTGCTGATGATTTCCCTTACACAAAAAAGAGCTATCTTAAAACGCCTGGCTGTTCGATAGAATGATTTACGCAACCAATAAGGTCATATGAGCGCTTCTTGTGTTGTGCGATATGAGTGCTTTCTAATTCCTTTTTCTGTCGAGGACATGCAATTTTGTAAAATTTAACACTGTTTCACATATGCCAAAATTTGCATAAAACGTGACTCCTCACAAGTTGTGCAGAACATGATATTGTTGTTTAAAGTTTGTCTATTCTTCTATGCTGTGTCCAAAGTAAGAATCGACTCAAACATATGTTCTTCATTATTATTGGCTCCTGACTAATGGACCACCGGAAGCACTATACACAACAAAGTTTCTATACTGTTAGACTATTAGGTGTGCCATGTGCTTCCAAAGTCATCCGACAATCAGCAAGGTCCAGTATTGAAACAGGGCCAACTATGCAGAAAGCTCAGGATATACAATTACAATTTGTGTAGCTCTTGTTAGGTTCATCCAGATTCCATTATCGTTTTTTTTTTCTTAACTATATGAAGCATGCTTCTTCCTATAGCTGGTTTCTGCAATTTGCAGTATATGCTTTAATTACAGACTGTTCTTTTAAAAAATGCTGCAGGTATGAAAGTGGTGATCGGCTGACTCCTGAACATGAAAAGGCAATTCTAGAACGATTGCTTCCTTATCATCCACAATATGAGAAGAAAATCGGCTGTGGTATAGACTACATCACGGTATGTTGTCCTTAATATGCTTACCATTACACAACAACAACAACAACAACAACAACAAAGCCTTTAATCCCAAGCAAGTTAGGGTAGAATAGAGATGAAACCCACAAAAGCCAAAACACAAGGATCATCAAACAAATAAAGGGAGATGACAAGGAATAATGGTGGGAGGAAAAGGGCAATAAAATACCCCAAAAAAAAAGATAAAAGAGGAAAAGAGCAATATGCTTATCTTGATTGGCTTAAATAATTATAGTTATCATCCTTAAGAAGAAGGAATGTTTTTTTAACTCTAGGTGTTCTGTATATTTCACCACTTCTTATTGTTGTGTTAAATTTGTGCTTGCAGTAGATATACCAGCTTATGTCAACTCTGTGTTCTGATGTCACATGATACCAGGATTGCCAGCAAACATTAAAATAGTTGTTCTTTTCTTCCGAATAGATAACTCATTTATTTTTGTGGCATGTTCAACATTTTGTCTAGTTGACTTTTTGTACGGACTAGCAATGAGTTGAGCGCAGTTCTGAACTTCAAGTACAAGCACTCTGTGTGTTAAAATACTGTTAATAAGTTTTGCCTTCGTCATCTTTTATACAACTGTATAGTAACATTTAATATTTTTTTGCAGGTAGGATTACATCCAGAATTCGAAAACTCCAGGTGTTTATTCATAGTTAGGAAGGATGGAGAGCAAGTTGATTTTTCATTCTGGAAGTGCATCAAAGGTCTCATCCGAAAAAAGTACCCATTGTACGCCGATAGTTTCATTCTTAGGCATTTCCGCAGGAGACAAGATTACTGAACTAGATGGTCAATAAATTGTTTCACTGTAATATCTGTGTGAAATTGATTTTGCCCACATGGCCTTTAATATGCCGTGATTTTGCATCTGTTCAAATCGTTGCGGGCCTGGAAATTTATCTTCGTTCGGTGCTCTAGATTGCTACACTTACCAACGTATATAGATATAACATGTTGTTTGGTTCTTTTCGTGCTAAAAAGAAGCACTTGAAAGCGTAGCCAAATTTTGGTCTGCCAAGCCAGGTGTTCCAACTTATTCTTTGTCTTCCCGAAATAATCTTGAGCGCTAATTAAGATGACTGCCGAAAAAAAAGCATCAAACTTACAGTGGCAATATCTATCTAAGATGCAAAGTTGTCAAATTTAATTTACGCAATATGACCGTTGCTAACACTCTTTTCCTTTTTTGGTCTGAATGGAAGTGTCTGAATCTGTTATCTAAAATGTTCTCTACTGCTTTTCTAAACAAAATGTGGTAAACGAATTACGTTTGTTTCTGCTTGAATGAGGTGGCCACGAACTACAAGTCTGTAGCTCCTCGCACGGTCGCACGAACACTTCCAAATTCAGATTGGAATATGCAGAGGCCGCGATCCTCACGAAAACGAGAGTGTTTGTTTGATCTCGAACTGCCTTCCTGCGGTCTCGTGGCGGAGCCGCGCCCCCAGCGCGGGAGGTTGGCGTCGTCGAAGAGGCGCGCGCTGCCTGGCACATCACGATAGGCACGTCGCCCTTGGACGCTTGTCAAAGGACAAGGGCCGCGGCGTGTGGCCTCAAACGTGTACGGCCACTGGAGCCAAGCCGGAGACACACCGTCATCTGCTTCATCTTGGTCGTTGTTGCTCCGGAACGGAATGGTGTCACGGCCAAAAACCCATGGGCTGCAAAAAAAAAGTCAGAAACCATTACTTTAGCCATCATTTTTTTTCTTTTGAGAAAACGGAATTTTAATTCCATCTGAATCTGATGTTGGAACATCAAGCAATCAACAAAGCCTTTTCAGATAGTGCGAGTACAATACAATGCATGTTAGTTTCACGCTGCTCCGATCCTGGCCGTTTGTTCCGGGCAGAGAGAGAGAGAGAGAGAGAGAGAGAGAAGCGAGGACACGGCTCCTCGCCGGCGGCCGCGGATCCGTGCACGGGCGTCTCGCCTCGCCGACGAGCGAGGCCGGCCCTTAAGACGGCTGATGGGACGGGACGCCTTGTTGCCTGGACGTTGTATCTGCTTCGTTCATTCATGTGGGTGGCCACTTGTTTTGATTAAGCTAACGCAGGGTGCTGCTTTGTGGCGTCGATCGGATTGTTGTTAGGTGTTAACTAGTCCGCGAGCTTTTCTTAGTCGTCACCTCCCCCACCTGTTAGCCGCGTACCTGAGCTGCCGCGGCGAGATTACCAAACTGCCCGGCTCTTGGCTGTTTCGGTGGAATGGAAAGGCGCCTCCTCTGCTTCAGAAATAAGCAAGCAGCGGCCGAAACCGCCCGCTCTGCCTCTGGGTTTTCAACACTAAAAACAGCTCATGTCATGCCGAACGAGAGCCGTGGGCAGATCGGTAATTCTGCATCCGTGGCTGGCATTTCGCGCCGCATCTGCCTCCTTGAACACCCCAAGAGCCAAGAAACTGGGCAGCGCGCCCCCTCTCGCTCCACAATAAACAACCACACGCTCGACACCCATGATGGCCACCGTCACAGCACAGCAGCAGCAGCACAACCAGAGCCAGCCATGGCCTCCTCCGCATCCCTGCAGCGTTTCCTCCCGCCCTCCCCGCACGCGGCGGCGGCGGCGTCTCGCCGGCGCTCCGGCCGCGCCCGTCCGGTGCAGTGCCAGGCCGTCACCACCTCGTCGTCGCCCTCGCCGCCGGCCGTCTCGGAGGAGCGGCTGGAGCGGAGGGTTGAGCAGCGGGAGGGCGGGTACTGGGTGCTCAAGGAGAAGTTCCGGACGGGGCTGAACCCGCAGGAGAAGGTGAAGCTGGAGAAGGAGCCCATGGGGCTGTTCATGGAGGACGGCATCAAGGAGCTCGCCAAGGTGCCCATGGAGGAGATCGACGCCAACAAGCTCTCCAAGGACGACGTCGACGTCCGCCTCAAGTGGCTCGGCCTCTTCCACCGCCGCAAGCACCAGTGTACGTTCCCATTACTCTGCACACATGCACAATGCTTCCTAATTGCTTGGTACCTCCAATGCATGCGTCTGAGATTACTCATGCTCTGTTTCGTTACTCTGTTCTTGCTATACATGTTTGCGGTGCATGATTAGCCCTTATTCTTTAATATAATAAGACACAATTTCTTTCAACCATGCTTACCCAAATTGGTGGCTTGCGGTGGACAACGGTTAATGGGTTACTCTTTTAGCCTGTACTACATTCGATTGCTCCATCTCTCCATGTGATGGTGTTCCTTCTCGTCTCTGCAAAATGTTTTTTTTTTGACAAGTGCAAAATGTTTTATTTGGACGGGGCTCCACATAATGCTTACCACCTAGCACACGCACTCAATTATTGTCACAGCAACATCAGGGCACATTAGAGAGAGTGGTCTCTAAATTGGCTACTCGCATTTTAATTTGTAAATGAATAAGAACTCTACGTGGACGCTTTGTAGTATACCACAGAACCTTTCTGTGTGGCAACTGAGCCTTTAGTAAGTAGCAAAAAAACAAAAAAAAAAAGGAAGAAAGGAAAGGAGGTACGGATTGGACTTTTTAGTAAACTGTAGGAAAGTCTTTGGTAGTATCACGGGATTGGCTGCGGTAGTCTTAGAGTATATACACTGAGCACTATAAAATACAGCTGAAGGGCCAAAGGTCAAGTAGCCGAGTCGTGCGAACGAAATAGAAATATCACATACTGACTCTCAACGCTAGGGAAGTGTTTTCTTAAATTCTTTTTCCATTGTGGTCCACTCCATTTCTTGTTGAAAAGCTCAACGTGTATGCTTGTTCGATCATGCTACGTGTTGATTCCTGGTTCGCACTGAATCTTTTCCTTGATATACTGATGAATCTTCCACTGACCACTGCTTTATATGTAATGTGACATACAGAACTGAACTTGTAGTAGCTTTTACAGGCATCGAATATGCATGCATCACAAATACTGCCTTTTCAGTTTCTCTGTCAGTTTATCCCAAACAAACCAGTAGTGGCTTCAAATTCATTCTATTTCTGGACCATTCCTTGATTCTCCATTCAGCAGACAGACGTTTTTTGTTGGATTCGTCAGTCTGAGACGCTGACCCCAAACGAATAATCGATGCTAAGATCACATTTCCTCTGCAGACGGTCGGTTCATGATGCGTCTGAAGCTGCCGAACGGCGTGACGACGAGCGAGCAGACGCGGTACCTGGCGAGCGTGATCGACGCGTACGGCGAGAACGGGTGCGCCGACGTGACCACCCGTCAGAACTGGCAGATCCGCGGCGTCACGCTCCCCGACGTCCCTGCCATCCTCGATGGGCTCCGCGCCGTCGGTCTCACCAGCCTGCAGAGCGGCATGGACAACGTGCGCAACCCGGTGGGCAACCCGCTCGCCGGCATCGACCCCGACGAGATCGTGGACACGCGCCCTTACACCAACCTGCTCTCCTCCTACATCACCAAAAACTCACAGGGGAACCCGGAATTCACCAACCTGTAAGTCTCATACTGCAATGTTCTATCAAGTGATGAGACGCATTTTGCCTCTCTAACAGACAACGTTGTTGTGACAGGCCGAGGAAATGGAACGTCTGTGTGGTGGGCACGCACGACCTGTACGAGCACCCGCACATCAACGACCTGGCCTACATGCCGGCAGTGAAGGACGGCAGGTTCGGGTTCAACCTGCTGGTGGGCGGGTTCATCAGCCCCAAGAGGTGGGGCGAGGCCCTGCCACTCGACGCCTGGGTCCCCGGCGACGACATCCTCCCCGTGTGCGGGGCCATTCTCGAGGCGTTCAGGGACCTCGGCAACAGGGGCAACCGCCAGAAGACGCGCATGATGTGGCTCATCGATGAACTCGTAAGCTCCATCCCTTTTGTTGTCTCGTCGGATGAGCAGTCCTTCATGTAATTCGATGGCGATGTTTATTAATGTATGGATATAATTCAATATATGCAGGGGATGGAGGTGTTCCGGTCGGAGGTGGAGAAGCGGATGCCGAACGGGGTGCTGGACCGCGCCGCGCCGGAGGACCTGATCGACAAGACCTGGCAGCGGCGCGACTACCTGGGCGTGCACCCGCAGAAGCAGGAAGGCCTGTCGTACGTGGGCCTTCACGTGCCCGTGGGCCGCGTGCAGGCCTCCGACATGTTCGACCTCGCGCGCCTCGCCGACGAGTACGGCTCCGGCGAGCTCCGGCTCACGGTGGAGCAGAACATCGTGCTCCCCAACGTGAGGAACGAGCGGCTCGACGCGCTGCTCGCCGAGCCGCTGCTGCAGAAGCTGTCGCCGCAGCCGTCGCTGCTGCTCAAGGGCCTGGTGGCGTGCACGGGCAACCAGTTCTGCGGCCAGGCCATCATCGAGACCAAGATGCGCGCGCTCAACGTCACGCAGGAGGTGGAGAAGCGCGTGTCGGTGCCACGGCCCGTGCGCATGCACTGGACCGGGTGCCCCAACAGCTGTGGTCAGGTGCAGGTCGCCGACATCGGGTTCATGGGGTGCCTCACCAAGGACAGCAGCGGCAAGATCGTCGAGGCGGCGGATATCTTCGTCGGCGGCCGCGTCGGCAGCGACTCGCACCTCGCGGACGTGTACAAGAAGTCCGTGCCGTGCGACGAGATTGTGCCCATCGTGGCTGACCTCCTGGTGGAGAAGTTTGGCGCCGTACCGAGGGAGAGGGAGGAGGATGAGGAGTAGAAACACCTACTGCGGCTGCTCCGAGTTGAGTTACCGGTTGTTCCTTGTGCAGTTGTGTTAGATGTTCCACGATTTCTTTTTGGTGTGTAGCCCAGAGTTTTCCAGATCACGTTACAGAGAATCATGATAAATAAATTAGAGATGTACTCCGGTACATTTTTTTTTATATATATAAATCTGCACGAATCTCAGAGCACAATCAACCAATTAAACGAATTATTAATTACTTTTAACCGATTTCTATATGTCATAATCTAAAGAGTATCATTACATACTTAGAAGCAATATATCCTGTGTGTTGACAGCGGTCGTCGACGATCTTGTGCAGGTCGTGTGTTCTGCAACTGGAGGGCACGATGCGGCGGCCCAACGCGACAACGAATTCGTCGCAGCAGGAAGAAGAGGAATCGGCACAAAACGCCATCATCTCGGCAACGGCATCCAAGCAGTTAACACGACTGATTTTATCAGTTTGTTAACACGACTGATTTTATTGGAGGAAGACGATGAGGTGGAGCAATAGACAAGGACCCGATGTGGCCATGTGGGTTATCTGACTCCACGTACGCGCAATTGTCCATAATTCATCCAAACCTCCGTTGGCGCAAAAGGTTCACCTTGAAGCAGACGATTAGTCGGGTTATTGCCCCGCCGCTGCCAGGCGAAAACATTGGTTGCGAAACTCGTTGAAACCCATATGTTGCTCGTTGAACTCGGAAGCAAGATTTACATAACCGAACCGATCGGTGTAAAACCGATGAACCAGTAGAGACTAGTTCTTCGATTAATAAAAAAAAACTGACTGTTTAACCAAGAAAATTTTGATTTGGAGAGTAAATGGCCGGTTATACCAGTTAACCGACCGATTTTGGTGGTTATCGATTTTATCAGTTTTTATGATAGATTTTTAAAAACATATTTACAAATTCAAAATTTATTGTTCTTTTGTAGCTATTCGATTGGTTTTATCTGTTAACACGACTGATTTTATCAGTTTGTTAGATATAAAATTTTCAAATTTTAAATTAAAATCGATGATTAACGTCGGTTAACCAACCTGTTACCCATGGTTTTGTTAACCTTGCTTGTAATATATGTGGTGTCGCACATATGAAGAGACTATGATTACATCTTTTTTGTAGGAAGAAAAACGAGACACCATCTTCCAGTCCATCGGAATTCTAAGTAGAATTTGGTGTAGCAGCCTAGCCAGGCTAGAAAGTAGAGCTAGGCTCAGCTGGGCCAGGATGCGAGATCAGAGTGATTGGTTTGCAGCATCAACACGGATAGGTTGGTCCACTTAGATGATTGGTTTCATGTGCCTAAGCTAGATTACAAAGGAAAAAATGGTGTCTTGTGAGAAACGAGTTTCAGTTTCGTACTCCCTTTACACTTCAAAAAGAAGTCATTTTGGATCTATAGCTGATTTTACAAAAACAAGTCATTTTCTCCAAAAGCAAAAAATTATTATTACTATGGAGAATTGAACCAACAACCTTAAAAGCTAAACACTTTTGCTTCATAACAGCAACCACTAGGGTGATCACACATTATTGATTGGATTAATTCTAAAATATATTTAATAAAAACGGAGAGAAAAAAAAAATTTCTAATTAATAAGTCTTTAATATGCTAAATCATATCCTAAACAATTTCCTTTTGAAGTATGGAGGAAGTATCTACAAAGCCAGCCTGGAAGCAGCTGTTTGCACCCGCTCAGCCAGGTTCAACTCGTCATACAGGCCACTAAACACTGCATGCCCTAGATTGTTAATAAGGTCGTCTGACACGAGCTGTACTAGGCAGAGGGGGCTTGAGTTTTTTTTTTTTTGACAATAGAGGGGGCTTGAGTTGGGTTGGAATGAAAATACGGGTTAAAGTAATTAGTAATTAATTTAGTTATTAATGCAGATTCGTGCCTTTTTGTTAAGAAAAAAGTTGTACTGGAGCACATCTCAATAAAAGTAACACGCTGCAGTACATGCCTATCGCAAAAATTGCCCATTGCACATTGCACGATAGACACCCATACATTTTGTTTATCCGCTCTTATATCAGCAATGGAACACATCTTTTTTTAGCGATAGAAAACATCGAAGATAACATGAACATATTACAGCTACAAATACTGTTCACGACTTCGCCGCCATCAAGGCCCGGTGATCCTCCAGTACACATCTAAGAGAACGTGAAACATCACGTCTCCTAAAAAAAAAATATCCTATCATAAGTGCATAGGGTCCAACTATGATCATTGAATGATGCAGAGCCATCATAGATGAGTGCTGGTCCCGGTGATCCTCCAGTACACATTTAAGAGAACATGTCTAAAAAAATACAGTATCCTTATTACTGATCCTGACTCGATGACTCCTAAATGCGTAAGACCCAACTATGATCAGTCAGTGACGCTGAACCAGTCTGAGTCCACTGGTTGTGGATATCGTTATCCTGCGCTGTGCAAGCATTGAAGGCTTCACAAGCTTCACGCACTGCAGTCCTGAACAAGTCTCTTTCCCTGGGCAGTAAATCTTGAACATCTTCATCAGTAAAGATTGACATGGGAATACTAGGGCGGGTTTTGGTCCTCATGTTCACCACATAATCATGTCTAATTTATGCACGCTTTGGCATCCTGTAGCTTCCAGTAACACACGCATGCTCCTCATGCCAGAAGGGTTCCAGAGTCACCTGCTCCATTGGATCAAACTGACCACTCTTCAGATTCTCCACCTTGATGACGTGGCTAGGCCACTTTGCCTGAAAAATATGATCAACACAAGCTAAGTGTACCAAGGGCATCAATATAAATATTATGGAGCTTTTTTTTTCTAAAACTGGTACCTTAATCCAAATGATAAAACGGCCACCACTCTTCAAAAAGTACGAGGCATTACGGACTAACATGTCAACCTGCAGAATAGAATATCCCATTCAAAGTTTAAAGGCTGCTTTAAAGGTGTTTAGTCATTTTTTAATTTCAAGTCTGAAGGACTAATTTGAAGATGCATACAAAGATATAGTTTTAGGTATACAGACATAGTGACTAGTAGGAGGTCCCTGGTCCAAGATGTTAATTCTCTTCTAGCTTCAGCACCGACCGTGGGTTGCATGGTCCTTGAGAGGTTAGACTTCCACGATCACGTTCACATCCTTCGTGCAGTGCTCACTCCACGCTATCACGCAAGTCTTCGCCGGATCACCTCGTGACGCTCGACGCCGTCTCCACGAAGAACAACGTCATCGCGAGCCGGCCTTGCCGGCCTTGCATTCAGCCTCGGCCCCTGTTTAGTTCAATTCATGATTATTCCTAGTTAACACGTCCAACTTGGTCACCGGGTCGTGCGCCTTGTCGAACTCGAACCCCTGGCAGCTGGTACGGTGGCAACGCGTCGTCGGCCAGAGGTAAGGGTGGCGACACGCTGTCTAAGTGCGAGGGATCTCTTCTTCCTGCGGCAGCGCAGGTTTGGGCACGGATGGCGCTGGTGGTTCATGGACCTGTTCTGAGACCTCCTCGAAAGGTTTGGTCTTGGTTAGCTGGAATGTGGAGCTGCCGGGTGGCCTGCACCGGCAACAGCGCCGGTGACGCACGCATCAGCTGCAGCTTCTTCTCCACGTGGCTATCCTCCTCCCTTTGTCTTGCCGGTGGGGAGCAACATGAACTGGCGTCGGGAGTGACTGTAGCCAACGTAGTACTGTTTTTAAAGGAGAAGGTCCTGCAGCGCATCGTACTTGGATATGGTAGTGCTGATGACCATGATCCATGAAGATCAACACCTAGCGGCACCACGTTGTGGCCATGATGAACAAGCGGCCGCTCATGGTGGACGTAGTGGTGCTAGTGCTGACCAAACAAACTGCTATGCGACGGACGGATTCTATGTCTACGTGAGCAAAAAGCACGATGACGGCGAGCTTCTACGCGAACAAAGGCCAGAGGTCGGAGTGTTCGTGCTGGACTCTAGGCGCTCCAGTTCTAAGACGAATACAACACACTAATGCAGCTATAATGAAGTTAATTTGGAGCATCGATGATCCATGAAATTTGTATAAGTTCTTAGCCTAAGCAACTTATTTGATTAATTTTTCAGTGAAGATGATTATCTCAGTCATCCTCACCTCGAAGAGCGTCACCACGAGCTGGTGTTCCTACGGCGATTTGCCACTGAAGGTTTCCTGCCCCGAGCGACGAGCTCGCTAGCAGAGCCGTCATGATGGGGGAATGCGGATGACCTGCTAGCGTCTTGGCGCTAATGGTGATATTCCCATGTCTCGGGTGTATACGACGTATTATGAATTAATCATTTTTACTGGACTCTGCGGCAGCCTTTCACGTCGTATAATTGCTGACTGTTCTTGCGAACTCTGTGGCAGCCGTCTATATTTTGCTGGACTCTTGTGTGATTCTGGAACATACATGACGATATATCTTTATGTTGTCCTCCAGACTCGTCTGATTCTGAAACGTACACTAGATGCGGAACTGAACCACAGGAACCGAACCGTATACGTGCTTATGCTGGTTTCTATTTTAGAACAAAAATAACCAATACAAAAAATCAACACCAAAATTTAGGGCAGACGGACTCACTTCAATTAATAAGGTGTATAGATGTATAGATATAGATTTAAGCATCTCAAATGAATAAAAACTGGGAACTACGGTGTAAGAAGTGCCAAAATGTAGCTGTTACTTTGGTAGTTACTGATGAGCGATGGCCGATACAAATCTGGGAATACCTTTTCCACCAGAAGCTCCAATTGCCACACGTTCACCTGCTTTGAACAAAGCATTGTCCACAATAGTTTGATGAATCTCGTCCTCAAAGATGATGTAGAAGCATTCTCTACATATCTAAAAGAAAGAAAAATGATCTTAAATACTTTAGTATGGCTGACAACAGTCAAATAAGCACAATATCTATCTACTAACAACCGCAAAACATAATGAGGTTAGCAGAAACAAAAGGATAGAAAGGAATTGCGTCCAGTTGAAAGAATGACAAGATCAATCGAAATTATTCACTAAGTTTCAAGACTACACATAGAGGACATCTTTTCCTCACTCCACTTTGGCAAAATCAGAGCCAGCCTGGTGGGGCAATCCAGTTCTAACTTTAACAGTCAAACGGTTAGCATCATCGGTAAAAAAATTCTCTAAAACAACGCAACAAATTACATGGGCGTGACGACAGCTAGGACGAGACGCACCTGCTCTAGGGTTTTGGGCCGCTTGAGCGCGGCCTTTCGCTCGCAGCACCTCACGCAGAGGCGGCTCCCTGCCCTTGAAGGCGGTGCCCTCGCACCGTCAGCCGCGGAACTCTCCATGGCAGGATAGTAGTAGCTTCTGACGGGCTTGACGAGACGGCCGTCGGCGAGTGTGGGCCTTTGGGGAAGGACGCGCGCGAATAGTCTTGGGTTCCACATTTTGGGCTTTGGCCGAACCAGGGATGGGCTAGATTCAGTCCAATCTCAACCGTCCAAAGATTCTAAAGGCACGCTGACTTGGGTCCGGTTATATTATATGGCTATATGAAACTTTTTTTTTGTTTTTGTTTTTTGCATATCAGAGTGACAGTGTTACAATTTGCTCATGAGTCATGATAAGGCGCTAGGTAGTGAAAGAAGCCGGTGATTCGTTATAATACCTTTTTCACGCTAATTGTGAAAAGAAGTTATTCTTTTAGAGAATGTATCCTATGAGAACTACATTAGTATAAAAACTATGAGAACTCCAACCAACATTATAGAATCCTCTTTCAATGGTCAGAGTAGAGGTGAGTTATTTTAACACTCAAACCCTCCACTAATCCCACATTAACTATTTTTTCTTCATTATTAACCCCTCAGTAATCAGCCGAGCCGATCACCCTGGCCTGCTACGCACGATCGCCCACGCCCTGCCGTCGCTGTTGGGACCGACTCGCGATCGCCCCCGCCCCTGCGACTGCAGCCGCCTAGGTGCTGCCGGCCCCTTGCACTTGCCCGTCCCTCGGGAGCTCGCAAATCATAGGATATGTTCCCCTCGGCGCGCCCAGGACGGCGTCGAGGTCACCGAACCAGCTCCAGTGCGACGGCCTCTCGTAGACCGCGTGGAGGGTCTTGACGTGCCCCTTGCATTGTCCGTGCGTGCGCCGGTGGCTGAGCCCCGCAGCGGCGCAGTAGGAATTCACGGCCGCCGCCACGGCGTGCCAGTCCACGCGGTCGGGGTCCCTTGCTCGGTATAGCGGCGCCCATGCTCGGAGGAGAGCGGCTGTCTCGCTCCAGGTGCGGGACCGGGATTCACGATCAGGACGTTCGGCCATTGCAGCTTGACGTGCACTGCCTCCTTCGAGTGCTCTTTTTTCTTCAATCCATGACTGTATTTAAATTTGCCGGTGTCATTTCACGCCCAACTGTTCTTTCTCCTTCTCATGCCAACCAATGTCAATCTGCACTCTGCAAGGGAAAATCGGAGCTAGCGGCGGCAGGACTGTCTCTACCGTGGAGCGGACTACTCCATTTGTCAAGTCAACAAGCTCCTATTGCAATCCGAATGCCATCGACGCAATGCGCACTAGTGGGATCGGCTCGGCTGATTACTAAAAATAGTTAAGGTGGGGATTAGTGGAGGATTTAAGTATTAAAATAAATCACCTCTACCCTTGGTCATTGGATGAGGATCTTATAATGTTAGTTAAAGTTTTCATAGTTCTCATACTAATCTAGTTTTCATAAGATACGTTTCTATTTTTTTTTTATCCCTCATCTTTTGTTTTCAAACAATGATTATCTTTTATTCCGGACACATGTAACTTTCCCTATCGCCAGGAGGCAAAAAGGCCAAAAAGGGAGGAATATTTCGTTGCTCGTCAACCCTTATCATGCACGAAATCATGATATGGCACTTTTTTGCGCGCGGTGCATCATCATCTCCCCACTAATTAAACCATTAAAAAGCGATTTCCTTTCACCCTTTTC
The DNA here is from genome assembly GCA_032690845.1 of Eleusine coracana subsp. coracana. NCBI lineage: Eukaryota > Viridiplantae > Streptophyta > Magnoliopsida > Poales > Poaceae > Eleusine > Eleusine coracana. Next base: position 68,175,714 of record CM064420.1, on the reverse strand, counting down.
CCGTCATTTCAGTCCCTCTCATCATCACGAGCAACAACCTACGGCTACCGATCCCACCGTCCATGCGTGCAGCATCAAGGTACCTATGGGATATGGCTCGCCGAAACCTCAAAGGCAATGGCCGGTAAAAGCTGCAGTGTGAAGAAAGTATCAGGCGATGTGCATGATGACACGGTTCGGTTCGATGTGCTCGTGGGACCATTTACGCCTGGAGCTAAACTCGCCCGATTTTGCTATATTATGCTCGAGCGTTTTTGTCCAACCGAACACTCGAATTTCAGTCCGTCTGTTTTTGCTTAGCGATTCGTGCACGGGTCCAGTTTATTCTATTGTCCCCACCAGTCAGCTATTTTGGACGTCGCTAACCGCGCCTAAATATTTTTGAGGTTAATTGTAAAAACCATCCTATAATTTAGTTAAAGTTTGAGATTTCCACCCATAAATTATTTTATTATAAATTTTCATCCACTCAATAAGTTTTTTTTGTAAAAACCACCCCAATTTACACATGTTCAATTTACTCAATATATTTTTGATTATTTGAAGTAGCCAATGGTGTTCTTATAAGAAATATAAAATTTTAGAAGTATAATCTTCATATTTTTTTTACAGAATATATAGTAAAAATATTAATTAAAGTTTGATCGAGTTTGACAATAAAATTTAAAATTTGAATATTTTTTTCAAAAATATAAAGAATTAAATACACTAAAAATCTCTAACAATATTAAATTTATTTAACTTATTTTTATTTTAAATTTATATTGATAAAATTATATAAAATCAATTAAACATGTGTTGACTGGGATAATTTTTACAACAAAATATATTAAGTGAGTGGGGATTTATAATAAAAGAGCTCATCCACTTGAAGTGAGTTATGGGTTATGGGGTGGTTTATACAATTCCCCTTTTTCCTCTGCTTTTTTCGTCTTCCTCTCGGCAGAGGCGCTAGGGTTCTACCGACCAGGTTCTTCCCCTTTAATCTCCCATGGATTCGATTCTCCTACCTGTCTTCATTGCCCTCCTGTTTGAGTAACTTCTTTTTTCGATTTTTGGTTCAGTTCTACCTCTCGTTTTGCCTCCTGTACATGTGATTCTGGTTAGAGATTTATAGTAGGGCTTCCCCAAGAGATGTATGTGCTCATGATCCTGTAATTATTTCGTTAATTTATCTAGTCCTAGTTCATGAAAACCTTGTGTGGAGATCTCTATTGTTTCCTTCATTTTCATTTCTCCCCATTCGTTCGTGCTCTATGATTAGCAGGTGACTCCATGGAGGTTCCAGGTCATGAGATGTTGTTGCTTATCTCGATTTGCGTTATGTTGCATTGGTCTGTTGTCCTTTTACCTATAGAATTGAAGTCCCGTGTGAACATGTGCTCCAGATTAGGGTGATCTCTATAGATGCACTTCGTGAATACCTAATATTGTTTCTCCGTAGATGCACCCAAGGTTCTGATTCTATTGTAGAATTCCAATCATGTGTACTTAAACCTATGCTCTCCATTATGGTGTTTGCTGCTGATGTATTTTAAGAATCTTGGTGTTTCTGCTAGTGCTTCCTAAATATTGTGCTCCAGTTTAATTTGTGACTGAAAGTAACTTGGCACTTATCTAGTACTGTAATCCATTTCAGTCAATATATAATCATTTTGTTTTAACTGTTATTTAGATGACTCGAAAACGGCAGCCGCCATTAGTTGAAACTAGTGCCACTGATGATAGTGATGACTGGGACTGTGAAAAGTATGACAAGTGTTCTCTTCATCAGCAAAAGCATTACTCACGTCACCACAACTCTAACTCTGAGAATTCTTGTAGCTCTAATGTTAGTATTTTTCCTTTTAATTGTTTATTACTGATCAACAGTGTTTTCATATCAACTTAAGGGCCATGTATTCATGTTTATTTGTTTTTTTTTCTCCTGTAGGATTCTGATTCTAGTGGTCATGAAAATATGAATAATGGTCTATTCCAGCACTATGTTAAACAGGTTACTTCTTTTTCACTTAGTCATCTATACTTTTTCCTATTTTTTCTATTTGTGGTTAATATGTTGTTCATCCATCATGTTTATTTTAACATATTTCCTAGCTTTCAATCAGCTGAAAGCTTTCAGTCAACTGTTTGTTACTTTATGTTTTAATTTTTCTTTTGTAGGATTATCTGTATAATAATTATAAACCATTGGATCTAGATCTAATGGCTCAAGGAGGTGTCAGCTGAAAATTAGCAAGTCCCTTATTTTAAATTGGTTGCAGTGTCAAAAGCTTAAGAAGATGGAGAAAAAACTGTCAAGTTCACTACATCATAAGGTATAACTGTGTAATTTTGGTTATATCTACTTTAGCACTTGCTTCTTCTATTAATTGCATTACCTTTTTCATTGATATTATTTTCTTTCTTTCTTTCTTTCTTTCTTTTTTAGTCTAAGAGGCCTAAAGTTCACGACAACAGCAGGGATGCCTTTACTCGATTTTCTGTTACTACTTTCTCTTCTCTGTTGAGTTCTCTAACTCCTAATCAGAAGAAGATCATTGCTGATTTTGGATTTGGCTCCTTGCTTCAATTTGACAAGTGCTATGTTCCCAATAAGTTTGCAAAGTGGTTGGCATGTCTAGTTGATTCCAAGTCTGGTGACATTATTTTTTATGGAAAAGTTATCTCACTAACCAAAGAGTCTGTGCATTCTGTTCTGCATCTACCTATTGGGAAGATACCTTTTCCTTCAGACACATCAATTGGCAAACCTATCATTCTTTCTAAGTTTGAGAAGCATTCAGTTCCTCCTGTTACCTTTTTTCAAGACAAGCTTGTCAATGATAAATCACTAAGTGATGAAGATGTGTTTATTTGTTTCATCATGGTTGCAATGAACAGCTTTTTATGCTCCAACTCCTCCCTTGTTCCTAGCTATAGATATTTTGGCATTTTCGAGGATGTTCACAATGCAAAGAATTATGATTGGTGTGGTTATGTCTTGGATTGGTTGCTGGATGCTATAAGGAACTTTAACATGGATTGCATAAATAACAGAAAAGAGAATAAGATGCTAGGCGGATGCCTATAAGTATTTGATCATTTGCTTTTCTTTTGTCTCCTGTTGTATTATATTATGATAAATAATGTGTCACTAATTTATTGTTGTTAAATTGAAGGTTGTTTACCTTGACCATGTTGATTTTGGCTCACATCAAGTTGCTGATTCAATTCCACATATAGTTGTGTGGAAAGGCAATATGATTCAGAAGTTCTCAGACAAAGATAGGACTGGTCCTGGTTCATATGGTCTGAGACCACACTTGCATTTTTCGGAAACTTGCTATTCTAAGGTTAGAGATATTTTCTTTTAACTTTATTCTCTATACATGGCATTTGTTCATAGTTGTTTCTTTCCGTTTGTAGATGTGCCACCTCATTGACAAATCTTCATCATCATTAGTTGATGATTCTGATTTTATGGATAAGTTAGATTCTTCTTCTGGCTGCAATCTGCCATATACTCTAAAGGTTGACATCTGTAAATTGATTGAAAGCCACTCACTAACTGTTCACTGTTGGTCAATATGAATCTAGCTTCAATCTCATCCGTTCCTGGCGACATGAAGCTTACTTTCACAAAGCTAATAGAGCACACATACAAAGTAGATAAGAGTACTCAAGACTTGGTATTGAGTCTTCTTAAACTAGTCAGAGAAGCCGCGTGTTCTGACCATGATGCCTATGATGATGATGATGATAATGGAGTTGATACATTTGACTGAAAATTCCAATGCACCTTCTGGTTTTGAAGGTAATATACCATCTTTTTCTTATTTCCCATTATATTCATTCTCACATCCTTAGTTAAGTTTTTTTTGTTAACTTTCTTTTTTTCTATAACCTTTTCAATTTACGGTCCTTCTATTCAAGATGTAGCCCCTATCAATCAGAATGATGATGAACCTGTTCTCCAGACTCCTACTAAAATTAGTGGTTCAAATATAGCTCTGGTTAGTTTTTCATACATTTGGTTGATTTTGGTTTTTACATATTTTCATATTTAATTAATCCTAGTTATTTTCTAACAGCAAACTCAACCTGTTCCAAATGAGCAAAGTAGGTGCATAGAGTTACCTGTGCTGCAGTTGAAACCTATTTTAGCTAATGCTTCTTCTGCTCAGGTATGTTGTTTCCATTGATTCAGCTAATACTTTGTTCATAACTAGTATATTGTTTCCGAGTTCCTGACTTATGTCTAATAATTTTAAAGAAAGATGACGTCTGATGATGTTGATAAAGTGCTAAACAAGTTCAGACACAATGGTCTGGTTTTATGCTATTTTCTTTTATATTTTGTTTATCTATTTTATCTTTCTTATTCTCATCTATTATTTACAGAGTCTAGTGCTGATAAGTCCAAGACCCCAAACAAATATGGGTTTCCTCCTCCTGGAGACCAAGCTGGATGTAAGTGTTAAATAGGTTGTCATTATTTCATTTCCCACTAGTATTGTACCTTAAGTTTTCTATTTTTTCTGAACAAGTTCTATTATTATTAAGTTGGTATAGAGGCTGTTATGAGTAGTATTAAATCTAGAATGGTTCCTGCAACCAAATCTAATATTGGATCTCTTAGGAATACTTTGTCCGATGTTAGTAATGCTAGCAATAGTGCTTCAGTTCAGAAAGCTCAAGGTGTCTGTTCCAATGCACAAGAACATTCTGATAATGATGTTATTCCCCTTGATCAACCAACTGATCTTGGGCATCCTGTTGTTTCCAAATCTTCTCATCGCGTGATTCGACAATTTTGCTCTCAAATGGTAATATAAGTTACTCCCTCCGTTCCAAAATTGTTGTCGCCATTGACTTTTTTCATTATCTTTGATCATTCGTCTTATTCAAAATATTTTAAAAATTATTATATATTTTTTATCATTAGATTCATTACTAGATAAACTTAAAATATAATCAATAATTTTATATATTTGAGATAATTCTTTGAATAAGACGAATGGTTAAAGTTCACGAAAAAAGTCAATGACGACAACAATTTTGGAACGGAGGGAGTACATTTTTTCTATGTCTGTATTTTATTTCTATACGTACTGGATTCTTAGAAATTTCATTTTAAAATTCACTACAGTCATCACCTGATCCTGAGGATGAAGTGCACCGTGAGACACAACGTGTATGTTATCTATACAGAGGTTTCATACATTTGTTTCTCAAGAATTCTGCTATTAATGTTTTGTTTTTTTATTTTCCAGACTCCTATAACTATGTGTACATTAGATGATTCTCAAGTTAGTTCTCAAAGGGCTACCTCTAAGCAGTCCCAATCCCTGAGAAAGTTTTCAGTTACATCAGGTTCTGCTCAAAAAACGAAATATGATTTGTCTAGGCCCAAGGTATCTTTTATATTTCATTGTCGATAGTATTTGATTCTAATCCCAAGCTTGTTTCAATTCCACCTGATGAGTACACTTTATTGTTAATATAAATTACAGTTTCTTTTCAATAAATATATAGTTATCCTCTGCTATTGGTACAGTAAATGTGATCATGTAAGTTTAGTTCTGTTACACTGTAATTTGTTGTTTCACTATTTGTAATTTAATTTTGATTATTTTGAAATTTGACCTGTTTCTGTAATTTGAAGTTTCACACTGTTTCCCATCCTATTTTGCATTTGACAAATGTAGTTTAATTTTGATCATTTTAAATTGTGATCTATTTCTGTAATTTGAGGTTTCACACTACTCCTTATCCTATTTTGTATTTGACAGACATAGTTTAGTTTTGACCATTTTGAATTGTGACCTATTTCTGTAACTAGCAAAGTGTTCGTGCGTTGCTACGGACTTAAAAAACAAAACACTTTTTATAATTTAAATATAATTTATTTATATAATATAATTATTAGATATATACAATATTATATTTGTATTACTGTTGGTGTTTCTTAGTATACTATTTTATATATTAAAACTAATAATTTTATCACATTTTTTACCATATTCTAGAAGTTTTATCCAGAAGGAAAAATCAATTCACGAAGTTCAGAAATAGCACTGCATTGCAACGCAATTTTAAAATTGAAGACTTGCTCTAATGGAAAAATTTAAAACACGAAAGTTGTAGATCTCATCGAGGCCTTTTTGAAACATATATAGATCATATTATTTGGACTATGGAGCTAGGTGATGTGTGCTCCGCAAAGAGACCTGCGTAGAGGAGTCCGAATCAGAACAAATATTTTTGCATCGCATATTTGAAAACAAAAACGGCAGTATCTGGACTTCCATTGAATATCAAAGTTGTAGAACTTTTTGAGAGCTACGACATAGAGTCCGAGTTTGCCTTATTTGAGCTCTGGATGTGAGAGTTATGATTTTTGAAATTCGGTACTTGATATAGAAGTTACGAAACTGATTTGGATTCAATCTCTAACTTTGTGGACACGAAGTGAACCACCGCACATCAATTAATAGATTGTAGAGATTTGAGGTTTCACACTATTCCCCAACCTATTTTGTATTTGACAAACATGGTTTAATTTTGACAATTTTGAATTATGACATATTTCTGTAATTTGTGGTTTCACATTGTTCCCCCAACCTATTTTATACTTGACAGACATGGATTAATTTTGACAATTTTGAATTATGACCTATTTCTGTAATTTGAGGTTTCACACTATTTTTCATCCTATTTTGTATTTGAAAGATATAGTTTAATTTTTTCTCCAGTGTTTCTGTATCATGTATTTTCTGTTGTTTTGCTTTAGGTTGTTTTTATTCTTTTTTTAGTTATGTATGTTTGAAGTTATTATGTAGACTTCATTTTTTCTATGAGGCAATTATTTAATTCTTGTTAAATTTTTTTTATGTTAAACAAAATGATGTTTCCTGATTTTTGCACTAATGAATATGAAACGTCCCTTGTCTCAGGTATGTCCAGAAGTTATTATAACAGGGGAACACACATTGGTTGATACTGTGTGTGAGACATCAAAGAAGTTGGAGCTTTTGTATGATTCAAATATTTCTCGAGATGCATCTACTAAGACACCTGACAATTCTTCTTCTATCATGAAACTTGGTGGCTCCAAGTGTCATCAGGTTGAGGTTGATGTTACTGATGTAGGATCTTCAGAATTTAGGTGCAGGGATTCATCAAGCGGTGGAAAGCTTCCTCATTATGGTGCTAGACGGGTTGTTTTTCCTCCTACCAAGTTACGTGCAGACATTACATCCTTATTAGGAAACTTAATAGTTAGTAGAGATAAATAAGAAGTGGTTAGATAATAGTATCGATGAAATAAAAGATACATCAATACATCACATGGTGTTTAAAGAGCTGAGTTATTTAATCTTAAAAATCCTCATGTGGGTCAGGCCGGTGCACGTCGGGTTCAGCCTCAACGAGAAGCTCCGCGGCTGGAGCAGCGCTTACAGATTAATGCCGGTGAGGGGAGTTGAGTAATTGACCCGGGAGATTGGGAGAGGAGAAATACACGATTGTGAGAGAGACTGTAATATTCGAGCTAACGCTACGATGGTATTTATAATAATGCAAGTTAAATATTTGTCTCCTGGAAATTTTATTCTACATAAGGAAGACAATCAAACATATAATGAGATGGATTCAAGTTTCATACAAAGAAAAGCAAAAATACAAAGTTGTTTTTATTGTTGAATACAGCACATCAGGATTCTGCCACATCAAGTTAAACAGAAAATTGTCTCCTGGAATATTTTATTCCACACAATGAAAGTAGGGATGTCTTAGAGTTAGATAACCTGAGTCATAAAGAGGTTGGATAACAAAAGTGACAACAACCTTTAAGCAAAACTAAAAGAGCTGATAAGCTATTGATATATATATATATATATATATAATTATGAGATCACAGTTGACATTGCAGTCAGGACATCACAGCTTGTGAGACCCAGGTTGTCGATATCATCAACCAAGAAAAACCCTAGTCATTTCCTTTGACCCATCATGAGGCCACTTAAAAAGTTTGAAGTCATTTGAATACTATTTGCATGAAATTTGGCTAAAATTTAACCATATTTGAACTATAAAGTCAAGACTTTTCCACATAACTTAGGTCCCGCAAAAATATATGTTATAGACCATGATGAAATGGAATTTTGAGAAATTTCTTAGATTTTTACTCTTTTCTTTAATGCCCCCCACATAAATGCCTAAATGGTTAAAAACTATCCCTATTCGAAACATTTATGTTCAAATTCGAATGGCAGCTGTTGGACATTACCATTTTATCATTTAGAACACATCATAGAAGTGGCGTTTTTGAAAAAAAAAACAAAATTGAACTGGCCGGGACCTACCTGTCAGCTACAGCAAAGAAACGCACCCGCGCCACCCCCACCCTACTCCGTTCGGCACGCGCCGTGTGGCCGCCAGCGTACGGGCCGATGGCACCCTAGCCGGATCGAGGCCCCCACCTGGTCCAAAAACCACCCCAAAACAACGGCGCTGCCTCTCGGTTTTGCCTTCCCCTGCCTATTTTTGCCTCCCTCGCGCTTCTCTTCTCTCTCACAGCCCCACTTATGGCGCCACCATTGATGTGGGGCGACCCTGAGCTCTCCCTGCCACCTCTGCTGCTCCCCTCTCTAACCACCACGCCCAGGAGCTGCGTCGGACCAACCTGGAGCTTCCTCGAGCGACGCCCTGCTCTTTCCCGCCCGCTACATCCCGGCCGTCAAAAGGAAGAAGAACACCAAAACCTGCCTATGGGATGATGAATGCTTGATTAGAAGGACTCGAAACGGTATCGCTCTCGCTCATCGCCCCTGGGGGCGGCGCAGGGGCGACCAACCCCACCGTCAGCCCAGCCACCGCCCCCACCGAGCTTCGATGGCCGCTGCCGCCGTGCCACGACGGCCAGCGGCGGAGCCCAATGGCTTTCGTCCGTGGCTCCCTCTCCTCCCTCGCGTCTCTTTGCCGCCCCCACTCTCTTTTCTTTTTCCTTGCCCTCGATGAGATTTCGGCCGTCGACGTGCTCTGCTGCTCCCTTCTTCATCAGATCCGGCCGTGAGGGGCATGGATCCGCCCCTACAAGCCGGTGGCATTGACGTCTCCTCGGCATCCCCACTTCTACTCCCTACACATTCATGGCCAGATCGCGATGACAAGCGTCCCCTACACCCGGTTCCTCGTCGGATCCAGCCTCAACGGGACCACATCCAACAGTGTCCGGGTGACTGCCTTCTCAGGCGCCCCTGGAATCATCGGCGCTGCACCCGGTGCCATGGCCGGCCCCTCTGCCTGTCAGATCCGCACGTCATGTCGAATCTTGCGGGCTAGGGGCTTGGCTTCTGCTACAGCGCCGAGGTGACAAGCCTAGGCGTCGACATCAGCGTGGCCCCATCATCAAGGGTGGATCTTGGGCGAGGAGCCTAGCTCCATCCTTGCGGCGCTGTGATGACACGACCAGGCGAGAGGAACACCTGGAGCATCGTGGCGCTGGCCGCTACTCTCTGTGGCTCGATCAAAATGATGCTGCTTTCTCGGTGAGTGATTGTTGTCATAACAGAGTACCGGCTGAAAGCTTTTGACAACGATGGTGCCTCTGGCGTCATCTTCCTTCATGAAGGCGTTATCGAGGTACTCTCGCTGTATCACCCTCTGGATTCTCCGGGTGTAAACCCAAGGTCAGCCTAGCGCATGAACGGATAATGATGGCGTCCTTAACGTCCTGTTCTTCTTGAAGGTATTGTCTAGGAGTCTCCGGTGAGGTTGACATTGCTATTTTGATCTACTACACCATGTCATGGTCCTTAGGGAGCTCCTCCTGCTTCCTTGTCCCTTTGTTCTTCTCCCACAGCTACGACTTGTTTGTCGGTCTATGGTTGCTATGAAGCACTCCACTTTGCTCTTCCTTTGTTCTCGGGTGGTGTTGCTTCATCATATGCCAGGTTAATGAGACTATGATCCCCTCTTGGGTCTCCTGGTTTTTCTCTCGGTGGTGCTTCCCCTTTAAGGCTTCGTCCCCTCAATTGGCATCAGAGTGGTGTCGTTGGGATCCCGGATGGCCTTACAAAGTAACATCAACCACGATCGTCGTCCAGCTGTGGACTCAAAGCTTTACGGTTGCGTGGATTGATGGTCGTCAAAGTGAAGCTGATCGGCGATGCCATATGTTGATAGATAGCTGTTGTTGTGAGTATGTGTTGTGTTTGTAATCCTTCTCCCTTTTTCCCGTGCTTATGTATCCTTAAACTATGACGATTTGCACCATCCATTGTAACCTTGGCTTCTGCCATCACTTCAATGGAAAACAAAATTCAGGTGGGATGCTCTTCCCCCCGGTGACCTGTCAAAAAAAAAAAACATCCCGGCCGGCAAGCTCGAGTCCGAGCCGCCTCACCGCTGATTCCCCGCTCTATGGTCAGACATACTTCAATTCCTTGCAAACGAAGCTTGTTCACACTCCCTAGAGTGCGTGTGACCTCTTGCATGCGTAGGTCCCACCATGGTTTCGATGGATTTAAAGCTTTCCTCGCCGCTGTCAAACTCCGCCACCCTGTCATCGACCTTCGCCCTCGGCCCTCCTACTTGTTGCCCGACCTCACGCCATCCTTTTCTGTGCTCAAGTGACACTCTTCGGCCAAGATCAAACCCCCCTCGCTCCTTTCGCTCGTCGCGCGACACTGCCGAACCCTGCCCTGTTCCACGTGCAGCCGACAGTCATTTTCTGGTCACTACTGGTGGCCGCTGAACCCACCACCGTCGCCGCCGCATCGAGACCACCCCATGGAGGTGCTCTAAATCGCGCGCGGACGCCTCATAGCCAACTCAGGCGGCGGCGCCGCCCATCTCTGGCCACCCGAGGTGGCACACACGGCCCTGGATCCGGTGTAGGGATGGCAATGGGTAAAAACCCACGGGTTTTAGTGTCTCATACCCATACCTACTATAAGTAAATTAAATCTATACCTATGACGGGTTAAAATTTCATTCTATATCCATATCCATCGAGTAATTGGGTACCCACTGATTTCTCATATTCGTGATACTTCAAAAAAAATCTTAATATTTTTATAAATTTAATTAATTTTAATGAGAATTTTTTATTTAACACATGCACAAATTAAGATTGTTTGTTAGTCTAGTCTAATTGATAAAATTAATAGTGCTAGAGTTATCAAAAAATTAATAATCCATATTATGAATCACAGATTACACATAAATATTGTGTTTATGGGTATACGTGTATGGGTTTCTAGTTTCCATACCCACACCCATATACAGATCAAATACAAGATTTAACCCATTTACGTACCCACAGGTATAATTTATATCTCATACCCATCTCCTAATAAAAGTTTTATCCATCGGGTTTCGGGTATCAGGTACCCATTACCATCCCTAATCCGGTGTGGCCACGCTGGGATCTGTCCACCTCTTCCCGTAGCAGCCTGTGTGTCTCGTTTCCTATCGGCCCAAGCCATTTCAGTTATTTTGTTTCTATTTAAATAGCCTGTAAATCAAGTAAATTTTATAAAATGCAAACTAATTGGATATTAGGAGTGGCGGTGCAAACTAAAATTCTAGGGACTCCTATGATCTTGTACTGTTGTTGAAAAATGTTAAACCACTTTGCATGATTATATTTTTATCAAAACTAAAATAAATAGGTGAAACACTAATAAAATCATAATTCAATCTAGGAAGCTAGTAAATTCTTGAAATTTGGTTCCCAACTATATATATCTATGCCTGATCATCCTGCAAAGTAACAAGTGACAGTTCTATGTATTTTAGTAACAATTAATTTATTGCCTTTTATCTTGTTGTAATTATTTAAAATTGGTGGCTCAGTCACTGAAACTTGGTCCACAATTCACCCTTGGCATATACTATTTACAATAAATCACCCATGCACAATTAATAAGCAAAACCGTGTCAAAATAATTAATTGTCCTAGTCTATTATTTAAATTATTAAAAATCGAGCAAGCAATACATGTAATTGAAACTTGACCTCAGAATCACTCCTGGTTTGTTCTATTTACAGTGGATAACCCATGAGCAAATAACTACTAAATCATTTAATTGTCTTATAGAATTAATATTTCTTAATTACTCGGTAGTGCAATTTCAGACTTATCTCATTTATGCCTACTCTTGCTTGATAATATTCTCAACATACTGCTGATATTACTCGATCATAAGTACATATGCAACCCTTCATTTTTACATACCACATTTCTATAATGAACCACATGGAGGCAGGACAGAAGCAGGAGTCAAAAAGACAAGGAGTTGGCCCCGCTATCCCTAGGCAAACCCTAGTACATCCCATCAAGTTTTAACTTTTTTATTTTATCACTAGATGGTGTGATATAGGTTTGTCTGTGCATTAAGTTTATATGAGTTATTTGAAAATCTAGTATTATAGTAGGTTGCCTTTACCCAATGATAAACTTAGAACGGTAATGGCTTCTTAATTAGGACGCCAAGTCATTGAGTTTCTCATGATTTTTTTAATCACTAGATGAAATTTAACGTATAACTTTTTATATTTGAACAAATATTTTGAATAAGATGAAAGTCAACGGCGACAACAATTCTGGATCAGAAACAGTATGCTAGAACATACATTATGACATCCATTTTAATCTCAATTATACAAAAATATATTCGTAATTTAAAAATACAAATTGAATATGAGGCTAACTGTTAAGCACTAATTGAATTTTGTAAGCATCTTATCTTCTATAAGCATTTCATAAAATTGTATTAATTCATTTCATTCTGAATACTATCAACTCAAATTTTGGTTAGGGCTAAGTACTATACAAAAGTTTGGAGTTGTTTCAATTTAGTTCAAACTTGTATTTGAATTTAAAATACAAAAGGCTACAGAAGCTAAAATGGGCTGTTGGTGGGATCCGGCCGCTGGTGGGCTGCGCTTCCACGTTCGTACATTCAATGATTATTAGGTCTAGCCCATTTGGCCCAGCAAGGCCTTCCCACTAGCACCTAGGGCTGCCGGGCTATATACCATCGGAGCTCCACTCCTCCCTCTTCTCTCCAAGGCAATAGCCGCCGTAATCCAAAATCCAGATCTAGAGGGAGAAGTTAGGTTTCTATCGAGAAGGAGGGAGAGAGATGGCGGCCACGACGACCGAGGTGAAGACGGGTGAGGTGGGGAAGAGTCGGTTGCAGCGAAAGCGCCTGGCGCGTGAGGTCGAGACGGTTGAGGCGACGAAGATCCAGTCGCTGTGGAAGCGCCCGAAGGAGGAGGAGGAGGTGGTGGTGGTTGGCGTCAAGGGCGGCGCCAAGACCCAAGTCCAGATGGTCTCTGAGGTGGGGACAGATGGCGAGTGGAAGAGACAGAGGCTAGAGAAGCACTTGAAGTTCTTGGAGAGGCGCGTGAAGAAGGATCGCGCCAAGATCCTCAGATTGGTGCGAGCCATGGGCCAGATCGGCATCATTAAGGGCGCCAACACCCAGGAGCAGGCGGAGGCCAAATCAAGGGAGGGCAGTGCCGTGTCGGAGGTCGGACCGAAGGAGGACAAGCTGGCGGGCAGAAAGAAGAGGCGGTGCAAGTTCAGCCAGGAGACCATCAGTTTCCTGGCGAATCACCAACCTGAGCGCTACGAAGGCATTTCCGACTATGATCTATCCATGATGTCGGAGGCTTCCCAAGCCCTTGAAATGAAAATTAGAGCCGTCTGTGACAGAATTTACCAAGAGGACATAGACATTCAACAGCAGTGCCGCCTCAAAGGGTATGTGGAAATGTGAGGATGGGTTGGAGACCGACAGGGAGGAATAAGTGTTTTGTTACTGTGTGTGATCCACCCTATATACATTCTGAGTTGCAGTAGTTTAAGGGTGTGATTGGATGACCGGCTCTATCTAGCCTGGCTCGTATCTCTCAACCAGGCTGAAATGAGCCTGGTTGTGTAGAAGCAAGTGTTGGTGTTTGGTTGGTTGTTTAGGTTGAGCCTGGCTCTATGTAGACGCTGTTTGGTTGGTTGCATTAGCTGAGTTTGATAACATCTCTTATAAAGAAGGTAAGATTACCTGTAAATATTGTTTTATATGTCATATATCAAATGGATTTGTTATTATATCATTTACAAATCGCAACTAGACATAGCCATCGAAAAGAGCTCAACACAGAGCAAACACATGTATCGTAGATTGAAGCTTTATTTTCAATATCCAACAAAGTTTTATTTTCAGTATCCAACAAAGGTCAGGAGAAGGACCTGATATTCTACCTAGGAAGATCAACGCAAGGCAAATGAAAATAATGAATCATTTAATCCTTCACTCAACAGCCAGCTACAACTAATGCACTGTTCCTCAGCGCTTTCACCAAGCGTTGAATTTGTTTGATTAACTAACTTAGGCTTGATTAACTTGATCTTATCCTCAGAACTCGAAACAAATGGTTCTTAGAATAAACTCAGGAAACAATGAATTATTTTGTTCGGTCCTTGAAGGAAGAAATCAAATGCCTTACGGAAGGCAAGAATGGGCTACCCTTGTTTTGCCAGTATCATCATTCCTCTCGAATCGAATTCTAGAGGTGGCTAGCTAGCTCCCATCCAGATGCGTAAGTCGATGTGGATTGCTATGCAAGGCAAAATAAATGAAGTCGTTGGTTTGCGCAATCTGTTCCATCGTCTGGTCCTGTTCCAGTCCCATTGATTCAGCGATTCATACCAGCAGCAAAGAGAGGAAGATCACAGGGACCTGTGGATCCAGCAATGGCGATGTGGGTCGTTGGGAGACCTTCGCGGCCCAATCCAGGAGCTTCGCTGCAGCGGCGTCAAGCTGCAGGTCTGCTCCCCCATCCCCTTCCTCTACGCTAGGTAGATTCGACAAATCTGCTGGCGGCCGATCCAGCGGAGGAAGGGACAATGGCGATAGCAACAGAGAGAGACAAGTGAGAACAGGGAAAGGAGAGGTGAGGACATGCGTGACTTCGGTTGCATCCATCGGGCCTGGCCCGAGAGAAACGACCGATTTCTGCGTTTCCACCGGGCCTGGCTCGAACAGTGCGGTTGCATGCGCTGGGCCTGGTTGGAGGGCTCAATCAGGTAACCAAACTACGGGAAGCTGCATATGCGGAGCCTGGTGAGGGAATATGCAGCCAACCAAACACATCCTAAGTGTTCTGTGTGTCTAATCCAGCTATCCATCCTGAGTTGCAGTAGTTTAAGTGTTTTGTGCGTCTGGGATTCAGCTCTCCATCCTGAGTTGTAGTAGGTTAAGTGTTTTGTGTCTGCAATCCAGCTTTCCATCCCGAGTTGCAGTAGTTACGTGTTGTTTGTGTGGTCCAGCTCTACATCTAGAGTTGGAGTATTATTATATCATATCAATTACAATGGTGTATCCGTATTGAGATCATCAATCTGTTTTACTGTATCATCGCATCGTCATATTTTGCTACATATGATGTTGTTTAGTTGTGTTGTACAAGGCATGTCGGAGAGTCAATCGACTTATCTCTCTCCGTCGACTAGGAGAGCGACACGATCAGTTCAACCTGGTCGTCCGGCAGATCGACAATAAATTATGATTTCAGTTAGGATACACACGCAATAGGATTGGCAGGACAGAGGACAAATTCTACCCTAACCCATATAGTATATATATACCACTAGATGTAGATTCCCGTTGACAGGTTGTCTCTACGATGAGGCTCGGCACCGACGAAGTCGGTAACGGGGCCATCAACTTTCGCATTTGTGACATCAACTATATGGTGACCATGGAGGCGGCGGCTCTAGCCTTCAGCTTCGACGCCGAAGACGATGTCGCTGGCATCTTGGGACGTGGGGAGTTGGACTCCTTTTGGAGGTGGCTCTCGTTCGTGGAGAAGATGAAGCGTGGCAACATCCGCAACCCGACCATTCAAGTCTTCTATCAGTGGTAGGCAGCACGCACAGACGACAAGATCGACTCCAGCAATGTCACTGATGCGGATTTGCGGTGGCTCTACAACGTCATCGTGAGTTCGTCTCATTGCAACCCCATGTTAGTGATGGTGCGGGGTTGGATCGACAAAAGGGGCAAGAAGAGCAAGAAGTTAGCCTTTGGGGCCTATCTTCAACGTCTAGCAACCCTCGTCTGTGACAGCGACGGACCGGAAGGGCGTGACAACAGGTGGGAGTGCGTGACGGAGATCGGCGAGAATATGACTCGTGACAATATTGTCACGGGAAGTGTTCGCGTCGGCTTCCATATTGGCAGTACCAATGTAAGGCTCCCGTGTGCGGAGCTAGGAGTTTTCCTCCATCGCGAGCTGGAGGAAGGAAATTGGCTTGAGTAAGGTCTCCTGGACGGGGGCTGAGTTCTCAAAGACCACCGTGGGCGGGTTCGACAACCGGCGATATCTGCAGCAGTCGGTGGCGAGTGGGACTCCTGGAACTCACGCCAGGAGCCTCAGCTGTACCAGCCAGGGTGGAGCGACGCAGCAGGCGGTTCACTGTCCTCTGCGCCGGTCGGCGCCACCTACTTCAGTGCGGGTATCGACTACAGGTACCAAGGACGTGTACCCGTGGTGCCTCCTGTGCCCGGTGCTGACTTTTTCGTGCCCATACAGATGTACATCGACAATAATATGCACTACATCGAGCGCGTGGAGGACGCCACGTTCCATTTGAGGAACAACCATGAGGCGATGGTGGAGATGTTCGAGCGATTCAAGGCGTGATGCTATGGCTTCGATCAGCCACCGGCTTCACTTTCGTTTGAGTAGAGAGCCTAGCAGTTGGCACGCGTATCAATTTTCTGGTTTACGTTTTCTCTTATTTTTGCAATCTTTTTTTTTATTTGCTTATGTGTGTGTGAGCGGATTGAAAAACCATGCATCAGGTGTGTTTACTTTCATGTAAGTGTGTTAGTAGTAGTATTTACTTTTATGTAAGTGTGTTAGTAGTAGTTTTATTTTTATGCATGTGTATGCAAAAATCATCACCATGTATTCAAGTCTTGATCTTAATATAATGGTGACAGTTATGCTCTTTTAGGAGAATTGAATTATTTACTCTTTCTTGAAAAGTACCGATGAAGATCAAATAATATTGAGTATTGAATAAAATTTTGAACTTACACTTAATGATTATTCGGTAAATATGTTTTATGTGGAGTAATTTTGAGTACCCATGTGCTTTATTTATATTGCCCAATTTGTGATAATAACTTAGTAACAATCTTTTCATAAATAAATTTTCATGTTGTGAATTTATACTTTTCAAAATCCTTATCCACCAATGTCATATTTTGAGCAATTCTCATGAACCTTTAATTTGTAGATAAATAATAAATTGATGGTTGAGTTTGGTTAGGATTTAATTCTTTTTGTTATGAACTTTACTAAGATGGTAAATCTTTATGTATCTTTTTCTAGCTTTAAATTACTTATGTAAAAATTCAATTCCGCTGAGTATCCTACCATAAATCTAAAATATCTTGTTGAGTATCACTCCTTGAGCACATCCTATATTTTTGGCTATATTTAATTCTTGAATAAATGTTAAAGCCAGACGAATCAAATACCAACAGATGTTGGTGAAATCAGGTTGAGAGTCGATCGACGCACACCTGGCGCCGATCGGCGCAACAGAGAGCAAAATAAAAAAAGAAAAAATATATAAAAAAAGAAGAAAAAAAGGAAAAGCTCTGTTGTTTGTTAAGGGACTAGCAAAATTTTAAGTATGAGGGGATGGTATATGATATGCTTATTCTCAAAATTTATTCTAATATAGCCATGAATCATTCCAACCATGTGTAATCTGATAATGGGAGTTCTTTTTTCTTTCAAGATCAAATTTTATTTATGCACATGTCCACATATCCAAAGTGTGAGTCATTTCTTAAATTTTTCTTTCTTAATAACCATCTTGATAAAGTTTATATAATTTCAACAAAGTATAATCTCCTAGCTTTACAATATATTATTGATTTATATTTGCAATCCTTGAATTACTTCACCTAGCTACTCATATAGCTTTACACAAATATTATTTGATCATTATGATGTAGAATGTAGGTTTAGTGATTTGAAAGATGAGTTGTTGCCTTGGATTATTTGAAAGATAGATTCTTTATATCCACAACAATCTTTTAAGTGATTTACATGTGTGAAAAAGTTATAATTTATGAGTTGGACATGATTTATTGCTTTACAGAGAAACTTTAAGCTTTATGCCCATATTTGAACTATTTTGCTAAATATCAATATAAAATACACCACAATAGAACAATGTTCAACATTTACTGATTTGAGATATCTTTTATGATAGAAAGAGTATGTTCTTTAATTTTTTCTTTCTTTTACTTTACTCAAGACGAGCAAAGGTTTAAGTGTGGGGGGACTGTTGGCACTCCCCAAGTGCCCCTTTTATATGTGAACTAGCAAAGTGTACGTGCGTTGCTACGGACTTAAAAAAATAAAACACTCTTTATGATTTAAATAAAAATTATTTATACAATACAATTATTAGATATATATAATAGTATTGATATTTTTACATGAAAAATTAGATTTGTATTACAGTTGTTTCTTCTTAGTATACTATTTTATATGTCAAAAATAACAATTTTATCACATATTCTAGAAGCTTGATATAGAAGAAAAAATCCATTCACGAAGTTAAAACATAAAAGTTTTAGATCTTGTTGATATCTTTTTGAAACATATATGAATCATATTATTTGGACTATGGAGCTAGGAGATATGGGCCCGCATAGAGACCGCGCAGTTGAGTCCGAATCCGAATAAATATTTTTGCATCGCATATTTGGAAACCAAATTGGCGGGATCTGAACTTCCATTCAATACCAAAGTTGTAGAACTTTTCGAGAGCTATGAGATAGAGTCCAAGTTTGACTCATTTGAGCAACGGACGTGGAAGTTATGATTTGTAAAATTCGATACTTGATATGAAAGATACAAAACCAATTTGAATTCAATCTCTAACTTTGTGGACACGAAGTGGAAGTCGGTGTCCAATTACAAACGGACTCAAACTGAAAACAACTCGGAGGGACACCAAAATTCATGGGCGTAGACGACCGTACCTCAAATATTAAGTTGTAGAGATATTATCCCAATTAGAGCATAATTGATACTAATTTAGGCCATTTACCTATGATATTGCCTATATATCTGTATATGCATTGTTTTGGAGCTTTATTGTAGAAACAGGTAAAATTGGCGATTAAAGTGATGCTGGAGAGGACAGGAATCCTGAACCGACGAAAAGCACTAAAAAAGCCTAGTGGACCGATCGGCGCAATCCATGAGCCGATCAGCGCAAGGGTGTTTCGACCCACAGAAGTAACCGAGGCCCATTCCACATGTTTATGGAAGTTTATCTACGCAAGACACTTGAAGATATTTGCCTAGAAGATTTATGGAACTTCAAGATCTCGATGTGCAGTATAAGACTTTATCTCGAAGGAAAAGACCCACATGGCAGTTGTGTAAGATAGAGGAACCGACTCGGAGGAGAAACCAGGGAAGACACGGCTTTGTGCCGATTGGCGCAACTGCCTTATTTGCTAGAAACCGAGTCCTTTACGAGTAAAACCTCTATAAATACTTATAAACCCTAGCCGCGACCAAAGGAGAAAAGAGGACAAGGAGGTGACGGAGGTGTAACAAATCCGTGAGTTAGAGCCGCCGGGGCTTGCCCCGTTAGAATAGATGTCTAGTTGAGTTTCAAAAACCATTGGTGTTAAGAGTTGATCCGTCAAGGTAGGCCATCTCGACGCGATGAATCTTACTCTATGTATCTCAAGAATGATTGAATATGTTAATGATGGTTTTGGTGATTTGTCTATCTTGATTTTATAATCATGCATGTGCTTATTCCAATTGCTTAGTTCTAGCTTGCCAAGGGCTTGCGAGCCATTCCGAGAAGGCCGATGCCGGAAGCTTGAGGGAAAAACCGAACCCGGAGGCAGACATTGCCGAGTTTCATCGGGACGTTGAGTTTGTGCACCTGCGTCACAGACTTGCCGAGGTTGCAGTAGCCGAAGGGGCCTTCAGCTCGCGTGTGTGGAGTTCTGAGGACCGGAGAGGCTTTCCACCAAGTCAAAACAAATCACTTATCACCTTCGGCCACCCAATGCAATAAGATAAGGAAAAAGAAAAAGCAGAGTTGAGAAAATCATACCCGCTCGGCTATTAGGACATTGAGTGCAAGGGATGAACCAGCAAGCACGGAAGTCATGCGGCACGATCTGGAGCTCAACACACAAATTCGCTGGCACAGGCTCAATAGAAATGCTAGAGTCTCATCCAGCTTCAGAGCCCAATGAGATTTTGAGGCTCAAAATCTGCAGTCTATAGTTGGCCGAAGTTCCGAACGCCTTTCAGGAGCTTAGCAAGATGCATCGAGCAAAGAAGTTTGGCTAGCAAAATATGTAGAATGCATACATGTGAGTTAACCACGTCTAAGTTATTGCCGGTGCACAATATCATGGCAGTGTTGCGACCAAGGAGTCTTTCGATTCCTTGGCAACATGACGCCCAAGCGCCACCATCCGCTGCACAGCCGCTTCAGCTAGACAATGGTGGAGTGCTACGGGTCAGGTGCCGAAATAGGTAAATAAAGGTTATCGCTGTTCACTTTCGGCACCACGTCCTAGCATGCGTCACCCCTTCGGCTGACTCTAATTACACAAGCCCTCAGTCCCACATCGTTCTTCGATAAGTGTTTGTCCTTGTCACTTGATGTGCTAGGGAGGCCTTCGGTTTTCATTTCTCACAGTATAGACTTTGGAAAGTTCAAGAGCCTTAAAGTATCCCATAGCCTAAAAGCAAGGTACCCTTGGCGCGCATTGATTCGGAGGCCCATGAGCTAGTTCGAAGGACTTACGGGCTTCGAGGCCCACGTTTTGCTATGAATGGTTTGCAAGCACCGCCGAGGCTCACGACTCACCCTCACTCCGAAGGTTATGGTTTGAACTCTTCCGACGACGTCTCTGGAGAGCTTCTGATAAGCAAGGGTTCCCAAAAGTTAAGCCCTATTCTGAAATGTGTTTTAGGGAACAATCGTCTAAATTATTTACTCACCCACTCTTTGTTAGCCAGAGCACTGATGTGTGCGTCTCAAATGTTAACGCCTTCGGAAGCCACCAAAGTGGTTGTTTCCGGACCTTATAGTGCGAAACCGCCAAAATAATAATAATAATTGCCTCTATGGGAGGCATACCCTCGGGCGTGCGTTGCCCCTCCAGTTCTTGAGCAGCATGCAAGCTCCCTCGGCACCTGAACACTGCATGTCGTTTGGCATTCCAGCAAGGCCGGAGGGCACTATCGCCAAGCCCTGCTTGAGCTGATACTGCTGCTATATAGAATTTATATGCAATGACATCAGCATGACATAATCATGTTGTCACCGCAGGCTATTTCTCGCCCATGCGTAGTAGCGAACGAAGGCTGTGTAATATAAGTCGACATCCGAGACGTGACTATCCAGGCCCGATGATCTAGCGTGAACTAAACTTGCAACCCGAATGCCGAAGGTTGTGCTGTCGAAGGCCCGGGCAAGGAAGGGGCGGTAGAAAATTACCACTGAAACATCGTACCTTGTCGTCGCAACCATAGATGCCTAGAAGTTTTCAACCCGGTCTGGCCAACACTCAAACCAAGTGGGCAGCACCGAAGGGCTTTCGGCCACATCGAACTTGATGGTTTCACATGAAAGAATGACAGTTAAATTTCCCTAATACCGTACTTGGAATACGTACATGACAACTGATATGCTAGGGAAGCGGATGAGGGCAAAGCCACTCCCCTCGGCCCAGGAAGCCTAGTTACAGTAGCTTGATTGCATTGTCAAAACTCGAACACTGCAATTCTGAGAGTAGTGTCTCCGAAATCTCATAGTTTGATAAGTTATTAGCTCTACTAGTGTGTCTAAACCGAAGGTGCCCTGAGAGAAACATGCACTAAAACCATTTACACTGGACCGGAGGAGTCACTTGAGCTCTCCAGAATGAATCACGAAAACCGAAGCCAGAACATGCAGTGGAGTGCCGGAGGCTTGAATGAGCCTGGATAGAGCACCATATCCCGAGGTTTGGGAATTGTTCGGCACTTAGCGTACTCCGGAACTGTCACATCCCAAAATTTCAAAATTTGGTTTGTGATCCAACTCCACTAAACTTCAATATTTTTTATAATAGATTAAAATTTTATTTTAAATTAATTAGAGAATTATAATTTATTTTAGATAAATGTGCTATTTTCTAAATTAAATAAATTTATTTAGGTTATTATTATTATGATGTTGCATTCATGCTGGAGTAGAATTGCAGTAGGGATTTTTATTGTGTGCAAAATGTATTTGAAATTTGAGTAGAAATTATTTTAGTGTTAGAAATTAGTAGTGAAAACTAGAAAACGAAATTAGAAAAAAAGGGGAACCTCACGTGGTCTCCATGAGCCAATTTTCCTAGCCTTGGCCCAGTTTCCTTCCCCCATCCCTCCTGCCTTGGCCCAGCAGTCCGCAAGCGTTCAACCCAGCCCAGCCAGCCACGTCGTCGGGTTCTTCCTCCCTTCGTAGAGTGCTACCATAGGAAAACAGACGAGCACCACCGCCCAGCTATCGATGTGCCACCCCGTGCAATTAACCGGCTCCCCAGACCCTTCAAACGGGCGTGCTACCTTCTCCTCTTCCCATTCCACCTGTTTTCATCCATTATTATGCACTATAGAGCTCCATTGCCCATTAATGATGCCCTAGCCATTAATCCCCCAAAGAAGCTTTTCCTCTCCCTCCCACCGCCTCCACAACATATAAAACGAAGACTAGATGTCCCTTATGTTGTGTACCAACGCCCCATGCCTTCCCTCTCTTTATCCCAACCAATAGAGTCCAATTTTCTCACCATCTTCCCCTGTTCCGTCACGTCCAACAACATAGTGTCATGTTGGCATCAGCGTTCCTGGCGACCTACTCAACCAATCTACACCAAAATTCACCAGGACGTGTTCCAGGTTACCCTCTCCAACATATCCAAAGCTCACGTCCTTTGGATCCCCGAAGCAACCACTATCTTCTTCGCCATGGATGTTGCTCCCTGTCTGTTCCTCGACTGCGCGCGACATGTTAATTTTGAACCCCACTATGATCAATCCCGAGCGTTCCAAGCTGCAAATCGTGATTCATATCGTGTTCCAGGATATTAACTTCGCAATCGCAGAAGCCCTTGCTATGATCTGCTACCACGACTCCAGGAACGCATTCGGCCCGTGAACTCTCTCGACGCAACCTTGTCTGATTTCTGCTCTGCGATCTCCAGATGAGGTGGGCAAACATCAAAACTGGTTTATCAATGTCGTGTTCCAGGAAGTCCTATTCGTGCTCACAGGAGCCCTCACCGATATCAGACCTCGAGAATTCAGGAACGTGTTTGGCCCGCGAACTGTCGCTCCACAACCATGCCCTGTTTCAACCTTTCGATCTCCAAATCAGGTGAGCAAATAGCTAAACGAATTAGCCATGTGTTTCACAACACTAGTGAAGTATAGGTTCAAGTTGGAGATCTATTGATGCACCCAATCCTCGGGAACGCGCATGTCTTTGGCCGTGCTGTTCTGTTCACAGCAGCAGCTCGCCCCAGATCGCGTGCCTGGCCCAACCCGCCCGCAGCCCAGCCCCGGGCGCGCTCATTGACAGACCGACCCCACCCGGTCGTCTCCCTCCTCTCGTCTCTCTCTCTCCCCACCGTCGGGAGCTGAAACCTACGCCATCGATCCCCCTCTTCCTCATCTCTCCGGCTCCCCGAAACTGAACCCCGAGCACCGCTCACCCCTCCGCTTCCCCTTCCCCCACTCCCGGGCTGTAAACACACACCCACGCGCGTTATTGCTCGGCAATGGCCGCCGCCGCCGCTGTTAGCTCGCTGCCGACCACTGCCCTGCCCGCCGTCGCCTCTTCCTAGCCGTAGGATCCCCGATCAAGCGCCCAGATTAGAAACCCTAAAGGGGTAGGTTCATGGTCCACCATGGACCCGGGTCAAACCCCGGTCAATGACTTCTGTAGACCCGCTTCACACCTTTTAGCATTTAAATTAATTTGAGAAATTACAGGAAAATGCCAATGTTTCACCTAAGCCCCTATGCTTTGCCTTAATTAGATTTCAACCGTAATTTTTTCTATAGAACCATTATTAATTTATATTTTAGCCCCTAATATTTTTATAAATATTATTTTAGCCCAAGAATTTTATAGAAACACCCCTGGCCTTAATTTTAATTATATTTAGACCCTAAACTTGTTTCCAATTTTTTAAGCATTGTATTTTTGTAGAAAAGCCCCTGTATTTCTCCTAATTAATATTTTAACCCTATATTTTTGTAGAAAACACCCCTAAACTTATTTTAATTATATTTTAATCCTATCTTTTTACACTTTGGTCCCTAAGCTTATTATAAATTACATTTTAGTCCCTAAACTTTTTATAAACAATATTTTCATCATATTATTTTACAATTTAGTCCCTATACTTTTCTAAAATTACTTTTAGGTCCCTAAACCTATTTGTTTTTACTATTTTAACCATACGTCTTTAAACCTTCGTAACTTTTTACTCGTAACTCCGATTTAGATGATTTTTGCGCTCACGTGATCATAGAAATACGTACTATCTTTTGAGATTACTTTTATAGTACTTTATTATTATTTGTTGTACTGTTTCTTAGTTTGTTTATATGATTGTGTGCAGGTCGTGCCTATGTGACGTTAATTAGAGAACGTGTTGATCCTGGAATTGCAAGAGCGTGAATTGAAGACCTGAGCAGCAACATCCATTTTCAGGCAAGTGTCCTTGACGCATCTTGTATCTATTATAACATTTATTGAAGAATTGCATGCTTGAGTCAAATGAATAGGTACCTATTGTTAGGGTTTCCCTAGAATTGCTTTATACTTTCTCTTGTCGCCTTGAACTAGTTGGTTGGTTGGTTGTGGGTAGATAATGCTTAGGTTGCTTGTGGGATGTTGGGTTTATATTAATCTTGATTAATGAACTATGTCACTTTATGGGTGAATTAGTAATTTATGTTAGCAACATGAACTTAGGGATCTATGCAAGCTGGATGGAATGGATGTGGTGTCGTGGGCACATGGTTGGTGTTGATAGACTTGTTGTAGATCCTAGGACCAGGTTCATGGAGCGGTAACCTAGAACAACAGTACCATCACAAGGCTGCTATGGAAGAGCTTGGCTGATTAATTAGGAGTTCTCCTAGTGTCGGTGCAGCATTTGGTGAAGCGGGGAAATGGAAGTCAAGAGGACTGTCCTTGTATCCGAATGGCTCAAGAGGGGGCTCCTGGGGTGATGAGCTGCTTGTTGATGGGCTATCACTTATGGACAGGAGTGGAACCTTAGTGGCTAGCATGTACTGGAAGACCCTTTATAAAAGCCTCATAGTAATCTCCTGGCCGCATACCTAAGGAAGTGTGCTAGTGCTTGGCCGGCATGGCAACATGGAGGCTTTAGTCCACCTGGCAACAGGGAATGAAATCATGACTTGTGGGTAAAGTGGTACAAACTTTGTAGAGTATCAAACTATCATGACAGTCATGCTCACGGTCAAGAGCACCCTAGAATCCTCACAAGATTAGTTGGTTATGGGTTGTGGTTTGGAATGTTTGGAATGGTTGGGAATGGTTGCTTGGTGGATGGGATTGGACTTGGTTTGGATACTACCCTATGGATTAATAGTTGGGATGACCCCACTTAGTAATTAGGATGCATAGGAAATTAAAAGCTCATGCAATAAACCCCCTTTAAAGCCTTTCTTGTCTTTAGCCCCATGTCATCTTTTCCCCCACTTGTTGAGTATGACACGTACTCACCCTTGCTATATTCCACATTGCTGCTCAGCTACAAGAGAATGAAGGTGCAACGAATAAGATGATGGAGGAGTCTAGGCATGCGGTTTTCCGGTCGACTTTCTGTGGGAGCTCAAGAACGCCAACGCTTAGTTTATTCCGCTGTAATGTAATCTTTTTATTTTTGACCTACGGGTCGTTGTTGTAATAATATTATTGATTTAATAAAGATATTGTTCTTTTATCACAATAATTATCCTGTGTGCGACAACAAGCCTTGATAACTGGTTGTAACCTGCTGCCGAAGCTAGCACTTAACGTACGGTCTTGCAACGGTAATTGTCTATGCTTTGGAAACATATGGTCACGGAATGATGCACTTCTCCAGCCCAAAACCACAGACATGTGTGTTACTCGGGAACTTGCCCTCAGCCCTGCAGCACTCTTTTGTTACATGCGTTCTCTATCAGTTGCTACGCTAGGGAGGAGGCATACCGAAGGTAGCTCTACCTATCTAACTTGTTAATATAATATATTAGGTGTATGAGGCTGCTAAACATAAAAATAAAAATAACAATAAGAAGGGAAGATACTTTGTATTATTTTCCTTCAGACCTAACTATATCAGCTTGTCTAGTTTGTGCTCTGTTCGCAGTTATAACCAAAAGTAGGACTCCAGATTCTAGAATCTCATCCGAGAGTTCCACTCGGAACAGGCACCATGAACTGAACTATTACATCTTTCATGCAATTTCATGCTATGTATCAACTCTTATATAGTGTGTGTATGTAATTGATTACTCATGTTATACAGGGATCCAAAGCTAAGAAATATGGCCGAGGGCCTCACATTATTCATCTTTTTTTTATCATTTTCACTTCATACATGTGCATCATAAGCATGCACAATCATTCATATCATATAAGCATGCATTGTGCATACAAATACATGGTACAATAATATTAGTTATCTTCTTTTCGCTTGAATGCCAGGCAACTACGGCCTGAGTGTTGAAAGGGACGCGTCCTTTACTTTTCTTGCAAAGGCAACTACAGCCTAAGTCCAGATAACTACGGTCTGATGCTGGTCAACTACGGCCTGATGCTCCGGAAGGATATTCCTGGAATGTCGGGCACGACACTACCCGATGTCGGGCAACTACGGCCTGATGCTCCAGAAGGACATGCCCGAAAAGCCGGGGGCAATGCCTCCTGATGCCGAACAACTACGGTTCGAAGCATACCGAGGCCTGATGAGGCACTCGGCACGTATGTTTTATATGTCATGAGTTATTTTGCCTTCATAATTATTAAAGAGCTCAAGGTCACATGATATGATACATGGTACCTGAAGCTATAACTTATATAGAAAGCCCGAGGGCACTAGAGTGAGTACATGTTACCCAAAGGCATAAGCTTTTACATGTAGCCCGAAGGCCACGACTTCTAAAAAATTGTGAGTTAGGGCAAGTGCATGAGTTCTTATGGCATTTCTTATGGCATTTCTTCTAAAAAAGGGTGGCGCTTGAAGTTTGTAGACGACATGCAATGCTAGGGAGGGGTGTAATCCCTCGGCCTTGATGCAGCAATTTGTCTACCCGTGCTAGGGAGGGGTGTAAGCTCAAGGCCTTGAGATGCAACAGTAAATCCATCCACACCAGGGAGGGGGCTAACCCCTGGTTTTGCGGTATAGCTTAAGTGGTTTTTTTCATTTCCCCCCAACAACAGTCAAAAGGGAGGAGGAGTAGATATAAATATTTGCCTATTATATTTGACTGTTGTATGGGAGAAAGTGAAATTACTTACCTCTCCTTCGGACTCATCGCAGCTAACAAAAGTATATGCGTGTTCCAGAAACCATTTCTGCCAAAAGTTCAACTTTCAGGTTGGGTTCGAAATAATATATACATCAGCCACATCTTCGGCCTAGCTATCATTACCAAGAAAGATTCTCGCCTTTAGCACGACTCCAGGTTCCAAAGCAAGGATGCCTTTGGCTTAACTTTAACTCCCGAAGAGAGGCTCTCACCTTCAGACAGTTTCAAGTCTCAAGGGCTAGGCAGAAGAACCTCATAAATGTTGCTATGTACTTTTTTCTTCATGTAATATTATAGTGGAATTTGAAATAAGACATGTAATTTGATAGTTTATAGATTGGGTCTCTGAGCCATGAGGAGCTACGGGTATTATTTCATCAGTAGCCTCTCATGCCTCCAAGAGTCTATAGATGAGGGAGGACTGTTGGAGCTAGGGTTCAAGGAACCCATTGTTTCTCCTCATGGGCTCAGTTACCTCATGTTTGGCACATATAGTCTTTGGGTCCAAATTATAAGCCTAAGGACATTTATGTACTTGTACCCTCCACCAAGGGTAAAATGATGATTTGTAGCACATCGAGGGTAGAAGAGGGATTCCCCTCTTCTTCCCTTTCTATAAATACAAGACCCTAGAGGTCATGAGGGTGGTTGATTGATTCATGTCGGCTCCTTCTCTTCTTGGATAGTTGTATCCCTCCTCTAGCTTTGCCATTCCTTTAGGTTGGCATAACCCATTATATGTATGTTGGGTCTAGTAACCACAACAATGGCCTCTATCGCCACTGCAACTCCTCTGAACCCTAGGTTGGGAGTTTTGCAATCGATTCGTGATCAATCCCCCTCAGGAGATGCTTCCTTTTCTTTATATAGTCATGCTGAAGGTCCAATTGCATTGATTCTGACCCTAAGACAATGTTGGGCCTCAGTCCTACAGAATCCATCTCAATTCGGGCTTGTCCATGTGTGCCTATCGACATGAAGGCCATGCCAGTCGACACTATCTTCTAATTTTTCATATTGTAAGCTTCATGACCATTGGTGATTGGATCCCTAAGGTATGAATATTTTGGTGATAGATGACAACTATAAAATTATGGGCTAATATCTACATAATTATTGTCCAAGCAATAATTAATCTCTAAACTCTATTACAAATCATATGGATGATGGTTGCCTTGGCGATGTATGAAAATGACCACAAGCATGGAGCTTGATGAGTTTGATGGAGTCCAAGGGTTGATAGAGATGGATAAAGGCTAAGGACACGCTATGGCGCAAGTGTTGGGAACACTTGTCTAGTTTTCAGAGCTTTGAGTCCAAAGGAAACCGAACTATTAAGGGGGTCTAGATCATTTCTCTTAGGTCATGTATAGTCGGTGATGTGCATGTATTCTTAGTGAAATCATAGGCACTAGGTGACAGTGGAGAAGCCAAGAAGTTGTTCAGAGAAGCCAGGAAACAAAGTCAAGTGAGGACGAGAAGTTTCAGCTTCTAGACAGAGTGACCGGACAGAGGGGTCAGTGAAGACTGGACTATACGGTCACTAGGAGACCAGAGAGGAGTCTACGAGGAATTTGTCAAGTCTGGAAACCCTAGAGACCAGATGGTACGGTCTAGTGACCCAATGATCCGGTCAGTAGGGCTGAGGCTCGAGATAGAGAGGCAGTAGCGCCGAAATTTTTCTGTAATGGAGAGAGAAATAGACCGGACGGTCCGGTGATTGACCATACAGTCTGTTGAGATGTCAGCAGTGGGCAGAATCGTTGGAGCTAAAGATTACAGTGACCGGATAGTCCGGACAGTATGCCCAGAAAGCTGATTTCGTGGAGCAACGGCTAGCTGGAGGTTGGAAGCCTATATAACTTCGTTGTTGTTTGTATTTCTTAACTTCGTATCAAGAATATGACTATTCTTGGTACGGTGCCAAAAATAATGGTTGTCATTTGTTATGTTTTAAGAATAAAATAAATTAATCCGTAAGCGCACGGGACATCATTGTAGCATTTTACCCGGGAGTATTTCAAGGTATCGTATTTATTTTCCACAGGAAAGCTAGGCGTAAGATTATCTTAGTTTAACAAAGATATAATTGTAAGAGTTTATATCAACTGACCAATAACGGGGGTAAGGATGTTCAATAATAATATGGGGGTAGCAACACAGGAGAAATCCCCACTAGGATAAAAATAAATAAAAAGATTGATTAAGCTAGCCGGATGGGCAGCGAGTCTAAGTCTAAAATTCTTAAAAATATAACTTTCCAAATTATTCGAGTCACTTTATTAATTTTTATCTATAAATAGGTTAAATCTAGCTCTATCTACCGTGTTTGAATATTGTCTCATTTGAGTTCGATCTATTCAAATCAGTAAGGTTGCATTGGTTTTGATCTCTTACTGGGTAGATAGGGTTAGATCTGATCTGTTTATAGATAGAGTTGATAGAGTTCTATCGGGACGTTTAGCCGATAGGTTATCACGGTTCATTCGATTTTCTAGTACTTGGACTGGTTATATCATCCACTTTGATAGCCATTTGCCCCCATATTACAACAAGATAGATTTATGATTTTAAAGCATATTTGCAATACCAGATAATTAGATCTATCGACCTGACACCATCGACAGAGCAAGTCTATGCATATTTACAGTAGAACTATCGACTCTGGAACCTTACATCGATTTGGCCAGTTGCTTTATGAACACTATAGAGTTATTGACTCTGGCTTGTTGTCTCAATTCTTTATCGACATCTATGATTTTAATCTGTTCATTGAATTAAATTTTATCGATAAACCGATACAATTAGTCGATTAGTTTAATTTCTTTTATTTTCTTTATTCATGTAATAGTCTCGATTGATTTCACGAATAGTGACTATCGGCTTTCTTCATCGGCCTGTCTTGGGTCGGTGACCCATATCTTCTGACCATTCATCTCTTTATTGATTTGTACGGAAAATCGACTAGAACACTCCAATTTTTTGTATTGAGCCTACACTGGAGTTAAGCAGATCTCTCAGATCACGCATGATGATTTTCACGTCAATAGTATTATGATGATTAGATCAAGTGATCTAAGCTTTGTTTCTATGTTATTGTTAGTCGCTATGATTATCATTTATTCTTTATTTCCGTCTCATGATCTACTAGTACACGTAATTGAGATAGGAGTCTTTATGATAATATGCATGTCTAGATTACGTGTAGTTTCTCTAGCGTTTGTACCTACTGAAATTAGATTTATTATCACTAAATTGTTGTTATTTTCAATAATATGTAGTATTACTTATCAATAACTGGACTTTTGCCTATACAAAAATATTATGTTTCCATTTCAATCATATAGTTTTGCTTATCCTGATTAAGAGGACTCATTATTAAAAAATGAATAATTGCATTACTTTCATTATTCCCTGCTGTGCAGAATAATATGCACAAGCCGATCACCTAGACAAAGCATTTTTCCTTTCCAACCACTTAGTCTCTTTTGAAACCTTTCCTCTACTTCCTTCCGGTCGTTATTTCTTAATCTTCTATGATGCATAGGAATGTCAAGATAACTTAAACAAAAAGAACCCAAATCACAACCAAAAATCTGTGAATATTCCTTTTTCAGATCCTTAGCTTTCTCATAACAGAATAATTCACTCTTGTGAAAATTTATCTTGACATCCGAAAGTGTTCAAATGCACATAGTAGTAGTGTCATGTTCTTTGCCTCCTCCAGATCATTTTCCATAAAAAAATCATATCATCAGCATATTACAAAATAGAAAGGCCATTATCTACAAAATTAGGAACAATACCAAAAAGTTGACCCTCCTCCTTTGCCCTTTCAATCAACACAACAAATAGATTTATTATGATGTTGAAAAGAATGGGTGAAAGGGGATCTTCCTACCGAATGTCTTTCCTAGTCTGAAACTAATGACCTATTGAATCATTATTCTTAATTGATGTACTACCTTTAGATATCATCTATTGAATCTAAGAACACCATATGAGTGAGTGAGAAGCCTTTATTCTCAACACTTGTTATAAAAAGGGTCATTTCACTTTGTCATATCATATGGCTTCTGAAAATCCAACTAAACCACCGCACTTTCTTCTTCCTATGCAACTCGTGCTAAGTTTCATGAAAAACTACTATTCCATCATAAATCTACTTGGCACAAAAGCTGTCTGAGAAGATCTAATTACATCATTTGCTACCAAATGGAGTGCGCTTCTACAAAAAGCTTGTGGCTCGGCAAGGATGCTTAGAGTTGGAACCGCATGGCAAAACTGCACATTTATTTTTCCTTGGAATACAAAATTCAATATGGGCGAATTTTACTTTGTCCCGCCTTATCCTATTTAAGAAATCCAAGTGGGTCACTTATGTTCTGTCGAACGAGTCCTCTGGCTCAGATTTGTTCTGATCCAGAGAATTCGTCAGGGAGCAGTTGTCGAGTGGTTCAGGATGTTTGCTGAAAATGATTTTGACCTGAATTTCATGGCTAGCGTTATCTGCCTCGAGAGACGCATCATATCCTGTATTTGCTATGAATGTATTGATAGATGTTTGAAGGGAAAAGAAATGTATACATACCTTTTTATTAGAAAACGGAAGTTACTTTTTATGGCGAAAAAAGTATGTGTATTGAAAAAGACACTAGAGTTGTACTACTGATGTGTACATGTTTATGGGCTTCTGTTCTGACGAGTGACGAAAGAAATGTGTCAATCCTTATTACTCCTCCGT
The DNA here is from genome assembly GCA_032690845.1 of Eleusine coracana subsp. coracana. NCBI lineage: Eukaryota > Viridiplantae > Streptophyta > Magnoliopsida > Poales > Poaceae > Eleusine > Eleusine coracana. Next base: position 68,143,310 of record CM064420.1, on the reverse strand, counting down.
CTCATAAGAGTTGTCTTTTTTGACTTTTAGACACTATGTTTGATTATTTGTCTTATTTAAAAAATTTATATGTAAATTATATATCTTTTCTATGACTTATTTTATTATTAAAAATACTTCAGTTATGATATCTTTATTTTCAAATTCAAAAAAAAATTGAATAAAATAAAGGATCAAGATGTCTGAAAGACAAAAACAACAAGTATTTTGGGATGGATGCAGTAACGAGAAAAAGCGCAGGGGACTGCATTGACCTTGCTTTGATCGGGTCTGCGGTTCATTTATCAACTTGTAAACCGGCATGCTCGCCACAAGGAGCAAACGGCATTGGTGTCGCACTTGCACCTTCTCAAACTCTACCGCTGAACATTTCTGTATCAAGTTGAACACTTCAAGATTGCTCACATACCTACATCAGAGTAACCAACATCGCGTCGACTGATCCTGCCTTTTGATCGATGGCTCCGTCACTGCCATCAAATCGCGTACGGGCTCTCTGGCCGATAACAAACTCCGGCCGCCGGCCGGTACTTGTTCATCCACTTTCTCAAAAGCAACGCCAGAGCTCAACCGCGCCACGGCAAAAGGTTCCAAGTTGAGCACAGGCAGTCCGGCATGCTCGCCTATAAATACCGGATCAGAGACACCAGCTATCTCCATCCAATCATCTCCTTGACTCCTACAGCTCGGGAGCACACTAGCACTCCTGCAGTGCTGAACAATATGGCGAACAAGCTCTTGTCACTGGCTGTGCTCATCGTCTTTCTTGGCCTGTCGTCGAACTTGGCGGCCGGCCAAATCCTTTTTCAAGTAACATCTTTATTATCTTGGTCCTGTTATCGTCAGTAACTGATCATTGTTTTTGTACTGAAATTGAGCTTCTCATGTTCCGTCAGGGCTTCAACTGGGAGTCGTGGAAACAGAACGGAGGATGGTACAACTTGCTGATGAGCAAGGTTGAGGACATCGCCGACGCAGGCATCACCCACGTCTGGCTCCCACCGCCGTCGCACTCCGTTGCCGAGCAAGGTGCCCTGCTCGCTCTGCACTAACTTATACCACTTCATTACCTGTACAATGGCATGCCGCATACGTGTGCCAACCTGTGAGTGCACGTCTCAATCTGCCATGCGTTCATGCAGGCTACATGCCGGGTCGGCTGTACGATCTGGACGCGTCCAAGTACGGCAACGAGGCGCAGCTCAAGTCCCTGATCCAGGCGTTCCACGCCAAGGGCGTCAAGGTCATCGCCGACATCGTCATCAACCACCGTACGGCGGAGCACCAGGACAGCCGCGGCATCTACTGCATGTTCGAGGGCGGCACGCCGGACAACCGCCTCGACTGGGGCCCACACATGATCTGCCGCGACGACAGCCCGTACGCCGACGGCACGGGCAACCCCGACACCGGCGCCGACTTCGGCGGCGCTCCGGACATCGACCACCTCAACACGCGTGTCCAGCAGGAGCTCATCGGCTGGCTCAACTGGCTCAAGACGGAAATCGGATTCGACGCGTGGCGCCTTGACTTCGCCAAGGGATACTCTGCTGATGTTGCCAAGATATACATCGACAACACCGAGCCCAGCTTTGCCGTCGCCGAGATATGGACCTCGCTGGCATATGGCGGAGATGGCAAGCCCAACTACGACCAGAGCGCGCACCGGCAGGAGCTGGTGAACTGGGTGGACCGTGTGGGTCGTTCTGGCCCCGCCACGGTGTTCGACTTCACCACCAAAGGCATCCTCAATGTCGCCGTCGATGGCGAGTTGTGGAGGCTCCACGGCGCCGACGGCAAGGCGCCCGGCATGATCGGGTGGTGGCCGGCCAAGGCCGTGACCTTCATCGACAACCACGACACCGGCTCGACGCAGCACATGTGGCCCTTCCCGGCCAACAAGGTCATGCAGGGCTACGCCTACATCCTCACGCACCCGGGGAACCCATGCATCGTGAGTTAACAACTCTCTGTTTTCGGGTCTAAATTAAACTGCGCACATAGTCTTGATCAACTGAAGAAAACTTGTGACTTTTTCGCAGTTCTACGATCATTTCTTCGATTGGGGCTTGAAGAACGAGATCGCGCACCTGGCATCATCGAGTCTGACGCCGACCTTTACCTCGCCGAGATCGACGGCAAGGTCATCACAAAGCTCGGGCCAAGATACGATATTGAGCACCTCATCCCTGAAGGCTTTCAGGTCGTGGCGCACGGCGACGACTACGCCGTTTGGGAGAAAATCTGAGACAAATTTCTGCTTCCGGCACGCGCGCAGTCTCACAGATTTCACCTCTACTATTTTTTCTCAGTTAATACTTGATACGGATAGCTACCTCTATCCGAGCTTACTTATCAAACTGCTTATCCAGTCAATACAAATTAAATACTGCAAGTCCTCATCCGTAAACAAGTGATGAGAACATACTTTTGTATGATTTAATGCATAATTACATATAATAATATATTTTTTTCTGCCAGATATGAATGGTGCGATGGTTTATCTTTGTGTTTGTGCTACATGTACATATTATTAGTATGTTCACAATGTTCCATAAACACAACTCGGTGAAAGTACTAAAATATCGATATTGTATTTGTCCTAGATGTATAAATTTCATATTAAGTTTCCTCGCATAGTACACCAACAAATAGGACTTGCTAATTTTCAGTGACTGAAAGTTTAGGTAACTTTCAATCACCGCTTTGAGCCATTGGATCTAGATCCAATTTGTTTGTAATTATTATATAAATAATTCTACAAAAAAAAATCAAAACTCAAAATAACAAATAATTGATTAGAAGTTTTCAATCAACTGAAAGCTAGAAAACATGCTGACAAATTGTTGTCTGTCGAACCTCTCCTAGCACGCTGAGAAAATCGAACAAATAAGAAAACATGAGCGGATTGATGAAACATTGCATTCACTACTTCAAACCTGAACATATTTTAGATTATGATTTTTATACTACTATAACTTTCGATACAATATACTCTCCGTACAGGAACAGAAACCTCACAACAGAACTGCTGTCAGCCATCTCAGTCTTCACACAACGTGGTCCATCACAGGAGATGAGCCCGACACAACATCATCCTTTTCCACCTTTCCATCTTTGTGGAGAGGGGCCTCAAGCCCCCTATTGGTTTTTAGTAGTAAAATAACTAATTCTATGTCTAAAATTGTGATTATTTTAAAAAAAACAGAGTTATATGGTTTCTGCGTTCATGGCTACATGACGGGTACGGTACTAACTCCAACCTAGAGCCTCCTGCAAGCAGAAGGATGATCCAGGCGGCAAAAGCGATGACCTCCCTGCTGAAACAAATGAGGGCCTCGAGATCTGTCTTCTGATATCTACAATGATTTTGATCATTTTCCTTGTCCAACTGAAGGTTGGCCTGAACGACCGCAAGGGGCCCGTAGGCGCTGCTCCTGTAGTCGGACCTAGACCCGGCAGCCTGCCAGCAGACGGCGGTGCCGCAACATTTGGGGTTGCCGACGGTGCCGCAGTTCTCAGGGTGGCTGATAACATCCTTGTCGCTGTGACGGTAATAGACAATGTCGTTGATGACCTCGTGTTTCAGTCTTCACCGATGTGGTCCATCATAAGCGATGAGCCCGACACAACACTATTTTCCACCTTTCCATCTTTGTGGAGAGGGGGGCTCAAGCCCCCTTTGGATCTTTCACTATCAATATTTAAGTGTCTAATTGTTTTATATGCTTTTAGAGTTCAAATGCTCAACTTAGAGATTTACACATCTCTTTTATCAAGGCCAAGGTATGAGACCATTTTTAACGTAATCGATCTGAGAAAAAAAGTTAAATTTATTTGAACACTTTGTATTTTTTTAAGTAAAGAAAAAGAACTTCTATTTTACCTACAACTATGTATTCCATCTTTTACGATTATATATGTCTTTCTTTTGTTTTGCTTCTTAATTGAATGTTATTTTTTTCTTTGAGATTTTAAATTTAGTAGTTCTTGTCTTGTATTAATTCGATTTTCTTTTTCATTCACAAATGGTTCTTAGACATGCATGAGACTTTATATATAAAAAAATATATAGCAACAGGAGGCCTGGAAGTAGGCAGAGAAGAAAGGCCAGCAGGCCCAAAAGAAGGTGGAGAAGAAGCCCAGCAGGCCCAAAATATAGTGCCAATAGCAGTCATAGTCCAACCGTAGAACCAGCAGCAACAGATGCAGCAGCTGAAAGCCCAGAAGCGGTACTAGGTATTGTATACTTATCGTTCATCTTCGTCTTTATAGGTACAAAACTTAAGTAGTAAAATAACTAATTCTAAAGCTAAAATTGTAATTATTTTAAAAAACTGAGTCTCACGAGCAAGAAGGCTAGTCATATGGGTTCGACGTTCACGGTTGCATGGCGGGTATGGTACCAACTCCGACCTGGAGCCTCTTGTAGGCAAGAAGATGTATCTAGGTTACAAAAGCGAGGACCTCTCCGCTAAAACAAAGGAGTTCGAGATCAGTCTTTCGATGTCTGCAACAATTTTGATACTCATTTTGGTGTTGTTAAAAGTTTTCCTGTCGTGCAAGATATCATGATTCAGAACTTCCGCCATCCATCTCAATCCATCACGGGCGATGAGTCCGACGCAACACCACCCTTTTCCACCTTTCCATCTTTGTGGAGAGGGGGGCTCAAGCCCCCTATTGGATCTTCTACTATCAACATTTAAGCATATAATTGTTTTATATGCTTTTAGAGTTTAAATGTCCAACTTTAGAGATTTTCACATCTCTTTTATCAAGGCTAAGGTATGAAACCATTTAGAAAAGTTAAATTTTTTTTAACACTTTGTATTTTTTTAGTAAAAAAACTTCTATTTTACCTATAGCTATGTATTTCTTCTTTTGCCATTATGTATGTCTTTCTTTTGTTTTGCTTCTTAATTAAATATTATTTTTTTCATTGAGATTTTAAATTTAGTAGTTGTTGCCCTGTATTAATTCACTTTTTATTCATTTAAATATGAACTAAATTTGAGAAAAGGGTCCTTAGACATAAATGAGACTTTACAAAAATAGAAATACTAGTTAGTACTATTTGAAATACAAAAACAAATAAATCATATTTGCCTCTTTGAAATACTAGTTAGTACTATTTGAAATACTAGTTAGTACTATTTGAACTAAATTTGAGCAAAGGGTTCTTTGACTCTTTGTCTTATTCAAATTTCTTATGACAAATACAAAAACAAATAAATTATATTTTTTGGTAAAAAAGTTTGAGTAAGACAAAAGGTCAAAAGTGATTTAGAAAGTCAACAAATGCTTATATTTTTAGATAGAGGGAGTAGTATTGTTTAGCTGATGAAAAAAACAATCCTTGTTGCTAATAAGTGATGACGATTATTTTTTTAAAAACTAATCAGTGATGATGTTACTGGTAGGAGATAAGCTAAACTCTTTTGCGTCACCGTGTTGATGTCGACCTTCACAAGTGAGGACCACCAGCTGACCCTGACAAGACCAACACCCATGCACGTCCAAACATGTTCTAAACCTTTTAGCACCCCGACCTCCGGACGATGAGTACGCGAAAAGAACAGCTTCACAGATTAGGCGGGTCGACCTCGATCGCTACTATTAAATTCAGGTTGAGATGGATCTCATCTGTACAGGCCGGCACCACACGAGTGCTGATTTCTCTGATGTGAAGCCGTCTAGCATGATGGTCAAAAGCTCTATATTATAGACAAAGAAAAATTGTGGTCAAAGGCGACGTTGTTCGACAATCGACATGTATTATCAGCCTTCAGTCCGCTAGAGGTAAACCCAAGGTATGCTTGTTTACGGGCAAGAAATCGCACTTGTTTTCGTTTTTCTATGCTCTAAACTTGTTTAAATTTGAACACCACTCTGTTATTCGGGAAGAAAGTAAATTTCAAAAAACTAAGACATAACACAACACTATAGTTTTACAGTTGAAAATACAAGTATTTTTGTCTTATTAAAATGTGTAAAAGTAGTCAAATTTTACAGTTGTATCCATTAAAAAAAGTCATAGTTTTGTTACTGAGATCTCGTACTTGTGTTGATTAGAAAAAGAAACATTCGTGCTTAACGTGCTTTTATCTCGTGAAATCTGATAATCGCAAGATAAGAGCGCCAAACCGGACAATATAATAGTCACAACTCACAGGGTGTGGACATGAGCAGATATATTAGAATACCGTTTGTAAGCAAGGCGAGGTGACTGGATGCGCCTGTTCCCACCACGATCACAACGTGCGCCCGAGGCCAAGCCCACCGTTTAAACACCGCGTGCTTCGCGCGCGCAGCCGGCGTAGCATATAAAGCGCACCCTGAGATAAGCACCAGCAGCCTGCAGATCATCCATCATCACATCACAACGCACGAGTTGACCCAGCAGGCCAGCAGCGCCCGTGCGCATCTTTTCTTGCAACACCGACCCACAAAAGTTTAATTAAGCAGCGAACGCTGGCCATGGCGCCGAGGCTGGAGCGAGGCGGCGGGTTCATGCTCCCCAACTCCGACCAGGAGAACTCGCTCTTCCTCCGCGCGCTCATCTCCGTCGTGTCCGGCGACACCGCCGTGCCCACATTGGAGGACGTGGCCGAAACGAAGCCGCACTGCGTCGCCGCTGCGTTCTGCGCACGGTGCGGCGTGGACGGGTGCCCCGGCTGCGGCGAGCTCTTCGCCGCCGGTGACGCCGCGGCCACGACCACTACCGGATCGAGCAGCGACAGCGAGGAGGAAGGCGAGTCCGCGTGCCGTGCCGTCACTGGTGGCGTGGCCAAGCGGAGGAGGAGAACTAGGAGCACGAGAGTGAGCAAGTACAGGGGCGTGCGGCGGCGGCCGTGGGGAAAATGGGCGGCGGAGATCCGCGACCCGCACCGCGCCGTGCGCAAGTGGCTCGGCACGTTCGACACGGCCGAGGAGGCCGCGCGCGCGTACGACGTCGCCGCGGTCGGGTTCAGGGGTCACCGCACCAAGCTCAACTTCCCGGCTGATGCTTCCGCGACGGTGTCGGCTTCTTCTTCTTCTTCTTCTTCTTCTTCTTCTTCTTCTTCTTCTTCTTCTTCTTCTTCTTCTTCTTCTTCGTCCTGGGCAACGACGGTGCAGCCGGTGCCCGAGAACCTTCGAGAGAAGTGCGGGTCAAACGCGGCGTCGCCGGTGCACAACAAGGCGCAGGCCCAGGTGCTGGCCTGGCAGCAGCTGGGACGGAGGACGGTGGTGGCGAAGGACCAGGAGATCTGGGACGGGTTGAACGAGATCATGATGCAAGATGACGGCAGCTTCTGGTCAATATGACATGATCCCAGCTGCTTCGTCGTTTTTCTTTGTTCTGCAAGGTTCCACATTTTCCTTTTCTTTCTGCTGTGATTTCGATCGAATCAGGACTTACTACTGATTACTGAACAACATCTCTTCGTCTTCGTGCATGTAAAAATCTTCACGATCGAGATTGTTTCACATGAATGAAGACGTAAAAGTGATTTTTTGTTGCCTAACGACTTGTCCGCCGCTGCTTATAGTGCACTCAACAGAGAACTGTCGCTTTCATGTGATGTTACGTTTGAATTTGACCACCGTCATGACGAGGGGCGAAGATGTTTGTGGCCTAATTAAATCGAAGTCGGCGCCTCTTTCCTTTGACCTCCGGCGCTGCAACCACCTACAGCTACAGCTACTAAGTAATAAAATGAAAGTATAAAAAAGAGAGAAAGAATGTGCGTGGCCGGATCGACGTACACCGCGATCCAGACGGGTCGACAGGTTTTTCCGATCTGTCATCCTTCTTCTCTAAGGCTAAGGACAACGCGCAGCACAGCCCAAGGACCACGTGAATAGAACAGGACAGGATCCGGTATTTTATTTATTGTTAAAATACCCGAACAACGGTCTTATTGTGTCTTTGTACTAATATACACATAACGCAGTGCACTTAGCCGACTACTCTGTGGTTTCTAGAGAATGTGGGAGGCAGAATAAAAGAAGAAGATATTACTAGTAGATAGGTGAAAAAAAATGGCGAAACTTAGGCTGATAGTTTTTCCCTTTAATTTTTAGAAACTAGTTAAACTAAAAGAATATTTGAACAAGAATTTCTTTTGCTTTTAATTAGCTGAAGTGAACAGATTTTTGGTTTCTTTGAAATCGAAAAATACTCCGGTAGTTTTTAAAAAATGGGACAAGAAACTGGTTGAAAGTCGTTTCTTAAAAACTGGAATGACAAAAGAGATATAATGAATGGATAAGTTTTTTTTTTGCTCTTTATAGGACAAGTTATTCACTACATTAAGCTTCCTTTGCAAATGAGCACCACGATATTATTGAATTCTTCCCAATTTAAATCAATTTGATCTAAAACATGACAATAACTAACCATGGTGTGGCATGTAAACAAAGTAATCCACATCAACACCACGCAAGGGGATCGATGCAACGTGCCATGAATTTATTCGAGCACGCTCGGTCATTGTTGACGTGTAGTGGTTCTAGGTTCACATGGTGAAATGGAGTTCGACTACATCATCACTGATTAGTTTCTAAAAAAAATAAACGTCATCACTGATTAGCAACTAGGATTGTTCTTTTCATCAACTAAACATTAGTACTAATCATTTTTATTCTTTTTTTTCTGCAAAGTCTCATGTATGTCTTAAGGACCATTTGCTCAAATTTAATTCATCTTTAAATGAAAAAGAAAAGTGAAATAATACAGAACAACAGCTACTAAATTTAAAATCTCATTGAAAAAAATAACATTTAATTAAGAAGCAAAACAAAAGAAAGACATGCATAATTGCAAAAAAAAGGAATATTGTAGGTAAAATAGAAGTTTTTTTACTAAAAAATACAAAGTGTTCAAATAAATTTAACTTTTCTTCTCAGAGCCGGTAAAAAAATGGTCTCATACCATGACCTTGATAAAAAAGATGTGCAAATCTCTAAGTTGAATATTTGACTCTAGAAGTATATAAAACAATTACACACTTAAATGTTGATAGTGGAAGATTCAATACAGGGGCTTGAGCCCTCTCCACAAAGATGGAAATGTGGAAAAGGGTGGTGTTGTGTCATGGCCCTTGATGAACTATGTCGTGTGAAGATTGAGATGGCTGACGAAAGTTCTGAATCATTGTAGACATCGGAAGACCTATTTCGAGTCCTTCTTTCATTTCAGCGAGGAGTTCCTCGCTTTTGCCGCCTAAATATATCTGAAAGGATTTTGATGTCGCCTAGAGGGGGGTGAGTAAGCGAAACCTGTTATTTTAAAACTTAAAACAAAAATTAGTATAAAAATACAGAAATTAGTATAAAAATTAAACTGGTTAGATAACCGGTCACACCTGTTTTGACAGGGAATGCAAAAATATAAATTATTAGCTCTAACTCAAACCGACACTCGAAGTGTTGCTCTAATAGATGTTCCTTGCAGTGACGCAACCACAAAGTGCTCAAGGGCTTGGATTGATCACTAATACTCACTTAGTTCAAATCTCTCAATCCAATTCAAAGATTTTTACCAAATCACTAAAATCTTACAAAGAGGTGTTGGAGAGAGGTCAATATAGCCGTTGACATGCTCTGGAAATCAGCAGCGCACAAATTATTTTGAAAGTTATATGAGCACTCCTCATTTAGTAATTGTGTCCGTAAACAAAAAAAAAGTTTGTAAGTTACTGCGAAGGTGGGATCAAACTAATTTTTTTTCTTGTCAAGATCACCGACCACCACGACCACGAGAGAGCGCGAAAAGAACAGCTTCGCAGATTAGGTGTGCCGACCGCAGCCGGTACTATTTAATTCAACTTGATAGTTGATAGATGTATCATCATCTGATGGCTCCACCACCGCGGGCGTGCGGCGCGCCACCGCGAGTAGGGAGCCGTTGTTTAGTCAAAGGCTGGTCCAACACAAGGGCATCGACGTATTGACAGCGTACAGTTCGTTGAAAACCCGTGATGCATCGATGTATTGTCAACCAATTTGTAGCACTACTCAATTTCTGAGTCAACGGGTACGGGTGGTCCAACACGAGGGCCATGCATCGATGTATTGTCAGCGTTCAGTTCGCTAGTGGAGACAGGTCGGGCAAGAAAATCACTGGAGTTCTGTACACACTAGCCGAGCAATACCGTTTTCTGCATATTGTTTGACCATTCTAGTGAAGTACTCAGGTTATGAACCAATGTACAATACTGTACTTCTGGTGATTCCGAGCATCAACATATGCTGAATGCATGGGAGTTAATCAAGAGCCAATGACGCAGGATTGAAGTGATATAAATGTAATAAACGGAAAAAAGTTACTACTAGTGCATTAGAGAGAAGCACGAAATTAGCGTGCGTTGAACTGCCAAGCGATATGCGCCTATATCTAAGAGACTAAGATAAAATAGCGTGTGAACAACCCCTGAACTGATTATTATAAGCGTGTTTGTGTTCTGGCTGCGGGCACCTGCCTAATCATCTCGCCAGCTTGCTAAGAATCCTCGTTCCTCGGTATCTGAACGCACCCGGAACCCACCGCTCTGATAAACCGCGTGCATGGCGCGCCGGTGGCGGTGTGGGGAACGGAATCCGCACGTCGTTTGTAAGGGTATAAAAGCCACGGCGCAACACCCTGAAACATCAGTGCGGATCATTGCGAAAAGCTTTGACCTAAGCAAAGTATCAGTCGACGCCACTTTTTTGCGAAAAGGCCACGGCACAACCCACCGCCATGGTGCCGAGGCTGGAGCGCGGCGGCGGGTTCATGCTCCCCAACTCCGAGCAGGAGGACTCCCTCTTCCTCCGCGCGCTCATCTCCGTCGTGTCCGGGGACACCGCCGTGCCCACGCTGGACCTGCCGGAGACGAAGAAGCCGGAGAGTGTCGCCGCCGCTCCGGCTCCAGCTGCCGCGTGCGCGAGGTGCGGCGTGGTGGACGGGTGCCCCGGCTGCGAGTCCATTGACGCCGCGGCCACGAACACCGGGTCGAGCAGCGACAGCGAGGAGGAAGGCGAGACCCCGAACCTTGCCGCTGCCACCGGCGGCGTGGGCAAGCGGAGGAGGAGGAGAAGGAAGGCGCGGGTGAGCAAGTACAGGGGTGTGCGGCGGCGGCCGTGGGGCAAGTGGGCGGCGGAGATCCGCGACCCACACCGCGCCGTGCGGAAATGGCTCGGCACGTTCGACACGCCGGAGGAGGCCGCGCGAGCCTACGACGTCGCCGCGGTCGAGTTCCGGGGCCACCGCGCCAAGCTCAACTTCCCTGCTGCTGCTGGTGCTGCTGCACCGGCATCGTCGTCATCGGCGGCGGCGTCCGCTTTTGTGCAGCCACTGCCGCTGCCGGAGAGCCTACACGAGAAGTGCGGGTCAAACGCTGCGTCGCCAGTGCACATAGCGCAGGTGCCAGCTGGACAGCAGCAGGCAGGGACTGTACCGAAGGATCAGGAAATCTGGGACGGGTTGAACGAGATCATGATGCTAGATGACGGCAGCTTCTGGCGCATGCCATGACCACAGAAGAGCTTCGCTTTTTCTCTCTGTTCTGATTGATATTCCAGAACTTCCATTATTCCTTTGTGATTAAAGAACGAGTCCATCGAACAAGATATGCATATTCCTCGTGCCTGTAAAAATCTTCTGTCCCTCACCAGGCTTCTGTCGTTTTTCATGCAATAATTTACGTAGCTTGTTTCTATTCCGTTCAGAAACTAATTTTACACTACCTTTTCGGTTTGACCAGACTAGTTTGACCACCCAACCCACTTCATAAGATTCATGATGCATGAGCCTAAAAAACAAGTCGGACTTGCTTTGTTAAAAAGTTATTCTATGAAAACTAGCTTTGTATATAAACTAATTAAGATCACAAGATTTTTATTCGATGGTCAGATTATTTTACATTTAAAACTTTTGTTTATCTCATCTAATTTCTTATTTTACAAATAATCTCTAGCTAAAATAACCCACCTATACCCTTGACTATTAAATGAGATCTTGTGATTTAGTTAAAGTTCTTATAATTCTTATACAAAATCAGTTTTCAAAGTATACTTTGCCTGTCTTGTTCTCGCACCGGCCGACCGGCGTGGCATTTGACTACGGTATTGCACCGTGCTGCTAAAGACAGAGAAAAAAGAGAGAGAAGGAATGTACACTCCAACCATCCAAAGACAGGTGAGCGAGTCCGATCTGCTACCCTTTCTCCGTAAGAAAAGACAACGCGCAGCACCGGCCAAAATAAAGCTTTGTAGCAGACCATGTGGATCGGACTGCAATTAAGTATTTTTCTTTCTGGTAGAGACTGAAAGCCACGGAAAATTTTATTCCATTTCTTTTGGTATGTATACAATACGGTACGGGCAAAAGCAAGTGCACGTACGAGGGCGCGCGGAAAGCACGTCTCGCAGTCGCAGTCCGCGAAGCAGACGACGACATCCACCCAAAACACCAAGTTGAAGCAATCAAACCGTTAATCTGGTCGGATTGTCAATCGTAATCAGGAAGTCCCTTTGATTTTTAATTTTTGGCGAGGCTAGCACGTTGAATTTTAGAAGTAGCAGAATTGATAGGATATATAAATAGAACGCCATGAAATACTTCTCATTTGTAAAACTGGATGCATGGTAATACATTTGCATTTTGGATTGTACATATAAACTTCAGTGATGGAGTAAATTTTGGTCAAAGTGCATGCCATTTCGTTGCCGAAAACTTTCAGTGTTATATCCCAAAGAAAAAACTAAAAATTGTCAAAAAAAAAAAGAAAAAACTAAATACTAATATGAAAAAAAACGCATGCACAAAGTGACGGCCCACTATTCACAGTCCTCGCATTGGTCCAAGGCTGACGGCCCAGCTCCTCTTCTCCACTCGGCCCATCTTGCTAGGCCCCAGGCCCAGCTCACATCGATCCGCCAGCATAGGCAAGATATGTAGCAGTACTGCAGTAGCACATGTGTGGCGCTCGCAGGCGCAGTTCATCATCTCAGGCTCTCAGCGGCAGTGCTCACCGACAACCGCGCGCTGGAGCGAAGCTGCTCAAGGTGCAGGGTTCCAAGGAAATTTGTGCATACCTAAAAGAATTATCGCTGCAAACTGATTGCTGAATTAACAAATTCAGACCCAAATCGTCAGATTAACATAGCGCTAAGACCTGAGCGTTCCGATATGCTGTACCCTGTCACCGCCCTCCACATGGACCACATCACACAGCCACAGAAGCAACGGACGCCTTACGCCTCTAGCTCCATATCCAAACCACCTCCATCCAACAATACGCCTCCAAAAAAAAAAAAAAGAACGCCGAAAGGCAGGGCTGTAGCTTGGCTGGCAAACAACACGCCGGTGCGCGGCCATGGCGTCCATTGTAACAGCTGCTAACAGCAACCATGGAAGGGTCCTAAACACCTGTATCACCTCCTCCAAGCCAATCACGGCATGGAGCAGGCGCGCGTTCGCCATGCCTGCACACCACGTGCAGTCGCCGAGAGCTCGTGTTGCAGTCCGAGCTAGCAGCGACAGGGCAACTTGGTTGCCTGGACTCGACCCGCCTTCTCACCTCGACGGCACGTCGGTTATCTGACACTCTGCCGGTGTTTTTCTACAGGTGTTGTTGGTCTTTCAGTTGACAGATTGTCTGGCAATGGCATCTCTCTTGTTGCAGGCTACCTGGCGACTTCGGATTTGATCCCCTGGGGCTTGGGGAGGAACCGTCTGCCTTGAAGTGGTACGTCCAGGCAGAGCTCGTACACTGCCGGTTCGCCATGGCAGGGGTTGCTGGCATCCTTGTAACTGACGTAAGTTGTTCACCTCCTGACCATCCATGTTTTAAGGTTTTAATAAGCACCAAATCAACCAAGTAAGACATAGCCACAGTTGGGAATTCAAACATTACTTAGGCATCATTGATGCTTGCTAATATTCAGATACAAAGGTGGATGTTCTAATTGCTACTCCTATAGTTGCTACGCGTGTCAGGAACCAGCGACCTGCCAGTGTGGTTTGAAGCAGGCGCAGCAAAATACTTCGCCAACGCCACGGCACTCTTCTTTGTTCAGCTTCTCTTGATGGGGTAATTCAGCATACAACTAGAGCATTCTGTCAGTGCTAAAAGAAAAATCCAGAACTCAGAAATTTAAAATGGGATGGACTGTGAAGGCTTCACTGAAAACATGACCGAATTTCCTCCGAAAAAAACAAGACTGAATTCTTTCTATTATAACTCTGCTCCCCGACAGATTCGCTGAAACCAAGAGGTACATGGATTTCATCAACCCAGGATCACAAGCAGAGGAAGGAACATTCATAGGGCTTGAGTCTGCACTCGCTGGTTCGCGGCCAGGGTATGTGCTGAAACATAACTCACCTCATAAGTCTTTAATTTAACATACACATCATTGCATTTTGCAAACTTCAACAGCTATCCGGGGGGTCCACTGTTTAATCCACTAGGACTCGCAAGAGATATAGACAATGCACATGAGGAGAAGCTGAAAGAAATCAAGAACGGTATTTCAACTTCTTAGCTTTTTTCTGAGTAAACTTTTGCAGGATAAATATAAACATAGCAATACTTACAGTTTGCCAATGTGATTTTTTACTGTCACAGGGAGGCTGGCGATGGTAGCTATGCTTGGCTTTATTGTGCAAGCAAATGTGACTCATGTTGGCCCGATCGACAATCTTTTGACACACCTTTCAGATCCATTCAACAAAAATATCATCCACACACTCTTTTCCCCTTGAGGACTACATGTTTCCAAGTATTTGCTTTACACTTTCATGTGCCTCATATGCTACAGCACAGTGAAAATACAAATATTTCTTACAGTTTTTCATGAGTTCTCCTTACCACAAAATTCTTCATTCGTGAAAATTGAGTTCAGACAAGTGTTAGATTAAATTTATATGCTAACAATATGTATGTTTATGGGGAAAATACTCCGATTTTTGCAATTGATTCTACTACTCAGTATATTTGAATGCCTTTTTTTCCTTTTTCGTCAGGCACAAACATGACATAAAAGCAGGTGTTGCAAAAGGTGCGAAAATTATATGTCAGCACTGAACTTATACTAGACAACAAATGCAGATTTCGTCTCTTCTTTTTTTTCACGTATTGATACAAAAGTTGAGCCCGTACCTAAATACTGCAGAAACTAAAGGGTTATACTGTACATATATGATTTCAACAAAGAAAACGCACCACATCTACCATTCATTCTGATCTACTAGCTTGAGCCCCCAGCTCATATCTTCACAATGTTGTACATACGGGACAAGCTTTCCTGTATCTGTTCCCTTCCGAGCTCTGCAATCGTAGAAAGGTGGAGCATGAAAGCACGGTTCCATAGACATAACTTGCTGGCAAGGTGGATCAGGTGAAGTGCGGTTTTCAGGCTTGAACATAAGCCATGTCTTCAAACCACTCAGACCCTGGGCGACGTATCCAAAAGTTGACCACGCACTAGTTATCATAACATCAGACAAGCTTAACAGATAAATCTCTGCCCATGCTTTCATGTTATGCATTTTCCTGTCTGAATTCTGATGCTCCTCATGACTTGGTTGGTGGAAGCTAATGATTTCACCGTTCATTGTTGGGTGTTCCCAATACATGTTCTTGATTGTTTCGTAGTATCCAGAGTTCAAAGAAGTGATCAGAACAACTTTTGACCTAACATTCCCTGTTGAAACAATTGGCTGCTGAGCGTTAATATCAGGCAACAGTTTTTCCTTCAGTGTGCATGCAAGTACCTGGTCCAAGACATGCTGAAATGGGCCAGGTTCAGTATCGAAAACTCTGATCTGGATACCCAATTTTTCATCTGCTTTGGCCAGATAAGAATCATAGTACCTTGTTATCAAGCCCCAGACAACATTAGTAGGATGGAATAAGTAACGTCCCAAGTGATGGAAAACAGCATCTTTCTGAGGAAAAAGCCTTATGAGTTCTGCTTGGTATGCTGGGATCAGGAAAAGTGATGGTACAAAGTAATTGTCAGATCTTAATATCAACCATGGGATCTTCTGAAGGTACTGCTGATTATTTTCACAGAAGAAAAGCTTATCATGACCATCATAGTCATGAGCAAGATGAAGATAAAGAAAGGCAGGGCTAGGACCTTCAGAAGAACCATCAGAACGAACAACTCCAGTTTTCAGCATGTTTCCATAACTCTCAGGAGAACCAGTGCTGAAGTTCTTAAACTGTTTGATAGGAAAATCAGGTGGTAATAACCATGAAGTATCAGGGAATGGTTCACAGAAAAGATCCGCAGTTCCTTTGTCCCCATCAACAAGCAAAACTCTGTTTGTAAGGATGGCGTAGAGAAACGCCGAGGCAATGGTTAAGATCCTGTTCCCAAGACCACTATAAGCTACCCAGACCAAATAGTTGCAGTCCCCAACCTTAGTATCCTGACCAGACTTCAGCTGCTCAACAGCTTCCTTGTATGCCTCTGTATGAGGCCCACACTTCTTCTGGAGAAACTCGTGTTCCTTTAGCCTTTCCAGGAGGTACGTAGATGGTACATGGGGCGATTCTTTACGATACAATACTGACTTGTATCTACTTAGGCATGACTGTTCATCAAAACCAGGAGCTAACAACCCACCAATGAGTTTATCCTTTTTAACCTTTGGAGACACTGAAGTTCTATATGTTCCTGAACACAGCCAGAGAACAGCTCGGTATCAGAATTTTGATAGAAAAATTCGACACTGATGGAGGACAAATTGACACTTTAGTATTCTAGTCATTTGTTTGAATACAATAATGGAAGACAAATGAACATAGCATGGAGTATGGACAAGTCATGGAACACAATACACAAATGAACTAGGCGTGGCGTGACGAAAGTAATTGCCCATTCATCATAAAGACGTCAAGGCTGCCCACAACGTCGCCATCCACACAAAAGTACTCGGGGAATTCAGAAATCAGAATCATGATCAAATGGTGGTCCTTCCTAGAGCAGTGGAACTCTGAATGGAAACTGACGAGAGCACTTTCTCACCATCGCGAGGTCGGGCCTGGTGCAGGTCGCCACGGCCGGCGCCGCCACCATCGCCGCCTCCAGAAAGGAAAGAAGGATCCGCGTCGAGGAACTGGCCCCTCCTCGCCGCAGAGCCGCCAGCGACCAGCAGCAGCAGGACAGCGCACGCCACGAGCGCCGCGACCGAGAGGGGCAGCACCGCCGCCGCCGCGACCTTCCTCCCACGCGGGTGCCTTGGCGACGACGCCTCTGCGTGCGAAGGCGGCGACGACGAGCGGCGGATCCGCTCCTTGAGGCTGAGGTCCATGTGGCGGCCCCGAGCCGCGGTGCCTTCCGCGGCCCGCGGGAGCGTAGGTGGAAAGCACGAAGGCGTCCGCGAAGGTTTGGATGCGGAGCCGCGCCGCGCGGCTCAAATAGAAGAGCAGCGCAGCTTTTCGAGGCCAGGGGACAGGCAGGGGCGCGGCACATGACGGGAGCCAAACGGCACAGAGGTTTTGATGCGTTTCAGGTGACAAAAAGGTGGTTCGGACTAGTGACGACGACGTGACGGCACGGCGGGGGGAGTGGGGACTTTGGTTGCCTTTGGGCTCCGCATTGTCGATGCAAACTGGAGCACCTCAGCGTGCCAACAGCGCCAGTCAATCTGGGGGGAGTGTGTTCCTCGGCGTGGCCGTCGCGCGCGCAGGACGCACGGCTCACCGGAACCGCCGGATCTTGCGGGGCAACGCGGCTCGCCATCTTTCGGACGCATTGAATGGGCGACGTGCCTTTTTAAGACCAAGCAGCTCTGTTCGATAGCTCGATTCTCATGTGCATTTTTTGTTAGACACCTGACCCTGCATTCTTGCAAGTTATGATAACTTGTGTTGGGATAAGCATCATGATGAACAATATAAGTTCAAAAGCAAATATTGGAACAACAGTCCTGCCCAAGATATCCCAATGAGAACTAACCCTGATAGCAAATGGTCCCATCTAGACATGGTAGTATAGCTGCGGATATATCAGGAAACCTGCAGCTATAAGCACCAATTAATGACAGAAGCGTGACAATTACAGTGGCACTGTCGGCACAACACAATAGTATCCTAATTAATGACAGTAGCGTGACAATTACAGTGGCACTGTCGGCACAACACAATAGTATCCTACTTTGCGGCTCAACTCGTCTCTCTTCTTTCCCCTTTTTTAAAAAGATGGCTTCGTTCCACTTTTATGTCACTGCTGGCTATCCTTGCTCAGCTGAAGAAAAAGTTATCTTTGAATCTACCTGCACGGAAGCCAATTCGGTACTAGTAGTACAGGCAGATTCAAGATCCATGTGCTGGTTCCTGATGCCCTGTTTCTTGGGTATCCTGTTGTAAAAAAGCAATAGTTTTTCACCCTAAGCCGCACCAGAGAAATTCAATCCTTGTACGTCTGTGGATCAACAAGTTTCAATCCCCAGCTGACGTCCTCGCAGTGGCGGACATGCGGCAACATCTTCCCGGTATCCGCACCCCTCTTGAGCTTGCAGTCGTAGACCGGCGGCGAGTGGAAGCACGGCTCCATGGACACGTCCCTCCCGCACGGCGGGTCGGGCACCGCGGTGATGTTGAGCGGGCGGTACATGACCCAGGGGTTCATCCCGCCGAGCCCCTGCGCCACGTACCCGAACGTGGACCACCCGCTGGTCACCAGCGCGTCGCACAGGCTGAGCAGGTACATCTCCGCCCACGCCTTGGCCTCGTGCGACTCGGTCCCCAACTGCTGGTGCTCGTCGTGGCTCGGCTGGTGCACGCTCACGCCCTCGCCGCTCGCCGCCCCTCGCTCCCAGTACATCTCCCTGATCCGCTCCGAGTACCACGCCCGGAGCGAGGTCATCAGCACGGTGGTCTCCGCCCGGAGTGCGGTGGTGTGTTCTTCCGTGCTGCTGGTGGCAGCGGCAGGGAGGACCTCCGGGAGCAGCTTCTCCTTCCACAGGCAGGAGGTGATCTGCTGCAGGACGTGCGGCGAGTTGGCCTGCCACGCGTCGAAGGCGCGCACCTGGACGCCGAGCCGCGTCCCGGGCCGCGAGAGGTAGGCGCGGTAGTAGCGCGTGACGAGGCCCCACACGCGGTTGGTCGGGTGGAAGAGGTACCGGCCCAGGTGGTGGAACACGGCGTCGCGCTCGGGGAAGAGCGCGTCGAGCTCCTCCCGGAACGACTCGACCAGGAACAGACCCGGCGCGGTGTACAGGTCCGTGCGCATCACCAGCCACGGCACGCGCGACAGCACCCGCTGGTCGTCGCCGCAGAAGAACATCTTGTCGTCGTCGCCGTAGTCGTGGTCCAGGTGGACGTACGCGAACGCCGGCACTTGCTGCGACGACGACGGGTCCACGTCGTCGTCGTTCCGGAGCACCTTGTTCTTCAGCAAGTTGCCGTAGCTCTCGGGGGTGTCGATGCTGAAGTTGGCGTAGCCGGCGAGTGGGAAGCCGTCGCCGCGCGGGAGGAGCCACGTGGTGCCCGGGAACGGCTCGCAGAACAGCGAGTCCATGTCGTTGCTGGGGTCCACGAGGAGGACGCGGTCGGTGAGCAGCGCGTAGAGGAACGCCGACGCGGCGGCGAGGATGCGGTTGCCGAGGCCGCGGTACGAGATGGACACCAGGTACTTGCACTCCGGTGAGCCCACGACGCTCTTGCCGGCTCGCAGCTGCTGGATGGCGCGGATGTACGCGTCGGTGTTGGGTCCGCACCGTCGCTGGAGGTCCTCGTGCTTCCGCAGCTTGGCGATGAGGTGCGGGGAAGGTTGCCGGCCCGGGTTGCGGCGGTACATGGAGGACTCGTACCTGCTGCGGCATGATTTCTCGTCGAATCCGTCGGCCAGGAGGCCGCCGAGCAGTTTCTCAGGTGCGCTTCTCTCGTACGGGAAGGAACCGTGGCCGCCGGAACCTTCACAGAAAAATAGTTGTCAGAGGTCGATGACAATGGACAGAATCGCACTTTCATGTCAGGCCAGAAAGGAGGAACGGGGACGAAGGACAACGGAAATCACCTCGTTGCAGCCGGACCTTGGCGGCCGCGAACCAGACCGACGGCGCGACGCCGCCGCCGCCGGCGAAGACAAGAATCATGAAGAAGGCGACGAGCACGACGTTGACTGCCAAACTCCACCGCTTCGCCGCCTGCAGCTTCTTCTTCCGCGGCACGGGCGAGTGCTCCGGAGCCCCCTCGGCGTCCGGCCAGCCGAAGCGTACCATCGCGGCCTGGGACACGGGGAGCTCCTGCTCCGTCCCCAGCGCCGCAGCGCTCTCGACGGCGCAGACCTTGGGCTTGCGCTGCTGCATCGTTACCTCCGGCCGGTGCGTCGATGCTGAGCCTAAGCTGCGAGGTGAATCCTCTGCATCTGACAGTCACCGACCATCGCTTCTCGTAGATCAGCAGTGTAATTGTTTTTGTCGACCGATGTGTATGGGATTTGGCAATTAATCGTGAGCTGCACTCATGGACAATGCATTGCTGCCACCACTATTTTACTGATCACCGTATCACACGGAGTTACGGAGTAGTAGTACTGACCAGTTGACTCGCGTGGGCATTTAATTCTGATCAAGTAGCCTTTGCCGGTGCTACTGAGTATCTCGAGGTGGCTTTTGACTCGAGATTGGCCGTTGTGGAAATTTTGGTGAATGAACTCAAACCTAAACACTCCTTTTACGTCAGGGTGCTGCTACGCGGTGCGCATGGCCAGGGTCCAGAATCCAGAATCCAGATTAGCCCGTTGGTCATTTGTGTATCTTTTTTTTTTTTTTTAGAAAGTGATGCGATGAATATCATAACGGACCTCACCGACACTGAAGTCTTAAGGCTGCCAAACCACTACGACTCGTCAAACTGTAAGATCAAGCTGACTTAACTGATTTGAAAGGAGTTCAGCTGCCAAACATGGATCAACAAAAAGTTGAGCACAGTTATATATTAAAAAAACAGTTTTTTTCAAGACGATAAAAAAAATCAGTTAAACAGGCCGGTTCGCCTCCTCTCGCAAAGCCCATCGAGAGGCCCACTCACCTCGTACAGTTCACTCTTCTGCCCTGTCGGCTTTCACTGCCAGCAACAGTCCCGGTTAGCGTAGAGTCTTCAACCTGGGCCGCACAATACGATCTGCCGGTCGCTACGGTTTTCCGTATGAATCAGAATCGGTGACCGCGGGCGCTTGATCCCGGAAGGCGCCGAACTCCCAAGCCGTCCGCACGCCGTGGCCGCCGCCCGTCCTCGATCCTCCATGCCGCGAGCAGACCTGCGCTAGGAATTGGGAGGACTTCTCCACAATGTGATCGTGCTCACCTGGCTGTTTTATCCAATTGGCGTCTGCCAGATTAACCAGATTAATGGCGGCGAGAGCCTCGGCGACCCTGCCACAGACCGAGAAAATCACAATTTGAATTGGACGGGGAGCTTCGTTCTTGTCTCACAAAAGACAGCGCAGATGCCAAGACATGCCAAGATAATGCTCAAATAAAGCACTAATCAGAAAGGATAAAAATTCATGGACCTGTTTATCAACTATCTACACTTGGATCAAATCAGGAGAAAAAGAATACATCTATCGTTTCTGTTTTGCAAAAGAATTCTGCTAAAGTTAGAGATCAAGTGTGTCCTGACGAAAAATATATCTACAATTGAGTTTCATTTACAATCTTCAGACCCCAGCTCACATCCTCGCAGTGCCTCACGTAAGGCACTACCTTGCCCAGGTCCGCATCCCTCTTCGCCTTGCAGTCGTAGTAGGGAGCTTGATGGAAGCAAGGTTCCATGGACATAGCACGGCGGCATGGCGGGTTTGGCGTCACGTGGTTCTCCGACCTGAACATGATCCATGGCGTCACGCCGGCAAGCCCCTGAGCTGCGTACCCAAATGTTGAAAAGCCACTGGTGATCAGCACATCGGCCATGCTCAGCAGATAGATCTCAGCAAGTGCTTTCATGTTGTGCTTCTTGTTCCTGGACCTTTGGTACTCTTCATGGCTCGGCTGGTACACTTTGACAGTGGTGCCATCAACTGTTCCATGGTTATTGTACTTCTCCTGGATCTGGTCGCTGTACCAAGAGCTCAAAGAAGTAGTCAGGACAGCGATTGTTCGGTTATTCTTGGTTGAAGTGGTTGCTTCCTCTGCCATGCTGATTTCTGGCAGCAGCTTTTCATTCTGAGCACATGAAAGGATCTGATTCAAAATGTGTGGGAACGGGCCATTTCTTTGTAGGATGCCCTTGGTTTCAAATATTCTGATCTGAACTCCTACTCTTTTTTCAGCTTTAGCGAGGTAAGACCGGTAGTACTTTGTAACTGAATACCAGATATTATTTGTCGGATGAAGAAGATACCGTGCCAGGTGATGGAAAACAGTGTCCTTCTCAGGAAATAAACTGCTGAGTTCGTCTTCATAAGCAGGAATAAGAAACAATGATGGTATGAAGTACATGTCGGTCCTCATGATCAACCATGGCACACCTTGTAGAAATTGCTGGTCATCTTCACAATAGAAAAGTTTGTCATGGAAACCATAGTTACCATCAAGGTGGACGTACACATAGGGAGGCCTAGTGCCAGCCGAAGACCGGTCTGTACTGCCACCAACAACTTTGTTTTGCACCATGTTGCCATAACTCTCTGGACTACTCTGAGTAAACTCCCCGTAGTTCAGAGGAAAATCTGAGGGAACTAACCATGAAGTGTCAGGAAAGGGTTCGCAGAAAAGGTCAGCTATCTCCTTGTATCGGTCGACAAGCAAAACCCGGTTTGTAATGAGTGCATAAAGAAATGCTGAAGTGATCTCAAGCATTCGATTCCCCAGGCCAGCATGGATGGTCAGGAACAAATACTTGCAATCTGTCACATTGATGACCTGACCAGACCTCAGCTGTTCTGCGACTTTCTTGTACAATTTGGTTCCAGGACCACACTTTTTCTGCAATGCTTCTTGTTTCCTTAACCTCTCTATAAGGTATGGAGAAGGTATTCTTGCTGAACTCTTATGATAGCGTGCAAACTGATACCTGCTTCGACAAGATTTTTCATCAAACCCTTCAATCAGAAGGCCACACAAAAGTTTATCGTACTCAATATGTGGTGATGGAGATAGATCGTCAGACATATCATCTTGTATATCTGCAGGATATAAAAAGGTTCTGAGTCAGTCACCGAGTCACTGCAGCCCATGGTTTATTCATATAGAATAAGATGTGGCGATATGATGTATTTGAGTAATAGGTTAAAATGAATCAAAATGTATAGCACTGGAGCATAACATAGGGGCAGAAGCGACTAACAGAAAAAATGGCTATTTAATGATGAATTACGCAGAAGCAAGGCACGTCGCAGGTGTGTTCTTGTCCCTATTAAGCTTACTCTCAAGTTGAAAAAAAAAATTATTCAGCCCACTTGGAGATTATCATAGGCCTGCCTTTTGCAATTGAAGGGACTAGGATACAAGAAGGAAGCAATTCTTAACTGTTCCCTAGTGAAGGAGGAGTTCTTGTGCACGTTCAAGTTGGAGATGGATGCATCTGTGTATGATCTCTTGGAGCAATTTTACTTCAGATTTTATTAAAGAAGTTGAAAGCCTTTTCTTGGACTAAGACAGAGCATCATAATTTTTTGCAAGGAACAAAGAGCTTCATTACACAGAGACACAATTAAATTACCAAGTGATAGCTTGCTCGACACACAACATAAACTGCAAATTCCACATTGTGGCATGCTTTGTGAGTTTGCAAGTGCGAGCAAGCAGAGTAGCATACTTGAATTTCGCCAAAGCTACAGTCTTTTTGCACGAGCATATGAAAAACAAAATCCCTTCCATTTACTTATTGATGACAACAAAACTAAATGGTTAGATTAAATGAAATGATTCTAGTGAAAGAAAAATTGAAGGAAACTGCCATTAGCTATTAAGTACTCTCTAAAGATGAGGACCACAGCTTGCTTTCTCTATGGAAGCCCTATCAGTTAACTATTCAGAATTGGGACAACACCACATCAAATTACTACTTTATTCTGTCACAGCTTGTCACTTTGAGAAAGAGGTGACACAAAACAGAGGCTCTTACGGAATCTGCTGCTTTTCAGAGTTGGGAGAACAGTATGCTGGCAAAAGTACTAATGATCTTATAGAGTCCAATTATAATCTTCATTGAACTTTCAGATCTTGTAAGTTCCATTCCTTCCATAACAAAGCTATCACACAAATGCAAATCGAGATGATGAAATCGCCTAATTTGAAACATGACTAAGCAGCTTATAATTTGAAACCAAACAAGCAGCTAGCTTAGACAGGTGGGCCGTTTTGCTCACAACAGTTGTATGCTCAAATTGAGATTGCGAACACCCGGATAAACAAGGAAGATGCACACACACCTCGGACTTCTTCCGTCGGGGGCTCGAAATCGAAGAGCCACTCCGGCGAGGCGCCGGCTTGCCACCGCAGCAGGAAGACGAAGGCCGGGACAGCCAGGAAGCACACCACTAGAGCGGCGCGCATCATGGCCGGCGAGAGCCTGCGCGGCTTCTTCGCCTCAGCCGCCGCCGACGGCCCGGCCGCCCTCTCCGTCTCCAGCCCCTGCTGCTGCAGCGGCAGCCGCTCCTCGTCGCCCACGCCGCCCCTCCCCATCACCATGAATCTGCTCGTCTCTGTCACAAGAGCTCATAGGCAGCTGCGGCTCTTATTTTTCTATGGACATGCTGCTCGGAAGTGACGTGTCCCCTGCCGGGGGTCAAACGAGTCCAGCTCCGGACATACTCCGCGTCGGAGGCTCGGAGCAAGGCAAGCACGTTGAAAGCTACCAGTGGTAGTAAAAAAATGGATGAAGGCGTCGTGGCTTCTGCTGTGATAGTATAGGCCCCTTGACGAATTGTACAGGGTGTGTCTGCTCCATTTTCGCTTAGCCACCCCACTTGCATGAACCAGGCAACCCTGCCCACGAAGAATCGTGTATTTACCGTGTTCGGGCTGACGTATATGGCACCACTACTGCTACCTCATCTGCGTTTGGTGGGTGAATGGGTACTTATTTCCGCCGACATGCTCCAAATACATTTCTTCCGTACGAAACGTGCTAATTTGCTTTTCCATCGACTCCTTCGGCTAAGGTTTGCATGGGCGTCAGGCCAGTAGTAGTGGAGACATTTCAGATGACGTCCATAAAGGCTAAGGAGAGGACAAGCCAGACCAAACCAAGCTCGATTGTCACGGCAGCAACAAGGCCGCAAACGAACCCAAACACTTCTACAATGTCCGCACGGGTTAAAATTTCCGGAAAGTTTAATACTACGCCTCCAAACGGCCGGCTCTCTCTCTCTCTGTCTGGACATGGTTCAACTTCTTGAGGTCGCCGTCCCGCTGTCGTATGCCCAAGAGAGGAAAACGTCAAGTTCGTTTGATCTGGCAACTGGCATCCACCAAACTATTCCGTTCCATGCTCCGGGCTCCACATGCTTTGATGCTGAGCCACTATGCCCGGTAGTACATGGAAATTGCCGCATGGAAGGGCCAGCTAGCCGTGTTCGGACTCCACTCAGTTTAGGTTAATCATCATCGATTTTCTTATGACTCTACATCCAATAAGATACCAGAGTAAAGAATCGGTGGCACGACCATTTCTCTGTGATGCAAGTGCCCAGGAAAAGCCGAACAGATAAGCTACCCGCCGGAATAAAATGAAATAATCTAGAGACGGCCAAGGAATCGGCTTTGTGCTAGTTCGATCCAATCACCTTGCGCTGCGCATCTCTCGTCTCTCCAAAGGACTCCTCGAAACTTCGATGCTTTCCCGCTTCCGTGCCAAGCGCCAGCGGCGGCGGGTGAAAGGCGACGACGCGTCGAGTGCAACATCACCGTGGTCGTGCCATATGACGCTTAGTCTAAGGACGATCATCATCGATTACCCCATGATCACGGCAGTTAAGTACGAACCGCTACCACTCGCAAAAATAAAAGTTGTACGAACCGCAAGAGCGTACAAGTGTGAACAGAAAAATTGACGGTTTTATTTCTTTCCCAAAAAAAAAACGTGTGAATAGGCAGAAAAGGGGAGCGGGTGTAGTAGAGATGCGCACGCACCTTGCTCGTCGTCTCCGGCGACGGGCTCGGGGAACTCGAAGACCCACTGCGGCGAGGAGGAGGCCTGCCACTGCATCAGGAGCAGGACGGCCGGGACCGACAGCAGGCAGAGCACCAGCCCGGCGCGCGCGGACGCGCGCCATAGCCTGCTGCCGCGCTTTGCTTCCTCGACGGCGTGGAGAAGGGACGACGGCGCCGGCGCCCTCTCCGTCTCCAGGCTGCCGCGCAGAGGTTGCCGCTCCTCGTCGCCGGCCATGCCGCCGGCGCTGCTCCCGTTGGTGCCGCTTGGCCTCCCCATGACCATGGGATAGCCACCGTGTGCGAGTACTATACGCTCTCTTCCCGATGCCGCCCGCCGTGTTTGTTTTGCTCTACGGTCAACGCTGGTCTGTTCTCCGGAGCCGGAGACTGAGCGAGCCGTCAAGAAAGAAGGGCCACCCACCGCGTGGCCATTTGGCCAATCCGGTTGCAACTTGCAAGCCGAGTGGGCGAGTGGGAACCAGATCGTCGTCTCACGCACGTTTAAGACCGACGTGCGCTCGTCCATCCGCCATCGAGCGGCCATCGGTTTGGTTCCGCAGCTCGTCCGTGACCGTGACTCGGCTTGTTTCATTTGCACACAGCCTAGTTTGGCCTGACCGGTCTCAGTTCGGCCTGGTCTGAGTGGGAGGTTGGATGTTCCCACTTGCAAGCACCGTTGAACTTGCATGTTCCATCACGGATGGCAGGGAAATTCATATCGTGCATCCTGTATTATCTGTTGCACTCATGTGTTAGTGTATCTAAAAAATCTTTTCAATAAATGCAATAAATGATTTGTTAAATTGGTGAGCTTATTTGGCAACTGATTATGATACATGATAGTCACTACTCTCTCATTCTAAAATAGTTGACATTTTAGTTTCAAAAATGGAAATTAAAGAGAAGTGTAAAAAATGTGTACGCACTAAACAAATAGGAGATAGATATAGGAATATATTAAAAACATAGAAAGTTAAATGAAAAAGTGATAATAAAAATTACTAAGGATAAATAGAGTTATCTAAAGTATCAAATTGAGACGAAGTAAGTACTTATTAAATGCTTAATCGATGGTACCTAATTGAGACATCCATGTGATACAAAGTGCCTTCTCCAGTTTTTAATCCAGGAAATTAGTCGATACTTTTTTATTACTATGAGACTATATACTCGTTGTTTGTTTCATAGCAATTTTACATGCTTCCATTTCTTATTTTCAAATGCAGCTGTATGCATGGATAGCACATTTTCATCCCCTATATGACGCAAGGTCTAAGACGGAGAGGGAGAAAAGGTAATTCTTCTATTTTTTAGCAACACAATTATTGTGTTAGTTTTTTTATATACAAAAAACATGTGAGTTCCATTAGAACAATTTCTAATGGACTTGTCCCGTGTTGAGATTCCTTAGACCAGTTTCAGTGGTCCTTTTATTTGAATTTAATTAGATAACACATAAGTAAAAATGATCATATGGTAAAAAAAACTATAAAAAAGAGAAAATATTTTTTATCCTCATAAAAAGCTATGTACATCCTTTCCAACAAAGTGAAAGTCAAATGGAAGTGGACCGAGAGTCTTCTCTTTCATTCCAATCAAATCCAATCAAATATTAATGATCACCTAACAATAATTTAATATTTTAACAAATCTATATAACCATGATATAAAACTAGGCATTAAAAAATGTAATTTCATTTTATAGAATAAGGGCTAAAAACTGATATAACACTTTTAGAAAGAGTATGATAAAGAGATAAATCCTATTTGCCTCCCTTAACTATA
Source organism: Eleusine coracana subsp. coracana (assembly GCA_032690845.1). NCBI lineage: Eukaryota > Viridiplantae > Streptophyta > Magnoliopsida > Poales > Poaceae > Eleusine > Eleusine coracana. The sequence continues at coordinate 68,115,439 of CM064420.1, read as the reverse complement.
AGGAGTAGTGCACTTTGACTCCTCTATCTATAAAACCGGTTATTCCCTTTCTTAAACTGTTAAACCCGGTTTGATTTTCCTCCCTCCATGATTTTTTATAGCGGTTTTGATCGATGTGGACTTGAGGTCCCACTTGTAAGAGGCCACGTTAACATTTTTTTTCCTTTTTTCCTCCCTTCTTCTCCTTCTTCCCCAAAGTCTGAACAGGGCCTCGCCGGTGACGCCATTCCTCGACACGGCCATGGACGCTGGCGCCCCCCCCCCCCCCCCCCCCCCGCTCGGCGAGATTGCATCGAGCGCGGGCCACCTTCTTCTCCTCAAGCTATGGCAGCGGGAGGAGGACCGGCTGGGCCGCCACGCCTGTGCGCTAGACGCGTTCTACCTCTGCGCCGCCTTCCTCGTGCTCCACGACCTCTCCCTAGCGCTCCTCTTCGCCGCCTCCTCCGCGCCCGCGCTCGCCTACAGGCGGTGGTGGGCGCCGTCGTCGCGGTCCTTGGTGGCGTCGCTCACGCTCGCCGCCGCCGTGCAGATCCGTGTGTGCGCGTATTGGCGCGCTTCTGCGCGGCTGCGCAGGGAGCGCGACGACGCGCGGACGCTGTCGCACGCCGTGCAGGAGCTGCGGATGAAGGATGCTGCATTTGACCTGTCCAAGGAGCCGCAGTACGGGGTGACGACTCACGAGGGCCAAGTGCGTCGACGTGGAAGGGACGGGCGTGTGGGGCCCGCTCCGGTGGTGCCAGCAGAACATCGTCACCGCCTGCCTGCTTGCCGTCGCCGCGACGCCCTCCTCCGCCTCCTCCGGCACAGACGGGGACGATGGCAATGCCGGCGGGGTGAAGGTGTGTTCTGGTCCTCCTCTTCACACTGCTCCTGGTCCCCTTCCTCCCTTCTGTAGTCCGGCGTGGAGGAACGCCATGGGGAGGAGGAGGAACCAGCGTCGCCAACGGTAGGGGAGGGGGAGGGTACCGGCGGCAGCGGGATTAGCTTCAAGAGCTGATTGTTGTACCCGAAGAAAAAATAGGGAGAGAAAGAAAAAAAAAAGGGAAAGAAAGAAAAAATAAAAATAGTGGGTCCTACATAGAAAAAATAGGGAGAGAAAGAAAAAAAAAAGGAAAGAAAGAAAAAATAAAAATAGTGGGTCCTACATATCTGCTGACTCAGTATGAGGCACGTGTCAGATGCTGACTTGGACAGTTGACTCGATCAATACCCTGTCAAAACCAGAGCCGAGGTGAGCCGAACATAAGAGTTGTGGCTATCAGATATCCGGTTTTATAAATTAGGGATGCAGACCCTTCTATCCCATATAGTTGAGGGAGTTAAACCAGACTTTTCTCTGTGATAAAAGAGCCCACTGAAACTGATCTTATTAAGGCCTTGGCCCAATGGGTTTTATAAAACTAGCCCAATAGCCTTGCGTACCGCTTCAGCCCAATATGTCTTCGTATCACGGGAGCAGCAGAATGTTTTATCTTTTGCAATTTTGAAGCTCCGTGAACATATTTACACCGCAAAGTAATTTGAATTTTGTATAGGTTACCAATGTATTGCAACAAATGATTATAATTTTTTTTATTCTCATACTTCAAATTTGAGATGTACGTATTAAATTGGTATACGAAGTGAGTACTGCATATGACATTTCGGTGGTACCCAATTAATCACGGCAAGGAGACATGAAAATTTGCCCCCTAGGTGCTACTAAAGGCAAATGAACAGCTACTTTGAGTTCATTTGCAGATAAACTGAATCAATTACACGTTTGGATATTTAATCGAACTGATGATTGGCTGACTAATTAATCGAACAGTTTGAGACCTCTGTACACATCCTCACAGTGCCGGACATGCGGCGCCAGAGCCCCCAAGTCAGACCCCTCTGCCGCACCGCACAACCGACGAGGCGGCGCCTGAAGACACGGCTCGGCCGTTTCCGACCGAACACACGCCGGGTCAGCAGGTGCCTCCGGCGACGGAGGCCGCAGCAGCACCCACGGGCGCACGCCGGCGAGCCCGTGCGCGACGTACCCGAACGTGGACACCGCGGTCGTCACGATGCGGTCGCAGAAGGTGAGCAGGTACATCTCGGCCAGCGCCCGCTGGTTGTGGGCCCGCGCCTCCGTGTGCTGCTCCCTGTCGTGGCTCGGCTGGTGCACCTCCACGTACTCCCCCGTCGCCGTCGGGCTCGTGAAGTAGACGCCACGGATGCGCTCGTAGTAGTCCGATAGCAGCGACGTCACAAGTATCGAAGTGACCTTCTTCTTCCCGCTCCCCGACGCCGCCACGGTGTCCGCTGAGCGCGCGCTGTCGTTCTGTGCAACCTCGGGCAGCAAGCCGTTGTAGAGCTCCGCGCACCGGACGATCTGACCGTACATGTTCTCGAACGGCACGGGGAACTCCGGGAACACGCGCACCTGGAGCCCGACGCGGTCGTCGGCGCGGGCGAGGTAGGCCTCGTAGAACCTGGTCACGATGTCCCACACGTCGTCGGACGGGGTGAAGAGGTACCGCGACACGTGGTGGAACACGGCCTCCTTCTCCGGGAACATCCGCGCGAGCTCGCTCTCGTAGGCCGGCATCAGGAAAAACATGGCGGCGAAGTACACGTCGGACTTGACCACCATCCAGTTGAACTTGGCGAGCACGCGCTGGTCGGCCTCGCAGAAGGCGGCGTCCGTGTACGACTGGATGAGGTCCAGGAACACGTACGCGGGGAGCGTCTCGGCGCTGACGTTGCCGGCGGCCAGCCTCATGTTCTTGTAGCTCGTCGGCGACAGCATGGTGAACGTGCCGGCGAAGTGGGTGATCGGGAAGTCGGCGGGCAGTGTCCAGGAGCTGCCGGGGAAGGGCTCGCAGAAGAGGCCTTCGAGTTCCGGCGGCGTGTGCATGAGCAGGACGCGGTCCGTGAGGAGCGCGTAGAGGAATGTCGAGCTGAGCGAGAGCATGCGGTTGCCGAGGCCGTTGAACGGCGTCCACACCACGTACTGGCACTCGGAACGCGTGGCGTTGCGGCCAGAACGCAGGTGTTCGACGGATTCTGTGAAGAGCGGCGACCCGGGGCCGCATCGCTGATGCCGGTCCTCGTACCGTCTCAGGCGATCAACGAGGTAAGGGGATGGGCGGAACGGCGACGGGCGGCGGTAGGAAGCCAACTCGAACCGGGAACGGCAGGACTGCTCGTCGTCGACGGCCGAGGAAAGCAGTCCACCAAGGAGGCGATCTTGGTCGTGCCCAGTCGCCGGCGCGGCCATGGCGTCCGAACCTCCGTCACCTTCATCTGCACGGAGACGTGACTCTGTGGGAACTGCACGGGACAAATAAACTGATGTAAAATTTTCAAGGGAGGGAGTAATTTCAAACCATAGCGCGTGTTAATACACGCCCGTTTTCTAATGAAAAGTGGCATAAATGATCCAATGAAAACAGGTCAAAGATGATTACGCTGATCACTGCTCTAATACGTGCGCACAACTAAACAACAAAAAAGCTTTATTTGCTAAACGAAAACAACTACCTGGGTTTTGCACGAACTCGGTCCTAGACGGCGAGAACGACGCAGGCAAGCTTCCGGCACCGCCGCCGCCGCTGAAAACTAGAGCGCACAATGCCATGGTGAACAGGAACCCCACCACGACCACCACCTCCGCCCGGGCCGGCGCGTGCCATCGCGGTCGGCACCACCACGCCATCTCGCTGCCCACGGACTCCCCGCCGCCGATCACCATCGTCGTGTGCGCTCCTGGCGGCGTTCGCGCCCTCGTCGCGGCGTCCATCGGAGCTGATGAGCACCTGCCCTTCCGTAACGCCGACGCTTCTCGGTTCAATACGCCGATGACCTGGGGACCAAATAACTAGTAGAATGCATCGGGGGTGCAGAAATGCACATGCGCCATTGCCAATTCATCGTTAGGAAACTACCTTCGAGACGCCGGTTGCAGTCAAACGGCTCGGCATCCTCATTACATGGTGCAGCAGGGCGGCAGCGTAGCGTAACCCAAGGCAATTAATTCACCTATGAGATTAGAAAACGAGATAGTACCTGTAGGGATCGGAACTGATGCTGCATTTCGGTTGCTTCTGCGCCTCCTTTCCACTCTGCGACCAGCGCGAGAAATGTCGCATTGGATCAAAATGGAAAGTAATCCCTGCCGGAACGAAGTCGCACGCATGTCAGGTACGATGACAATGCTGTCATGGACGCACTTCGTATTTGCACCTGCTTACCTTGATTAGCATATGGGCTGCCGTGGGCGGAGAGGAAACGACCGACCGGGTCCGGTCGCTGATGAGACGCATGAACCTCTGCGGCTCAGTAATCACCAGAGATAGATAACTACTAGCGTGTTGTTGTCATTCAAAATTAGTAACTACTACATGAAAGTGAATTGCGTGCGGTCACGCAGAGCAAAATTAGTAACTAGTACAAGAAAGTGACTATGAAAAGTAACGCTAGCAGCGTGCAAGTGTACGTATGTGTATGTCCGAAGAAGTACTATGAAGAAAGAATTTGAACATATCTTCTTCGTAAAGAATGCGTAGAGTGTGGAAAATGAAAAAGACATCCTTGAAATTTCCATGTGTACAAGTAGGTAACGAGAACGAATACAACGAATCTCCAAAGAAATGCCTAATTACTACACGTACTCCACTACGTACGTGCGCGATCCAGAAGTCGGGATTGCAACAAACTCTCCACTGAAAGTAGCAAGTACTTAGCTATCGAACAACTTGAGACCAAACCCGACGTCCTCGCAGTGCCGGACGTACGGTTTCACGGCCGCCGCGTCGACCTCCTTCTTGGCCCTGCACGAAAGTATGGGCGGCGAGTGCAGGCACGGCTCGACGGACGTGGACCTCACGCACGCCACCTCGGACACCTCCTTGTTCCAGTCTGGGCGGAGCAGGATCCACGGCTTCACGCCCGCGAAGCTGTACGCGACGTACCCGAACGTGGACCACGCGCTCATTGTGATCTTGTCGCTGTAGCTGAGCAGGTAGATCTCGGCCAGCGCCTTCTGGTTGTGCTCGTTGGACGTGTACTGCTGCTGCTCCTCGTGGCTGGGCTGGTACACCGCCACGATCTCCCCTGTCTTGGTCGGGTTCTCGTAATACATGCCTCGGATCTTCTCGTAGTAGCCCGAGTACAGCGACGCGATCAGCACGGCCTTCACCTTCCCCGATTCAGTTGTCAAGTTCGCCGCCGGCTCGCCGAGCTCCGGCAACAGATTCTGCTCCCTGATGCACCGCACGAGCTGGTCGTACATGTTCTCGAACTTGATCGGCTTCTCCGGGAAGATCCTGATCTGGAACCCGATCTTCTCGTCCGCTCTGGCGAGGTACGCCTCGTAATATCTCCTGATGATCCCCCACACTCTGTTGGTCGGGTGGAAGAGGTACCGGCCGAGGTGGTGGAACACGGACTCCTTGTGCGGGAACATTTTGGCGAGCTCCGCCTCGAACACGGGCGTCATGAACAGCGCCGGCGCGAAGTAGCTGTCGGACTTGAGCAGCATCCAGTTGAACTTGCTCAGCACCGTCTGGTCCTCGTCGCAGAACACGTTGTCCGACAGCTTCAGCCGGAACTGCTCCACGTGGAGGTACACGTACGGCGGCAGCGACGACGCCCGCACGCTGCTCGGGTCGTCGTTGCGGACGCCGCCGTTCTTGAGCATGTTGACGTAGCTCTCGGGCGCGCCGATGTTGAGACTGTACGGGTTGTTGTGCGGGAAGTCGCCGGGCAGCACCCACGAGCTGCCGGGGAACGGCTCGCAGAAGAGGCCCTCCTGCTCGGCCGCGACGTGCATGAGGAGGACCCGGTCGGTGAGGAGCGCGTAGAGGAAGGTGGAGGCGATGGTGAGCATCCGGTTGCCGAGGCCGTTGCAGGGGAACCACACCACGTACTTGCACTCGGCGTTGTCCACGTTGCGCCCGGCCTTGAGCTGCTTGATGGCCCGGCGGTACCGCTTCGTGCCCGGCCCGCACTTCTTGTGGTAGGCCTCGTACTTCCGCAGCTTCTGCACCAGGTAGGGGGAAAGCGGGAATGGGGAAGGCTTCCGGTACAGGTTGGATTTGTAGCGGCTCTGACAGGAGGATTCGTCGAATGCTGCAGAGAGTAGTCCACCGAGAAGCTTGTCCTGGGACAGAGTCGGGGTGGTTGATGCAGATACGTTCTTGGGGGTAACAGTTCCTGTAGCAAAAAGGTAACTGAATGAATTCTCATATCTCATGGTTAAGTTTTAAAAAGACAGAGAAAATCAGCACGCTATCACTGCAAAGATAAGAAATTAAATAGCCAAATGTGAGGCTGAGGCCACATGCTCTAAACGCATTTCTGCAAAGTTTATCGCTCTTCGGTCCTGGTGAAAGTTGTCTGAGCAGAGTACAGAGGGGTCGAAGGGGAAAGGGAAAAATATACAGTAAAAAGAAAGACTGCAGGCAAGATTAAGAGAATGTTAAGACGCTGAGCGTCATCTCTAAAGCTAGGGACCACTCAAGTACTAAATAGTACTGGCCACGTACCCATGCCACCGACAAGCTACCCTTTCCGAGGAAGCATAGATGAGGTAGGACAAGATCCGGCAATGATGCGCCACCGTGATGGCACCGGGGTTCCTGAAACAACTCGCCATGGGCACAGCAGGGTTGCCTCTGTATCAACCAAGCTCACTGCTCAAGCACACGGCACATGGGTTCGATCTGATCCCAGTACGAGCATTCCCAGAAATTTGTTTGGATGAGAAGCAGATCCACGATAGGACTATAGGAGCCCAGAACTGGATTACCGGTGCTCTCACAAAGAATTTAAGTGATGTAGTAACTACGCGGCGGCCTGCTTGGCCATGAGAGTAATAATGCCAGTGTAGCAAGTTTTAGTGCCAGCGAATGAACGATGACGTCGTCAAGAACTGGACGCTTTAGCCACCTCCTGATAAGACGCCAATCTGCAGTCCACCGCAAGGACCGGTAAAGGCGCAAGATTGCTTACGACCGCAGCTGCTTGTTCATAGGCCAACCTCATGCAAGAATTGGAGCTCGAAACGCGAGAGTTCCGCCGCATGCTACCGGTCAACTAACTAGTTCTTCACAAGCCGAAACAGAGCGCATGCAGAGTAGAGGAGGCTTACTTTGAGGCGTTGTGCTGCCGGCGCCGGCATCGACGTGCTTAGTGCCGGCCGGAGAGGACGGGAAGGAGCTGCTGCCCCAGCGACCACCGAAGACGATGAAGAGGAGCGGCAGCGTGAGGAGGAAGCCGACCAGCACCAATTTCGGCCGGACGCCAGAGCCGCGCCACCCGGCTCGCTTCTTGTCGTCGTCGCCGTCGGCCGGAGCCCGAGGGCTCCGCGCCCACTTCACGTCCATCTCTCCCTCTCCAACTCTTCGCTGCTCCGCCTCACGATTCCCTCTGCCTCTTAACCTCTCGTTTTGACCCGGCTTTGCTTGTGCCGGCTTCTCTTCTCCTCCTCCTTGGAGGTTGCCTTGCTTGGAGCCGGTCAACCGGTTGGAAGCTACGGGGGACTAGAAATGGAGCGAGAGCGAGTGATGACGACGTGCGCCCGATCATACATACACAGAAAGGACTGTTCCCTTGTTGGTTTCTGCAACGCACACTTATTCTATTGTTCTCTCACCATCATTTGCGAGTACTTAACTGTTGGTCGTTCCAGTTGTTAGCTTCCAGTGATCGTTATTGATTAGCTAGTTTGTGGGGGCACCATGAGAGCAATTTGTTTAGTACCTGCCCATTTTCTTACCTAAAATCTACTTTTACGGCTATTCTCTCCGTCCAATGTTCATCCGTTGACTCCTCTTTCCTTCCGTGTATTACCGATCTCCATTTCCGATCCAGGAGGCCATGCCCAGACGTGAACTCGAGTTTCTTCCTCCAGTACCTCACATGGCCTCGCTAGTTTGTGATGTCCTAGAATTATCAATTGTTTTATGCAAGATTGCACAGGGGCGGCTTTCCAACGACATGTGGTCTGATTCTTCTGCGAAGGTAAACTTCGTTTTCATTGGATTGGGACATTGGATCAGTACTATTATTGGAGGCTACTTATTGAACCGTGGTAGGTGGGTGGAGTACTAGAAAAATGGACGTCTGAATTCTTCAACGCCAACACCAACGAGGCGCGAAAATGACACAACAGACCCGCTGCTGATGTACACAGTATCTGCCCTGTACTTCCCATCCTTTCAATAATGTTGAATCCCCCTTGATTTTCTTTCTGTTTTCTGGCTTCATATTCATATATGGCCTGATCTGATTTCCCAAGCTAATGCCTGCAAAAGTTTCATATTAAACACAACTGATGTGCGCTAGAGTCTCAAAACTCATTATTTCTTCAACACGTTTGCGTGGGGCTTGCGGTTGGATGTCCTAGTTTTGTTGTGTCATTTTCACTCTGCGAGGTGTCCAGCATACGGTCATTGCACTTGCACAATCACAAGTGCAGCCCAAGTGCGGAGAACTGTCACTAGAAGCGTTTGGATTTTCTGCTCCGGTAGGCTTAGTTCCACGCAATGTTTAAACAAAATGGACTCCTGTGATGCAGACTCCCCCATCTTATTAGTTGACGAGATAGCTTTCTAGTTATAGCCATAGCGAGGAGTCTCCTGACGTGGATTACTGACAAATGAATCCAAGGAACCATGTGCACGGTTCTGCATCATTGCTCTTCCTCGCGAAACAATTCGACAGATACATGGACAAGAGAAACGTCGGTTTCCAACCATGAACCAACAAGTAAAGCACACATTATTAACTAATAAGGACACTAGTTACGTCAACAAAAAGAAAAGTTCCAAGGATGTTAGCTAGGAATGGAAGCCGTCAACAGAGGCGCAACTACACGCGAACCGGCGGTGTCCACCAACAAATCCACGGTACGAATTTCTCGTGCATATATTCTCCCGGATCCGCCACCAACAAATCCATGCAATGTAAGGCATCGTGTCCCGTCGGCGAGGCGGTGCGCCGAGCATAACTGCAAAGCACGCGTTGCACGCCGAGGGGAGCTCGCTCGCTATCCATCCGTGACCCGAGACGTGGCCGCGGACGGAGCCGCGCACATCGGCCACGCCCAGCTTTCACTGCTCGGTCACGGGCGGCGTGGCGCAACCGCATCATACTAGTACGTACGGCCTGCCGCCCAGTTTTTGTTGGATAAAAAATATGGCTTGCCGCTTGGCTTATGCCAACATCGTTGTGCGGGTATCAGAGAAACCAGGGGATGGGTCATCGCGTCGGTGATCACTGGCTCCAATAGATTTTGCCGGGAGCGATCAATGCAGAGACCGTGCCGCGTGGCGAGGGAAGCCGGACAACCTCGGCGGCAGCCGGCATGGGCGCCATGGCTCTCGGGCGGGCAGCCCGTTCACGGTCCATCTGGCAACGTCACAAGCCCAGACAAAAAGCCCGCTAGTCTAAAACAGCGATTCAACATGTGGCGGGCCATCAGACGTATACTGGACTGTACCCGTAACAGTTTTAAATGGCCCCATGTGTTCCCTAGATTTTTTTTTGGCAATGTTCACAAGCCCAGGAAAAGCCCACGAATCATTGAGGAACGCTGATGTTTTTTTTTCATATTTTTTAAGTTGATGATTTATTACTTAATGTTTTGATTTTTTATAAGATTATCTGTATAATTAATTATAAATCATTGAATTTAGATTCGTCGATTCAAAGGATGATTAAAAGTTGTCCAACTTTCAGTCAGCTGGAAATTAGCAAGTCCTTTTATTTTTTCCTTTTCTTCTCGGGAAGATTAATCTGCACAGCTGTTGTCCAGCTTGCTTTTCTGTGTGGCTGTACCTTTAGATCTCTATCATTGATCCATATATATCATGATTTTGGAAGAAAAAAATCGATACATATCATTGAAAGGATTGCATATTACATGGGATCTACTGACGAAGAGTGCCTTACGGGACAAACTACACGCAACACACACCCAACTGAAAAATATGCAGTTCGTTCTCCAGATTCCAAGTCAACACAAGGATCACGAAAGCAAGGCCAGGCATCATCTATCTCATCATGCCGTGCGGCATGGCCGGCGCACCCATCACGGCGCCGCCGGCAACGCCTCGTCTCTGCCGGTCCATATTGGCATCCCAACCTTTTTCAGGCAGAAACACGATCCGTCAGCAATAAAAAGGTTTTGCTCGCGTTGAAGAAGCAAGTGATGAGAAATCAGGCACTTACCGATCCCCAGGTCGAAGCCGCGATTCTTGAGCTCGCGGTACTCCTGGCAAAGTGCCAGGTGCTCGCAGCAGCAGTGCACCAGGAAGTCGGGGCACTCCCCCTCGTCCAGGTCGTACTGCGCCCTCAACTTGGACCGGTACAGGCACGAATACAAGCACCCCATCCCCGTCGACGCGCAGATCAGCGTATACAACATTCCGCTCGCAATACATGCTGCCAAATCGCAGTTTTTGCAGCAGTGAATCCGTCAATATCTTCGATGTGTTCCGGAACGCACGAGGAAGCTGAAAGGAGAAAGAAGACTTACAGCAAGTGCCTCTATCGACGATGTCAGCGATCTGCCCGAACGTGATGCAGGGGCACATGCATGTGATGAGACCTGGCGTCCGTGCAGCGAAGAAACGGATGTAAGATTCAATCGTCATAGGGAGACATTGCTCTGAACTTTGAGAAGAAGAAAAAGGAGAACAGACTTACAGTTCCCCGGGTCGTCCATACAGTGGAAAAGGCCAGTCGACCATGTCCTCAGCCCGGCACCGGCGGGGCGCGCAGGATTCATGATGATCCCGTGCTGCTGGTACGCTGCCGGCGGCGGCGCCGTTGGCGGAGGTCCGGCATCGTACTTGTTATACGCGTCAGGAGGAGCCGCGGGATACATTGCTTCGGGGGCGGGGTGAATTCAATCTTTAGTTTATGCGAGTGGTACCGCGAAAGGCAGGACCCGGTTCTTCTTTTAAGGATTCTCTAGGGAGCCAGGCGCGACTCTTTGACTTGCGTGCTCCAACAAGTCGCGTATAAAATGCACGATGATTGATGCTTCCTCCTCTTGGTCTTGGATACTTGTGATAGTTACAACCAACGCTGCACTTCATTTACAGATATATGCAAAAGAATGCCGTGTTAGGCTCGCTTATTTTCAATGGAGAAAAAAGAACATGTGCACTCTATCAATCTTGGTGAAGAAAAAACTAAGGTTGCTTACCCAACAGTCATATTATTCTAGTATACAATATGATTGACAAGGTTGACATATCAAGAGAAGCTAAGTACTGATGAAATTCCGCACAAGTATATGACTATTTCAAGAAGGACCATAATCGGGATAGTAGAACAGTAGAACAAATGAAAAAGTTGATGCATGACTAGTACTCTAACGCGTTGAGTCGTTGTTAAGGCCCACCCACATGATTGAGATAATCAGAATCCGGGCACAGAAATCAGGAACTGACGTTAAGGAGTGACCAAATCCTTAGACTATACTATAAATTTTTCCTCTAAAAGAAATATTCTATCCTGATCAGCAAAATTCTTTCCTCTATAATAACTTTTACTGCACCCGTTACACTCTATCTTATCCTCTATATTAACTACCATATATTATTATATTCAACTATTTTCAATTACTCTAAAATCCAATGCAACAAAAAGCAAATTAGCAACAAAGCAGTGGGCCCCGTGTCATTTTGCCTTTACCGTGCGATGGGCAGCTACGCTTCATATAGCGTCTCTGAAGCGATACGGTGGGATAGCGTACTGCATAGCGCACCCCGCTGCAGCTCCGATTCCTCTAAAATGATCCTGCAGTGAGGCGTCGTGGAGCCCGGTGCACACAGCCTTATTTCCATGCTCATTTTACTAGTGCAAGGAGGGGCAGAAGGGGGGAGGTGCTATGTGGAGCTGAGTCTATTCCTTGCTCATTGGTTTCCTCGGCCTTGAAGACGGCTACAGACATCACATGGAAAACCATTGGAGGTCCAATAGTCAATTGTCTATTCCTTGCAGTATGGTACGGATGGTTGCTTCTGCATTAAGATAGCATCAGCTCAGGATTAATTAGCATAAATTCCTGACTAACCCTTACCGCCTAATGGCTAAGTTCAACCATAAGCGTGGTTACTTCTCAGAAGCAACATAACCGTTGAGAATCTGTGAGCTGTCTGTCGCTGTTACGTTCAATCCCCTCTAGAAACATAGCACGGGTTAGTCGGTTACACAATATATTCAACAGTGTTGGCATGTAGACCAACGGAGCACAAGGAAGCAACAGCCAACAGGACCAGTGCATGCTTGCGCAGCAATTGTAGAAACCAAGTTAGCCAACCGTTCAAAGGCATCCGATTTGCAATCCCTGCATCCCAGCCACGAACTCTAAAGCACGTCTTGTTCCAAGGAACGAATCTCAACCATCTGTCAAAGAGGCAAAGCCTTCTCCAAGGATCAGCCCCATAATCACATCCTCTGCCTAACAATGAACATGAGAATTCCACGCCCCGTGTCGTCCTCGTCCGTGACCGGCGTGCCGCTCGTACCAAACGTGCGGCAACCAAACTGCGAAACTCCGGCGCCTTCCGGCCTAACTTCACAGACCGGGAGACAGTATATAAAGCGGTGTGGTCACGGTCACATTGATACTGGATATCTGTATATCACCGTATCAAGGCAGACGAACACGAACGTGCCGCGAAGAGAGCAGCGCAGGAATGGCTTTCATGCGGTACTCGCCTGTGAGGTCGCTGCCGCAAGGGGAGGTGACGGTGGAGGAGTTCAGGGCGTGGCTGAGCCAGTTCGACGCGGACGGCAACGGCCGGATCTGCCGCGAGGAGCTGGAGCAGGCGCTGCGCAGCCTCAACCTGTGGTTCGCGTGGTGGAAAGCAAGGGAGGCGATGCGCGCGGCCGACGTCAATCGCAACGGCGTGGTGGACGACGACGAGATGGCCAGGCTGTACGCCTTCGCGCACAAGCACCTTCACGTCAAGATGAGCGAGCTCGAGGAGCAGTAGAAGGGCTCGATTAGTGCTAAGCTGTAAATAAATTCGAGTGAAGTGTAAACATCGTTTGTGTATACATGTTTGTGAAGTTTGATATCGTTATTAGTTCGTGAGTTTGTTGTCATGTGTTTCCTGAATGCAAGGTCTGATAAAACAGAGGTAGTGATACTATCTATATTTTTCATTACATAATAAGTAGCATGCGGTCCAAAGCTTATGCGTCCTTATAGATTTTCATGTTTCAGTATCATCGTCTCATCGAGTGTGGTAGAAGAGCATCGATAGGCAACGGTAGAGTTTGCAACCGGCCGTGCATTCGTAGTACTGTTAATTTCATTATAATTTCAAAATTTCTGGCGGGCCAAGTTGGATCGCGATTATTCTCCGCGATCCAATTTTGGGTGGATCTGGGCCAACTTGGATCTCCGCGACCCAATATTTGGTGGGCCTAAGCCTAGTTGGATCGCAACTTGGTTACGTCGGTCGTCCTAGGCGTTGTTTGGCCCGGTCCCCCCGCTTTCTCTCTCCCCCCGCATCTTCCCCTGCAAGCTTCCGTCTTCCCCCCATTCGTGCCGCCAAATTTTCGCAGCGCCTCCACTCGAAATCGTCCACCTCAAATCGAACCCGCCTCTCCACTTTCTAGTCCCCAATGCGAAACAGCAATCGAAGTTTCCAGAGGCCACTTCATCCGTTCCCAATTCCACTGCTTCACTTAGGAGGCGAGGCGATGCCCTCGAGGAGCAAGTACAACCGCCTCGGCAGCGATGGCGAGGAGGAGGAGGAGGGGATCGTCGCTGTCTCCTCTGACACGGATGAGTCTGAGTCGGAGGCGGACCACGCGGCGGGGGTGGACGACGACGACGAATACGTGGAGAGCAGCGACGCGGGCGACGGCGACGATGTGGAGGAAGGAGGCAACAGCGACAGTGGCGAGGGTGGTGACGGGGATGGCAAAACCGACGGCGGGCGGCCACTTCGGGGCGGGCGACGCGGCGTGGCAGCGCCAGATGAGGAGAGGAAATCGCAGAATGTGGACGCTCTCGTCAGGTATCCAACACGACCATTTCGGCCTGCTAGATTAGTGGATTTTGTCTAAGGCAGATGCGGCTTCGAGCTGGGTTGCTGTACCCATTGACGTATTATGGCGGATTCCTAGGGTTTAAACATGCGTGGATCTAGATTTAGTTTTCGGCGAGAGTTTTTGTATGGACGCCTTAAGAGGAACTTTGTGAGTTTCTGATGAGAATTCATCATTCAGCGTCCTTTACAATTGACTAATTAAGCCCACAACATGTTGGGAACGTTTGAGTCAGACACCTTCAAGTTTAGCTTAAGAGTTCCATAATATAAGTCTGACAGAATGGCATGTTCGGAGTTGGTATACTAATTGGATTTGAAGCTTCGAATTATTCGCTTTTGAAGCACTTGCTTCCACGAGTTCTTCTAATTATCTGAGAGACGGACAGTGCATAAGGAGCATAACATTGAAAACTAATTGAATTGGCAACCACTTTGCATGTTAAACATATGCCTTCTGTTAGTGTTACCTTTTAGATTATTTGATGGATGGAGTGGATAATACCAGTACAGGATACCAATTACCAAATTGTGAAGTTCATGGATCTAACTTCATAGCTCAGTACACAGCAACATAAACACTGGTGCCCTGGTCGCACATCACATACTGTAGTTTTGCATGTACATCGGGTTGCTCAGTGCCTCAGTGATGTATTTTGCATGCACATTGGATGCTCTGCCTTCATAGTTAAGTGAATTAGCGACCACTTTGCATGTTTACATATGCCTTCTGTTACTTTTTAGATTATTTGATGAATGGAACGGGTAATACCAGTACAGGATACCAATTGTGAAGGCTGTGGATTTAACACTGTTGTGCTGGTTGTACATTACATAGTATAGTTTTGCATGCACATCGAGTTGCTCAGTGGTATGTTTTGCATACACATTGCTTTTTAGATTATTTGATGAATGGAACGGGTAATACCAGTACAGGATACCAATTGTGAAGGCTGTGGATTTAACACTGTTGTGCTGGTTGTACATTACATAGTATAGTTTTGCATGCACATCGAGTTGCTCAGTGGTATGTTTTGCATACACATTGCTTTTTAGATTATTTGATGAATGGAACGGGTAATACCAGTACAGGATACCAATTGTGAAGGCTGTGGATTTAACACTGTTGTGCTGGTTGTACATTACATAGTATAGTTTTGCATGCACATCGAGTTGCTCAGTGGTATGTTTTGCATACACATTGGATGCCCCGCGTCCATAGTGTTATAGATAAACCTATCAGCCATCTCTTGGTAGGCCTAGAAATCACGTGAGCCATTGGAATCGAGAAATCACGTGAACCATTGGAATCCAGAAATTTGACTTGTATTTGCTTAGTTAACTCGAGCAACTGGAACAGTATTGGTGCCAATGAAAATGGTTTTGACCTGATTGACTTTAGATTAACAAGCATATTTTGTTGTCTTGATCAACTATATTAATTTTTTTCTTTTTCTGTTTTATGTCAGGGGGAACCTGGTTGTAAGAAGGCAGCCACTTATTCCACGTATTCTTTCAGTTTCTGATGCAGCAGCTATAGCTCGAAAACCATTCAAACCACCATGCCAAAATGGATATAGTGAGAATAATGATCAGCTTGCTCGGCGCCTTTCAGCTCGTAAAAGATTTGTTCCATGGGGTTCAATGCAGGCGTTTGCAGTTGTACACAGCATTCCACAATCACCTGCCATTGTTACCGATAATTCCTTACAGAAGGAGGAACCTCTACCGCCTGGCATAGAACCATTGATTTTGTGGCAACGTGATGATTGTGATAAGGAGAATAGCAATTTTGCTATGATTGAAGTTGATCACTTGCTTGTACGTTACCTCAGGCCCCATCAGAGGTATTATGAAAATCTGCTCGTATTTCACTGATTTTTTTCACACAATTGATGTTGCAAGTTTTATCTATGTGTACATAACATATTGCTAGTCTGTTGCTATGCTTGTCATTTGAGGCTAATGCCCTGATGTGCAGAGATACACTTTCTTTTTCTTTCTAAAAACAACTCTCTGTCTTTTTTTTTTGTGTGGCAACAGTAGGATGATAGGTATGGTTTAGTTTAGGCCCCCTTGGATCTCTTTACATGCTTTCATTCTAATGCAGGGAAGGAGTTCAGTTTATGTTTGATTGTGTCTCTGGGTCATTGAGTGATGATGGCATCTCTGGTTGCATTTTAGCTGATGATATGGGGTAAGAAGTCCCTCATATGATTTAATACTCATATAAATCTGTAATGCTTATGTGTTTTAACCATTTATCAGATCATATAAATCTGTAATGCTTATGTGTTTTAACCATTTATCAGATCACTGTGATACAAAGCTATGTTTAACCTTACCTTGTACTTGTCCAGATTGGGGAAGACATTGCAGTCAATAACTTTACTATATACCCTTCTTTGTCAAGGATTTGATGGTAAGCCAATGGTTAAAAGGGCTGTCATTGTAACCCCTACAAGCCTAGTTAGCAACTGGGAGTCTGAGATAAGTAAGTGGTTAAAAGGAAAAGTGCAGCTGCTTGCCCTCTGTGAAAGCACACGCGCTGATGTTCTTTCTGGAGTAGAAAGTTTTTTAAAACCCTTGAGCCGCCTTCAGGTTTTCTTTTGTCTACTCATTATTTTTTAGTATTCACAATCACAATGCTATACTAATTGAAAACCAAGCACCAAGTTCATAACAATGATGGTCAAAGATATATGTTTGCTATGAATTGCCTTCAGGTACTCATCATATCCTATGAGACCTTCCGCATGCATTCTTCAAAATTTGAGAGACCAGGTAGCTGTGACCTTCTCATATGCGACGAGGCCCACAGGCTGAAAAATGATCAGACACTAACAAATAAGGTTTATGTCATTTATGCATACCTTGTTTGCACTAGGATCTCTCTATTTTTGTTTTGCTGGGAGCACCTAAAACATTTAATTTGTAGGCCTTGGCTTCCCTTCCTTGTACACGACGCATCCTCTTGTCAGGGACCCCAATGCAGGTTTCCCTTTTTCCCCCTCATTGTCCCCTTCCCCTCCTGGACCCACCCTTAATTTTTAACTTTGAGCTTTGGCATATTTAATTTTTTATGTGGGTAAATGCAGAATGATCTTGAAGAATTCTTTTCAATGGTAAATTTCACAAATCCAGGAGTTCTAGGAGACGCTTCATATTTCCGCCGATATTATGAAGTAAACACAGAGATTAATGCAAATCTGTTTGTATGCTAATTCCTGATTTGTTTATCTATGGTTAAATTTGTTTAGAGGAAGAGTTGACTAGATTTGTTGTTTGCTTTGTTTATTTACTTGTGCATCTTTGTTCATGTGAGATGCCCGTAACTTTTTTCTGTTATCCTTTGCCCTGTATTTACTTTTGTATTATTCACCTCTAAATGAAGGCACCGATCATTTGTGGGAGAGAGCCTAATGCAAGTGCAGAGGAAAAGAAGTTGGGATCTGAGAGATCTGCAGAGCTAAGTGCAAAAGTAAATCAGGCAAGTATTTTCTCGCTGGTGAAATTTATCCACACTACAGAATCTTTTACTGTGTTTATAATTGCTCCCTGATGCCATCTTCAGCCATTAGGGTTGTCTTAATGTATTTCCTTTTTACTTTGTGCTAGCCAGATACTAATTTATTTGTGATGTTTTCTCTTTCATATTCAGTTTATATTGAGACGGACAAATGCTTTGTTATCCAATCATCTACCTCCAAAGGTATGCTGATTTGTTGGTTTAAACATTCATGGGGTTTCTCTGTTGTGTAAGTTTGACTGATGTGTTTATAGTGCTTTTAATTGAAAATAAACTACATGTTTCCTATTTATTTATTATAAGATGTTTTGTCAAACTTTTTGTCCAGATATCCATTTCTACAGGAAATGCTTATCATCCTTGCATAACATTGCTTCTGTGTAGATTGTCGAAGTTGTGTGCTGCAAGCTAACTCCTTTGCAGACGACACTGTACAACCACTTCATACATTCAAAAAATGTGAGGATCGAAGTTTAGATTGCTAAGAGTCTCAAACTGTCAAACAATTTAGTCAAGTACATTTTACAGTGTTACACAGTTGGAATAACAACGTTCTATTGTTGATCCTTTCAGGTTAAACGCTTGATATCTGAAGAAGCAAAGCAATCCAAAATTCTGGCATATATTACCGCCCTTAAAAAGTTATGCAACCATCCAAAGGTAAATAATTTTTAATGTCACTTGGAGTGTACCTCATTAGTTATCAATGGCCCATCTTACATCCTTCAATGAGTGCCATACAAAGAGATCTAATTTCTCTATATGCCATTGGTAAAACTTCTAATCCCTAACATGCCATCAATGTGCCGCATAAAAGGGATTTTGGATTTAAACAGTGCCATACAAGCCCCCCCCCCCCTCTCCCCAATCATAGGAAAAAGGCCTTTGAAGGATGAATTTACATAGGTTGTTATAGGAGGTAAACAAGAACAAATCCTTTCCTTGATGATTGGTTATGTAATTTACTTCAGTCTTGTTATCTAACATCTTTCTCTTGGCCCTTGACCTTTTACTGTGTATATGTTCTTTTGATAATTTATAAAATAAATCCATAGAAGCCTCCCCTGCTGTTTTGGTGAAAAAACAATTCTTAGAACTTCTTGTCAAGCCTGATTTGTCCTCTAGAGTTAACTTCTGGTGTTCTGTATTTGATACTGGAATTCTTTGAATCTCCAGGCAAGCCTATGGATTATTAAACTTTTTCCACGAATCTTGGCCCTGTACAGATCATTAGTATGGAAGAGATCATGATATAAGATCTAACAGTTCAGGGTCATGTTTGATCACATTAACTTTGTTTCTAGCCGTTCTGGATTCTCTGATTTCACGTTTTTTTTTTGTTTTTAAGTATAATCCATGACATCCTTGATGATGTGTTATCTTCATATTGCAGCTGATATATGATACAATAAAAAACAACAGTTCAGGTGGGTCTGGTTTTGTTGACTGTCTACGCTTTTTTCCACCAGAACTGTTTTCGGGAAGGTATTTCACACTTCTCTACCTATCTTCTCAATATGCTAAACCAGCTTATAAGTGCTGTCCTTTTAAAGATCTGGATCATGGACTGGTGGAGGAGGAATGTGGGTAGAGCTATCTGGAAAAATGCATGTGTTGGCAAGATTACTAGGGCACCTCCGTCAAAAAACTGATGACCGTATTGTCCTTGTATCAAATTATACTCAGGTCAGGTATTAATGATACATTTTATGTTGTCAGAAATTTTATTTGATGCACAAAATTCATATCTTAAGGGCCTTGGAGAAACACAATTTTGTACTTTTGAGGTAACAGTAAAAGTATACTATAACTGTTGAGTGTTTTCTGTCAGATGTACTGAATGTAAGTCAATATTTTTGTTACCTGGATAATTCTCTATGCTCCCCTCTGCTATAGTGTTTAGTAGCTACATGAACCAAATGGCAGCTAACTTCTTCAACACAAACTATTAAAGAATAAAGACTATTAAATACTTCTGGAAAACAAAACTGGAAGGTGGTAAAACGTTTTAGTGCTGAAATCTTGATTGCCTTTACTATCACGTTTATGATCACACTAAATAATTACTGCATGAAAAAAAATAGAATTGAATAGTATTCGTTTTAAGCGGCAAAGCTATAAACAATTGGTCTAATTTCACACAATTTCTATCTGTGGCTGCACCAAGACCCTGGTTGGGTATGCCTCCTTGGGACCAGAATATTGTACTGTGAGTTGAAGGATAAATAAATATTATAAAATAGTACTGCCTTACACTCTAGTTTTGGATGTATGTTTGGTTTCCTTATGTAGTTGTCGAAAGTGACAGATTCTAAAGTGATTATTTGCGAAGGCACTCACAGTGCGGTGGCAAGTCCACCGGCTGACAGGGTGCCCACCCGGGGTTCGAGCCTGTGGTGCCGCACCACATTTGTGGAAATTGTGCCCACCTCCCGGTTAGGCTTCGGTGGGTCCCTTCTTAATACAAAGTTAGTGGGATGTCTCTCCCACTAATCTAGTTTTTTTTTTCTAAAGTGATTATTTCTGAACATTCTTGTCTCTGCACATCTTTAGAAGATATACCTCCCTATGTTGCAATGCTTTTAAGTTGCATGTAAGACCTTGCTTTTGTTCATGAGGATAGTATAGCACCTCACGTAACTATTTTGCATTTGGATACCCTCACAGTTGGAAATGACTATCATTGCCGTTCTTTCTGTGAATTCAGACATTAGATCTATTTGTGCAATTATGCTGGGAAAGAAGATACCCATATGTTAGACTTGATGGGGCGACATCCATTAGTAAAAGGCAAAAGCTGGTGAACCAATTCAATGATTTATCTAGGGTATGCAAAAAAGTAAAATCAGCCCTGTATTCTGAAGAACTGTTACAGCCTTCTATTATATCTGATTTTTTCCTTAACGAAATGAAAATTATGTATTTGGCAGGATGAGTTCGTATTTTTACTAAGTAGCAAGGCAGGTGGTTGTGGGCTTAATTTGGTTGGTGGAAATCGCCTTATTCTCTTTGACCCTGATTGGAACCCAGCCAATGATAAGCAGGTATAGTACAGGCATTCTATTTTAATCATCTGAAGGTTCTCTTTACTTTGTCTGGTTAAGTTCTCTCATCTACTGTCATCTGGAAAGGCTGCTGCTAGAGTATGGAGAGATGGACAGAAAAAAAGAGTCTACATTTATAGGTTCTTAAGCACTGGAACCATTGAAGAGAAGGTTGCCAATACTTGTATTTTTTGCTTACCCTTCTACATTCTTTTCCACTACCCAGTGAAGGGATGATGAGTCCTAAATTGTTTATGCTGCTAATTCTGTAGGTATATCAGCGTCAAATGTCAAAAGAAGGCCTCCAAAAGGTCATTCAGCAGGAGCAAACAGATAATAAAATGCAGGTTCAAGTATTTGGAGTGAATTATGCTTCTATTTAATCCTTTGTAAGTGCCAAACTGCCAAATATATTGATTTATCATCATACTTTTACAGGGAAGCTCTCTTTCGACAGAAGACCTGCGTGATCTTTTTACTTTTCATGAACAAGTCAGGTTAGTTTTGTTCTCCTGAATAGTGTGCGTCTATCTTTTTCTTCATTTTGTTACTAGTAGGAAAAATCATTAGCAAGTCCAATCTGATTAATTCTATGTGGCTATTGGTTTCTAGTGCGTATTTTTGGTTAATAATTATCATCAAGTCATGCTGAACTTATTGTAGTCAAACCAATCATTCACATTTGTCGAACTTAAGAATGTCCAACCTTGCATTGTGTAAAATGTATGGCGTTATTTGTTGGTAAAATATATTTAGCAAAATAGCTCATTATCATACCTTCAATTGGGTTTACTTGACATTTAGGACAGTGATCAAATAACTACTGGAGGGATTATGTCATTAGACTATCAATGGCCATGGATAAAATCTTTGAGAACAATACCATTTGTTAACTTGCTATTTAAACAAAGCAGACTCCTTGACAGTTCTGCAGCTAATCTTTGATACCCTGCTAAAACAAAGCAGACTCCTTGACAGTTCTGCAGCTAATCTTTGATACCCTGCTAAACAATTTTCTGAAGTTTGTGAATGGGTCTCTGTATTCGCCAGTCACCACTGTTATAATGCAGTACCATACTACCTTAGTTGATATAAATGATGTATCGTACTGCCTAGTACATACTACATACCTGTATTTGCTGATGTCATTTAAATGACATACCTTGCTACCTCAGTACCTCGTTTGATACTTTGCATTATGTTGTTGCTTACCTTCATTTGATCTCACAGGTCTGAGATACATGAAAATTTGAAATGTAGCCGCTGTAAAAAGGATGGTGATTTGCTTTTAGATGGCAATGGTTTTGATTCAGCAGCCATTGAACATGATGCTTCAGCGCCAAGAGCAGAAGATTATATTGATATTGGTGGGTTTGGAGAGATATCTGGATGTTTGAACAGAATGAATAGGTCCCATCATCAGGTAGTTTAGACGGCACCTGTTTGCTTAAAATCTAACTCTGCAGTAGCTCTGAATTAAATCTCAAATTTCATGTCCTGTTTCCATTTCCAACCTTTTCAGATTGGAAAACCTTCTGAAGAGGATCTAGGAAGTTGGGGCCATCATTGTGATCCATCAACCGTACCTGATAGTATCCTCCAGTCTTCTGCTGGTGAAGAGGTAGTTCCCTAAGACCCCCAGTGCATCTTATTTGTTTGGTTATTTTGGTCTTGTTTGTTTTAGGATCTGTACGTCTCAGCCTACTTTTCCCTTATAAGTTATCAAGGTATGTCTGGTTCAACCCTGAGCCAGACAGCTGAGGCCAGACAGCAAATCTGACCGCAGGTGCTAAAAATCGAATGCCTGGACGTGCTGCCTGGGTCAGGCAGCTTCGCCAGGGCTGCAATCAATTTCAGTTGCTATTTCTTCCACTAGACTCGATCCACTTGTCCATATGATGCTTCATTAGATTAGATAAAAACGAAACCAATATTAGGGAGCTAGTATGCTGTGCATAAGAACTAGACACCTACATTCTAAATCAAGAGGACTCAAATCTTTATGTGGTGGAGGTGATCACCCACACCTCCCACAATCTGAGATTTAGATGAAGGGTGAGAACTTGAGCTCTGAACAATTATCGTGTTCAATCTGTTCTCTTGCAAAATAAACCTTTGAAATATACTAGATATGCATGGCCTGTGTGGCTTGTGCTCTGCATAGTTTATATCAACTTGGTTTAGAAGACAGCAAGAACTGACTAACAAAGCATATTTGCATCTTGCAGGTTTCTTTTGTTTTCACCAATCAAGTTGATGGGAAACTAGTTCCAATTGAATCTGTAGCACGATCAGCAACTCATGAATCAAATGGAATAGCAGCTACTGGAGAAAAAGGAGTCGGGAAAATCGATTCTCCTAGCAAACCTGGAAGGCAGTCTTTACTTGGAAAGAATTTAAAGATGATGGGATTTAATTTAAAGAATTCATCTCTGAAATATCCAACAAAGTCCAGAACGATATCACCAACTTGCTTGCAAGGGTTGAAGAAAAACTCCCCCTCTTTAGATCATCAACCTCAAACTAAAAAGCTTCATGTTGCTTCTGATATTTCTGATGATGATTTTGTTTGAGAAACACCAGAATTCAGATCTCTCTATATAGTGGCATCTGTTGGTGTGCTGTCTGTTGGCTGTTGCATGAATGCTGACATCAGCTTTGTAAATACTACATTCAAGTTGGTGAGTTAACTAGTCTGAAGGAATTCTCTGATATGCTTGCATCACCTTGCAGAATGTGTCGTACATACGCTTACTAAAAATAAAAGGTTATTAGTTTTCTTAGTGCTAATCAACCTCTTCAATTTTGTGAAATCTGACAAATATTGATCATAACATTATCAACTGAGATCTGACATAGTTATTGGTCACTTGTAGTTCAAATTAGAAGGTCCAGAAGAACAATCCATGTAGCATATTGGCGTAGACGGTATGATCTTCCTTCTTCTACTGTGGTGTGCTGTGGGTTATTTTTTTCAATTATCTGATAGTGTAAGAAGCTCTGTCTATTTTGAAAAATCAAAATGTACTTTCTTACTCTAAACTCCTGATGGACCATAATGAAGATCTTTTAATTATAGACTACATTATTGGTGCATTGTTTCCTACTTTTTTATTTAATAATTATATTATATTACTACATACATTTCCACATGGCTTGGGGATTACCCCTGATGTCCACAGTTCAGCATATAGCCGGTAGCAAAATAATGGTTTTGGAAAAAGCGAGATCTGCCCCAAGGACAGGAGACCAACTAGTAGATTTAAGCATGCCGTTCCGACAAAGAACTAGAACAGCCACTTGGATCATATGCTTTCACCTCCAGCTGTCCTATATTAAATCCTTTCCATGTGGGTGGCAGTCAGCCACTCTTTAGTTGGTGTAAAGCTTGACGCTTGCACTATTCCACTCACCCCATTGGCATAGTCAAATCAAATAGTCCTGGCGATCCAGCTCATCTAGGATTCATGGTAAATGGAAGTGATGAATATTTAATTCTTACATCATGCTGAAGTATGCTGCATTACACTGCGATTATTTTTTACAATCACGTATCAGCATATACTTGTTGTTGGTATGTTCATAATAGAGTTTTGGGCATTCCTGTCACATAGATGAGATTTGTACCCTCAGATATCTGTAGAATAGAAGGTAGGAGTCGGTCACATTGAGCCTGGTCTTCAGTCCCCACCCCTCACATGTGCAGTCACTAAAGTTAAATACGTTACTGAAAGTAAAGAATTATGCTGTTCATGTGCTCACATGGGTGTGCTCTAGATCTTAAGAGCTTTGGCTAAAATTGTCGGTTTGACCATTATATGGTATTTGAGGTTTCATGTGACTTGAACTTGTGAGTCTCTCACTGCATCAAGGTTAAATTTCATTTACTTGAGATTTTTTTGAACTTCTGATTAATGGTTACAAAATGGACCCAAATATAATGGAAAACTCCCTAAAAGGGTCATATGATTACTCTATTTGACATGTTTTTCTTGCCTGATTAAGCTCATATTCTGAATATTCACTGGAACAGAAAGGACAATATATCATTATATAGTTGGGTAACTCAACCTTATGGTCTATTTGCTGTATAATGCATTAAAAACATGTATGTTTAACACATAATTATTTACAGACTGGTAGTTTGACCACTCATCCAAAAGACCAGGGCTTCTTTTTTATTCCATAATTGACTCAGAACTTAATACTTTGTAAGTCATAACTAAAGCTGAGGGATAGAAATGTTTGTTCTACAAAACTTAAGTCTGTCCCGTTCTCCTGATTTCTCTGGACAACATGAATTCACTTCTTTAAGATTGGAGTCATGCTGTGTTCAGTATACTTTTCAGAACTATGTTTGGTGGACCTTGGTGCTAGATTTTTCTGAGAGTGTATGTCACTAGATTAAATATATGAAAAGGGATTTGGTTTACTTTATCTTCCTGCTGATCAATTTTCCATTTAGGCAATACCAGGTTTCAGTTGTTGCCATGTTTTCCTATGTGACTATATGAGGTGGAATCATGGAAACAAATTAGTTATTGTCCTATTTCCTATAGGGGCACTATTGTGATTTATTACAAATAGGATCACAATATTATGGAACAAGAACTCTTTGACTGGTCTGTTGTCACTTGAAGGAGGCCAAGGCCTCATGCCCTCATTATCGTTGCCTGGTCATGGTGGTGGAACAAAATTGAGGATTCTTGGGGATCACATGGTCTTATTCCGAGAGGTCGATGTCACCAGCTCACACTGGCTAATAACAATTCAATCAATTACCGGTCAAAGATGATTTTGGCACCAACCGTCTCTCCTTGTTTGTGCTTAGCTGATTGCGGGATTCCAGAGCCAGGCCTCTATTTGTGATTCCTCTTGTTCATTTAACCAAAGCTGCGTGATTGAAAACTTCAAATTCATATGTCATAATTTGTGTCTCCCTTCTAACTTTAACAAATTAATTAGATTTAACTGGCATTGGCATGACCAGGCTTTTTTCTTCCATACACTATTCTTCACGAATCTATAACCCACCCCTTATTATTACATCACAATCAAGTGTCTGAATACAAATTGTCATCTCGTGTATAGAAGTTTGTCATATAAACTACCTGTCCTACTGTGAGGACGGTCACCTTGTCTGATTCTTAGCTTGCATTTTGTACTTGATCGCAGGTTACCCTGCATTTAGAGCTGAGTCGCTTTCTTCTTGAACAGCATATTTGTTCACTTCTAATGACGGTCGCTTTCTGGGCTCACCTGGTATGCTCTTCCCAGGTTGTCAGCAGTAGAAGCTGGTCCCTAAACCATGGCAAGAAAGGTACCACCGGCCTACAC
The DNA here is from genome assembly GCA_032690845.1 of Eleusine coracana subsp. coracana. Lineage (NCBI taxonomy): Eukaryota > Viridiplantae > Streptophyta > Magnoliopsida > Poales > Poaceae > Eleusine > Eleusine coracana. Next base: position 68,089,478 of record CM064420.1, on the reverse strand, counting down.
CCTTGCACCGTCGGCGGTTGGACCGTACGGCTTTCTTGGTCCCTTGGTATTCGGTTGATGAACGATGCCTTCAATCCTCCTGTCTTGCATTCCTTTGAACAGCACCCCTGGTATGATTTCGTTTGCGTGGTGGATCATGATGTGTTCAAGGAGGAAAGCGACTGTTGTCTAGGCCTTGGAGCCTTGCTAACCTCCCCTGCAATTATGGATTGATGCTTGTACTCCACCTTTGGAAATGCAGAAAAGGTTAGCTTCTTGGTTTATACGACTCAATTATCAGGCGTTGATCATAAACGCTAATAATAGCCTTGGTGCTACTATAGCGAACAAAATCTAGACACGACGATTGTATCAATTCAACGTAGGCCCTTTAGTATTATGACCCGTACTGGATACTGATTATTCTCATCCTAAAAATCGGGGAGTTAGGCCTGATAGGCAGTGGTATACAAGAAACAAGGGTCCTACATATTTGGAAAAAGCTTCATGCACAATTTATTTGCACACCTGTATTTTAGGAGCAGACATGGTCTGTAAACCAAGCAACCATCACCTAGTTAATTTAACCCATTAGATCTTCGGTATAGAAATGGGTTGGATGTATAATAACAATACTAAATATTGACTGGTTATTTTTTAGAATCAGCTTCTAATTGTTTCTTAACATACGTTCTAGTGGTGACTTTTGTTGGATATACTAATTTTACACTTGTACTGCTTATGCTTTTGCGTTGTAGTTCAAAAATGTATGTGCATGACAATTTGAAACTTCAACCCGTATTGTGACAGCAGTCTGTTATTTTATTTTGCATAAACTTATTTTGGAATTCTTCTAGAACACGATAATTTAAGGAGAGTTGATGTTGAAAACACTAAAGGGGAGAAATCAAGATAATTCTGGTAATACGGCCAATACGTGTAATTTTGATATGAAAATATAAAAAAAGCATAGAATTTATACATTACAGGATGAGAAATGTTGGTAGTTGTGGTATTATTTTATTTTTCCCGTCGACCAGTTCTAGTTCTGCCTGATGGGAGAAGTATACGATGGCGCGTTAAATAAAAAGGCAGAACAACAGTCAGTACTGTACTTCAGTAGATTCTGAACAAACACCATTCCGAGTGAGAACTACAGCTCATGGTGCCGGAACCACGTGCGTAACTACTGAGAGGCAGTACCAAAATTCAATCTATCCAACCACCAAGTTGGTTTATAGAACGTACCTTCATAATACCGTCGATGAACATGAACATGCACCGAGTACCGGACAAATATAGTTTGACCATAGTCAAACCAATGCCCAGCATTTGCCACCTGTCGAAGCAATTCTTCGCTTTTTTATAAGAAGAAAATAATTGTTTCTGACACCGACGCTCTCGATTCTTCTCCCATGAGCTCCGCACGTACGTCCATGCATCAGATCCGTATCGATCATCGAGACGTGTGATCCATCCCCTCGAGATTGCATATCCTCAACCCAACCTTCTTATCCCAATGCGGAAAGAATAGAAAAGTCAGTCGTTGGTTTGGGAACGATTCCATGGTTCTCGTGCTATATATCACCGTGAAACGCAGAACCCAACATTTCTCTAGACAACTGATTACTCTGTCGTCTTTCTATAGCAAGTGCGTTCAATCTTTAGCAACTCTGCAAATTTTCATCCGGGAAGACGACGAAAGTGTTTGCACAGGATCAACAGCATCAGTTGCTTGTCTTGATATTCTACTATTCTATAAGATGCGGAAACATTGTCAGTAATTCACCGGGAAAAAGGTACAAACTCACATTCTGCGTTGCACCTCAATCATCGCCATTTACTCTAGGCGGTGTTAAACAATTGCATCGCCCATCTGCCAGAGCGCTCCAGGCCACGCAATTCGATTCTTCCCTTGTATAAACCATCGACACTGCAGCCAAGCGCCAAAACAGTGACCGCCCATCGGTACACCGTTTCTACTCGCACACCACCACTACCACCACCTTTTAAAAGCCCCTTGCACTGCACGCGTAGGATCGTTCAGCTCAAGGTGGAGAGAAGGAGATATCACACGAGAGGGAGCAGCAGCAGCGGACGAGGAGACGCGACGCGATGGCGTGCATCAATATGTACAACCCGGACGGCGCCGCGGGGTTCGGCGGCGGGCCGCAGCCGCCTGCGGCCCTGGGCCCGCGCATCTCCTTCTCCAGCGACTTCGCCGTGGAGCCGCCGCCGCCGGTACAGAACCGGGCGATGAGCCTGCGGTGCCAGGAGGAGGACATCAACTTCGAGTTCTCGGTGGGCAGCCGCCCCATGATGGCCGCCGACCAGCTCTTCTCCAAGGGCAGGATCCTGCCCCTCAAGGATGGCGCCGCCTTCGCCGCCCGCCCGCCCACCACGCTCCGCGACGAGCTCCGCGGCGACGACGACGACGAGAGGAGCTCGGCCAAGGCGTCCAGCCGGTGGAAGGAGATGCTCGGCCTGCGGAAGGCGCTCTGCGTGGGCGGCATCGGCGCGGCCAGGAAGCAGAGCGACAAGGGCATCGTCGACGCCGACATGGGCACCGACACAGCCACGTCCAATCAGGTTGGTTTGGTACCTTCTCCTCTACCTTCATGCGACCGTCCTAGTTGATCGTTGAACGATATCTTGTCTCATTATCACAGTTATTAATTTGTTTGATTCACTGCAGGAGCTATGATGATGAGGTGGCCGATGGGAGGAGAGAGGCATATGAGATTCGAAGTCACATCCTCCACATGATGAAGCTTCTGTCCTCCGTCCACATGCATGGACCTGATAATACTGTCGACCAACCTCTTGAATCGTGCTTGTCGACATCAGCTAGTTTCTGTAGATTGTTTCGCGTCTCATGTGTGCTACTCTAGATGGCCAGTCAGTGTGTGTTGAAAAGAGCAAAAGGGATTGTGTATTTTTCTTGCATAAGTGCTCTCTCAATGTCCACTACTAGATCCATGATCGGTTCTGTTCTTCCTCTCCTTTCTTTTTTTTTCACTTCTTGCTTTCAATACCCTGTACAAAGTGCTTGTTGTGTAGATTTATGGTGCAATGATTAGATTGCCAGATGGCCAGATCTGTGAAGCAGGGAGCTTGTGCAAGTGATGGAGCCTTTCTGGCTTGTGGGGATCAACAGTGTTCTCCTTTGTCTCGTTGCTCCGCTGTATGAGCATATAAAGAGAGACAAAAGCTACAGAGCGAGCATGTGTGAGGCAGGGAGAGCTCATGGATGGTGGAAGCCTCCCTGGCCGGCATAATGATCATTTTTGTTTGGGTTTGTAACCAATAGATCTCCTTTTTCCTTTTTTTTCAAAAAATATAATCCTGTGAACGAAGTGTCCTGATATTTCCTCTCCCGACATGGCCTCTGCAGTCTGTCATAGATGCACAGCTCTATGCATACAGTGCGTGCTCTCAGATCCATCGAATCCTCTCGACGAATTAAGTAGAGCATGACCACTCAATATATATTTTCCCCTTGGAAATAAAGAATGAAAAGCTACGATATGCAGTCGAGTACCATTGAATTTGTGCAAGAGAAATGGTGTCCAACTTTTCCAACTTTACATGCAAATAGGACTGTCAACACAAATGCTGATGCCACTTTAGCGGATTTTATGGCCTCATTGTCTCCATTATAGCCGTCAGACGGTACGGCCTTCGATCTAGCCATAGTGGATAAGCAGCATAAGATCTACAAATAAAATTAAATAGAACCATGCCACTTTGCGTACATTTCAAAACAGCCTAAGAGTGTGTAGAAGTCCAAGGCAAAGAAGCTGAATGAAACTCACCGGTAAAACGGCATGTGATATTTTCTATACCACTCATGCCAAGCAGTATGGCACTAGCATGCAATGGAGAGAAATAAAATCTTGTGAGATGGTGAGGTAAGGTGTAGGGCACAACAATTTAATGGAACCTATAACCAGTCACGAACGATGTGTCACGTCAGGTACAGCGCACGCACCAAAAGCGTGCTACACAACAATGTCGTCCTCACAGCACAGCACGATGATAATAACGGAACCCATGATTGATGAAGGAGACCAGACCAGACGCCGTTTTCTCGCTGATCTTTGTTAGGCAAAGAAATTACAGTACAGTCAACAGGCCAATAATGCATTCCCTTGTTGCCGCTCTGAAGCTAAAACTATGAATCGTGTGCCACGGCATGAGCACGTGAGCCTAGCTATGTACTATGCGCCGTGCGTGTAGTCAAATGACAAGGCGTTGTCAAATCTTGAGTGAAGTTACATCGGAGGTCACGCATGCAATCCCGTGTCTGGTCTGCTGATGATGAGGATCGAAAGGATTCGAAACACAATCCTGCAGGAAAACACAGATTCTGCAGGATTTAAAGAAGCCGATTGTTGAGGAGTTTATATATTATTGCTTGCGATCTGGACAAATATAGAGAAATCTGTTGGTATTGCAAATCAAAGGGTGTATTCCCACAGAGACCGACTCGTCGTCCCAATTGCGCATGACTCTGTGGACACTGACCAATGGAGGGACACACGTTTTGTCCTCTCTCATCAGTCATCATATCGATCGGTCGGTCTTATCAGCGTCGCCGTGCATGCACCGAGCGAGATCGACGATTCGGTGCAATCATCCGGGCTCCTTGTCCCGATCCACGCGTTGGCCTGATCGACCTAACACGCCAGTTTGGTCACGGGCGATCAGCAGCAGCAGACCCGTCGCGTGCACTAGTATCACAGCTGGGGACTGAAAGCGGCGTCACAGCGACGCCGGACGAGGATGGGCCGAGCCGAGTAGCCGACCCAAGAATGGATTTCATTGGGCCGAAGGCAGCGGAAATTATTGGAAGGTAACAGTCCAGGCTCAATACGCACATTTGGGCCTAAGTCTTGGACTCTTAACCCTGCTCTCCTCCCAATCGCCGTTGAGAAAATTATAGTTTTTTTTTCTTCCAAATTTCAGGCTTACATCTTCATGCATTTCTAAACCAGCTGAAACATCACTTTCCAATTCCCCATAGTTTTCATTTTGCCACCAATTTAACCTTTATTCTTTCACCCATTCACGCTAGTCAACGGACAGGTTATTAGGAGCATCTGAAGTTGAAATGACATAGCTAGTTTAATTACAAATAAAAATAATAAAATAGTATTATCCTGCTTTAATTATTGTGATGATTTGTGGTCATAATTCAATTTTCTCACTAAACTATAGCATATCCTTTTGCCCATAGATGCTGAATAAATTGATTAGTGGTTTAATTGTTTTCCATAAGAAAGTTTATGTTGTAGGAGGATGAAATGACAACATTCCCATACGTCGACAGATACTCTGCGTCTATGGAGGAAATATTTCAAAACCTCATGCCAAGATAACCATCTATGGACGAAATGTATTGCGGATGAAATTAATCTCACCAACATACCTAGGGTGGTGGAGGGAGTATATCATGTTTAAACATAACTGTGGAAAACACATTGAACTTAGGCCACGGTTAACGATGAACCAGCTTTTCAAGATAGAAGTCATGGGAGGGGATTGAAGAAGATGAGGATGAAGACTACACGTGGGCTTCTCAATCGTTTTTCACACGGTTTGCTGTTCTGGCATCGTCTGCATGACTCAAATCAGCATACCTAGAATTAGCCCCATTCAGACCCTTGATTAGCAACTGTCAATCTAATAAGAGGATACCTTTTCAGAAGGACGCAGATGATCCAAACCGCTACCTAAATCATAACTCGCCGTAAATACCCGTATCGGATCCTCAGCCTCTCCGTATGTCGATGAGGATTCTCACAAATACTATGGAGGCCGTATAATTATAAATCCTAGTACAACTTAGAAGCATGCGTACACTCACCTTGCATATATACTATGATATGAACGCACGAAAGAACAAAAAGAAAATATGCGGCACGTACGTACCACAACAAACAAGTACCTTAAATAATAAACATGTGGTTGGCTTGCAGCTCTGGCGGCTTGAGCACAAGAGGCGTCCTTCGCTGTACGCCTGTACCCCTCCACGCATTTGGCGTATTGATTGGTCTATCACCTTGTCGCTTATCTGAATGGATCGCCGCTCGAATCGTACTGATCGACGTTTTGTTACACCACCAGCATTTGCAGACATCACACTTAATACGAACCCGTACTCGCCCCTAGCGCAGAAAAATATGCCAACCCGTGGAATTGATGGCGAAAGTTTCGGCGTTAACTGGCGCCTGTCATCCGTAAACTCTGCCATTCCCTAGTTCTTCTCTTTATCAACAGTCGCAGCAGAGCAGACTACTTTCTGAATTTATGCAGGGTCCGCTATCCAGACATCTGCAGCTTGTAGTACTAGGATCTTGACAAAAACTGACAACCAGAGCAACCGGGCGTCAGCCAAGACTGATGCCGTGGCCACTGACAGGAATAAACTCCGGCCCTTCCGGACCCCAAAAGCGGGGTACAAAAACCAGAGTTTCAGTGCCACTACTTGATGGTTGTATCACGGAATGTCACCAACCTAGGGATCATCACCTTCTTCAGCAGATTCCAACGTCGCACTTTTCCCAAAGTGTACTTACGCGGCAATTTTATACTATGTTTTCTTAACCAAACGTTCCCTCGTTTCGATCACTGATGCTGCGGAGGGATGCACTTGCCACCCGATTTCCCACGACCCCCCCCCCCCCCCCCCCCCCCCCACCTTCCACGGATCTCGGCAAGCCGTAAACCTATTTGTTTATGCGCCAGCCATCAATACACCAGAACGTGACATGGTCATGGCGCCCATCTCCCATGCACCATCATCATCAACCACTAGCTTTCTGTTGAACTCTTCTTGTGTTTTAAGCTACATCATCTTGCAAGACTGAAACTGTCTTTCATCTCTGCAACGCTGTTACATCCCGGTCAGTTAGCTTCTTCAGTATGCATACAGCATAACCCTCATCGTTCTGTTTTTTTTTTCCTCCAAAAAATTGGGCTATGCAATTTGACACAAATGCCGTCGACTGTCATTCTTCAACCGTGCATACAACATACTCTGATCTGGATGATGACACACGCAGATACACTCAAGCAAGCGAAGTGAATTTTATCCATATTGGGCTAGGCTAACAATTAAATGGCTCAAAAACGGTGAGAGCCCATGGACAGTAATGTCGCAATAAACAGCGGACCCGCATTAAAAAGCCCCTCCTCTCCCTTTCAGTGCAAAGCCAGCAAGCAGCAGTGGGCACCGAATCGCAGTGACTCTTCTGCCTGCCTGCTGCTTCCCTGGCCTTCCTAGTTTTCACCAACCTACTGAGCGGCCCAGATCCCGATGGCAGTAACATTCCTCTCCCTTCTACGCCCCACCCTGCCCATGTGCTCACATCAAAGCCATCCATCCACCTCTCAGTAACATGCGCCGCCACTTGTTTAACTACGGTATTAGCCACACTAATCATATCTTACGCCTTTACTTTAATCGCACTTTACCGCTTATCTACGCTTTTTTAACTGGGCCATGGCAGGCACAGAGGTGACTTCCACTGGTGGGCGATCTGCCTCGGCCAGAGGGCCCCCGTCTTAACCTTCTTTCCACGGCACGCCATAGAAGCCTCCACTGCAGTTTGCCTGTGTACTCTGTTACAGTGCCTGGTAGATGGATTATGCTTACGTACGTCCTGTCAGATGCAGGTGCCAAGATAAAATTATTCTCACCAAGGCCGCTCGTGCTTGGTGTACGTCACCATGAGGTCCTTCTGGTAATGAGGTAAAATTAAGATAGTAAAATTTCTAGTACAAATTTGTAGGCAACTGACTGTGGATATTAGTACAGTACATACAAGATTACAGTATTGTGATGTGAAATTTTGCTTCTATGTACGGCAACGGTGATTTATGCAGTACTTTGATATGGATGGAAGGTAGAAAGAAGCAAAAAGATCAGAGAAAAAAACTGCCACGGTTAAGACTCAGATTAATTTGCAAGGCAGCTAGCTGCTGTACAGTAAATTAAATCCCATCCAGCCAGATACAGGAAAAGCAATTACAGTAAGCGGATTATCTATGCAGGTCAAGATAATCTCTGAATAAATTTGTAAAGACTACTGCGATTCTACGAGCTAGGTAAAGGCAGGCAGGCATCAACGAAAAACAGTTGAATGGTAGTTAGGCTATGCTTGTTTGGTTTCTCCTTTGTGGTTATTCTTTTTTGGGGCATCTTTTTCTCTTCTCTCTTTCCAGCTTCCTGTTGCACGCTCGCTGGCTCGCTTCAGATGCTCACCACTGGGGTCCACTCGAACCGGCCGCCGTGGAGGGGCACGCCGCGGACGACGTCGAAGTTATACCTGGCAGAGGGGAGAGAACGTCAGAGATCGGCACGCCGGCAGCGGCAATTCACGGCACGCGCCACGAAAACGTAACGGAGGAGAGATGTGCTCGTGCGGTGCAATTACTGTGGTAAGACATGGTAAATCGACGATGCATGCTAGTACGAGCACGCGGTAACTTTTGCTGCCGGCCAGGACGAGGAGGACTTACTTGGAAGCGAAGCGCTGGGCCTCAGCCGCCTCGGCAGCCGCGAAGAACTCCTCGATCTCGGCCGCCGGTGGCCTGATGGGCCGTACAGGCGACGCTGCCGCCGGCAACGACCGGCCGCTCTTCTGCCCCGCCAGATCCGACTCCAGATCGCTCAACTCGACGCGCGCTTGGCTGGACGGCGTCGTTTCTCTCCTGAATTTCGCAAAAAGCACGAGGGGAACGACGTCAGGAGCACGCCGGAAAGCATAATTCAGCAGAATTCGCAAGGAACAAAGGAGAATTCTCCGACCTGTCGCGGTCCTGGCCGCACCCCGAGTTGCAAACGGAACCTTCCGGGACGTGATCTCCGCCTGCCTGTAGAGTCCCCAACCAAAAGAAAACCACGGAATTCAGCAACGGGAGGCGCTCGAGATCTCGAACCATTTTTGAATTCGAATTCTAGGGTTTCCGATCTCTCACCTCCGAACCGTCGCAACGGCACGCGGCGCTCTTTTCCTGAGCCGACGCGTCCACCGACGACGCCGTGCTGGAGCAACGAGAAAGGACAGCCATGAGAGGCGGCGCGCCATGGCCGGCAGCCTCCGCTGTACTCGGAGGCTTCAGAGGCGAGGAGGAGGACGGCGCCTTGAACAGCATGCGGCTCCGTAGCTGAAGGTAGCAGCTTCCACCAGAGCCCATGGCGGCAGAAGGTTCCGCCGCCATCTCCGTCGTCGCCGGCGGCAGCACCTTCTTCCTCTTCTGGACAACCTTCGCGACACCACCGCCCGAGGCTCCGCCGGCGGCCGACGACGCTGCCCGCGACCTGGTCCGGACGCCGACGACCTGCGTGACCTCGACGGCCTCGCCGGCAGCCCCCCTGCACTTGCGCATGTACTTCCCCATCTGGGCACGCCGCCCACCACCCTGTCCGCCTCTCGCTTCTCTTGGCCGCTTCTTCCCTCTTTCTTTTCTGACGCCGCGGCGCTCGCCCACTTTGGATCCTATCTATCCCCATCCGGCCGGTGGCGTGCACGCACAAATATAAGATGCCGCGGCGTCGGGGATCAGATCCGGATCCGACGGCCAGGAGCGCCCCGCCCTGACGGCGCCGTCAGTCGGATCTGGCCGTTGGGTGGCGCCGCGCGGTGCCGGTCGCGTGCGGCCGGCCCCACCTGCCGCGGCCGGTACGTTCCACGCGCCCGCGCCGGGACGCGACGGCAAACGGGGTGCAGCCGGTGGCAACGGCATTCGGGCCCAAACGGAACGTGACGGAAGAAGCTTCAGCGCGTAGGCACGCGTTTTTACCGGATAGGTACGGGGGCTCCGAAGCTGACACGTGTGCTTCGGCGGATCCGACGGTTGGGATGCCGTGTTTGGTCTGTTACGATTTTGAAATTTGAATCCTAACGGACCTGCCATTCTGGTAAGCGCAATAACGGAGTCAAGTTTTTAATTAGCCGATGGAGCTGTAACTGTTTTTTTACGGAGAGTGACGTTGCGTGACTTGCGTTACAGGCTTTGTTGTTCCTTGGTTGAGAAAAAAAAAAAAAGAGGAAAATCCAACTACTACTCCCGGATGGATTGTGTGGAATCGGGAAAAGGAAAAGAAAACAAAAACGTTTCGGGGGCCTGCAGCCTTACCTGAAGAACGAAAGAAACATCGGCTAGGCGCTCTTGGTCCCTGTCTGCCACAACGGAGCAGTAACTATCGAAAGGTGCTAGTAGTACCTGCAAAAGGCTGCAGTTCAGTTTAGCCCCAGGCCGGAGCAGGAAGCCTGGCCGGTTCAGGTTCTATTCGATCGCCTGCAACTGATGAGAGCCCTGTCGGGCAAAAGCGCTCTGCTGCTGTCTGTCCTACCCTACCGCTGATAACATGGCAGTGGCACGCGTTGCTGCGAGCACGCTAACCTGGTGTCACGAGCACCAGTAATCCATTCGACTTTTGGTCATTTATTAAGAACGGGTACGACGTGTCAGATGTACTGCTACACGGTAAGCACGGCCACGTAGCACAACAGACTGTAAATGGCAATTTGGCTCATCGTAGTGATCGGATCGTTTTGTGTTTGGCCGCTGCTCACCAGTACAGATCCATCCGCAGGGGTGGGCGCGGCAATTGTCGTCGTACATGGCCGTGCTCCTCGTCCCGAGCGTGGCGGATCCATCGCAATATTAACCAGTTTTGGCAGCGCGAGCGGTGGACGGGCGCTGATCGGGTTGCTCGCTCTCGCTCTCGCGGGGGACCCCCGCCACTGTTGCAGCTGGAAGCCTGGAAGAAGCCGACGCAATAAGCTGCTGTGCGCCTAGAGGCAGAGGCGATGTGCCATGGCCGCAGCATTCGGATGAGTTAGCTGCGCGCACGCACGTGTGTAGTGTGCTATGCTCAGTGTTGCTCGCATGATTTGCGATGATGGCTGCTGCTAATTTGGACGCGCATTGGGTTGTCCTGATCACTGCTTGCAGTAGTGGCGGTACGGTTCGGCCGATCTACGCAATTGGCAGAGGAGCACGCTGATATTCTAGACACGAATTTTGTGGATCGATCTGTTTGCCACGAATTCGCGATTGAACGCAGTGTACGGTTACTGACCGTGCTTGCTTCACGCGTAGTCATATATGGAGCGCATATACAGTTTGAACGTCAATTTATATACGGAGCGCATGCAGTCAGTCTCTGTGTCCAACTTCTTTCCTTTTACAAATCCACCAGTCATTCTCTCGGACGACGGACGGGAAACCAGTCAGTTGTTGTTGTTGACCACCCAAATATAACAACTGACACAAGAGGACTCGACATATCAATGGACAATGATACCTGGAGTCCTGTAGTGCCTGCTGCTCTACGACCCCAAGGCAGAGGAGAAAAAGAATGTTATGTACTCCGTCCCCTAGTGTACTGTGCTTTGGATTCTCTCCTTGTCTCGATTTTTATATGATGGTATTTCGTCGTTTCCTCAGAGGACCAAGCGCCCTTAGCACGTTACAAACAGACATATGGGTGGGTACAATAATAGCCGACGGACGCAGATTGGCCTCTCCGTTTTTATCAGAGAAAAAGTAACCATTGAGATGGACATCGTTAGTTTTAACTAAATCCGTAGGTTTTGCTTTTGCATCGGTGCCATGTGACACGAAGGAAATAATTAAGGATAAACAACAAGATCCGATCACATGGCTTTGCTTTGCTCTGACCAATCGAAGTTTTTGTGCGATCCTCTGATGTCACATGTGGCCTGGCTCAATAATGCGTGGTGTGGCAAAAGGTGCGATCCAAATCACAATTAAATTATTACTCCTCTGATTGATGTGGCTTCTCTCGTCAGGAACGAAAAAGAAAGGTGATCAGCTTTTCTTGTGATGGACGATTCCAGACAATTACTGTACACCCGATTCAACCTTGAGTAATTTGGACAAATTTAAGACCAGACAATGAGTACTTTACTTTCTCTACTTGGCCTATGGAACATGGCGCTATCCATTCCCAAATGATGTTAGGCCGCTGCATCCTAGAAATATACCGGCAGACCGGCGAATATCCACGCCGAAATCTCAGTAGTACAAACAAATAACATTGACTGTATCTGTACTCTGTAGCACAATACTACCCTGTTAATTAGTGGGATTTATGCAAAAGATCCGCAAGTTGAACAGCTGCTGTAATGACACAGATTGTCCTGTCTGGCGATAACTCTCTGCATCTGACAGCATTACAGAACAGAATCAGGCTGGGTACACGAGCAGAGAGCAGAGCAGAAGTTACAGAGCAAGCATCAATGAAAACTGGTCTGCGCGCTTGGCAGGATGAACCTTCTCTTTTGGCACTTTTCACCTCCCTGCTAGTACGCCGGTCCCCGCTGCTCTGTTACTGCTTGACGGGCGCTTTCAGGGAAGGACAATTACAGTACCGGAACAGTAACCACACAGTTAATCCGCACAGCAGATGAGCATGGACTGGTGAATGCGGAGAGCATGGACGGGTACTATTCGTTATTTACTCCAGCTTTTGTTCTTTTCCCAATCCTTCTCCCGTTCCCGTGGATGCATATGCTACCGCATCCTGTGCTTGTGAAAAAAGGTACGGTCTATTTCTTGAGGGAATCCAATGCTTGAGCTTGACTAGCAGCTGTAGGAATCAGGGATCATCTGTTGTGCCTGTGCTGTCGATGTTTGCTTCGATACAATCTTCTTGGACCGATGCAAGTCAATGTGGTTACCAAGTTGGTACTACTGCTGATTACTTGTAGTATATAGGTTGTGCGTATAGGACTTTGCTTTCAATTTGTGGCCTCAGAATAATCAGCGCATCTTATCTCGGAAACGGATGGCTCAACTGCTCCGGATGGCCGAGAATTATTCTCGTCCCGTTTCAGAGAAAATGAAAAGATATCGGGTCACTCTCGCTTCCAGTGATGTCGGCAGCGGAATGGACCAGACGAGAAGCAAGAGGGCAGCCCAGTGTCACTGTGTCAGTCAGTCCCAGAACTAGAAATGCATAGCTGATGGAACAACTTGCAGCGAAGAAGATGGGCGAGTGCCGCGCTCTGCCGCTGAACACGGCCGCGGCCGTGGAAATCAACGGCATCCTTTCGTAGGAGTACTCGCTGCGCTGCTGTTGCGTTGCTTTCTGCTGCCGAACCATCGATTCCTGCTCCGCTTCTCTTTTTGTTTCGAAACGGTGTTCCCTTTTTTTTTTTTTTTTGCCTGATATCGATTCTGTCCTTTTTTTACTGGATCGACCGTCGGTCTTAACAGCGGTGAACTGCTGCCCTGCCGGCTGCCACGGAAGTACAGAGGAGGCAACAGCCATGACCACATGCACGCGTGCGTGCTGTGTTCCTGTTAATTACAGCACTGCTTCTCCCGGAATAGCTAGTGCAAACCGGTAATTCGGTTAGTAGTTACTGGGACCAGTAGGCTCCGTCGTCGGTGGTAGCAGGACGTCACCGCAATGAATTTGCGCGTGGGACGGAACGGAGCCGACGGGCCGCGAGGCGTGATCCCGTTCCGTGCGTGTGACCCACGGGTCGCTCTCGTGACGTGTTTACGGCAGACTATTTATGTGTGGGCTTTGCTCACAAGGACCGGAGGGCGAGCACTACTAGTAGTCTCTGGCATTCATGGTCTTCATGCGCACGAGGCATGGCCGGTGCACACACGCGGCGAGTTTAGTTCCAAGCGTAAATGGTCTCACGAGCACGTCAAACCGAACCGTGTGTCATCATGCACACCGCCTTTGACGCCGAGAATCGCACGCCGGCTTTTTGCCGATTCGCTTCGGCAAATATTGTTCATCTTACCAGTCTCATACCTTCTTCACACTGCCACTTTTACCGGCCATTGCCTTTGAGGTTTCGGCGTGCCATAGCCCATAGGTACCTTGATGCCGCACGCATGGACGGTGGGATCGGTAGCCGTAGGTTTGTAGCTCGTGATGATGGGAGGGACTGAAACGACGAGCGGGGAAAAGGGTGAAAAGAGAGCGCTTTTTAATGGTTTGATTAGTGGGGGAGATGATGCACCGCGCGCAAAAAAGTGCCATATCATGATTTCGTGCATGATAAGGGTGGACGAGCAACGAAATATTCCTCCCTTTTTGGCCTTTTGGAATCCTGGTGATAGGGAAAGTTACTTGTGTCCGGAATAAAGATAATCATTGTTTGAAAACAAAAGATGAGGGATAAAAGACATAACTTCTTTTCACAATTAGCGTGGAAAGGTGTTATAGCGAATCACCGGCTTCTTTTGCTACCTAGCGCCTTATCATGAGCAAATTGTAACACTGTCGCTTTGATATGCAAAAAAAAAAAAAAAAAAAAGAAAAGAAAGATTTCATATAGGGTTCATCATATAACCGGACCGGACCCAAGTCAATGTGCATTTGGAAATCCTTGGATGGTTGAGATTGGACTGAATCTAGCCCATCCCTGATTGGGCCAAAGCCCAAAAGGTGGAACCCAAGACTATTTGCGCGCGTCTCTCCTTCCCCAAACCGCCGGTCCGCCGCCTCCCTTCCCGGCGCCGCCACTCCGCCGACGGCCGCCTCGTCGAGCCCGTCAGAAAGTACTATCCTTCCATGGATAGTTCCGCAGCTGACGGTGCGAGGGCACCGCCTTCAAGGGCAGTGAGCCGCAGCCGCCTCTGCGTCAGGTGCGGCGAGCGGAAGGCCGCGCTCAAGCGGCCCAAAACCCTAGAGCAGGTGCGTTTCGTCCTCACCGTCGTCACGCCGGTGTAATTTTTTCGTTGTTGTAGAAAAGTTTTTACCGATGATGCTATCTGTTTAACTTTTAAAGTTAGAACTGGATTGCCCCCACCGGGCTGGCTCTGATTTTGCCATAGTGGAGAGGAAAAGATGTCCTCTATGTGTAGTCATGAAACTTAGTGAATAACTTAGATTTGTCTTAGTCATTTTTTCAGCTGGACTTCTGCAATTCCTTTCTTTTCTTTTGTTTCTGCTAACTTCATTATGTTCTGTGGTTGTTAGTAGATATTGTGCTTATTTGTTATTTCAGTTGTCAGGCTGTCAGCCATACTAGAGTACTTAGATCATTTTTGTTTCTTTTAGATATGTAGAGAATGCTTCTACATCGTCTTGGAGGACGAGATTCATCAAACTATCGTGGACAATACTTTGTTCAAAGCAGGTGAACGTGTGGCAATTGGAGCTTCTGGTGGAAAAGGTATTCCCAGATTTGTATCTGCCATTGCTCATCAGTAACTAGCAAAGTAATAGCTACATTTTATGGCACTCCTTACACCGTAGTTCCCAGTTTTTAATCATTTGAGATTCTTAAATAAACATATAGATATGCTTCGTATCCAGATTCATGGAACTGTAATACAACAGTAGCTCTGGTGTAAAATACCTAGGTGGCCAATACATGATGTTGCTTTTTGTAGGGCCTTACATTACACATGATTGGGTTTTATTATCAAATTATTTACTTAAGTTGTCCTATTTCGGCAGAGCAAGATATATAATACAAATTTGAGATGAAGAAAAAGGAATTTATGCACAAATGCAATCTCTGAGAGTGAGAAGTTGAGTGCTTCCGTCATGAGTGCTACAACATATTTTATACAGAATATGATTAACCAGTTATCTGGATTACCATTGAGTCTTAGTTCAGCAGAAAGGTTATGCATCTGTAGTAACAAATCACAGCCCTCTTTCTTGTTTAGATCTTTATGCAGGTTACAATACATCTTTTGTTATGATTATTATGCAGATTCAACCGTGCTTGCATATGTGTTATCGGAGTTAAACCGTCGTCACAACTATGGTCTGGATCTGTTCCTTCTGTCTGTTGACGAAGGAATCACAGGATATAGAGATGACTCGCTAGAAACTGTTAAAAGGAATGAAATACAGGTCCCCCCTCCCCTGTTCCATATGTGCTCGCGCATTTCTGCTGCAACTTGTTAATATCTTGGTGACTTTTGTTGTGACTTTCATTTAAAGTTCGTAAAGTTTTCCAATGCACCTGTTGCAGTACGGACTTCCCCTGAAAATAGTTTCCTACAAAGATCTCTATGGTTGGACTATGGATGATATTGTGAAAGCAATTGGCCTGAAAAACAATTGTACTTTCTGTGGAGTTTTCCGGCGGCAGGTATTTCTGACCTGCAAAACTTGTATAGTGCACTGTATTTCTTATTTATATACTTAAAACTTGATTACATTGTTGCTGAACATTCTTTTCCTTATAGGCACTAGACCGAGGTGCTGCTCTTTTGAAAGCTGATAAGATAGTAACAGGGCACAATGCAGATGACATTGCAGAAACCGTCTTGCTAAACATTCTGCGTGGTGATATTGCAAGGTAATTCTTGGCTGTATATCTGGTGATTTCTGGCATAAGTATTTTTCAAATATTCGCATTACTTTCTTGTAGGTTAAGTAGATGTACATTTATAACTACTGGTGAAGATGGGCCAATCCCAAGATGCAAGCCTTTCAAATATACCTATGAGAAGGAGATCGTTATATATCCTTGCTATGCAATATCCTTATTTTTCATGTTTTATCCTTGACTATGATTAACTTATCAAATATGTTTTATATCCTTGATTACACAACACGTATGCATATTTCAAAAGGCTGGATTACTTCTCCACCGAATGTAATTTCTGATTCCTTTACTGTCCAATTTGTCTGCTATTTTCTCTTTGAAGTGAAATTTATCACTTATGCCAATAGTCCTCACAAGTATTTCCTCTATCCTTGATGTGATATGTACCACAAATGTATTCTTTATCAACCATTACATCATCTCAAAATTGTCACTGTTTATTTGATTTTCTTGTGATTCAGGCATCTATTCACCAAATGCATACCGTGGATTTGCTCGTGAATTTATCAAAGATTTGGAAAGGATGAGGTAAAGTCCCTTTCTATCCACAGGAAGATTATCCTCATTTACACTTCATCATCTGCCATGGTATAATTGCGTTGTCACCCGAAAGATAGAAGTAGCGCTATGTTTGTATATTTGGTTAGTAGTTTTGTCTCAGATGACTATCATTGGAGCAGGCCCAGAGCTATATTGGACATCATAAGATCTGGTGAAAATTTTAGGATCTCCACAACAACACGGATGCCGGAGCAAGGGACATGTGAACGTTGTGGCTACATTTCTAGCCAGGTATTGTCATAACATCTAATAACAGCAAAATTCCCCCTTTCTGGACTTAATCCTGTCTTTTTGTGGTGTGTATGAAAAGCCAAAGATCGATTCATCTGCTAAACCAAAGAACAATTCTTCTGACTAAGACACTTAGATAAGCTGTTAGTGCATTTGAACAAGTATTTTGTAACGTTCAATTAACTATATGATTAATACATAGTGAGTTGTGGGACTGTCATGTACACTCTTCTGTTTTGTTTATATGTATATTAATGAAATAGCACAATAGGTGAGTTAACCTATTGTGCTAACCATCCATGCTGAGGTGCCTCTTCTCTGTCCTGACAGCATGCAGAAACTTTTCAACCAAGGACTACAAATTGCATGAATTTTCTTGAATTATATGGAAATTTTTGGAGCCTTGAATAACTGAACATTTCTTTGGACAGAAACTATGCAAAGCATGTGTCTTGCTGGACGGCTTGAATCGAGGCTTGCCAAAACTAGGCATAGGAAGGACTAAAGCCTGTGCTGGAGCTGATGGTGCTGGCCAGCAGAGAGCCAAACGTTCAGAGGGGAATGTGTCAGGTCTGCAAGGGAAACATGGGAACCTCGACTTTTAGACATCAGCAGCTACTCCCTCCGTTTTTGAAATCTTGTCGTTCCCGACAAGCAAAACCAACTAAAAATGAACTACGGAGTTGTGTCTGAAGGACATCAGGAAGGAGGGAGTATTGGAAAAGAACACTGAAGATATTTTCCTCTTTGTTATTTGTGCTGTTGTGTGCGTATTATTTTTCTTTTTATGAATTTGGTATGTGTATCATTGTTAGTTCAATAGGGGCATTTATCCTTCATTTGTTACCAATTGTAGGAAGTACATGTTATTGAACTGACAGAATATTTCCTTAGAAAATTATCCCCAATCAAATTCTGTAGTTGGAATAAATTAAATTCAGAAAATTATCCTCAGTTGTGGCCATGATTTGGGCACTGCATACAGCACACGATACGAATCGCGTTGAGGATCACAAACACCTCGAACCACTGAGGCAGCAGACGGGCCTCACAAGTCAGAATTAGCAAACTATTGAATAAAACAAACATCTTCTCTAGATTCCTCCCAAGCAAAATTGCAATACACAAAAGTTTGTACATTTGATTCTCGCCACAATTTCATAGAAATGTTACGAATGTATGAGTCATTTTGCACTTTTCTCATTTAAAGTACATCTGTATCAGTCACAACATTTCAAGGTAAAAATAACGACGAAAATCATCCTCTTGTAATTGGCCTCCCTCCCCTGGCTTAATGCAGACCCAACCGGCATAGTGGGCTGTTCTTGATGAGGTTGAAATCAACCTGAAAAGCCAGAATATGAATAAGAAGCTCCAGGAACTAATTTCTGTACAACAGAATATCACAGTACCTTTGGCCCGAACAGATCCCTGATGTTGTCAATGCCATAAAGAATCATTGTTGGCCTAGATCAAAAAATTTATTGTAAGTACAGCTACAATCTTGCAATTTCTTGTATGATTTTAGTCCTTAGCGAAAGGAGAACCATAAAAAAGGAAAACTATATATATGAAAAATATTTCAGATCACAAAATTGTCCACTTTTCCACAACCATGCCTTTGAAATATGTCAGTTGGACCTTCACAGGTCTTTGCTTTTAGTAGATTACAAATTTGCAAAATATAAATATATCACAATAGGTCTTGTGAGCAAGCCCTGTTACCTTTCCAATGAAAGACCCCATGCAATGACATTGACACCCTCCGGCAGTCCCATTGGAAGCAACATCTCAGGCCTGAACATGCCTGAATTACCAACTTCCACCCATTTCTTCAACCCTTCGTGATAACTGAAAACAGAAGCACAATGATCATTCAACAGCAACATGAATCATGAGATTTACTAGCTAGCAAAAGGAGTTCTCAGTGACCTGAAAATTTCCATGCTTGGTTCAGTATAAGGGTTGTATGCAGGCTTGAACCGCAGCTTTGACATGCCTAAGAACAAGATGGAAACAAACATCATCATTCTTAAACTGCATATAAGAAAACGGGTCAACCAATAAATATAAAAAAGGCATACAAGTTTACTACACTAACAGATCAAAGGACTTTCTGGATTGGGAATGAAACAGATTCACTGGTTAGCACATTGTTTCTAATATACCAGTATTTTCAAGATGAACAAGATGACACTATGGATTTCTCACATATTTATAGCTATATACAGTGGGATCACCCGTGAGATAGGTTTGTTTAACTACAGAAATACTATTACAAACAACTGAAAGGCTTATCTCACTATAGAAATACTATTAGTATACTGAAAAGCTGTTAAGATTTATTCCTAAGTAGGTTACACTATAATGTAAAATGCTCAGTACACTTATTATGAGTTGTGTTTACACCCAATGCATTGTCTTTTCTTTTAATGGAAGGTAAACCTTCTTAAGAGGCTAACTGAATACATTTGTCTGCTGTATCATAATCACTACACTTTTTTTTTTACGATTCATAATCACAACACTTAATAATGCATATTTATCTGTGGGGTTTACAATGATTTATAGTAAAAGGGATGATTAGCACCTAGGCTTGCGAAGAAATCCTCCAATACTCCAATCAGATCACCAAGCGTCAAACCATAATCACAAATGAGACCTGGGAAACAAAATTGTATGAAGATAGAGTTACTCTTAGCAGGCAACTCTATGGAATCTGAGAAGATGGAAATGGTAGAGATCAAGAAAGCCCACTCTTCTCGTGTTAGGGATATGAAAAAACAGTGACTACATAGGCAAAATAACATAAAACAACTAACCTTCTATTTGATGAAATTCAGCCAGATGTGTTCGGTCAACAGCTTCATTTCGGAAAACTCGATCAATTGAGTAATATTTTTTAGGAGCAAACGGTTTCTGGAAGGCCAGTAACAATTATCAGACAAAATAAAACTCATGAATCTTTCAAGAAACATTATAAAGATTGATGCTGACAAGTTGGATAAATCAAGAATGATAAATTGCAATATGAAAATATTTTTTGTTTAATCAGGACATTTACCTCGTTTGCGAGCTTGTATAACATTCTCGTGGAAACTGCAGTTGTATGTGTACGGAGAAGATTCTTCTCCGCCTCGTCCCGTTTCCAGTCATAACCGTATCTACGTGCAACAATCACATATCATTGCAAATACTAGAGCTAATATAAAATAGACACTTGCTAATTTCCAGCTGATTGAAAGTTGAAGTTCCTTTCAATCAACTCCCTGAGTCATCGGATCTAAATCCAATGATTTACAATTATTATACAGATAATCCTACATAAGAAAAATTAAAGTACAAACTAACTCACCATTGACTGAAAGGTTTCAGTCGACTGAAACATAGGAAATATGTATAAAATATTAATATTAAGAAGATACCCTTTGGAGCCATGACCGCCAGACTGATGAATCTGCTTCACTTTCTCAAGGTACTCTTCAGGCAAGTCTTTTGTAGTTGCTGGGGCTGCAAAATTTGATTGAAATAAGATACAAATCAAACTAATATCCTGAGACTGAACAGATTCTCAAGCATACCTGTCAAGAAGAATGTATCATGTGAATCCCGAGCAGGATGCTGTTGCGGTTGGAAAAGTGCATCAAAATTCCAGAAGCTGGTAAAACAGTATCACATGCAGTGTTAGGATTAAGAATATAGAGAAACTTAACCGGCAAACTGCAGTAAGCTATATGTAACATTGTCTCTAACTGGCAAACAGCATCACAAGCAGTGTTATATCATGTTGTTTGATAGAAGTTATTATATATAAAATAACTGCTACCAGTTCACCACTTAAATAGCACTAGAAAGCTGATGTTTACAATTGTTTTTGAGTTAAAATCACACGTGCCTGCTTTCGACGAAATTGTTGGTGGGCATCTCCATGAATCTGCAATACCGGTACGATGATAAAATCCTTTTCTTGAAAACATTTTTGCTGAATACAAGTATAAAAAAACACATTATTTCTTATTTACCCCATTTTAATGAAGATGTTCTGGATCTCCTCACGAACCTGAAGCAAACAATAAGTTATAGTTTGGAGTCACTCGAATTATCAGAAAAGCAGTGTGTAACTTGCAGAAACCGTAGAGATACCTCCAACAAAGGCTGCACATAACCTTTGGCTATAGGCTGTCCTTGAGCTTCATAATTGTAGTCCTTAAATTCTAGGTCCTTCCAATCACCACTACATGTGACAGAAAATTCGTTTAGAGATCTCAAGTCTGTAAATGAATGGTGTACCTGTTGAACATTCTATATGGTGAGGACATACAAAAAGAGATCATTTACAAATGCGTTGCATGCATTGGTTGATGGACATGTGTTAATTAACTGATAAACTGAAAATAACAGTGATAATTGTCAGAAAAGTGTTTATCCTGAAAACTATGAAAGGGCACAAATGAGTCAGTGAAAGGTGTCAAGCTAATGGCCAAGCCACCCAAAATGCAATATGAAGCATCTATTTTTCTGTGTAAATGGACAAGCATATGACCATCAGACTCCAATCATAGTCAACAAACAGGCATGACATGCTTAATTTCCAAAAGTCACTCGAGAAGAATGAAATAAAATTACCTCCTAAGATGTTCTGTTGTCACATCAGTTGCCAATGTTTTTCTCTTTAAAACAAACTCAGGGCCTTTCTTTAGTGAGTACCAAATTGATTTCCTGTATAACATCAAAGTAAACAAACAAATTGGTGCAATTACCATGGTACATGTGACCTATGCAAAGAAAACGTTTCTTGATATTGAATACTAATACTTACTCTTTTGTGATAAGTTTTCTTTTCTTCAAATCATCAATCACTTTATCAGGAACAGCCTACAATAAAATGTTTTTAGGGAAGAATCCAAATGTTTTGTGATAAGTCCCTTGGTGTATGCTCTTTGCTGATGATGTGGTGTTAGTTGACGAGAGTAGGGATGGGGTTAATAGGAAGTTGGAGCTGTGGAGGCACACATTAGAGTGCAAGGGTTTCAGACTTAGTAGGGCCAAGACCGAGTATATGATGTGCGAGTTTAGCGTGACTAGACATGAGGATGGAGACGTTAGCCTTAATGGACAATTGGTGGCCAAGAAGGATACATTTCGTTATTTAGGATCGATGTTGCAAAAGGACGGTGACATCGATGAAGATGTTAGGCATAGAATTTCAGCCGGCTGGTTGAAATGGCGTCAAGCATCCGGCGTCTTATGCGACAAGAGGGTGCCACAAAAGCTAAAAGATAAATTCTATAGGACGGCAATTCGTCCGGCGATGTTATACGGTGCTGAGTGCTGGCCTACGAAAAGACGACATGTTCAACAACTAAGTGTAGCAGAGATGCGTATGTTGCGTTGGTTTTGCGGGCATACAAGAAGAGACCGAATACGGAATGAAGATATCCGGGACAGGATAGGAGTGGCACCTATCGAGGAGAAATTGGTTCAACATCGGTTGAGATGGTTCGGACATGTCCAACGGAGACCTCCGGAGGCGCCGGTATGTAGTGGGGTTCTAAAGAGAGATGCTAATATTAAGAGAGGTAGAGGCCGACCTAACTTGACTTGGGACGAGTCGGTTAAGAGAGACCTGAAGGCGTGGGATATCCCTAAGGAGCTAGCTATGGATAGGAGTGCTTGGAGACTAGCAATAGACGTGCCGGAACCGTGATTCTCTTCTTTTTTGGGTTCCCATGGGTTTCATCTCTAGCCTACCCCAACTTGCTTGGGATAAAAAGGCTTTGTTGTTGTTGTTGTTGTTGTTGTTGAAGAATCCAAATGAAATGTCCATTTGGTGCAAAGAAGTGTCTTCAATATAGTGAAGTGGATCACATAATGAGCACTATTATGCCTAAGAACTATATGTGTGTGATTCGGGGGATGAAAATGAGCTGTGATTGCACAAACCTCTCCATTCTGTAGTCTTTTGAGCTGCTCTTGCAATTCATCCTTTACATTCTCAACCTGAATAAAAAGAACAAGCACTAGAAGCTTTAAGATAGACACTAGACCACATTTAAAAGAACAGTCCATCACTTGCTAGAGAGAGCACAGGTCTATTTATGTCTAATTAGATTTTGCACTGTTATTAAAGCACAATTGCGAAGATACTTGATCACAGAAGTCAACAAACTCGGAAAACCTATACGATAAACAATCACCTATTTGGAACTTGGGTGACCACAGGTCTACTTATATGCGGTTAGACCTTGAGTAAGAAAATTTCTATTGTTTAAGTATATTTTTGAAGAGGCTTGAGCACAGAAATCAATAAACTGTGAAAAATCAATATGACAAACAGCCCGAAGTTTTCATAGGCGCTACACTGCACAAGTTGCGCTAATCTAACACTGCTAGACAAATGGTCTTAATTATTACAGATATAGAGCTGCTCAGAGCAGCTATCTGCGAATCCACATTGCACGAAGAACTTAAATCCATACCTTCCTGAGGACCAACTCTTTGTTCCCCTTCTCGAACCCGATCCACTTGCTCTTCGCAGCTGCCTGAAAGCCTACACTGTATGCGTCCCCCAATTTCTCCTGGGAGCCATTGAATCTACACCTCAGCATTCGCAAGGGAACAAACTAAATTATACGATTCGAACACAACAGCAGAAAACTCACCTTAAGCACGTCCTTGGTGGCGCCCTCGGGTGGGATAGCCGCAACAAGCTGCGCTTCGGGGGAACCCTTCGCGGCATAGCCCTTGGCCTCCTCGGTGAGCACCCATGTCTCCTTGGTGATGTCCTGCGGGAAGGCAAGATGCTGTTAGGCCTCGGGGTAGGGGATAAAAGCTTGGATTCCTGAAGATGGATGGAGAGGAGGTGGAGCATACAGTGCTGTCGACGATGCGGAAGGCGGAGAGGCTCTTGATGACGCTCTCGAGCTCCGCGTGGGAGACGCCGAGGGAGGAGGCGTAGGAGCGCGAGTCAGGGACCTCACCCGCGGAGTTGAGGTGCGTGAGGAGACTAGCCTCCACGTCCGCAGCCGACGACTTCTCAGCCATGGCGCACAACGGCGGCGGCGGCGGCGGCGAGGCTGATACAATCCGATGACAGAGAAGGGGAGTCTGGGTTTTGGGCTCGGCTGCTGCGAGATGGAAAAGCAATTCAATGAGCCAGAAACTTCTACGTTACGTGCATCTCAAGTTGGGCCTGTGATCGCTCATCTATCTGGTCCAGAAGATAAAGTTGAACAAACACGGCCCGTTGAACTCTGCCGGCCCATTAAAACAGCATGCTGTCAGCTGAGACATTGGGGTTGGAGCGGCGGCTGCTGAGAGCTCGACGCGGAGCAGCTCGGACAGCAGCGGGTGTGGCAGCGCGATGCAGGCGCGATAAAGCGGGCTGGAGGGGGTTCCTGCACGAGTGACGGCATGCGAGGAGGAGGCGGAGCTCGTCATCGTGGCGGAACACGCTATAACACACGGCGCAGTCGCGCGACGACATGGACACCCCGGCTCGGGGACATGCCCACCACGCTCCTGCTCCTGCCTGGAGGGTTCGCAGCCACCGTGTGCCCCCTCGTTCGCCGATGTCGTCGGGCACCCGCGGCATGACAGGGCCCCGTCGTTCAGGCGCCACTAGCTAGCGCCGCTGCCAGTGGCTGGACACCAGCGGTAGAAGCCATCAAACGTAGGCGGGAGGAGCGCCGGAGTGATGCGATGCGGGAGTGCCACAGACGCGTTTTTGCAATTCGAAGAAATTTTCTAATTTAACCTCAGTGCCATTGCAATGTAAATACTTTAATAATTATTTCAATTATATTACTAAAACTGTTCAACGAAAAAAGCAACAAAGGAAGATACGTAGTATGTTACGTTTCCGGCGAGGGCGGTAGCGTCATTCGGAAATTGAGATTAACTGACAGCGTAGATGATGAATCAGAAAAAGAGTAAACGCAGCTTAGCCAGGTACGATCTTGGCAGCGCGATAAGAACCACCACCAAAAGAGTTTCGGCCAGTGCATGCTCCAGTCAAAAAGAAGACCGCAGAGACTCTGCAGAAAGCAAACAAGCACTACCACACAAAAAAAAAGATGGGCTTTTGACTGTGCAGTAAGGTTCAGGCTAATCTGTGCAGTAGTCAGGCTTCCTTTTCCTTTCCTATCTCCAACTTCTGCACTTTTGATTCCTTCTCTCTGTTTAAAGTGGGACTTTCCTCCATGCATGGCATTCTCTCCTTTCCGGACTTGGTCTTGCATCAAGTTTCGCCTAGACCTGCACATGAACCGATCGAGAAGGTAAGGGTGTGATTGGTTGTCTTCTTAGCTCTGGCTCGCATTAGTGAACCAGGCTACAGGGAACTAGGTTCAACACATGTAACATGTCCATGATTGATTGTTGTATGAAGTCAGTCAGGCCTGCCTAGAGATTATGTTTGGTTGTTCATATGTTGCATCTGCCATCTCTGTGACATGCAGCCACGAGGTCCTGCTTGTATCCCACGAGACTGGCTCTGGAGAAACGCAGAAATTGCTCGCACCATAGGAGCCTGACTCCAGTGCACCTTTTGCATCTGGAGAGCTTGACTCAACCATCCGTACGACATCTAATCATAGACAGATTGCATCCCGGGAGCCTGGTTCGGCCTGATGCGAGCAACCAATCGCGCCCTAACATGCGCCCCACACCAACCCGCCATAGACTGGCATCCTGGCCTCACGAGTACAAGCAACAGCCCGATGGAAGTTCCGCGTACCGCCATCAGCATCAGGTTTTCTGGCGGAAAGTTCAGAGGGACGAGACGGGACACAATGGCATCCGGCTCTCGAGCCTATAAAATGGCATCCAGGGCAAAGCATGTCTCATCAGTCATCACACGGCGCCAACAAGCACCCCCTCTCGCAGTACTAGCTGTGAACTTTTTCAGGGATGGAGTTCACCAGTGCCGTCCGCCGCGCCGTCGCCGCCGTACCAGCGGCTCCTCACGCCGGCGGCAGTCTGGCGGCGTTCTTTCCGGTTCAAGAGATTTATTAATTTGCAACTTTTATGTCATGTACCTCTAGATGAACTGCTGTTCCTTTAAATTTTGTAACTAGCAGATAGATGGGATCCCATGTATGAAGCAGTTTTGGGTTCCATTTCCAGGTTCCCTTTTACCGGTTCATGGAGGATGTTGGCCTGAACGCGTTTGAGCTGCTGTCCGACCTGACGCCACCAGCCCACCTCGCGGACAAGACCAAGAATCTGAAGGCTAAGCTGGGTGCGGCGGCGAAGATGGCAAGAGCAGGGGACCCCGACAGGCTCGCGTGTGCGATAGAACTCGTGCGATGCGCCCACACCATCGTCGAGCTGACGTACGAGTGCTTCCCCAACCTCGGGTTCACGCCGCCACCGGAAGAGACGAGGTTCGTCAGCATGTGCCTCGCGGTGGAGGCCACATCACTGTTCGCGTTCAACCTGAGCCCCGAGGTGGACGAGGCCGACGCCGTGAGTAGCTGGTAATTGTAGTGCAGAATTTAACCATCATTTCTTGCTATCTAACCTGTATCGTTTAAATTTGGGACGTGCAGAAGCTGATGAGGAGCGTCATGTTTGCGATGAATTTCGCAACATGCGCTGCGAGGACTGCACGTTGCGCGTACGGCTGCCGTGATGCTGGGATTGTTACTTGAGGGGGACTTTCCAGGGAAGCGGGTGCACCGGAGTCTGTTGAACAGCTTAAGGCTCGTCCCGTCGTCCGTCATATCCTACTGCAATACTAGTATCTACTCCATGATGTTGTTGTGTTTCTAGTCGATGTCAGTGTGTAATGTTCAGGTTCTTCATTTCGTGGGCGCAATTGCCCTGCGCTGCGCTGCACTGCACTGCGGCTACATCTGTTTCAAAGTGGAGATGTTATATATGTGTTGTCTTAAATGAAAAATCTTTGTGATGATGCTTTGGAATTAGGAAGGTGAAAAAATACGAATCAGTTCATGACTGCTCAAGAGGGCGGTGGCTGATTGTGTGAGGAGGGCATGCACCTATGCGCTATGCGGGAACGGGAAAAGAAACTCCGGCGAGCAGGCCTACCCAGTACTGGAAACGGCAGGTTTGCCGAGTGCCAGACCCTTTGCTAAGGCCATTCCCATCTCCGTTATATCATTGGAGGATCATAACGGCATTTGACAAAGACTTTATCAAGTGCTCGACAAAAGACACTTGGTAAAGATTTTTTACCACCACCTGCTTTGTTGTGTCATGGATGCAGAGGGTGGCTCTCAGCAAAGTTTTCGCCGAATGCCTTTGGGGCTTCACCGAGTATCCCCAACACTCGGCAAAATGACCAATTTCCACAGTGACCTGTTCTGAGTGCACCAGTCTCCTCTTCTTCGATCTAGCAGCAAGCAAGGGTGATAGAAGTAGAGCATAGGCGAGACCGGTCGACAAGTGAGCCCAAATAGGGGTAAGATAGACAGTAGACACTACATTACGTTTGAGCAAATAGCCACATTTTCTGTAGCAAACATGAAAAAAAGGAAAAAACCGTGACCACTATAGCCAAAGCCACATTTTCTAGCATTACTTGTCTGGTAAATTTTGTCAAGAAAAACCTATTCTATGGTACTGTTGTCTTGGCCTTTTCGAGTGCCCTTTGCCGACGAGCCACCATGAGCTCCACGAAGGATTGTGTAGCTTCCACTCCTTGGCGGATCGTTGGCAACACCAACTGAAATAAAACATATTGAATGTTACAGAAAAAAATCGAGCAGAGGTAGAAAACTATATACAAGAAACTGAAAACCTTCATGTAACCATATAGAAGTTGCACGTATACAAATCCAATCACATACCTCGCACGTTTTACTTGTCGAAGCATTTATAATGTATGTTTCGAGGTCGTTCATCAACCTGTTATACACGTGTTGCATATCCTTCACATCACCATTGAAAACATTCTCGTATCGGCTTTCTTCTGGATGCTTGTGACTTAGAGCTTCGAGAGCGGATTCAAGTAGAATGTGGCTAGTGGAAGCTACTCCTCTAAGCGCGCCGAGGAACGACATAATAGTATCTTTGCTAACCGCTCTGTTGCATGAGTCGTCAGCAACTTGGATGAAGATTTTTGCGTATGGCCGCATAGTTCTATGGATCGTTTCCATGGAGATTTCGTTAGGCACACCGAGATTCAAGTTTGCACTTTCCTGATTGCATCACAAATGAAGTTCGAATGAGTGTCAAGTATGACGCAGAAGGGCACTATCTCGGAAATTATCAACTTACCACTACTTTTCTTTTGAGATAGTAACTTACCACTACTTGGGAAGCCATGGTGAGAGCATTTTCTGCTGATATGCAGACAAGCTGTGACGTCTCCCTAGCCTCGCGATACTATGAGGATAAAAAAATATATATTAGTAGTTAGTAGTAATAAATTCGAGTTCAATATTGAACAGACTGAGAAGAAAAAAGATTCTATATTTCAATTGCCTGCAAATCTATACTCCCTCCATTCTTAAATTATTGTCGCCATTAAATTTTTAGCAAATTAGTTGATAAATAATGATAATAATTTAAAAACGGAGGGAGTATCTATTTGTATTAGTAATAAACAAAGTGATTCTATCAAGAGAGAGCACGTGAAGTACCACTAAGTATAGTAGAGTGGTAACAGAAAATTAGAAACTATAAAAACTTGTAGTCACTGACCAGGTAGCCCTCCTCAATGTGGATGATTTTAGCTATGCGCGAAAAAATATAACGCCTTTCCTCGACGAAATGATCAGGCGGTTCGTGCCGCGGGTGGGCGTTGCTGCCACGGTAATGCGCCTGGACGGCAAGACGTGGGCGAGCAGGGGTGGTCATCTCACCCAGCTGTAGTTTCAGGCGCGGGAAGCAGCGCGCACACCGACTCGTCGGCAGGATGTGTAGAGTGCTAGGCGGCGGCCTCGCACTTGCGGACGCGGGGGAAAATGCTGCCGGCGGCGAGACGCGGCAGCATTGCAGTTGCAGCGCGGCCATGGCGTCTTGGATCACGTTTCGCTGGACTCGGGCGGGATGGTGGGATCGCTGGACTTTGGCATTAAAGAGAGGTGGATTTGACTCCGACTCGGTCCAGGAACTTGTTTCCGTTTCAGCCCACACACGCGAACTTGCTATCCTATCCTACAGCCCGTGGGCCCCCAGTGCCAGTGGCTGTGCGCTCCTTTGGACCACCGAGCCCTTCGCAATTGCAACAGAGGAGGTCTCTCGCTGTGTCGCAAACTCGCAATCGCAACCCTTCCGCTCGCTCGCTTCCCTTCCCTGGACGCCGCCGTGCCACTGCCATGGCGAGCCAGGCGTCGCCGCGCTTTCTCTCTACCTTCCTCGGCGACCGCCTCGCGCTCTCAGCGAACCCGCTTTTCCTCCGCTCCGGCACCCGAGGTACCGGCCCGACTGCGCCATCCCCGTCACTCCGCGGCTGCCCCCGTGTGCTGATGGTGTGCGCCGTCCGCCCTGAGCAAAAAGTTCCCTCTGACGGCTCTCTCTTGCAGGTACCAGGCGGTCGGCGTATCAGGCGACGAGAACTCTACGCAACCTGGTGGATATACTCTTCAACAGGAGGTGAGCTTCTCATCGCCGGATCGTGTGCACACGTTGGATTTCCCTGCTCCGGGCTTGTTTGATAACCAATACAGCATCTGAACTGCTCTGAATGTCCTCCTTTTTTTTTTGAATGAACCTGAATGATCTCCTTGGAAAAATGGAATCGAGGATTTGCTAGTACAAGACTTACTTGTCACTCGCAGTACATAATTTCCTGTTTATATAATTATTACTTTGGAACTGAAGGCTCAACTGTTGTTGTCATGGACTCATGGTAGTTGGAACTAAAAAACAATGAGATCTTCTTTCAATAATCCAATATGGATGACTGACTGTGTGTCTGGAAATATTCCTCTGATGCTTTCATTCTCCTCTATGAAGTGATATATTACATTATACTACATACACCAGAAATTACCCACCTTATGTGAACCATATGTTATTCTGCTGCAATTTATGGTGTATTTTATTGCCTGCTGTTACATGACACCATCTGTACGTGTCATATATGATATATGATTTATATGTGAAACCCACATGGTGGATTGACATTTTCATCATACTTTTTACTGAACCTTTGCAGGAATCGGGATGACAAACCGGAAAATAACCCTAGACGCCTACGTCCCGGGAAAGTGTCTCCACGTTTAAGTGTTCCCAACCATATACAACGACCTCCATATGTCGATTCTCGTCAAAAACCTAGAGTAAACAATGGACCCGAAATACATGATGAGAAAGGGATTGAGTGCATGAGGGCTTCCGGAAAGCTTGCTGCACAGGTTTTGAAGTATGCAGGGACTCTTGTAAAGGTAATGTACTACTCCCTCCGTGTCTGTTTAGATGTCGTTCTAGTCTCTTCAAGTTTTACAGGTTTAGTTGTCGTTCTGCCATTTCACTGCCAAAGCACATGGTAAAAGCAGCCGGCGTGTACTTTGTTTCTGCCCACCCACTCTTTCTCAGCACAGCCCACGCATTACTGTCCTCTCAGATCTTGCCACGATGCTGCTCCAAGACTATATTCTGGTTTCTACCATGCGAGTTGGGCAAGTATCAGTCTTGCACGTGTTATCTTGGTTTCTGTGCCTTCCTCCAGAATGACAATAAAAATGAAACGGAGGGAGTATAATGTTATAATATTGCTAAAAATCTTTATTGTTCTTTTTAATCGGCAGGCTATTAGTTTCACGAGAGAAACCTCATTCCAGTAAGCAGTTTCACAAACATCGTAACCTTTGGTCAAATGATGCCTCCGTAATTGTAAGGCATTGAACAGAACTGAATCCACATGCTACATATGGAAGTAGAAATCCCTCCTACATATGGAAGTAGAACTGAATCTATTTTCTCAAGTAGAAGCGCCTTTTAGTCTAAAGTGTGTTTACGTTCTATGGCATGGGAGATAACTCTAGTTGTGTATGTTTCTTGCTCTGTTGTGTATCTGGAGTGATAAATAGATTGCATGTGGCACAAAAGGAAGCAAGATAATTTATAAAGCAGTGCACCAAATGATGAGAAAGGGATTTAGTGCCAGAGTATTGATTTTATCTTATTGACAGCCAGGCATAACAACTGATGAGATTGATAAAGCAGTGCACCAAATGATAATCGATAATGGAGCATATCCTTCACCTCTTGGTTATTGTGGATATCCGAAGAGTGTCTGCACCTCAGTGAACGAATGCATTTGTCATGGGATACCCGATTCTCGTCCACTTGAGGTAAATCACAATCAATGGTATTACTTGAACACTTAGTGAAATGTTACAATTGATCTTCGTTATGGCAGGATGGAGATATCATCAATATCGATGTTACTGTCTTCCTCAATGTAAGTAAAGAACTATCTATACATCAGCTGAAATGTTTGTTGTTTAATATATTAGAAATTTCTGTGCTTCCACCATAAAGAGAAAAGGATAGAAACCAACGTGCTGTGGTACCTCATGGAAACACACAGAAAAAGGACAGAAATTAATTGTTATCATCGCTTTGCTTTTTTGGTGAATAATATTGGGAGTTTTTTATTCTGTGGAGGATATCTCATGCAAGCACACACAATTTACGTAATGCAGCCTGTGGTACCTTGTTTTTTGTGGTCAGTGTTCACTTTTGAACATATATTAGTGGAGCCCCATCTGTCTTTGCAGATATTATAATGCTGTTGGGTTGATGTTTTTAATGCCTAGGCAGTTGTGCCAGTTGTTTCTGAATTGTTCTGATTATATTTATACGATATGTTTCTGTTCCATTCCAGGGCTACCATGGTGATACATCCGCTACATTTTTCTGTGGTGATGTTGATGATGAAGCTAAGAAATTAGTTCAGGTGATCTGAACTGGCACTTAGTTTTAAGAAATCACAAGTAATGGGGTGACCTCCCATACTGTTTGGATGTGATATCATTTGTATGAAAACAAATGCTAGAATATATTACTTTTACTTGTCTTAATTCATCATATGATTTATTGCTTAGAAGGCACTACTCTCATAGAAGTTTCTCTGCCATGTGTAGTTTTCTCAGTTTATGTAACAATTTTCTGATCAGGTAACAAAAGAATGCCTTGACAAGGCTATATCAATCTGTGCACCTGGGGTGGAGATCAAACGTATTGGCAGAACCATACAGTAAGTAAATGAGAAACTCTATCACTGGATGTGCATGTCTGCATATATTTTTCTCACCATCCTTTTACTATCCTTCTTATTGAATTATTTATTTTTTTGCATTTCAAATGATCCTTTTGCATTTGTGAAAAGAAATCTAATACTTATGTTGTCACTCTTTAGTTATGTTGCATCTATCACATAAACTGAGTTTTTTTAGGGGGGGCGGGGGGGGGGGGGGGGGGGGGGGGGGTAGCATCTAACATAAGGATGCTTATTTATTTCTGATAGCTAACTTGTTCATATGCATGGAGTATTGTTAGTATCTTATATTAAAAGCATACTACCTATCCTATTGATCTGTGTTTTCTCATAGGTGATTAATTAGAACATATTTAGTGTACTAAATTTTGACATCGATACACTGCTGATTGTAGATTATATGCTGGTGGAGTTTAGTTTGTATAACAGATTTGATATGTATAAAATTCATGTGGTTCTGTATATTTCTAGTCATTGATTCATCAATAGGGTATTCCTATGATTAATTTCATATTAACTGATATGTTACTTACGACACTTAATTTTTGAAGGGATCATGCAGACAAATTCAAGTATGGCGTAGTGCGGCATTTTGTCGGTCATGGTGTAGGGAAAGTGTTTCATGCTGAGCCTGTTGTGCTTCATTTCCGTGAGTTCTTCACCTTCACAAACTTGTTTGACTGCATTCTGTCTTCACAATCCCAAGCCTTCTGCCCTTCAGTGTTATGTGGGGGAACAATACACACGTGAGTAGTATTAGAGTTAGAGTCATAGTCAGATAAGAGCAGTAGTAGTATAAAGAAATAGTTCAGTTATTAGGATTCTTTGGCAGAGTCGGTTAGGACTCCATAACAGAGTAGGTTTCAGTTGTAATTCTGCCAGCTATATATGCTAGGCACTATCAACGAAAGAGGCAAGCAATAATCAGAAATACAATCTCAATCTCGTCTAATTCTCTCAAGCTTTGGGGATAGCCTAAACCCTAACTCTCAAGCTCTTGGCATAGCATAAGGCCTAATTATCTACCCCATTACATCAGTTATCACCATGTTTCTTTTACTAATTTGGGTCTCTCTATAGGAACCACCCCTCTTTCTCGTAAGATCGAGGTGTAGGGCTAACACAAAAAAAGAGTCAAATTGCACCATCTCTAAATGCCCTTTTTTCTCTTATCAGAATTCTTAAATAGAAATATTGGCAGTACCATAGGTCCATAGTAGTCTAGATTTTAAGCAGTGGATGCTTTGATGTCACATTTTTCTCTATATCAGCATAAAGATGCACTCCGGTCCATCAACGGTGGATGAGGGTATTCCTATGATTAATGACTCCGAAATCTGCAGGAAACAATGAATGGGGCCGAATGGTGCTGAATCAAACATTTACTATAGGTACTTATTTCTGTATCTGTCCACATTCTGCCCTCCTCCACCCACGTGTAATTAAATATCTCACATCCTAACTTGAGATAAAATGAGGCTTCTTTTTTATTCCAGAATATTATAATTGCATTTCATTCAGGCGTGTATGTACTATATTAAGTGCTCCCTCCACTCCGAAAATGCTGTTGTTAGGACAGCAAGATTAGTTCAAACTTGAACTAATTCTGCTGTCCTAACGACAACTACTTTTGGTGATTCGGTCATTGCAACCTTTCTGCACATAAATTGCACACCTTATGCATCGCACAACAGCTTGCTTAAGCATATTTTTTTTGGCATTCTTCTTCGACTCTGTTGGCTGGTTAGAACACATAGAAGTTAAATTTAACTGATTTACACACATACTTCAAAGATAAAGCATGTGATGCTGACTATCGTTTTTTTTTTGTCATTAGAGCCAATGCTAACAGTGGGGAGCATAAACCCTGTCATTTGGTCGGATGACTGGACAGCAGTGACGGAAGACGGAAGCTTGTCAGCACAGTTCGAGCACACGATACTGATCACCGAAGATGGCCCGGAAATATTGACACTGTGCTAACGAAAGACCAAATGACAAAGAAGAACAATTTAATGGTCGACCGGCGAGACCCTGCATTCTTTTGGACTATTAGGTTCATCCCATACAGAGTTGCATTGTAATCTCTTCTAACTAATACAATGATATGTAGAAGTTTTATACAATTTTGAGGTTAAGCATGGAGTATTGGTGTTCGGTTACAGTGTTGTCAGGCGTCCAATAGTGGTTGCAAAGTAGGTATGGCAGTTTTGATCGAGTTGGTTGGTTGCTGGGCTCGCTGAAAGGCACAATTTGCCGCATTTGTTGGCCAAGTACGGATGCTTGCTTAACCCTTACTTCTCGAGCGTTGGTCCGCTCCGTCGGTAATCATATTCTGCTTCTTTCATTTTTTTTTCAAAAAGTGCTCTGCTTCTTTTGCGCTCGCAAGAGAGAGGAGATTCGTTCTGTATAGGAATGATTTGCCTCTGTCACTTCTTCGAGACAAGCAACTGAAGCTTGTGAATATTAAAATATGTAGCATTTTCATTTTGCTTAGAGAGCACCGATGCTCATTAATCATTTGTTAATGACAGGCACTAAATCCCTACGATGCCTTGATCATGTCCTTCCTCATTCTCACGTCACGTGCAGGTACACCTAAACCTAAAACTGACACGTGGGACCGAAGATACGCATCAGCAGGGGCCCATGTGAAGGAACAAGCCCCACAAGAGATTTGCTTCGCATTCCGACCACCTTCGAATTTCCCCTCTTCTATCTGCAGAAACGAGAGCAGCAAATTCGGAGGCAAGGTCGGGTTCGAGAAGCTTCTACGCGTGTGGCAATCGACCGCAGTCTGTGCATTGTTCAGTGGCGCTGGTCGTGGAGCGCGTGCGAGATCGAGGGCAGCTGGTGAATCAGAGGCCGTGAGCAGCAATGCCGCGTCGGCGGCGGTAGGGATGGGGTTGGCGTCGGCGCTATGGCGAGGGGCATAGCGCGGGCGGTGTCGTTTGGAGGCCGGGGGACCGTGGGGTGGTGCTCCTACCGGCGCGCCACCGTGGCCGTCTGCCTCGGCAACCTCGTCGCGGCGCTGCTCGTGCTCCGCTCCCTCACCTCCCACGCATCCTTCGCTCCGCCCGCTCCCAACCGTGAGTGGAAATCTGTCTCCGTGTTCACACCTTTGCCTTTTCTTTTCCCTCCCTGCTCTTTTGTTGATCTTGATGGATGTTATTTTGGTCTTGTATTTAGTCGGCGAAGTGGTGCAGTATACGGAGGAGCAGATTAGGATGGTGGAGGAGTCGATCCGGATTCGCCGCGAGGCGAAGCCCGTCGAGCTCGTGCAGGCGGTACTATTAATGGACAACTCGTGCAAATTTGATTGATAGCCTCTTGATGCTTGCGGTCTAAACTACTGAAATTTTGGATGCCGAAGGTGAAGAAGCTGCTGAAGGTTTTCGCGCGGGAGGAGAAGAGACGCAAGGTGCTGCCGCTGATGCTGAAGCAGAAGGTCTCATATGATATCGTCGGGCGGCTGCGGCACTTGGGGGACAACAGTAGTGTCACGGAGCAACGAGGTAGTATGCATATCTCGTTTCAAACTAGTAACTTATTCCATCTTATATACGAAGAGTTGGCCTGAAAATTTCTCCTGAATTCGAATTTTTTATAATACCATATCCATATGTGAGTTCAGCTTGGAGCTTGGACCATGTTTATTCTTATCTATATCTTGGTTACAACTTGACACGCATGAGTGCAACTAGGTAATTTTGTAAGGGCACTATTGATGGATGGTTAACTTGAAGGTTGACAAAACTTTTTTTTAAAACTGTCAGCGCTTCACTGTTCTAATTGCCCTGGTAACTTATGGCAAATGCTTTCTTGCAAGTGGATTCCATTACTTTGCTGAACGACTGTTTAAATAATGAAATGATAAGTTACAACCTGCTGAGCTGAATAACCGCTATGCCTATTTACTGCGTGACTTTGCATCATGAAGTTCTCAAATTGATATGTGTCTGAAATTAATCTTCTAGTACTTGACCTTCTCAACAATTTATATTTCCTTTTTACCTATATGTATGACAGAGGCTATAGAATCTTGGCGTGTTGAGACGCTAAAAGACATCAGACATGCTTCACAAAATCAGTCAAATTTGGGCCTCTCTGGAGATGAAGCACGTATGAACCTTACTGTTCAACTACTTTCTTACTTCTTCGTGTTCAGTTTAATTTTGTTTTGGTATATTTAACTTTTTTCTCAATTGTAATATTGAAGTTAATCTTTTCTGTAGGAATGTTAAAACAAGCGCTGGACTTCAATTGGAATATGCTAATGGAGGACATTGGTCTTTTTATACCAGAGGAAGTCATGAATGTGGAACATGATGACAAACCTGAGAACGAACCAGAAGGTCAGTTCCCTGTTATCATGTGTGTAACCTGTAAATGATGATTTATAAAGTTTAAAGCACTTAAGATATCAAATTGAAGCATCACATTCGTTTTTACTTAAATTTTTGCTAGGAACGAACTTTTGAAATTCTCAAAGGATTTGATTTATTCATTTATTACTCGTGAATTATGAATTTCAATCCTAACTGTCTTTGCAGAAGAGGAGATAATAGCAGGCCCGCCTTTGTCTCCACAATGCAATGTGGAGCTACATACCGATTACGGTGGTGCCGCTGTTAGATGGGGCTTGACACACCACAAAGAATCTGCTGCTGACTGTTGTCAAGCTTGTCTAGATCAAGCTAAGAATGCCAAGCCTGGTGAAATGAAGTGTAATATATGGGTTTACTGCCCGTCAGAGTTTGGATGCTACTCACCAGATAAATATGAGCATA
Organism: Eleusine coracana subsp. coracana; assembly: GCA_032690845.1. Lineage (NCBI taxonomy): Eukaryota > Viridiplantae > Streptophyta > Magnoliopsida > Poales > Poaceae > Eleusine > Eleusine coracana. Next base: position 68,052,366 of record CM064420.1, on the reverse strand, counting down.
AGCATCAGGAGTGCTGGTTGAAACAGGTAGGTCCTGTTTGTATTGTCTCTAGTTTTTTTCCAGCCACGACATATTCCATCCTAGCTCATCTTAGCTTAGATGACGGTTAGCAGTATCTGATTTGCTGTTCCCTAATTTAACATCTCAGTTGCTATCTATTTTATGTATTTTACACTGTTTAATTAAGTTGCTGGTTTTCTTTTTCTGTATGGAACTGACATATTTGTACTTGGAAGCTTTATGCTTTCTTGTATCTAGTCATTGGGGATTTGAATAGCAAAAGAAGAACTAGTTTTTACCATTTTGTTCAGTGAAACATTGTTGCTGTTACATTAGTTTTAGGCTATGATTATAGAGTGATCTAGTTCACAAGCTTTCAGCTCATTGAAGCTTTTGCTGTCGAGAGTGCAGTTTCATCATTTGTCAGCTGAGCACATTCTACTTCTCTTGCACTTATTCAGTTTTGATAAGCTAGGATGGTACAGTTAACAGGTTCTCGTCCTATTTTTTTTGGGGGGAATAAATATGGATTCCTGAATAGCAAAACATGTCCTGTAAAAATAGAACATTGTATACTTATGAACAAGTGGAACACATGAAATTTTCGTTTCTTGTCCCTGACAAAGTTATCTTGCATGGTGATGGTTTTTGCTCAATTTGTAGGATGACCACCCGAAACTCAACTTCAAAGACAAGTATTCCGAGTCATACAGAGATTCACATCCCACCGCTCCTGTTGTGGTGCCATGGATGTCTGGTGTCGTCAGTGCATGAGCTCAACAGGTCATTTGAGATTTTGGATGCAACTTCAACAGGAGAACCTTCACACATGGATTGTTTTGTTTTTCTCTTTTGCCACCATATACTCATATACTGTTTTGTTTTCTTTCTGTTTTGTGGCGGGTACATATGATGTAAAAGTTAGCTTAGTGACATAGTCAACCCTATTGGGGAAGCTCATTTCAGTTTTGAGGGAGATTTGTTGTGGTTGGATACGGCGGATGCTTGACTCAAAACAATTGTTCAGCTAACGGTGATGTCCCGTTCTGGATTCTGATTGATTTTTCTGTATTATTATTAGTTCAGACTATGCTTGTTGTGATCAGAGTTCTCACAGATGGAGCTCCAAACGTTTCTGAATTCTGACGGCAGTATTCCGGCTTGTTACATTCTGCTGAAATTAGGGAGCAGCACGCGGAGATATGCATAGATCGGACACTGACAGCTTGGACATGGCGAGCCACATTTTTGCTTGGCTTCGGTTCAGGGTTTTTACTTCGGTTCGGTTGGTCGGTCGGCTTGCCTCTCGTCGCGTCTGGACACTTCCTCCTCGCTTACGCTACGCATCGCGGCAGGTGCTACCACCAGGCATGTCAGGGCAGTCTGGCAGCAGGGGGCGGCGAGGATGGAGCCCGTTCGATGCGATCCGCAGCTTCCCGTCGACGCCCGAGTCCCTGATGTCCCAGATCGACGCGGCCATCGCCTCCACCGAGTACGCCCGCGCCTGCACCCTCCTTGACCCGCCCCCCGCCTCCGTCTCCTCGCAACCGGAGCCTCCGCCTGAGACTCAGGGCGAGGGTGAGGCGGCCTCCGCTCAGGGGACTGCGGCTCCCGCCTGCCACGACGCGAGGGTCGCGGACGAGGCGTACCGCGCGGCGTGCGCGGCGCTGGGAGCGGGGCGGCCCGACGCGGCCGTGCGGTCGCTGCGTGTGGCGCTGGCGAGCTGCCCGCCGGAGAAGACCGCGGCCGTGGCCAAGGTGAGGTCCATGCTGGCCATCGCTTCCGCGCAGCTGCACAAGCAGCAGCACCAGGCGCAGCAGAGCAGGAAGTGAGGTGATCGCGGCAGAATTAGTTGACTCTTCTGTTTGTTCAGTTATTGGACAGGTTTAATTACTAGTGGATCTCACTTAGACATGATGGATGGTTTGATCTTTCCAATTTAATGCACCCTTGCTTGTTCCAATTGCAACCGCCGTGACTGTGTTGCAGAAGTGAAAAAGGGAGATCATAGATAGTAGGAAACTTTCTGTACTAGTAGTGTGATCTCATTATCTCAACAGCTATGTATATTTTTGAAGACCGTGGCAGTGGCAAGGTGAGGTCCATGCTGGCCATCGCTTCCACGCAGCTGCACAAGCAGCAACACCAGGCGCAGAAGAGCAAGAAGTGAAGTGCTGCTCCCTCGCAGGCGAAATTAGTTGCTTCTTCTGTTTGTTCAGTTATTGAACATGTTTAATTACTACTGGATGTTATGATTGGATAATAGATACTCAAAATCATAATTGAGAATATATATTGTACTATTAGGAGTGATAGGAAAGTTTCTGGTAGTGTGATCTCAACAGTTATTAGGAAAGTTACTGGTAGTGTGATATCAACAACCTTTATCAACTATGTATCTTTTGTTGCAAAGCATGATTGAATAGAAAATTCTGAATGTCCGCATGAGCAAATTCTCACCGTCTCCTCTTTATATTCTGTCAGAATTTCGTTGCAGCCACTTGTTTTGGCATGTAGGGTTCCTGGGGAGCTACCATGACCAGCAATGTACCATACAACAATGTGCTTTGGTCATCACTCTGAGCTACCCACCACCACCACCACCAACGCACGCACGCACGCACGCACGCCACAAGTCGAATGTGAAACTATGAGCCATGGTCATCCAACAGTCATGGAGAAGGTTCTCACGCCTTGTAAATTGGTGTTACACTGTCATTCGTGCCGGAACATCAATGAAAAGCAAATGTTGGCCTCTGTATTCAGTGCAGGACCTGAACAAGACTACTGCAAAAGGTAGGAAATGAGTAACTCCGAGTCTTTCACAACCATTTCTGTGTTTGTTTGTGAGGATACTGCATTTTCCGACGTCAACATGACAAGGTGATGCTACTGCAGCGGCAACCCTGTACCATAAGCTTTTTACTGCATCTGCAAACTCCTTGAAATCCTTCAGACTGTGCATGAAAAGGACCGTGATCAATTTGGAAGGACCATTTTGCAGAAAGAGTGGCTAAGCAGATTACCATTAGCAGCAGCAGACTCGATTAACAGCATGGTTTTTTCCAATTGAATTTCCACAACACGGCTATTTATTGTTAATTATTTTTAATATAATTGGCAAAAAATAAGGTTAAATGCGCCTTTTCGCTTTGGAAAGCTTGGAACCTATTACACGAGAGACGCATTTTTGAGGTATTTTTGTAAACCACGATCCATTTTAGACGTATTTTATGAAATACTGAATCATGACTATTAATCGTGATCTATTTTAGGGGTATCTAGTAAAATATTGGAGATCACAAAATATGCAAAATTTATTTATTACGGAAAACACTTAGGCATTCTGACCGTTGGATCTAGTTCGTGCGGTCTAGATTGAACCGACAAGTCAACAACCTTCCGCTTTAGAGCATCTCCAAAAGCTTCCAAAAAACTGATCCCAAAAGAGTGTTTTTAGTAACAGCTCAAAAATTATTAGGGAGAAGTTTTTGATTAGACCACATCAGCATCTGAGACAATATTAATTTCCTTATAAATATAAGAATTAGGGCTCCTAATTTTTTCCTCGTTTTTAGCTACAAATGAGAAGAATTTAGAGAAAATAAATTTATGAGTTGTTTTGGGAAGCTGTTGAAGATGGTTTTTTAGATTAAACCCTATTAATTTAATTTAGAAAAAATAAATCTATAAATTGTTTTGGAGGGCTATTGGAGCTCTTGCTTTATTTCCATAGGATGAGCTTCTTTTGTTTGAAATTTCGGACATTGAACTGATGTAACTGTTGCACACTAGGTCTTATAAAGACATGATTAGCTGCATTGTTTGGTCTTTCAACTTAGACCCTTTTGGGATTAAAAAAACTTATACCCTTTTTTGCATTTTCGTCAGATATAAAATAATAATATCACGAAAGGAAACTTTTTTGTGTAACGCGACGAGTCATTCTTTATGGCACAATTTGAGTCAATATAGAAAATATCCAACAATCATTTGAGCAAATCTAATATCTTCTTCATATCATTCCTATCATATATCAGAAACTCGTGATTTTGGCGTACATGACTAGCATTGGGCCTACATGGATACATGGCAAGGCACGGTGTGACGCACTGACGCTAGCAATCTAGCACACTAATGTACTCAGTTCATGACTGAGCTAATTATTGACCCCAAAAATTGTGTGAAGAAATTAGTCATTGTTCTGCTGCAGCCATGGAGAGAGTGCTGTCGCCATGGAAGGTGATGTTACATCGCCAGAACCATTCCCAAGTGCACAAAGGTTGAAAAACCTCAGTGCTCATTGCAGGCCGTAACTAAAAATCCTGCAAAGGCAGCTCGGAGGGACCTCACAAGCACTTCTTTACTTCTGTGAATAGCGACTTTTCCTTATTGGCCGCTTCGACATCATCAGGTGATGCAACAGCAACCACAACCCCATTATCCTTGATTGTTTCAACCGCATCAGCAAACTCCTTGAAATCCTTCAGGCTGTCACGTAGGTGCCAACATTGTCAATGAGATTTGTGTTGAAAACATCAAAGAGGATAACCCGGTGAGCGGAAAAAGAGAAAACATATGACGTTTGGATGATGAATTGACTTACTTTGTTGATAGTATCTCTTCACGTCTTTGTTGACGTTCCTCCTCAGTAATGCCCAGCAAATACCGCATTAGACTGGGAAAAAACAATAACGCATATTTTAGTACTTACTCCCTCTAATCTTCAACATGTAATGTTGAAACCAACTGGGTAAAGTTCCAGTTCAAGCATAGTTAGTACTGTACAGTTCATACAAAACGTTCATAACATGTCAGTAAGACAACTAATCTATGACGAAAGGCATCAGAAATGTTCATGTCAGCATATCAACTAAGATAAAAGAAAAAAAATAACTGAGACAATAGGGCAACCGGCACGTAGACGTGTTCCCACTATCTCCATAAGACAGTTAATTCATGTCATCATATCAATACAGGAATAGCAACCCGGCCAATATGACAATCAGCAGCTAGAAATATGACAATCAGCATGTGCCATTTGTAGAACCTATTTATGCAAAATTAAATCATGTTGTATCAACTTTCAGATACAAAATAGATTAAAACAAGGGGCTAATTGTTTAATTCACAATTTCAGAGTCAGCCCTAGTGCACTAATATTGGCACTAGACCCATTCGAGCCAAGCAAAATTGATCCTGCGATGGCTGTACAGCCCATGAACAGGCCTACCAGTATCAGCCATCATAAGTGCAGATGTTTTATTAAAATCACCAATGATAAGCCATATCATTAATTTTCGGTTTTATAATGCTGACTAGTAGCATGTTGCATAAATAAAGGCATGCATACCTGCTGTAACCTTTAGCATCTGGTAGCTGGTAGGCATCAACATCACCGATGGTACCAATAATAGCTTTTGTGAGTGCATCCTCGTCCATATCTAGCTCTCTCAGAAACTTTGCTGTCTCATCATAGACCTCTAGTGTTTTCAGTAAATTCGGATCACGGTATGACAAATAGGAGAACACTCCTGTAACAAGAAACAGTGTTTTAGCATTACATGGACAATTTAGCCTGCAAAAAGCATGATGCTATGGATGGGCAATGGGACAAGATAATTCTATAAATAATTCAGTTATATCTGTTAAACTCGAAATAACATATTAAGAAAATCAAAGTACCTGAATGGGTGTCAAAATCACAGAACCCTCCATATGCACCACCGCTAACTCGAACACGGTCCCATAACCATGTATTACCTATGTGCTTAGAAATAACATAGGCACTTCCATTGAGCTGGTATCCACTTTGATAAAGGTTTCCGGCTTTTCCAACATAGTTAACCTTCAGGCAAGAGATAAGATGGTATTGAAAGTTCAGTATGTCAAATTGCCAACAAAGAATAATCACCCAAAGATTGCTGAAAGCTATTCAGACAGATGACTCTTACCTGAGTTGGGACGACAATGGCTTCATTAACAGAAGGTAATCGAGAAAGCCATGGATCACTACCAAGGGATGGACTACTTGGGAGTGAATCAAGAAATTTGGCGATGTGTTGGCTTGATTTTTCAAGATTCTTATAGTCAGTTGTTATATTGATCAAGCAACCATCTTTGGTAAAGAGTGTTTTTCTCATTTCCTCAAGTGACGATGATATGCTGTCCCAGTCTTGATCAATCTTAGTTTCCAGGTCTCTCAAATACTCCAAATAACTGCCAACGGTGCAAATAAATAAATGAATATCACAAAACAGAAATATTATGTTCAGCAAAATAGAGACTGCTTGTGTTGATGATAGTGTTTCTTACAAATGGTTTCTCAAAGCTAGTAACCCTAATCCTCCTCCCACAAAAAAATAAAGAAATAAATAAACCAAGAAATCATATGGCATTCGTAAGCCATAGTGAACTACCCGAGAGCCATGTATGTATTACAGCACAAAGAATCTTACCTCACACCACCCATTTGTTCAGAAATCCATCCAGCTGCATTCAACTTAGCATCCATTCTAGCGGCTGCTATACCATGGCCACTGCCCCTCAAACGATTCTGCATTGAAAAAAACATTAGTTAAATAAGGCAGCCCAATCAATTGTATGCTTAAGAGAGTCTGCATTGCAAAGATCCCAGCTTAGTACCTCCATTCTTGCTTTACTTTGAGAAACAAACTGCTTGAACCTCTGTTGTTCAGTGAACTGAACATCTTGAAGAAGGGTGTACATCTGAAAGAACAGAATAATTTAGTTTCATTATGCAGTAATTGAATGACTAGGCCAGTTTCATTGCAATTAAGCAACAAGCATGCTTTCTGCACCCAGGCATGGCCTTAGGCTCTACGGTTGACACAGACATTTATCAAGAATATACCAGATTAAACAAATCTTCTACTCGTGGTGCCATAGCTTTTCCCCGAACTATGATGTGGGTAAGAGGATCTTCTTTTCCCCTCACAGATGATGTGAACGGGTAAACTGATATGCCTCCAGTTTTTCTTCCGATTAACTGATTAAGTTGCACAAAGTCCATGTCTTTTGTGCCCATCTCCAATAAGGATTGACTGAGACAGATGCTCATAGTTAGTTCAGATACCACGTGATAGATCGATGTATTTTCATTAGTATTTAGCTCCAATACCATACAACATAAGAAACCTGGTCATGATAAATCAAGAGCAATGTATCAATCAACCAGCTCACCAGAACAATGGCAACAATTGTAGATGTTCTTTCTTCATTGAACCCATGTCAAATACAACTTCAGAGTAGACAACATCATTGGTGAAGAGATCATGTTGCAACACCTTGACACCGTTTACCTCTCCAACCTACACAGGCCATTTAGACAATGATCATTTTCTAAGCTTATAAAAAAAGACAAATTATAACGGTACATAACCAACTCAAGAAAACGAAGGCAGCAGTACTCATTGACAAGTAATTTCAAAAACCCACAGCTACTTTGACATTTGTTACAAAAGCCTACAATTTTTTGCTGGTTGCAGAAAATTACAAGTATTTTGACTTCAGTTGTGAAAACCTACAACTTTGTGCTCCCACAACTGTATATGCTGAGGCTGACGGGTTGGTCCAATGTGACAAAGCTGTAGGTTTTGCAACAAATGATAATTTAGCTGTAATTTCCTGCAACTGGCATCGAAAATTGAGTTTTTTCGCAACGTTCTGAAGTAGTTGTAGGTTTTTTAAATTCACTCTATTAATTTGTTTTATATTTCTGAGTTATATTTTTTAATGAAAACATATCGGATTGCTGATGTTGGCCTGTGAATAAAATAACATGAAGCTTCAAACTATTTTGTGGGAGAGCTTGAGGGCCTGGGTGACTATCTGTATCTTTTGTTCAAGAAAGCAATCTCTCGTCCTGCCAAGTCAAGAGGCTATTTGCTACACAGAGGTTATCTTTTGCTTGTAACTGCTACATTATTCCAAGGGAAAACAGCCTAGCTGACCAAGAGACTCTTTACTTCACAACGTAGTCATGTCTCACGTCCCTAAGAGGGTTATGCCCCAACAAACTTTGTGCCCATTAATTTGCACTAGTATAGACAAATTTGAACTATCAGGTGATGAATTTTTGGGAAAGTGGGTGAGTCTGAAAGATTCACATCACACATTGACTCCTAAATTACCTTTATATGGTGCAGTAGTGCCACTGGCTAGTATATGTGGCGTGGGTCAAGGCTAAAGTTTTTCATATCTAAATTTGCAAATACCAAACAGAGCTAAGCCAATAGGAGACAGTTAAATTAAGCTTAACTCTAAGTTGGGCAGACTGCTTATTTGTTCTATGTATGTTTGGCCTATGCAAATAATTATGGTTTTTTGAAGCTCTCCTGCAGCCAGAGTTTGGAGTTACTCTGGCTTCAGAGCTTCAGCTGATGTAATGAAGAAAAAAAAAGCAGATCATTGGCACGATAGAGATCACAGGTCCAAGCCACAAGAAATTACCTCTATTGGTACATGTATAGGGTTTTTAGGGATATCATGCAGTGATAGGCTAGGAACAGCCTTGAGAGCTTCTGGAGGATCTGGTGTTTCTTGTTTCTCCTTTAGCTCCTTCGTAGCACGTGCCAACTCTGCAAGATCCTCCTGAGTCATGCTAGATTTCACTTGTTTCAGAATTTCTTTTTCAGCTGCTTCATCGCGTGATGCTTTCTCTGGATCAGGCTGCACAATAAAGGTTTAAAGTTTAATTGTTTGAGGCGTAAAGAAAAGGCTACAATGACGTAAGATTTCTGAAAAGTTTTCTACTAACCTGCATTTCAACTGTGACACGGTGTGCATTCTTCAAAATAAATTTCTCAATGAGCAGTGAGAATACAGCCTTTGATCCCTCCGCTGCAATGCGTGCTTTCAGGTGTTGCAATGGTCTTTCAAATTTCAGAGGCTCAAAAGGGTCCATGTCATATATCCATTTGCCCTGTAATTTTTGTAACGTTGGAGATAATACATAATATGTTCAAACATGTCTTTGTATTAAAAGGAAATTTTGAGAAGTTGTTCGTACAATAGACCGAAGCATCAAAGATAGCCCTCGAGGAAATGATCCTGTGTTGTTCTCCCTGAGAGCAAATTCAATCGTATTCATGGAAGCCTCCACTGCTTCTGATGCAAACCCTTCCTCAGCCAAATTCTTCAAAGTTTGCATAACCAATTCCTCAACTTTTTGAATGTTATCCTCAGACACACCTTTCAAGCCTATACTAAATTGAGGTTGAAGGAGCTCATCTTCAACCCCACCTCCCACTATAGCATCTCCTAGACCACTTTCAAGAAGAAGCCTTCTAAGTGGTGAAGCAGGTGTTCCTAGCAAAAGATGATCCAGGAAACCTAGTGTGAGCTCAGTTTCTACATCTAGGGGCTCCTCTGCCAACAGCCAATTAATGCAAACCATGTACTTCTTTGTCAAATCCCCTTCTTGACCAGCAGGGTACTTCTCTACAATTCTCACCGGTTCTTTGAATAGCCTCTGTGGCTGGATCTTCGATTCATTGGGAGCAGGGCTGGCTTCAAACTGGTCAAGGTATTCTACAGAAGCAAGAGGCAGGAAACAGACAGTAGTTTTTAAAGTGTTCAGGAACAGGAAAACTCAGAGCATCACGCAAGGTTCAAACTGAAAAAGGAAACCGGTAAGTCCTACGAGTAATTGCTGCTAGAGGTAGATCTTACCACTTAGAACACGCAGCCGCTCTTTGGGGTCATCATCACCGTAGAACCAGATCCTCGCATTGCTTGGATGATAGTACTTACTGTGGAACTCCTGCACATATGACAAAGATGAAAATTAAATTCAAATGTAACTAAGATACCAACATTAGCTTATCATACTGATACTTTTTTTTTCTCAGTGGTGCTGAGAGAAATTTGGAGCGATGATCCAGGAAACCATTTTATGATTTATAGTAAATAAAACAATCATCAATTTATATTAAGGGCTCTCAGTGGCCCCTGGGATACCTAAAAGCTGAAAGAACAAGATTACAATAATCACTAATATCAAATTCAGATTAAAACTAATATCAAACCTTGAATTCTTCAAATGTCAGCTTTGGTATTTCGTTTGGATCCCCACCACTGTCAACTCCATATGTGTTCTCAGGGAACAATGCCTGCAGAAAGTTTGTCAGTGAACCAGGAAGAATCCACTAAAGAAGTATATACTACTACAATTCAGCTCACCACTGTACTGAACTCTAAAATATACTCAGTTTAAACAGAGAAGAAGAATTGTGAAATGTAACATACTGGGCCCAAGTCATTGAATGCTTAGTGCGGCAAAAGATCAAAGTCTGGACGAGGTGGTAACAAAAGTATAGGAATTAACCAAACTCAACTAATTTGTAGGATCACAGTTCAATCTCAACAATGGATCTAGGTTATTTAGGAAGAAAAGAAAGAGCCCAATCATGCTAGGCTATACAACAAAGCGATCCCAGGGCAATGTCATGCACAGGACGATACCAGGTGAAATATCATTCTGCTCAAGGCTAATGAACTCATGTTGAATGATTAAGACATCGAACATCTGCAAAAGAAACAATTTACCTGTTGTGATACACGTCCCATTATGTTATCTGGTTGAGAGTAAACTCCTTTCATCTCATTGAAGACAACTCCTAAAGTCACAAGTCAAAGTATTACATTAAGATACTTTTTAGAGGACAAGTGACCATATATATAAATGTGCTAGCTCAAATAAATTTGAATCAGCAGCCAAACCTTTAAAGGTTATCTCTTCCTCGGGGTTGTCAAGCTCATAGTGCCAACCTTCTTGTTGAAATGTTTGGAAGTCCTCGACACATTTAGGGAAAAAGACAGCATCAAGGTATACATCTACCAAGTTGTAGAAATCCTGCAATGCAACAATATGTATGATGGTAACACTGAAGAGTTTATATGGAACAAATAACTGAAGCATATTTGTGGCTGTTTGGTATCACCTTAGTGTTTGTTGAGGCAACTGGATAGCATGTCCGATCCGGATATGTGAATGCATTCAGGAATGTGTGCAAACTTCCCTTTAAGAGCTCAACAAATGGTTCTTTCAAAGGGTATTTCCTTGATCCACAGAGAACACTATGCTCAAGGATGTGGGGTATGCCAGTCGAATTTTTCCTGACAATAAAACAATACTCCTTCAGAACACCACACTAAACTTAAATGAATTATTTTCTACCTACATGTGAGTAGGCCATCGCTCATTTTTGTACTACAACTAAGGAATGAAACAGTACCAGTTTACCACAAACAAAACAAAGAATCAAGGAGAAAATGCACTTACGGAGGGGTACGGAAAACAATGCCAAACACTTTATTCTCATCATCGTTTGACACAGACATGATCTCTGCACCTGTCTTCTTGTGCTTGTAAAGAACAGCAGTTGATTTGCACTCATCGATAATCTGTTCGGAGACTTTTTCAAATCCAAGCTTCGCAGCATACTCATGGACATCATCTGTATCTGCTTATGTCAGAAGAAGCAGATCACTCGTTTTATGAACATACGACCTTGACTTATGAAAAAACAAAGGATGCTGCTCGAATGCCGAGTTCTTTTCAATGTATTGTGTTTTTTTATTCCAGCTGTCCCACTCCATGTGAAAACTGTGAGCAAAACAACTTAGACCTACCAGAACGCAAAAGGAAAACCCAGCATAGACTAGCCATCACAATGCAAGTTTTACATCAATATTCCCAATCAAGTAATCAACTACGAACTTCAATATATTGTATTCTGTCTGCTTAGGAATTTTTTGCAAGTAAAATAGCACATATAAGTTGAGCTTTCCGATATAGAAAAGCTCCAAAAGGAGCAGTTCTCACCTTGGGGCGCAGGGGACGGCGAGGTGGAGACAGCGGGCGCGGACAGTCGCCGCGCTAGCCGGGGCACAGCAGCCGGCCAGTACCTCCCGGCACAGTGCAGCGGCGCGGCCGCCGCCAGGAATCGCGCCCCGCCGCCGGGCAGAGCCGAGTAGCCGCGAGACGGGAATGAGGTCGCGGGCAGCCGGCGCGCCGAGGACGAGGCGGCGGCGGCTTGGACGACGGGCCTGCCCCTGCGGCAGCGGTGGAGGAGGCGGCGGCCGGAGGTGCGGAGCAGCGCCACCCGCTCCATGGCGCAGGTGTCCAGCTTGCCGGCGCCTGGTGCTCTGCTTGGGTCGCGTCCCGTGGATTGGAGGAGAGGGGAACGTGGCGGCGTAGGCTTCCTGTTGCGATTAGGCTCTCCTCCGTTCCTGGGCTTTTCGGTGACGAGGTTTTTGCTTGGGCTTAAAGAAGGTGGAGGACCGAGAAGAAAAAAAAATCTTCAGTTTTTGTCTTAGATTTCAGTTTATTTCGGTTGAAAAATTGGATGGATGGATGGGATTGCTTGGTAGGTTTTCGTGTGGTTGGGAGAGAGTTTGGATGGGCTATGGTACACGTAACTATATGCTATATAGTTTGGTGCTTTGTGGACGTGTCAGTAGCATGGACATTGAAGGATGCAGAGCAGTGCAAGTCTCGAATTATATTCCTCTATCAAATAGGGAGTTTTCCGCTCCCGTGAATTTGTGGTGAGTCACCCTTGATAAAAGCTGGACTCTGTTTTCTCGAGCAGGAAAAAGATATTTTGGAATGGGCTTCTTCTCAGCCTCGAGATACAATTTGTTGGCAGGTGGTCGTGGCTTTGGACGCTTTTATCCGGCCCATCAGTGATTCAGCGGGCAAATCAATCCTCTTCCCTGTTCAACAACCAACACGGGGACAAATTTAATCACGCCTTCCATAGTCTCCGCCACGTTCATTTCCACCTCCTCCTCCTTTCCTTCCTCGCTTCCCTCTCAAAACCTCCCTCCGTCCACGCCGCGACCCTCATCTCCAGTCTCCACACCCAACAACGCAATGGAGGTCATGACACCGCCGTCGCAACAGGACTTCATGCTCGACAGCAGCAGCGCCACCTACGCAGCAGAACCACCGGCGGTGACCAACCCGTTCGCCGCCTCCGACGACGACACGGCGGCGGGCGGAAATAACCCGTTCCTGGCTACGGCGGCGACGGCGCCCCCGTCGCCCAACCCGTTCGAGCACGGCGCCTCCTCCTCCGACGCCGACCCCTTCGACCTCTTCCAGCACTTCACCAGCGCCCCCGCCAGCCCGACGCGCGCCGCCGCCATATACGCGCAGTTCGACGTCGTCGTCGTCGACGTCGACGGCGGCGACGGGTTCCAGCCGCGCGTGTCCTACTCGACGGTGACCTCCACCGTGCCGTTCGAGTGGGAAGAAAGGCCGGGGAAGCCGAAGCCCGAGTTCACCGCCGACGCCGACGACGACGCGGACGCGGACTTCGACTTCGGCGTGCTCCTCGACAAGGCGGCGCAGGCGCGGGAGCTCACAACGGCCGACGAGCTCTTCGACGAGGGCAAGATCCGCCCGCTCAAGCCGCCGCCGCGCCTGCTCGAAGGCGGCGGCGGCGGCAGCGTGGGGTCGTCGCCGCGGTCGGCGCGGTCCATGATCTGGTCGCCGCGGCTGCGTGGGACGAGGGGGAGGAGCGCGGTGGGGCCCGGCGGCGCGGACTTTGACCCGTTCGCCGCCGCGCTGGAGAAGGCGGCAATGGCGCCATCGCCTCTCGGCGTCGGCAGCAAAAACGACGACGACGGCGACGTGAATAATGAGTCGGCGTCCTCGCCCATGAACCCCGCCGATCCCGTCACGTCAGCGGCGTCCACTGCTCCCACGGCGGCAAACAAGAACAGTAATGGCGGGGGGAGGAAGAAGTGGCGGCTCAGCGACCTCCTCCTGTTCCGGAGGGCGTCGTCGACGAAAGGCCGCGCCGGAGGCAACATTAGCAGGGACCCCGTGTTCAAGTACGCACCGATGCAGCAGCAGCTTGGCACGACGGGCAAGGAGGATGCAAACAACGCGGGGTCCGTGGCTGCGACGAATGGGAATGGTGACGCCCCGCCGCCCGTGACAAAGCACAAGAAGCAGAGCAAGAAGGCCGCCGCGTCGTCGACGACAGCGGAGGGCGGCACGCCGACGACGCCGCACAAGCAGAGCGTGATAGGTTGTGTCCGGCTGCACCCGGGGCTGCACCGGCTGGCCAAGGGGTTCAACGGCCACTCCGTGCACTTGGGCGGCCGCGGCAGCGCCAGGTCGGCCATGAAAGGGTAAAGATTTTTTTTCATGGAAGAGTGATGTATTTTTTCTGTATCGGCAACTCTTTTTTTTTTCTTTTTTGAAGGAGGCATTTCGCTATTTGCTTCCCAGGTTCGTGAGACTGTACGATTCGACCCATTTTTCAGCATTTTGTTTACTCGGCCCTGATGTATTAAGATGATCATAGAAGAGGTTATATACAATAACATGAGTCTCTGTCTTCATCCTTCGTTTGGATTCCTAAATGCCAAAACACATGCTTGATAGTTCCCGCATCACCGGGCGCCGGTTAGCCGCTGCAGGGTGAGCTCGTCGGCGTTGGACGGCTGTTAGGTGATTCACTGATGTTGTCGATGTTTGAACACGCGAAAAGATGCTAGACAATTGCTCTTGCCGACAGAAATCGAGCAAACTGGCATTGTCATCACATACTTTACAAGGCACAACTAAAGCAGAAGTAACTCTTCTTGGGTCAACATGGCGGTGAACTTTAATTTCTTCTTGAGTCGCGCCGCGTTCTGTACTTCGACTGGGTAGTGCTAATCATGTTGTGTCTGTATTGATCGTTACGGTATATGTTTATATGTCCAAAATATCTTATCGAATGCATTACATTATTTTAGCGCCGTTGTTCGTTTCTCCGATGCAAAGTACAAAAATACATACAACAAGACAGCAATATTTCGAGGAAGCTCTGGTCTTTTTTTCGAGATCGTGAAGCAGTGTGCTGGTCATGTCTTCTCTTCTTCTGTTTTATACAAGAAAAATTGAAATGTTGAACAGAGGTTTCTGAACTACTGGTAGCTCTCGTTGATGCGGCCCCTTAGCTGCCACGCACGCACCGCCCATACGGAACATGCAGATCACTTGAGAGATCATCCTATAATCATACGCCGCTATGACCACCTGAGTGACTGAATCAGATTCGCAGAATTATTTGACTGCTACCGTGACATTCCATTCCTCTGGCCCAGGTCAAAGACAACGTGACGATGTCACCCCGATCCAAGCCACGAACAGATGTTTCCCTGTCGAGGCAACCACGCTCTTTTTCTTTTCTTTTTTTAATTTTTTTCGAGAGAACCACGCTCTTTTTTCTGAACGTGCAACGCATCTTCTGAAAGAAGTTGGAACATATGATATATGTAGGAGGATTTGGTTCAGACGAACCTCGCACGATATCGGGTCATGGGTGACAGGTAGGCAGGCGTGTCCCAAGAAATGAGTGTGAACTACATGACCAAAATGATGTGCTCGTGGAGTTAGTATTTACTAAGCGTTATCTTCAGTTTCAGATAAAGAAATCAGGGGAGGATAGGCTTGTTGTAAGGCGCGCAGCTCCGAGCATTATAATCTGAATATGCTCAACGAGTTTGCTTTACTAAGGTCAAGCGATCTTCATTAATTCGATGTTGTGCCTGTTTGTCTCACCCTAAACGCAAGAACAATTTTGCCTAGCTTGAGTTGAGTGCTTGACCAGAGCCAAAACTTGGCAAGACAACTTGAGTACCTGACATCCACTTTCCCTTGGTTTGTTTGATTCGGCAAAAGGATCCCTGCACGGCTATATCTCTATAATCTATTAATTTAGATGAATATGTTCAAATCTATCGTACGTCCATAAAATTAGAGATTGAATCCAAATCAGTTTTATATTTTCTATCAAACATCGAATTTAAAAAATCATAAATCTCTCGTTCAGAGTTCAAATGAGGCAAACTTAGACTCTATCTCGTAGTTCTTAAAAAGTTCTACAACTTTGATATTCAATGGAAGTCAAGATTTCGCTGTTTTGTTTTCCAAATTTACGATGCAAAAATATTTATTCAGAATCGGACTCCTCTGCGCAAGTCTCTGTGCGGACCTCATATCTTCTACCTACAAACTCCAAATAATATGATTCACATATGTTTCAAAAAAGTCTCGATGAGATCTACAATTTTTATATTTTAACTTTTCTTATTAGAACATGTTTTCAAGTAAAAAATCACGTCGCAATACAGTATTATTTCTATTATACGTGAATTGATTTTTCCTATCGGATAGAAATTTTTAGGCATTGGATCTTGCATGTTAGGCTTCATAGAGATCCAGTAGTGTTTTGTAGACATCATGAGTTTGTGAGAATCTCTTTTTGTATAATGAATTGAGCTTCATATACTTCTCATACTTGATCATTTTTTAATGTCATTTAATTTAATTTTATAACATATGACTCAAACGATACTATATGTAAAAATCGATAATATTATAGATAAAAAAATTTATGATAATAATACGGTAAAAAATAGTAGAAAAATTATTACTTATGACATATAAAATGGTACACTAAGAAAGCAACAACAATAACATAAATATGATTTTTCATATAAAAATATCAACAATTATATTATGTAAATAATTTATGTTTATAAATCATAAGAAATGTTTTATTTTTTTAAACCCGTAGCAACGTACGGGTACTTTGGTAGTTGTACACAGAAAATTAGTAGTGTTTTGAGAAACAAGTCAAGTTTTATGGACCACCATCGTTTTTTTTTTTTTTGCGACTATGGACCACCATCGTTGAGCTCAAGATGAGACTAACTCTGACCCGTTGACTCGACAGCCAGGCAATCAAAATTTCACATGATACACCCCATCCACATTTTAGCTAGATCGTGTAAAATGAAGTGTTAACAAAGGAAATGATGGAAAATTTGTCCAAAATTCAAAACTGTCCTCTGCTTTTGGACGGGGGAAAACGAAAAGGGCGAAAACCCCACCAAAGCCTTCCATTCACTTCACTCGTTCGAAACCGAAACCCGCAAGCGCAAGCGAACCAAGGAAATGGCGATCGCGATCTCTCAGGAGGCCTTCGACGCCATGGTCCGGGAGAACATGGAGGACCTCGGCATGGACCCCGACGAGGCCCTCGCCGACGCCGTCGAGGCCCTCACCCTCCAGGGCGCCGACATCTCTGGTACCCACCAACTCATCCCTACTCCCCTTCAGATCCGAACTGCCGCCATCCTGTACACGCTTCACCCGCAACTTCTCTGCTGCATCGTGCAGGGATCATCAAGCGCGTGCCCGGAGAGGCCGCTGCGGCGGAGGTGAGCCCGGTGGTGCGCGTGCTGGACGAACTGAAGGCCTCTCCCGGCGCCCGCGGTGGGTCCGGAGAGGATCTCGGTAGGTTGGTGTCCTTGCTCGATGAGTTGCACGGCCTGTGCTGCTCTGGCGTGGGGTCGGAGAACGCAGCTATCGCGGTTCGGAATGGCGGCGTTGAGACGCTCGTCGCCCTGTGCGCGTCAGCTCAGATTGAGCAGGAGAAGCTGCTTGCATCAGGCCTGAAGGCGCTGAGCTCCATGATCCGGGGTATGGCATGGGAGTGGGACACAGTAATGTGTTTGCAATTTATATTGTTCTTTTATTGACCACTTAAGCTTGCATTTGTGAGTTATGACTGCAGTAAAAATTCGAAAAATTTACTGAACTAGTAGCATAGTAGCAACTATTGATATTCCTGGGGACAGTGGGATGCACCTGGAAGCAGTGACATAGTCTTTCTGCTTGGCAACACTTGAAAATTGTGCAGACGTTGTAGAATGGTCAACGGTGTGCTGATAAATTCACTACACAATTGCTGTGTTCAAATGGCAGTTATTAGTTTTGTATATCTACTGTATGCAATTTTACATACTGCCTACAGTGATAAAGTGTCATGTTCTGCCATGTGTTGCGATTCAGCTGTGGTGCCAATTGCCATGTATATTTATCCATCTTTCTATTCTAATTCATTAGTCAATCAATTTTTGCTCGAATTTTCACTGCTAAGAGATGAAAGCGAAAGGATTAGTCTGCTCTATACTGTATCCTGGCATTGGAAATATATGTCCTGCTTCTAACATCCTGGAACTTTCAATTTATAGATATCGGAAGCACCGAAAAGTTTAGACAAAGTGAAGGACCCAAAATTGTTATGGATATCTTGAAAGGAGGCTCAGAAAATTCAGATTTACTGGATGCTGGATTTAGTGTTGTGGCAGCGGCTTCTGCTGGAAATGAAGTTGTGAAAGAATCCTTTATGGATTTGAAGGTTGATGAACTCATTCTGCACCTTATGAGGAAGAAATTGAAAACTAATGTTCAAAGCTTGTATGAGGCAGTACGTGTTCTGTTGACACCTGATGACTGCAGGGTGGTGGCTTCTCAAGTATGTATGCTTGCTCGATTGTGTGAAGATTATTTCTGTATTTTCACACCACGCACTAGTTCCATGCTAATAACTGTTGATTTGTGAAACTGTTTGGCAGTGATATGTTATGTGGTCTATCATGGAAATAGATAGCAAATACCTTACCCTATAATATCTACTTTTGTGCATGAAATCAGTTTATAAATCACTGTCAATTTTGTGATTCTATTATTTCCCATTGGAATACAACAAGAGCTTGGATGCTTTCTCTAGACATTCGAGTGAATCATATTTGACATTTGATATTTAGTACTGGAAACACTTCTAGATGTGATAATAAGGCAGTTTGTTTACATCAATCATATGGAAGTGTTAAGTGTTGACTTCAATATTTGGAGACATTTTTCAGGCCCATCATTATTATTTTTTTCATTTTGTATATGACCATTTTATTCACTCAATGTCATCAGAACATGTGAGTCTTGTGATTATCACTGATACTGTGATACACATTATATTGTTACTTCATTTTATTTCTGTACTCAATTGGCTTACACATTTTTAGACTCATTCGATACTCTTTTGTCATGACAATTTCACAATTCACAACTTTTAGTTTGAGACAATGTAATGTGAAATATGAACTGAAATAGATGAAGTTGATCAGGTATATGGATACTCTCGGAAATTTGCTGAAATTGGGATCGCAGAAGTTCTTATCAATGCACTTCGTGGCCAAGTTCCTCCTTCCAGCTTGCCATCTGCCTGTGCTGCTTTAAAAGCTATTGCTGTGAATGTAAGCTTCAATTTTCTCACAAGTTGAGTAAAAAGAACTCACGAGGGATTTTATCTAGGAATTTTGGGATTCTACTAAATATACCAAACAAAATTCTAAGTATCAATTCCAAAATCCCCCATGCTCTTATTTTATTCATACTACTGTTTCCCATGATTATTCATACCAATCATCTTGCCCGTGCCGATTATCATGATATTTTGCATTCTCTTTTCTTGAAGGAACTATGTACATACTCCCTCCGTTCCAAAATTGTTGTCGCCATTGACTTTTTTTGTGAAGTTTGACCATTCGTCTTATTCAATAAATTATCTCAAACATATAAAATTATTGATTATAATATAAATTTATCTAGTAATGAAACTAATCATGAAAAAATATATGATAATTTTTAAAATATTTTGAATAAGACGAACGGTCAAAAGTAATGAAAAAAGTCAATGGCGACAACAATTTTGGAACGGAGGGAGTAAAGAAAAACAAGCTATTTTCAGTATCTCTTGTCTTAGGGAGACCTTCACCACTTCTTTTTGTGTTTCACAGGATGAAATATGTCGCTCCATATCTGAAAATGGTGGCATTGATGTGCTTCTTCAATGCATTGATGAGGCTGGTGAACAGAAAAATAAAGTTACAGCAAAATCTTGCTGCTCTTTGCTGTCTAAGGTATGGTATTATGGTTCAGCGCTGCAACATTCTTGTATCTGGGAATTTCCTGTTTTCGATAAATTTAATTATATCACATTCTTTCTTTATTAAGCTGGGTGCAAGTGACGCAAACAAGTCTGTTATCCTTCAGCAAGGTGGTTTTGATAAGTTCTTGAAGTTGACATCCATATTTTCAGAAGATGCTTCTATAATACAAGAGGTACCATATATAAGTTGCAATTTGAAGAATTTCTATGTTGATGTACCACCCTGAGCTAAATGAATGTGCAGGCGATGTCTATGGTGACAGTCCTTACTCTGAGATCGCCAGATAACGCAGCTCGTGCTATGGAAGTAGGATATGGGACTCTTGCAATCCAGGCGATGCAAAGATTCCCCTCCTCTGGCCAGACTCAGAAGCAAGCATGCCTTATGATCCGTAATCTTGTTGTCAGAAACCCTGAGAACAGGTATGCAATGGAGCACTCACCTCTTTGTTTTTCTTTTCCCTTTTCAGACATCACAGAACTACTTTGGCTAAAGAGTGAGTCTATGGAACTAGAATTAGGATACAATATACTATCAGTGTCATCTGCATCTAGTTTTTTTTAGTCAGTTCCATTGCACTTATAATACATTTCTACATTTGGTGCTGCCATTGCAGGACAATCCTGCTTAACAATGGAGTGGAGAAGCTTATTAGAAAAGCCAAGATAACGCATGCAAGCTGCAAAGATGCTGCCACGGCTGCCTTGAGGGACCTGGGCTTGGACAATTACAATGCTTAGGCAGCATACGAAGTGTACGCGTTTAAAGTTTATCCATGTGGGAAGTTTTTAGAGAGAAAAAAAATGTACATGCGTGTGCTATTAGGTGCCACTGGAATGAGTTCTTATAATTCTACTACTGTGCTGTATCTGTAATTGGTTGCAATTTTGTGTGAAGATTTCCAAATATAGGTCTACATGTTTCCCGACTATGCCATAACTTTAGTGCATAGACAAAAATGAAAATAAGCAGAACACGCAGTAGGTGGTATGGATTGTCAGTACGCCAACAATTATTTATGATTGCATTAAGGAACTGTCAGGACATGACCGCAAACAAGTTTTTAAACCTTTCTCAGAAACAATACATTACGAAAAAAAGGCCCTGGTGTGATTAGAAGTTATTTATAGTCTAAAATTTACATTTCTCCTCTATGGATTTTCATCCCTTCTATTATGCCATTTTTCTATGTTC
The DNA here is from genome assembly GCA_032690845.1 of Eleusine coracana subsp. coracana. Classification (NCBI taxonomy): domain Eukaryota; kingdom Viridiplantae; phylum Streptophyta; class Magnoliopsida; order Poales; family Poaceae; genus Eleusine; species Eleusine coracana. The sequence continues at coordinate 68,031,345 of CM064420.1, read as the reverse complement.
AAAAGAAAATATTGCTGTTAAACCATTCAGCCCTATCATTTTCATGTTAATAATGCTCATTATGCTCATCTACTCCTGACTGGCGACTAACCTGACTGCATGTGATGTGTGGTTTACCCTGAGGCGACATGATAATGCAGCATATGCTATGGAGGTAGGATATGGAGCTATGGCAATCCAAGCAATGCAAATTCCCTCCGGCCAAGCTCTGAACTGCAGCATGTCTCATGATGGCGTAACCTTGCTATCAGAAACCCTGAGAATAGGTATGCAGTGGAACGTACGCCTTGTTAGAATAAGCGAAACACATACAAGGTGATCATTACGTCAACGATGATGCATTAACAGGAACTGTCAATCAGCAGGCCTTTTTGAGAATCTGGCTGTTCTAGTCGACGCCAGGCACTAGATTTAATGACAACATTGTGAATCACGGATTCACTGTTCCCCGTATACCAAAAAATCAAAAGGGCCCTGATGTCAACGCTCCACCACTTTTGGTCATCTGATGGGAGTTAATTCTATCATGCAAAGCACCCTCCTAATACCTGCAGAACATAACACATGAGATCAGAGAATGTGAAACGATCAGTATGTGAGTGGTAGTCAAGAAAAATATTGGATGTTGATTTTACGGCATAGCCATACTGACTACCTGAATATTTTAATTTTCACAAAAGAATGCTCCAGGATTGGGGATCAATTCTTCTCCTACAAGAGAACAAGACAACTGATCTCAGCACTTAAGTTCGATACTATCAGCAGCCAGCTGACATTAAGTCATGCCCGAAGATCCAAACCAAAGATCGAGTGGTATTAGAAAAAAAAAAACCTGGTCACTCTCCTCTGATCTTCCTGAAGGTTGGAACATCCTCGAAAATGCCTTCCTTTCCTGGTCACGTCTGTCAGAAATCTGCCCAATTGTAGGCGGTCAGGAAAAAGGAAGATCTGATTTGAACATGGCTTAGTTCTACTCACAGAAGTAACAGACTAACCTTCTTCTTTGCAGCAATGAGTTCTCGCTTAAGTCCTCCTAAAGAATGTAAAACACAAATGCATTCCTAAGTGAACACAGAAGTAAAAATCAGTGAATACATCATTGAAGAGGACAGGGAGATACACAAACCATCGTTTGGCTCTAACTCCAATGCACGCTTGAAGCTCTCAACTGCAGCATCAATATCGTTGAGTGCCATGCGTACCTGCAAACACAGTACCATACAAAACTGACAAGTTTGAATAGACTATGAAGGCACAAAAAGTAATCCCCCATTTCTGAAATTGTTGTCATTAGGACCACAATTCTAGTTCAAAATAAACTAAAATTCTTGTCCTAACAACAACAATTTCAGAACAGAGTCTGTCACATCAACACTCAACACCCAGACAGATAATTACAAGTATGTACTGGCAAGTTTAAATAGATTATGAGGGTATTAAAAGTAAGTCATGTCAACACTCAACACCCAGAAATAGAGAATTACAAGTAAATAAGTAATGTTGTGGCAGGAATGCAATGTACATTAAAAGCAAGAGTTCAACCCTGGTCGTAGAACATACATGTCCACGCGGTTTGATATCCTTGAAAATCACACACAAAAAAGACACCAACCTGTCCCAGTCGGAAAAAAGCTTTTGCATTGTCATCCCTTTCACGCAGTGCAAAATCTGCATCTAACAAAGCACCCGCTAAATCTCCCAACTTCAGTTTGCAAGCCTACAGAAGTTGTAACTGACGTCAATATACTAGCTAAAAATTCCAACGTCCAGAGTTTAGAAAGCAAAAACACATAGCACATCAATATAGACTATTGGAAATGGTATACTACAGAGCTGCAGATATTTGTGATTTACCAAGTGCTGAAAATGGAACTTACAGAGCTATTTGTGAATATAATTGACTTTGTTTTTCGGAGTGCTGTGCTCCTCTCTGGATATAAAAAAGGAGTTAGTATCTACTAAGTTGTATAATTAACAAAACTGAGAACTGATAAGAAGAGATAAACACTACCTTCATCCATCTCTTCTTTCTCCCAGCAAAGATCAAGGTACCTCATAGATTTTCTGTATTTTCTGAGGGCTGTCTTGTAATCCTGTTTCTGTATAGAGATAGCTTAAGTTACACTAACCATACAAGGGATAAGGGAATCACATGGGTTACCTATATTATACTTAAATATCTTGTGCATTTACATGTAGCAAAACAATGTGGGGAATTTTTATTACGAAGTGCAAGATATAGTGCTAGATTGCCACAGTTAGAATCCCACTTGACTTTTCACATAAGCAATATAAGCTGCAAACAAGATAGAAAATGAACCTTGAAATATTCATTTCCAAAAGCTTTTGTAGACTCCACAGCATTCATCCACCATGAAACTTCAGCAGGCTTTTCATCAAGATCAATTGGCCAATCAGGATACATGTCACCATCCTTGAGGAAATTTGTAACACCATCACTGGCACCTTCTGGTAGTTCCCCGCAATCAGCAATAACGATATCCGCAGTTGGACGGTCATCAGCTTCTCCAACAGGAATATGCTCCATTGCACGAATCACTCCCAATCCTTTTATAACCTTTCCGAAGACAACATGTTTGCCATCAAGGTGAGGAGTTCTGGTGGTAGTGATGAAAAACTGAGATCCATTTGTATTGGGACCAGTATTGGCCATTGACAACATCCCTTTCCTCTCATGTTTCAAAATAAAATTTTCATCCTCAAAATGCAGATCGTATATTGACTGTCCCCCAGTTCCATCACCAGCAGTTATATCTCCACCTTCCATGAAACCTTTGACAATACGATGAAAGCATGAACCCTGAATTTGTAAAAAGAAAAGGGTGTATTTTGTCAGCAAGAAAATATGTGAGTTTAAAAAATCTAGGTGAAAAAATAAAAGGCAAATGGCTTAATTGTTCACAAAGAACCAACCAATTCTGGTCGACATAACAAAAGCTTATCTCCACCTTTCTATCTGCAAAGGAATCACTTCATACACTCCAGTAAAGATCATACTAACTATGTGCAATTAATATCACAGGCACTACCAATCTCTTACAAAGAAATGGAAAAGCAAGTTGCCCAACAAGTCCCAAGTCCCCACCACTACGAAGTATGGAAGTCCCACTATGCTCATGACACAGCTGGATCCATGTAGTTCCCAGCAGTTCAGTGGAAAGACTAATCACTAGTGCTTCAGTTATCTATTTATGATGCATCAGCATTCCAGATCATAGTTTGAAGAACCTCAGCTGTTAAATGGCAAACCTCACTCGAAATTTTAACCGTACAGAGCCAATACTGTCTTATTATCACACAAACCTGTAACAGAACATCAACCATGGAATTTCTTAAGAACCTTTTGAGTTTTTCCTAAACTCAATCCCGAACAACCAAAGGCACAGAAAATTAAGGTTATACATGCAAATTGTGCTTCGAGCCTAATGTACAACTGGGATAGCGTGATAACAAAATATGTCATAAACTGTGCATGTCTTAGTTTAGGGAGCAGAAATAGATGTGTGTGGAAATTATGTCCAGTTTTGGGTACCGACCCACGTTCAAGTTCTAATTATGACCAGTCTAAAGGTTGTTTATGTGTACAATCATATCCATATGACCACACTGCAGTTGACTGGATATTTCAGGTTTCAGAGGAAATTGTTGCCTTGCTACGTGTAAAACAAAGGAATGAATTTTGAATGGAGTTATTGAACAAGAACTTCAAAACACCATAAAAGAATGTAAATATTGGAAGGACATAATACATGCAAACTGTGACATAAGGATGGAATTAGAACCACATTTACATGTACTGCCAGCATATCAGTTGTGGGAAGGACAACAATCAACTAGTACAACAAAGGTGGTAGAAAAGCAGCAACACTAATTTTAATTTTCCAACGCCAAAGCAAACAACAACAGAGAATTGTTTTGTCTCACAAAAGAAAGTGATCCTAACAATGACCTCAAAAGCAAGAATGTGGAATCAAAGAAAAGCAAGGGCTTAACAAAATTTCTAAACTACAACAGTAAGTGCATGGTACATACACCTCAAAATCAAACTAGAATCACACTAAAATTGGATCAGACAAACGAAATTTATTCATCCCAAATGCCTAAATCAATAACTATCAAATTGCACCAAAGACAAGCTCCTAGAGCCAAAAGTTCACGCCACTATCGGCAATCGTTCAGTGAAATCATTGAACTGGTACACAAATCGCATCATGACGAAGCTTACAGCTAAAACCATTACAGAATTGGGAACCAAATTGGTCTAAAGAAAGTGTGCATCGAAACCTAGCAATTGTTAGTGATCGAAATCACATGACAATAGGTGGCTAAAATAACTCCATTTCGCCGAGCAATATCACACGATTCCCAAACCTGAGAACTTACATTCCCAAACTAAACCCCGTCGCACCGCACCGAACCCAAAACCTCTCAGTTGTCCGACCGCCGCAAACAAAATTAACAGCGCATGGAATCAACCGTAACAAACCTTGTAATGGAGCAGCACGCCGGTGTCGGCCGCGACGCCCTTCTCGCCGGTGCAAAGGGCGCGGAAGTTCTCCGCCGTGCGCGGCACCACGGAGGCGAAGAGCTCCACCACGATCCGCCCCTCCAGCTCCCCGCCGATGCTGACGTCGAGGAAGCACCTCGGGTTCCTCACGACCGCCGCCGCCGCCTCGGGACTCTCGCCGCCACCCTCCATCGCGGCGCTCAGCGAGAGGCGCGGGAGCAAGCCCTAGAGACGAACTTTTTGAGGCGTGAGCGGAATGCGACGCGGGTGCCTCGGAGCGCTGTGTGTGCTGAAGCGCTGCGGAAGTTCAAATGAGGAGGGAGGGGGAGAGATGAGGGCGCAGGAGCGCGACGAGGTGAAGCACAGCGGGCACGGAGACCGCCGCCGCGTGGGTGGGAGAGTTTGTTGGCGGAGTTGTTCCTGCCTGACTGGTGGGGCCTGATCTGTTTGCCTTTCAAGTTTCAAGTGCTGAAGCGTTGTGCTGCAGTGTGTCATCTCATCTCTTGGGTTGAACTTCCACATGATTTGTGCGGTTTCAGAAAACCAGAGGCATGAAGCATGATGATACCTAACACAAAATCTAATCATATTCTCTCTACAGATAATGCATCCTGTTCTTATTGATTATTTTCCAATAGAGATATTTTAGAATATTTTTTAAGAGGGTTTGGAGTTAGTAGTCGATAGCTTTAATAGTTCCCATAACCAAAACAACGTCACAACATCTTCACTTCTGTCAGCAACTATGGTAAGGGCAAAAGAATGATTCATTGTAGTTTATCACATAATGTTTCATTAATTTATTTTTCCTCAGTTCCCTTAAATTTTGGCTCATAATGGAAACCACCAAAGTAACGCGAACGGAGAAAGCAAAGGGAAGCCGTATGCCGTTGCGGCAGCTGCTAGACCACGTTACACAGTCGGGCGCCCGCTTTGAACTGGCCCAGGATCCCTGGGCCTTTGAACGATCAAAATTGAGGCCAAAAAAATATCTCTAGCAAGTCAGCTGAAGGAAACCGGGCCTTTCAGAGTTGCCTCAAATGTGGTTATTCATTCTCGACGAGTGCATACATATAGAACCATGTACTAGTCGTCATAGGCAGCATGTCAGGATTCAGGAACCCTGGCACTTGCGTTCCAATTTTCTTTGGATTATATGATAAGATAGCAATAATTAGGTCGCATAAAGGCGTCAACATACGGTTTAAAATACTGCGCTATACCCACTATCGCAATGCAACGATAGGAACTCTGCCAGATCATTAACCATACTTTGATAGTAAATTTAAGTACGAAAGTAGCATACCAAGAGAGTCGAGAAAAGTACATATATATGGACCTAGTTACTTAGTTCACATCCTAGCAAACGGTACAAGCGGAACATCGCATCATGAAGCCACAAGGATGACAAATCAGGTTAACTGATCTCGCTTCTAATGCAAGATTATTGCAGTCTGGTTGCGTCCATAACACAAGATCTTATCCGCAGAGGCCGCAACTCAATTCAGATCAGCAAGGACGCTTTAACGGTGTTACTTCCATGGAACACAAGGCAACCTGCAAGATGGAGTTACTGTAAATTTATAATACGACTAAAACATGAAATGCCCTAATAAAAATAATAGGATATATAAAATTTCAGTTAACCTGGTATTGCAGCACAACTATTGGGACTGACAGAACACAGAAAATTCAGTTGATCTTCTAAAAATAAGGATGACTAATTTGCTCTTCTGCTTAAATTATTAAAATAGACTCAACAAAATATCTGAATATAGCATATAACCACTAAGCATTTAATCCCAAGCAAAACATATAGCATAACCAAAATTAATCTAGAAAGCAGGTAAACCCAGACAACTATAATGATCTGCATTCAGCAACTTAGTTCATATAAACAAAAGATTCTTGAGACTCACCCTAATTTCAGTGATACATCCGAACCATCATCATTATCTTGTGAGCTTCCAGAGTGCAATGCAGTCATCACAGAATCAGATGATTGCCCATCTTCAGCAACAACGTTTTCAGTATCAGCAACAGCTTGCTTGGCAGCCGCTGGTGTTATCTGGGATACCTATGTCCATAACCATGTGACAAAATATGTATTCAGATGGGTCACTCTGAAAAGAAAAGACCGGTAGTAGTCAAAGAAGTGTTAATACCTGATTCCTCAGTTGCATGTTCTCCTCAGCGAGCTGTGAACTCTGCAGAAAATATATGGAAAATAATGCAGCAAATGAATGATGTCTAGGAAAACTGTAGAAGAACCTACTGAACATGGATTAAGTTCATCTTACTAATCAAGTAACAATGGTACATCAAACCAAAGAAGTCACAATATATGTAATTTCTGAGCCACGGTGCCATTTAGAAGAGAACCAGTACTCTTTTTTATCTGCTACTGCAGTAGCTGAGCAAATTTTAATATCAGCATGGAAACCTCTACATCATTTTTTAAAGATGGACTATACATTCCCTAGCATCATTATTTCATCTCTCAAAGCTTTAAGAATCTCAGTAGGTAACTCTAATAAGTTAACCACGCCAAGCCAAGACTATCCTATCAGCACCCAACAACTAATGGAGAAACCTCATATGTAATATAAACATCATAATAATTACTTGATTTTAGTTCTAGCTAATCTTATAAGCTTGACAACAATTAGAATCAGTAAAGCTTTCCACAAATTTAGAGGGGTTATTTTAATTACATGTATTATAATTCCAGTGAAATCACACTAGTTTATCCTAAATTGGTACTAGTAACCACAAACTAGGTCATGAACACTTGATTCTGTTATTAAGAGCAGACATAAAAATGCCAGAAACCTTACATACTAAGCTTTTAAATCATGACCAGGGATTGAAATCCCGGTCGGATCCCAGCCGGTTTCCACGGATTCCGGGAATCCCGGTCCGGGCCGGTTTCATCGGGAGACCGGGATTCCGGTGAATTCCGACACTAGGTACTGTAGCAATTCGGGATCCTGGTCCAGTTTTGCCGGGAAATTTTCCCGCTACAGTCCGGGATTGTAATCCCTGATCATGACTAAGAAAATCAAAGCTTGTGCCCTCAAACAAAAATTCAAAGCTTGCAATTAGTTATCAATTCATTGGCTGTTCCTTACCTTTCGTTGGAGGTCATTGATTTGTTCCAAGAATTGTTGATCCTGAAATCACGTATATATATCCTATCAAAGAGTTGTTCACACTAAAACTGACTTGAAGGACGTTGAAACAGTATGGTGTCCATTCACCATACCTTTGTTTGAAGCACTCTGTGCAGACCAGCTTCCAGGTTCTTCTCCAACTGCTGGAGTTCTTCAACACTCAATCCCTCGAGTTCCTCACCTCTCATCTGCCTGTAAATAATAGTGAAACATCATAAATACAATGATTGTAAACAAATGTTTCTATAAATTAACTTGACTTAGAAATAGGGGATACCTAAGTCGAAGACTTGCTTCTGCAAGCTGATCATTCAAATTTGCATATTTGCTATGCTCTAACTGAAAAGCAAAAGGCACAACTGTCAATATTGGTGGCAAAGTAAATATGTTACACAACTCGTAGATTTCAAAAGACAATTTTACAAATGATAAAGATTCTCAGCAGATTTTTCAAAATGGTATATAGAAACCTGAATAACAGATGATATTTACTCATGGTTATATATGCTTATATCTAAATACTTCCTCCGTTCCACAATATAAGCATTCCTAAGATTCAAATGCAAATTTAGTCAACGTAGAAAAAGTCATATATACCTCTCATTTTACACTAACTCATCAATTCTCCACCCACTCATCAACCCACCAGATTTTGTTTTATCTTAGGAATGCTTTACATTGTGGACAAATTTTTGAATGCTTCAAATACTTATATTATGGACCGGAGGGAGTATGTCATTTAGACAATTAAGAATTCATAAAATCCTCAGTTAAATAACACTATATAAAGTATAAACTAATTATCTGCTGTGTTGTACCACTTCACAATGTAAAGGTGTCATTTCAAACGAGGCACTAACAAACTATGGTAAAGGATATTTCCAATATAACTGAAGAACATAAGGGACACACCATTTACGTGTCGTAAGTAATAGAGCATCGACCAGTTGGGATAGACACAAAAAGGAACGGGTGAAGACTTTTACAACATCGTCCTGATTAAACCCTTTTCAAGAAATTGAACAGAATTTGAATGCAATGACCAAAGATAATGCATATTATAAGAGGACTTTAGAAAGCTAAATCTGTTGATATAAATGCTCCATTACAACAAATATATTCATTTTGTTTCCTTGGATTTCGAGTATGAAAAACCATTGCAGTATGAGAAGAGTTATTGCATACGTTCAAGTCGAGCGACGGCTGCTCTGCTTTTCCCAGGTTCTTAGAATTCGTGTTGTACTTGTCTATTATCTCATTCATACTGTCCAAGTGAAGGCAATGTCAGTACAATAGCATGTAACAATAAATCAACCAAAAAAACGAAATTAAATATTAGTTGAATCGTGTAATTGTATTGGGTTGGTTTCTAGTTGACAATCAGGATAGCCTCCTTCCTTTAGCAGCTAGCAACATGGCAAAGACCAAGATAACTGATTTCCATTAGGTGGGGTAGATCATAATATAAGATAGGCATGTCTTTGTATACAGCAGCAGAACATGGCAACTGACATTCGAGCAAAGAACAACAAGATATAGTAAATAAAATATGAGTCCAAAAAGAGTATGACAAATGATATTCAGCAGATAAATGGTTGATTAGCAAGTTTCCGTCAAGTACAGTGGTGCACTAACTGAAGATGATCAGATAAAGAAGACATGTGGCAATGCAATCAACAATTTCTACTTTGCATAACATTCAAGCTAACCTTCCAATTGTTTTCTTTATGAAGTACATCAAGCATCCAGTGCATATGCTCCTTATATACATGTTAATAAGTAGTACATAATAAAGCATAAAGTGCATCAAGTGTCACAAGTCGCCTAGCTTTTCTTATGTACTATTTACAATATATAATGCGTGTTAATAGATGGACGAGACCAGAGGCTATGTCAGTGCTAACGTTTTGTTTCTACCTTTACATCATGTTGCTGCCTTAGCTATGCAATGAGACGTTCAACAAAGATTTTAATTAAGATTCTGGAGGAGCCAATTTAGCAAACCAAAGCATGTATCAATTTCAAGAATCAAGAAATTTGAAGGCATGCCAATTTGTGCATAATAAATGGAACTTGAAATAGTTATATAGGTTGGATGGTCAAATTTCATGGTGCTGAGATTTTACAAACATATTGTAGTTGTAGGCAAGAAGGGAATCTCGAGTCATGAGTTTGATGCATGAACAGGTTGGGGAGAAGAAACGAGTGCATCTACAAGCTTGAGATTCTTTGAAAAGGACAAGATGATTTAGTCAATCCAGCACAAGTATACGACACTAAAGGACCGCGAGGAGTCATTTTAATTGGATGTATGTGTTATAAGAACAGGAGGCATATCAAACATAAACAATAATGATGTTGCTAGATGCTGGAACATATATACATATATACCATGTTAGAATCCTAGTCTAAACTATAAAGTTATTCCCAAGAAGCACATCCTACTTCGACGAATAAATCCTGGACAAAGTGGAGGACATATTAAAAACAAGCATACGCATGACATAGGTACCCATAGAGAAAGGCTCGCTTTCAGCACTCGCCAAAAGGAATGGATGACGAACCATGCGGGTATGAGCAAGTATCATTTCATATCAAACGACAGTAGGACATGATTTGGCAACAAAAACAATTTTCAAATCAATCAACAGTAGCATGTGATTTAACAACAAAAACAAATCCCCATAGGGCTAACCAACGGATCATAGTTGCAGCATGGCAGCTACGCACGAAGCACGAGACCCTCTTTTGATCGCCGGGCAATGTAATGCCACGCAGAACCACATAAAATCACAATGAGCTCCGTACACAATTAGCAGGCGTGACTTTACCCCCACCACACAACTGGGAAGACACAGACCTCGATTAACTCTGCGCACTCAAACGCACAGCAAATAACAGTATAGTTACAGCGCGGCAGTAGTACTATCGAGCGCAGCAGCTTCCTTCCTCAGCCTCCACACTCCTAAACGGGAAAAAGAAAAGTCCCAAAAATAATCTGCACGAAGTACATGCGCGAGCTACAGTAAACTAGATTAAAAATCCCCATTTCTCCGGAGATTCACGCACCCGGGCAACCCACCTCGAACCTAACCACACAAAAACGCATCCTTCAAACACAAGCCAGAGGTCTGATTCAAACGTAGAGACAGCGATCCAAAGCGATCCGTATCAACACATGACACATGATTCCCACCCAGAGAGACGAACCAGGAATGCGCGAGAAGGAAGTTTCGCGCGGGAAGAACCCTAGCCAGGTCGGATCTTACACAAACGGAAGGCGAGGCGGCATGTAGACTGCTAGATCTACCCAGACAAGGCGGCGGGTGGTGGAAGGGAAGAGGAGGAATACGCACGGCGGAGGGCGCGCGTATATATTTACACGTACCTGGAGCTGGCGAACTGCGAGAGCTTGCCCGTGGAGGAGAAGACGATGAGCGCGACATCGGCATCGCAGAGGACGGAGAGCTCCTCGGCCTTCTTGAAGAGCCCGCGGCGGCGCTTGGAGAACGTGACCTGCCGCGCCGCCGCGCTCTCTATCCTCTTTATCTCCCGCCGCTCCCTCGCCATCGCCGCCGATCCCTCCTTACTTCTCTCACCGTACACCCACCCACCACCACCGCACAAACGGCGGCCCCGCAAGGCGAAGGGGGGACGAACGACTCAGAGCAGCGAACCAATAACCGGCGATGGGGGTTGTGATGCGATGGGATGCGAAAGGAGAGGAGGAGGGGAGAGGAAAGGGGGAAGGGAAGGAGGGACGGGTTGGGGTCTCGAGACGAGCGAGGACTTGCTCCTATTGGCAGGTGGGCATAAATAAACGGACCCAGCCACAGCCCACGGCAATTCCAACACCACACTCCCCACGATTAAACAAAGCATAAAACTGGGCGAGCGAAAGCGGGCGGGGCGACGCGGCCGGCCGGCCCAGTCATTGTTTATGCGCTCCCGCACACGGGAACCGCGCGGCGGGGCCCACAGAGCAGAGACGGCGAAAGGCAAGAGAAGAGGAGACGTGTGGGAATGGGAAGGCCGGAGGATTCCCGAAAAGGAAAGGCACGGGGGGAGGGAGGCGAGGGCGGACGGGTGGCGCATGGCCGGACCAGAACAGTACTACTGGCTGTAGCAGGCGGCCGCGTGCGCCGTGACGATCGATGCTGCCTGGCCGAACCGGACTGCGCGCAGCGCTGGGGGAAAACAATGCAAGGAGAAAGCGGAGGAGGAGATGCCGCGCGACTGGATTGGCCGCACGGCACGGCCGCGTACTGCCGCAGGCCCGCAGCCGCCCCCCGGATTCCCTGTTCCGGCACTGACCCTGTGGCGCTTGGCGCCGCGTGTGCTTCGGTGGCTTTGGCACCGCGTGTGCTTCGGTGGCTTTGGCGATCCCGTGTTGATTTTGCCTTGGATTGTCGCTGCCGTCGACGATGTGTGATGATTTTGCTTTAGATAGTCACTGCCATTTCGTTCTCTCCTCATTGACAGTTAAGTTTGATATTGACGTCATTTTATAACTAATAAAATTATTTATGATATTATAACTATTGGATCTGTCTAATTTTTAGTTAACTGAAATTAATAAATCTTTCAGTCTTTTTTTTACCGTCTGATGAAAATCTAGCAACAATAACGTTTTCTTCAACCCTCAACCTATGTATGCCTCGCTTCACTCCGTTGCTAGCCACGTGCCTCTACCGTCTGCTCCACCCACCACTAACCGATTGGCTCTGGCTCTGGCGGTGCAACCGTCGCCTCGCAGCACCGTCAAAACACAACACATTATCGGGTCACGATGCCCCCACCCCCTTCCCCGGAACCCTCCCTCTAAGGGCGGTGGACAATGGAGCTTGCCCAAACCCTAACGTCGTTGTCGTCGCTGCTCTTCGAAGGACCGCCATTGCTCGACAACCCAGCCTCACTAATTGTCTCCCGTGACACAGCCAGAGCACGGTCGCGTCGCGCCGTCCACCCATCACTGCGCTTCGCCACAACCCCCCTCCCCCCACCCCCCAATCCTCCACCTCTGGCGACATGGCAGCACCCTCACCACCACATCACATCGCACGCCCATCCCTGTGCTCCGTCCTTGCAGTTTAATTTTTAGTGACAGGTAGATTTGCAAGATTTTCAGTTTCTAGCAAATTTGTTTGACAAAATATTAAACTGCTATCCTACAATTCCTACTTTCTTTATTTTAAGATTGATTCTCACCTGTAGCACATTAGACACAAAGTGGAGGGTTTTTGTTATCATGGAGCATTGTACTTATTCAATGAATTTATATCTTGAAATTTCAAGTACAGATTCATTGATTCTTTTGATCTAGAATTTTATTTTATCATCATCCTAGTATAGTCATAAAAAATATCTATTGTTTGTTGTAGAGTTTATTATGTCCATTTTTTTTCTTAATTTTCATATTACCCACATGATTGCAACAATATAAAACACATTATTGTTCGATGGATCAAGTATGTGATTTATGCCTGACACATAGGCCACAAATGCTGCACATATATTTGTTTTACATCAGATTCAAAGAACAGGTCTCTTTTATTCATAAAAGTATACTTTTTGTTTCTTTTCCACTTTGTTATTTTTAAAGATATATGTGGTTAGGATAGCATTTCGATACGTAGGGCGCATATGAAAACGTTAGTAAATCTTTAGTGGAATTTTTGCTTTCTATATTTTTTTTTGTTAGGGCAATCTGATTTTGACTTGGCCAACTCAACATATAGAGATCTGATCACGAACACTCTAGATTTCTCACCCACCTATTCTCTCTCTCTCTCATGTATTTGACGTTATGACTCTTGTCATTCATTCTCAAGTGTCATCTTAATTGTACACTTATCAAGAATATTAAAATAAGGTTATTCTCAGTGGTCTTTTTTATTTCACCATTTCTAAGTGTGATATATCAGTTTTCTAATCTTGTTCAATGAAATGAAATTAAATGTCATCTCTCGGTGCACACTTTTATTTTACAGTTTTTATAGGGTTGCTACAACATTAAACTATTGCTAGTTGACTTTTAATTATTGGTCGAGTATGTTTAATATGAAATGAAATACTCTTACTGTAGTTTCATTTGACTTTTATCTTTTTAGAAAGAGTATCCATATCTTTTGATGGGATGAAAGGGGATGAAAGATATCTCCTCTTTCATATTAAATTCCTTACCATATCACTTCTTTTGCTTATGTGATAGCATATTAATGACCAATAAAACACTCACTAAAAATAACCGAAGAAAAGATATCTCTTCTTTTTCATATTAAATTCCTTACCATATCACTCTTTTTGCTTATGTTATAGCATGTTAATGGCAAATAAAACACTCACTAAAAATGAACGAAGAAAAGATTCCTTTGGTATTTACTGTTCTTGATGTCAGTGTGCAGCATGTTTAGGCGCAAGCCATAAAATAACTGGATGTCAGTTTGTTTACCGAAAGTGGAAAATCGCTACGATCCCAACTATAAAATGAAAACAAGATCTCAGATCCGTGAGACGTCAAATCAAGTGTGAATTTTTAATTACATCTGATCCGTCTACACATAACAAATGCATATACTTTACGCACTTTATCCGTTGAGCTTTTGGCAGGACTATTGTTGCGCTAGCTCGATCGAAGCAGTAAAAAGAATCACTTCTTTTCGACGAGCGGTTGCACCGCCCTAATCCGAGGCAAGCATCGTCTGGTGTCTGGCCACGCGGGTGCGCGCACGCAAGCGTCCTTCGTTCACACCCACTCGTCATCGCTAGTCAAGCCCACAACAGTCCAAGTTTCCTGCCGCGGTTGCAGCCTTTCTTCCGCTGTGACATGGTGGACCTCGTGGCGGGCGCCCTCGCGCAGCTGTAATTTGATTAATTTATTTGTAAGATCAACGCAAGGTCGAAAATGCCGGAGTACATATTTGGTGAAGCTCAGCTCAAATTGACAATAAACAGAAGCAGTGGTACTCACGTTGCAAGTTGCAACGCTTTGGTTCGGAAGGTTGCCACCACACAGGTGACAGTGGAAAGATTCTCTGGTTTTCCTTCGGTTCTCTGGGTCTCTAGATCAAGGGCGCCTTCGGAAGATAGGAGCAAAATTTTCCCCAAAATGGTCGGGCTGTACAAGACGCTCCTGTGACCAAGGAGTGGCATGTGAACCCGCTGTTGGAGTAGCATGAACAGCGCATGCGCACTCTAGAGTAGTATAGGCCTAGACAATAGGCTATCCACAAGTAGAAAACGCTATGCCTCGCAGGCTAAAAGGCTACGACCACTTGGCGTCGAAGCCTTCCCCGGCCCAGATCTTTCACGGTACCCGGGCGCAGTCTTTACGCCGAGTGCGTACGCACCGACGCCAAGCGTACGTATAGAAAAGAGAAAGGCTGCCGAGCCGTCCAATCCTGCTGCTTCCACGCCTTCGATGGATGATGGGAGGGGGGAGCGCAGCAGGGGATCCACAATGCTCACCCGTGTGTACAACGTAGAGTACTGTGCGGCGCATCGCGCACCACGCGCAGGAGCAGGGCAGCGAAACAGTGATGGATCGAAGGCCTGCGATTGGGTGGGCGACGTGACCCTCGTACGTGCCAAAACACTGGCGCACTGCTACTTTGCGCTCTGTTCCGGGTGCGCCTGCCTCTCTCCCGAGCAAGACGACAGGGTGGCTTTCAAGGAGACCAGGAGCGGCCTCGCTCGCTCCGGATCTCCTGCGCCACGGCCGAGCTACAGCGCGCGTTCCGTGTGGTCTTTCTTCCCCCATCCCCTTTCGACCTTTGGTTTGGGTTTTAATTTGGGAGCCACTGCTACTACTGTGTGCTCCTACCGTCCTACTGTGTGATGCTATACGGCTACACCACGTTCGAGATTCTCTTTTTCATTCGTGGGTTCAGTGCACCTGAGTTGCGACTTGCGACCAACGTGGGTGGATGGGCGCGCCAGTGGTCCGGACCACAGCGACGTCCAACGTTCGGAGCGGTACGACGCGCACCGCGGGTCGACACGCAGGCTCCACACCATTAAAGGACGGCTCGGGTCATCACAGCGACTAAATTTGGAACAGTACGACGTACGCCGGTTTGTCTTTTCATCAAGGAAAAAAAAGACGAATTCGGATTAATTAATTTTGATTTGAGGTCCGGGTTACGGTCAAGGTCAGCTGTGTTATTCCCCGTGAAGATCCATTTGTCTTCTGCTGACAGCAGGGTGAACAAAAGATCGCCTGGTGATAAGTGACCACCGGGCACTAGTACTAGCTTTTTGGTCGCCGACGGTTGCCAAGCTTGACAAAGAGTAGTAGACCGTCTGGCGTCGTCCTGCAAGTGGGCAAGAAGCGGCCAGACTGACGATGAGCCGTGGAGAAGGAAAAAGCCCGCAAAGCTTTGCCCAGCCCAGCAGAGGTCGACCAGTCTCAATTGGGCTTGCAGCCCACAGTTCTTGCTGAAAAGTTTTGCAATGCTGCTTATTTCTGATGTCTCTTCCACAGCTTTGCCAATAGTAACAGACTAAACAGACATTGGTTGACCCGTGCACGCAAGAGAATTGCATTAGCTTCAAGACGCTTTGCTCAAGAAAAAGAAAAAAGCTTCAAGACTCAACAGAGCTGAGATAAACACAACGAAACCGTCTTTCTCACGTTTAGACGTTTAGTACTGTCATTTTCACGTTGAACCGTTTATGCGGTTTCTAGAATTCTTGTCCCGATCAGCTAGAGCAAAAGCTTCCAAAATCGGACGGCTGTGAACTGCCAGAGCTGCCACCGCACACCGTGCATGTGCCGCAAGACGCGCGCCACCTGGATAATTGCAAGCACGGACAATCATCGCGACGAGTTCAGTCAATCGAACAGGCTAGATCGCAAGGAGCAGCACGCAACTAGGCCATCGCTGCTCGTGACCCATCAGAGGAGCGAGGGGGCGGCGAGCGTACGAGCACGAGAGCCAGCCATCCATGGCGACGGGGAACCTGGCGAGCGTGGTGGTGTCGGTGGACGGCAGCGAGGAGAGCATGAACGCGCTGCGGTGGGCGCTCGACAACCTCCGCCTCCGCCCCGACGGCGAGCTCGTCGTCCTCCACGTCCAGTCGCCGCCCAGCATCGCCGCCGGCCTCAACCCGGGACCCATCCCCTTCGGCGGCCCCAGTAAGCATAGAAGCCTCCTCTCACTTCATTCGCTTCACTTGCTTCATTGCAAGAGCTCCTTGCCCTCTGGTCGAGCAGCAAGGCTTGACGGGTGTTCGTGGATGGTTGGATCACGTTGATTCATCAGGCGAGGTCGAGGTGCCGGCGTTCACGCAGGCCATCGAGGCGCACCAGCGACGCATCACGCAGGCGATCCTGGATCACGCGCTCAAGATTTGCTCTGAGAAGAATGTAAGGGAATCAGATGACGGATCTGTGCTACTAGTAATCTTTTGCCCTTTTGGTGTAGTTGGTGAATGGTGGTGATTGGGATTGTTTTTTCAAGGTCGAGGTGAAAACGGAGGTGGTGGTGGGGGACCCCAAGGAGAAGATCTGTGAGGTGACGGCCAACCGCAAGGCTGATCTGCTTGTCATGGGGTGTCGTGCAATCGGGCCATTCCAGAGGTAAAAACATGCTTAGCTGAAATTGCTACCGATCTCGATGCCGTGCTGCCGAACTGGGGCCAGATTGTGTGCTCCGTATGCGTATAGTATACACTGCAACTTGTCATTTGCCGGGAACTGGAACTTACTATTTTAATCCATTGAGGAGCTGAACACATTGGCTTCTCGAGATGATTGCCAGAGCCAAATGTGTGTGGTGACTAAATAGTAGTACTGTATTTGTTAAGACTTATGTGACCAGAGCTCGAACCCAAATAGATCAATTAACAACATGAAATAAATTAGGAAATTGGCTTCTCAAGATGATTCGTTGGAGCCAAATGTGTGTGGTGACTTAATAATATTTGTTAAGACTTGAGTGACTAATGCTCAAATCCAAATATTTCCGTTGCAGCACAAAATTGCGATCTAGATGAATTTGTTTCTTCCATACAATATCCCAATAAGTATTCGGGTTGCCAAGTCACTCTTTAAAATTTTTGGCTTATCCTCTGTTAGCTGTACAATTGAATGGAAAGTTTTGTGAAGCTAAGTTACTAGCAAGGTTTCTGATTTGGTGCCCTTTTCTAATGTCTGATCAAACATTGTTACAATAGCATTTGTTAATAACACAAGGAGTCAAGGATAAATCCACTACTTTTTGTATAAGTGGATGACAACTGCAATCTGTTTTCCAAGTGCAACTACAAGTATTTATTGGTGAACACCAAACTTTTCGTCTCTCATTTTGTTGTTAAAACATAAGACCTGGGTAAATTATGAATTAAAATGTCTGCCTCATGTTTCTATGTATCACTCTTGGACTTCAAACTTGGTGTTAGGGGGGGGGGGGGGGGGGATAATTTTTAGGTGGTTACACATGCTATGAGATAATCCATTAGGTGGTTACACATGCTATGAGATAATCCATAGCCTATGTCAAATCGTTGTCATAACTTCTTCAGGGATAAACAGTATCCTGACAGGGCGAGCAGGGTTGCATTATTTGGTAGTACCGACCAGTTTGATAGTCAATTGTCTGAAAACCCTTCTGATTTGAGTTTACCGGGGGGGGGGGGGGGGGGGGGGGCTCTAACAGTTGAGGTGGATCACAACAATGCAGTGATGCCCACTTAATATATTGTAAATTTATCTGATTAATAAAGCCCTCATTTTTTTACTTGTTTGTTTAACTGACATATTTTTCGCATGCTTTTCTGGTAACTATATCAAATCAAAAGCACACTAAGTTTATTACTTTATGTAGGATGTTCTTGGGAAGTGTAAGCAACTACTGCATCAACCATGTGGGCTGCCCTGTTATTGTAATCAAGGGGACTTCTTGAGCTGCCCTCAGTCAATATTTTTGGCTGTACTTCAATTCAAGTTTTTTTTGTGGTTATGGTTGCCTTTTGTAATCATGTATATTGCTTTTGCATTTTGCGATTGAAGGCCATGCATTATTTTGAGTTGTCAAGGGGTGGTGTTTGCTATCTGGTCTGTAAATTGTAAACAAAATAAGTTTGTTGGCTATGAAATTGTGGAAATAAGTTTGCCATGCAGAAAATTGTTCTGTACTGTACATTCATGTTTTTGCTAGTGATGGTGCTATGTGAAACATTACCAAGATTGCCAGAATCCTGCTTTCACAGACGATCCCTGAGGAATTTATTATTATCAAATAATGTAAGCATGTATTTCACATGGCTGACAAAACGACAACTTGACAAGAACACTAGTAAGAAACAAGAAAACCAGATGCTTAACAATCACAGATTCTCTCCTTCAAGGCAATTTGCTATCTGCAACACTATCGGCAATAACTTGTTCATACATCTTCACTTAGCCTTCCCAGTTCATTATTTCAATGTGACGCATGCTGCAAATATGACCTCTCGATCTTGAGCAATTCTGTCCATAGTGCTGTACCTATCCACTTGAACAAAACAGCTTAGCAACCTGTAGCTTTACCTCACACTCCGATTCTGAATTGCGGATGGAGCACCGATGATGGTACAGTGATGTCAGACAGTAAGAGTTTCCTTCCCATGACCGTAAGTTCAGCATTGCCAGCCTCAGCTAGCTGACCGGAAACCAATCCTTCATTAAGGGGAACTGGAGATGGCATCTCCATTTTGGTCTCGACATTGTCACGGGGACGCACTATCTTCTTGATCCCAACAAAAGTCTCCTCAAACTGACGGATGTAGATGACACGGTAGTTCTGCGGCAAGCTTAACACGCTCAGTGAGCCAATTGGGCCGATAAGGATGCCACCATTCTTGAGCACCCGATCGGCGAAGCCGAACCTGTCGCCGTCGTCGTTGAAGTACCCGAAATCGAGCAGGAAGTCCACCGACGAGTCCCCTATCATGAGCATCCGCCGCAGCGAGATGGGCCGCACGGCGCTGTCCTGGTCGTGCTTCGGTGCGGGATCGTCGCAGTCGCCATCAGCGCCGAGGACGACGACGCGCGCGCCGGGGAAGAGCAGGCCCTCGCGGCGCAGGTCGCGGAGCAGGAGCTCCGCCTGGGCCGCCGCGGCGGCGCACGCGTCGACGGCGCGGCGGCGGGCGGGCGCATCGGCGGCGCGCAGCCAGGGCAGGCAGAGCAGCGCGACGGCGAGGAGCACGGAGCGCGCGACGACGCGGATGGCGCGCGGGTCGGGGAGCCGGATCACGATGCTGTCGCCCGGCATCGCGGGCCGAGCACGAGGTTCTCGTTCACCGTCGAAACGGCGGTTGCAGGAGAAGAAGGGTTGGCGCGGAAGGGGAGGGTAGGGTGTGAGCCTAGCGGGTGCAGAAGCGGGCGGCGGTGTGGTTGCCGCCCACGAGGGCGAGGCGGGCGTGCAGCGCGCGGCGCGTGAGGAGGAGGAGCTGCCGGATCCGCTCGGTCTCCATTGATCGGATCTGGAGGCGCAGGGTGTTGGTGGGGTGGCGCGGGTGTTAGGACTCCATCGGCGGTGGCCGCCGGTGGGAGGGTGGCTGGCGGGTCGAAATTTGGGAGATTGCTCCTGTGGGGGATTCTTGTTCGGGACGGAGGAGAGCGGCGATGGAGACTGCGCTGTGCCGCTGTGGAGTCTGGTACGTGGGACCGCTATTCCGGCGGGGTTGATCGTCTGTATCTTCTGGGTGCGTTTGTGCCCAAACTGAATTTTGGAGTTGAGATGAATGCTGATTCCAATTACACACGTCGTCTTCTCTAAAACAGATGCGGTCTTTCATTTTTCGTGGTTTTTATTATATTTTAATAAATTTTGTTTGATCATACGGTGGTTTGGACTTGTTAAGTAAGACTTTGTAGGAGTCCAAAATAAAATATGATCGATGTGTCATTATCCTATCAATTTTCTCTCATGTTAGTTTTTGGAAAGCATATCAATTGACTGTTTCTTAAACCATGCAAATCAAATAAAGTACATATTTTAACTTAGGCAAATCAGATCAAAAGATCCTCACTTATACTTCTGTTGTTGGTTTAGGTTGACATGTGGCATCGTAATCGTTCTTACTTTGTTTCATTTTGTTCATATCGAGAGGCTCACGATGCCGGCGTTCAGTATCTCGTGCACGTGTGTTAGTGCTACCTTCACTTCTGTGAAAAAAAATTCGTTGCCTTGTGCATGCATGTCCGTCGGCGGCTTGCCGCCTTCCATCTGCTCTCTCTGCTTGCCGCTGATAGGTTGTCATTGACAATAGTGTATAGTTTTCTGAAAGCTTTTCTTCTTTTACTTTGTATGTTCTCACGAACAACGGGTCTTTCTAATTTACAGTCGCCTGAAATCGACTCCTTTCAGTAGATGCTTTAAGACGTTAATCTAAATTGATTGACTATAAAAACCTTATAAAACAACATTTTTTATAGGTAATATATTATTATAAATTTTAATATATATCACATAGTATATATAATTCTATAAATAAAAATCAAAACAAATCACTTTTCTATCAACTGAATGTTCAGGCAACTCAAATCTAGGAATCCTGATGAATAAATGTTAGTATCATCAATATCTCATAAAAGTATACTTGTGTCTGTCATGTTTTATAAAATAATAATATTTATATGGTCAATAGTGCCACCATATGGGGATAAATATATGTGGTCAAATACTATAATTTTTTTTTCTAAAGAACTATTATAAAAATATTTTTGATACCGACACATCTTATTGCTAACATTGTTCATAAAATTATCATAATTTTTTTACGTCTATTATAACGCACAAACATTTTGTTGGTTTATGATATATTTTCAGACTTTAACCATCATTCCATCAGTATCTGAAGTATCTTATCTTGATATGAGTCTATAGTCAAAGTGTGGTATCGGGGACCAGGACAATGCCGATGTTCTAAACTCATTTTTCATCATGTGTATATGATGTTCAAGCTCAGGAGAGTATATAAGAACGGTTTTGATAATTGTAATTTGCACCGGGCTGTTATCCTGTAGAAAAATGAATTTGTTATGTTTTATTCTTCCTATTTTTTCAGTGATTGCTCCTCTTGGAACATTCGAGTTGAGATCAAAAGGATGGACGTGTCTTCGAAATAAGTGTCATTTTATCAGAAAAATGTGCACCTTAGACCCTTAATATTAGTATAAATGTATTTTTCTTTACACTACACAAAGAATCATTTTCTCGTCAACTTTTTCCCGACAAAAAGTGTCTATCGAACGGCGGAAGAAAGAAAAGAACGGTTGATATCGCACGGCTGCGTGCACCGTGCCCCGCCGGCGATAAAAGAAAAAGAATCCCGAAATAAATATCGCACCACCCACAACAAAATAAGGCCCCAAGCCCCCAACAAGAACGCCGCCGCACAGACAGAACAATCGAGTCGAGGAGACACTTCACACGAGACAGACGAGAACGAAGATGGGTTTCGAGAAGCAGATCCTGAGAGCCGGTACAGGCCCCAAGCCTATCAAGGGCCAGAAAGTCACCGTCCACTGCACTGGCTACGGTTCGCCTCTTCCATTGTCCCCTAAACCTCTTCTTTATTCCATTGTTCATGAATAGGCGGGCTGATTCTTTTCTCTTTAGGATGCGAATCTGTATTTTTAGTAATTTTAGTGTAGCTGCATTGTTTTGGCTCAGAGTTGCAAGCGAACCTTATTGTTTGTCATAAGACTAGATTCTGTGGCAAGTATTCGCTGACTTCTGTTGTTTGATGCTATTTCTGCAGGGAAGGATCGCGATCTCTCCAAGAAATTCTGGAGGTGACACTGGATCCCTTTCTTGTTTGCATGGTTCTAATTCGAGAATCAGCGCAGTAATCATGCTCTATAAAGAAGCGTACATAGTTTGCTAAAAACTGTTTAGCAACTGATTCCACTAGTCCTTTATGATTGTATTATAATCTGATTATGTCTGGTTGCTTGTTTCCTCCAGCACTAAGGACCCTGGGCAGCAGCCATTCAGTTTCAACATTGGTCTTGGTTCAGTGATCAAAGGTGACCATGCCTAAGACATGTTAATTTCAAGTTTCAATAGTTCTTTTAAAAAAATCACTTCGCCTGTTAGTTTGCAATGTGTTAGTTCCTGTAGTTGTCATGATTTACTTATTACAATTGGTTGCATTGAACTTTGTAAATATTTTTAACTTGAATTGGAACTTTCGATGACCAACATGGTTATATAAGCTTGCTTCTCATTGTGCTGTTTTCCTTGGTAAAGACCCCGAATTCTGATAGTTTCACCTCTGCTGATTATACAATTTAGCCATAGCTGTGGTTATACGTTGTTGGTAATGACATATATTGCAAGTGCATATTTGACATCAAATGACCGATCCAATTTCACCTATGATTTTTTATGATTTTTTATGTTTGAACTAATTGTAAAAATATGGTCTCTCTTGCCTGTAGGATGGGATGAAGGAGTTATGACTATGCAAGTGGGCGAGGTTGCTCGTATCCAGGTATGCAATTCTGAATATACCTCAATTTAGTATTATGGGTTCATTTTTATCATTCATTTGGCTCGCCCCCCTCTCGATGAAAATAATGTGTCCAAAGTTAGTTTACTATGGGCAACTGGACTTTGCAATGTAATTTCCTTAGCCTAATAAACCATTCTTACAGGAATGCTGGCTGCTGTTTATGCTTATTCCTCATGATTGGTGTCCTGATACTTGAGTTGTCATTGTTGCAGTGCACTCCAGATTATGCCTATGGAGCAGGTGGCTTTCCGGCTTGGGGAATTCAGCCAAACTCCGTGCTCGTATTCGAGATTGAAGTCCTCAACGCTCAGTAATTCAGAGTGTAATTCTGGATGGATCTATGGAATGGTGCCGTGTGCATGTACCAATGTGCCTCTTAGTACTGAAATAATGACATTGTGCTAGAATCGGTGTTCTAAATGTACTATCTGAAACTGTATTCTCAGAGATGGTGAATAATGACATCGGTGTTCTAAATGGATCATCTGTAACTGTTTTCTAGATGTTGAGTTCCTTGTGATACAACTCATTCCATCCGTGGCGCGTAAAATATCTTTTTCACGTTGTGTCCGAAAGCGTGTGTTTCACCGTTGCGACCGGTCCCTGAACACCACCGTCTGACAAGATCAACTCACGAGCGAGCGTGAGGAGGCTGGCAGAATGCACCGGGCCATGACTGATCTCGGCAACGAGTCATGATTAGCTGAGTGTCTTCGGTCGGGACTAAATGCGACTAGGCACTTGCGTGACAAACACCTACATTATATGTATTTTATGATTGTGCAAGAGCTCAAGATAAAAAAAAAACATGACTTAAAACTATGCAGTTCTCTTTTTCTATATATCTCATAGCTATACAATACAGGTCCATCAGTAAATACCGGTGACATCCTCCATGTCCATACCATGAAAAGAATTCCTATAAACCAGTCAACATGCTCAAAAGCACATCCACTGAAAGCTCAGCTACCAATGAAACTAACCTATAATGCCATTACGACTGCACTACACAGATCAATTTCCTAAAGGTGACCATCCCACAGGCAATGGGAAACATTTGGGGCTGGTTAACCAGCAAAGCTAATTGATGGATTAACACGACAGACGATCTTCTCAGACAATGTACTCCCGTTGAACCTCCTGGAGACATGTGGTCTTTTTCTCTCCTTACATGTCACCACATCCTCAATTAGGCATTCTTTCTGCATGACACCTTCCTTGTCAGATTCCAATCGGCATGACTCCCTACACAAAAAGCAATCAGTAGTAGAAACTGGAATTCTTCTGACGGGGAGCATCTTTGCAGAGAATCGAGCGGACTTCCATGATGGATCGTGGGGGCTCGAGGTCCTTCTGGGGGATTGTGTTCCCGAGCAACTGTTGCAACTGGGTGGCAAAAGTATCATCCAACACCTGCAAGATTTGTAATCTTTATTAAAACTGTTGCCAGCAGATTCAGGATAATCAACAAGGAAACCAAACAAAAAAAATGGAATCATAAACAGAGCAGGGGAGCTGTTGGAACATGGACTTACAGAGACAGCTACTCGGGCACCTTTATACCATGCTTTGTTTTCTTTGCGATTCTCCAGGAAACTCAGCACATCCTAAAACATAGTTAAAATCAGTAACACAAGCGATAATGAGACAAAAGAACAGTGCAAATATGCCATACCTGTCCCATTCGGTCCCAAAATCCTCGGCATATGGCTACGAAAACATGTACTTCAGAGACTTTGTGCATATGATTTATTGCCTCAATTAGCTGATCATTCAATGCCTGCATCCTGCTCCGAATATCAGATTCAATCACCAAATCTTTTGAATCCTGAATGATCTTTTTGAGCTTTGTAGTATTTTGCATGCGTGTCTGCAAAAGAAGGCAAAAAGAAAAAGAATAATGTACCATATATTATTTATCCATGGTAAATTGTGACACCTTAGTTTGTGCCCAATATTGTAACAGAAAGAACTTGTCTATGAAATGTTTGCAACATGCCAAGATCTGAAGAAAAAAAATGTAGCAATACACTCACATTCTCCGATAGCTTCTCAACAACTGCTTGCATGTAATTTCGGAACTTGGCTCTTAGCGTGACGGTAACTTCACTGAGTCTTTCTCCAATAGCCGCAGAGTTTCCACCATTAGGTAGACAGGAACTCCATGACTTCAAGTGACTCTCAATTCGTGGACGTAAAACATCAAGCAGTCTCTTCATTGTATTCAAGAGAATCCCCAGCTGAAAGCAGATAGGTGTCAGATGCTAAAGAATTGAATCTCCTATACATGTGAATTAATAACAAAACTTACATCTTCAGGTACAGAATAGGGCACCATAGAATTGCGCTTTGTGAGTTTCTGGACGACTTTGAGCCCAAATTTCTTTGGGGCAATACAATCCTTCAGTGGAGCCAAAACATCAGCATACTGTTTTTCCAGAGACTCTATCACTGCCTTTTCCACATCTGCAATAGCCTTTTTGTTCAAGGCAACAAAAGCAACATGATAAATCAGATTACTTTCTGAAGCAAGAATAGTAAGAAAAAAAATCTTAAGTGATTCCGAACATACATTCTCAAGAACAAATATGTATTCTGGCCATCGGCAAATGATAACCTCATACTCTGTCAGTGTATTCTTCAGCAAATCATACATATCATCTACAAAAGGTGTAGTCATATGTTGAGTCCGAACTCCTGACCATTTCACCTGTAAATGACAAATATGATGTACAATGAGACCCGGAAGAGACAAATAATGAATATCTTGCTGGACCATAGATATTCCACAGTGACAGATTTAACAATCTGAAACAAAATTAATTAGGAACCAGTTGGTTAAGTGCGTGGATGGGCACCCTTATCACCCCAGTTTGTGCCCTCATAGATGAGAATTTGGGTGCCTATTTTTATTGTTAAATCAAAAGCCACTTCGTTCCTCCTAGGTTGCTCAAGTTTTAAAAAATAATAAAAAGGCTAATTATAAACAACAGTTAAATTACATGTGCATTTTGTATGCCCTGTCACAATCTAACAATTCTGGAAAATGAATTACAAATAACATCATTCATATGCTGTCCCACAGAGCAGTAAAAATAGACATAGTCAACTATGTACGTATGGAATTAGATTGGTGGCTACCCATCTCCAAATCATTGTTATGCTAGGTATATGTTAGGAGGAAGCATTAAGACATCTCAATAACACAAAAATAGAAACTAACCTTGTCTAGTCTGCAATTTTCTAGTAACATCCTGCGTTTATCCTCAATCCATAATACAATGTACAAATGGAACAACTCTTTTGCATCGACACCAGATTTTATAGGGCTGCACAAAATCAAACATGAGGCACACATATGCAAACAATACACAATCAAGAGAACTTGATTGAAGACTGAACTCTTTTTTACCATATATTCCAGCTAGCAAGATCCTTTTGAAAGTCAGCAGTAGCAACTACCAAATCTGCAACGGGAGATGCAGGGCCAGCAGGAGGGCATGCAACAAGAAAGGCACGCAGTCTATTTGACAGTTCCACACTGTAGATGGCAGCAGCCAAATTTGGAAGGTCCACAAAACTGTTGTTGCAGATAAACAAAGATTAAATATAAATATTTCACATGGGAAGAGAAAGGAAATCAAAAGAAGCAACACAGACATCACATATAGTGAATGTTCCATAGATGTACAACAAACCAGAGACATTGTGCAAAGCATAGAGGTACTTAAGCATGGATACAGCCACACACCTAGGAAGTATGTGTTGATTGTGAATTTCAATGTCGGTAAAAATTTCATTTCGTAAATTGTTGCATAATGATTTCATCTTTTGATAAGCCGTGATAACGGTCACCAAATCCATCCTGATGCCTTCAGAATTTCCCGCCACATATTCATCAGTCTCAAGCATATATCTCCTTGATCGCTTCCTAGCAGCCGCCTGGATATGAATTAGAACATTAGTCACAAGAAAACATAAGATCATTTGTTCACAGAGAATTGATTAATGACCTGGAAATAACCGCACAATCTTAGTTGTGCCTCTGGAGATAGTACGTCATGAAGAAGACTGTACAGCTTAATAGCTGGTTCCAGAGCAGCAGCAGCCAATCCAGTTGGAGGTCTAAAATCTTCACATAAACCAGATGGCATAGATTCATCCAGTGACTTGTAATTCTCAAAAACCATTGCTAGAGTTTGTTCGGTCTGCTCCTCGACTTCACCCAGTATGCGGTTCTAATGAAGAAATTTACATGGTTGTGAGATCTTTTTGTCACAGCAACGGTTCAGACAAATAATAATAATAAAGGAAAGGAAAAGGATCTATTTGTTTCAGCCAAGTTAATTATTGGACCAAACAATCTAAATACACTAAAGCTAAAATTATTGGACCAAACAATCTAAATACACTGAAGCTAAGATTTTTGCTAATTAACATGCCCAAAAACATGATGATCTAGAAAAGTATATGATGACAGAGAAAAGGAAACCTCTTGATGGCTCAAAGCAGAAGTGGCATTGTTTGTCATCAGTATTGGCAACAAAAGCTCGTAAACTAGATCGAGCCAGTCTGCAGTAGGGGTTGCAACATCCATGATATACGAGAGATACCTGCACAAGAACTGGTACTTAGCAATCTCAAAAAGAAAGCCAAGAAGGAATGAGAAAAAAAAAGGTGGATCCAATGTAGTAGTAGACAAATACCTCAATTTCGTATAGGCATCTGAAACCCCATAATACAATGCAAACTCTGTCAACAACCATTTCCAAGGTCCATGCAAAACAAGGTTTCTTTGCTGAATGTGCTGCGCTTTCATTGCAACTTCCAAGACAATATCATATGCCACAGTTTCAGCAACAGAACCATACTACAGAGCAAAGAATGGCCATTCTTTAATATTATTTTAAATTAATAGTTATCGTTCAACAAGTGAAAAAACCATAAAGCATCTTTTCCTTCACCTTATATATATATATATATATAGTAAAAAAGTTTAAAATGAGAAAACAACGCTTTCATAAAACTTTATACTACCTCCATTTTACAATGTTTGTCCAGTCCGCATACATAGGCGACCCAAAAACGCTAAGTTATTACGGAATCAGGTCATTCTGAACTTGCTAGATAGATGCACTCTTATCTTATTTATCCACTGAGTATAAATTTGGCACGACTCTATTATGGGTTCCTCAATCATGTCACCTAGTAATGTGGACCAGACAAAAATTAAATCGCTTCTTTGCATGGTTTAGATCCTGAAACAGGCTACTCTGCTTTCATGTCTGCTTAAACCAACAAACTTCTGCAGATTTTCTAGTTCCATAAGCATTCTTTGCTAAGATATTTAAGAATATTATTTGCTTTTCCAGCAAAGATGCTCTTAATATGGTTAGATAGAAGCTAGGTAATACAAAATTCATTAATATCATTACTGATTCATAGTTAACAATTTTTTAGGCTCAAAGCCCTCTTAAAACTTGATAAACTCTCCAATAAAAGAAAACTCCCGGAAATCAGCAAAAGCCAGTAATGAGGTGGACTCATGATCTAGAAAATATTGTTCCCACAGTTACAAAAAATGAAATAGCTTGCATGTCTCCAACTATTATTAACATTTGCCTCGATTAAGTTAGTCATGATAACGCCCATCCATTAAATAAAGTAATTACTCCTTGTTGTCTAATATTTAATATTTGGGTGACAAATTTGCAGCATCTGTACCTTCATGTTCTCGTCAGCAGCAGTTGTATATATGATATATAGCTGTATGCGACCAACAAGTTCATGCTCTGGTTCCCGATATATTGACCACCAGCGAAGTTTGTCAGCCTGCATAAAGAAATTCATATGTTTTTAGAGGAATATGGACTATAAGGTCGCACAAACGGTACATGAATATTGAGAGCCAGAACAAAAAAAAATGTACAAGGGGTGTTTGAAAACAGTAAAGACAAGTGGCAAAATGATTGCCAAAATCTTACAGGATCCTCGGCCATTGTAGCAACTTGAGCAACAACACGCCCACAGGGATTACCCTTTGAATCAGACACATCAATGATCAAATCATCACCCAGGCTATCAGGAAAGCTGAAATAACAATAGAAACAGTATCAATAAAACACACACAACACCAACCTTATGTAGATAAAAAAAGAATAAATGGTATATAGACTAGCACATACAAGACATGAGTGTCACCCGATCCTGGTTGCATCGGTACCATATCATCTTCAGGTGTACTTTTAAGCCTCAATTGGCAGGAGTAAGTCTCTGCAGTTAGATACAATTGTGAGATTCATGTCGAGAGGCTGCAGTTTACTGGAGAAATGCAAAGCATATTTTTACCTTGTGGTGCTTCATGCGACGAAGTGCTCCGAAGTGTAGTCACACCAACCTTTAACAGACCAGACACTTGCTTGATATACTGAGCACTTGCTTGCATATATGCTAAGCTATGCTTTGAGAAGGAACTGTTAGCAGGGAGCTGCGGTAATACTCGAACTCTCCTTACAGACTCCCACCCAGATGATAGGGTTGACTGTGCATTGGATAAACGATGTCGAACAGTATCCAGTTTCACCACAGGCAGTGATGAAAAACTGCAACCAGAAGGCATATCGACAGACATTCGAACTTTACGGACTGCAATCAGAATTAAATTAAGTTAGCGTAGACACGTTGACACTTTTTTAGCAGACTTAACAAATGCTGGGATAATCTTAGTCAGATTCATGAGAATGAACAAAAAAGTAGCAACCAATAAGGAATATGATTCTCATACCTTGAACCTTCATTTTGCCAATTGTCTTCCTGGGCTTTGTTGCAGCTCCTTCACTAACTAATTCTGATGTCCGCTTGGCCATGAGTTCCTCTTCTGATTGTAGCAAGACATTTTGCAAGCTAAATAAAACAAACATGATTCAACTTAATGACATGTTGCATTAATAAGAGTGTAACAAAACAAAGTTGTAGAATAACCAGCATGAACTAAATGATTCAGGTTGTGATGCACAAAAGATGAACAGGTATTCATGTTGAAGGTAGTAAACAAATTTGACCTTTTTTATGTAACTAAACAAAGTAAACAATGCATAGGTGCAATTCTTAATAGCGGGATGTTTAGTTGTGCTACCTTCAGATCATGAGTAAAAGATAACTCACCAAAATGTGCTTCGCAGCAGTGTGCATTCATTTTCCAGAAAAACTGGAGCTTCCATACAACCTCTAGCCCATGCATGAAGGCACAGGCGAACACAAGCATCGTAAGCAAGTACTGAATACCAGGGGCCTTGCAAACTATAAACAGTTATGAAATGTGTTAGAAATGAATATAGACCACTAACCCCTAGAACATTTTTTCTTGTTTACCTGGCATGAAAGGTGGGGACTCGAAGCGGAATTGAGCTAGATGGCTTGCTTGTGTGCCCTGGATTTAGAGTGCTAAATAGCAGAATAAATAACAAGAAGGTTAAGAAAACAGAAAGACATGATACCTAACTAAACAATATGTTATTTCTGGCAGTCAACATATAAAGGCTACCTTTTATTTTTATCATCACTAGCCACATGATGGTGCTCTGGTTTGGCAGCTACGCCATCAGATGAATTTGCATTAGCACAAGACTGGGTAACATTGTGATTACCCGAGCTATGCACCTGGTCATAATCGTGTATGGGTGGTGCACTTGGTACATCAGACAATCCATCCTGCACATACAACAAATAATAAAACGGCTTCAGAGGAGGAGAGGAGTTAGCAATTAGTGCAACCAAGAGGTGATGCAAGAACTATTCTGTAACGTGACTTTGACTGCATGTATTTGCATTATTTAATGAACAAAAGAATAGTAAAAGCAAAGAAACAAAGGAAGAAAACAGTATATTTTCAGGGGTGATAAACAATGTCATTAGCGAGAAACGAAGCATAGAATTGGTGTTTAAAAGAATACAATTTCAGATAGCAGATTAAGTCATTTGTTTGGAGGACATTGGATGGCTGTCTGCATGGTATGCCCTGGAGATTCAGCAAATTTTATCACCCTTGGGCTTTAGAACTACATTAGATTATGAATACAGCTGTAATAGACCACAATTCCAATTAGGTGTGGTTCAGTTACTATGCTACATAGATATCCCAGATCAATCAACGAAGAAGATCATATTCCAAGTATAAATCAAGTGCATGAGTATATTATCCTTCAGCACATACAAGGCACTAATATACATTAAAATGGGAACAAAATTACCAAAATGAAAAGAAGAAACTCCCAGTGAATCATCTATATACGATGCAATAATACTTGGATAATTACAAATTTCTTAATAACCAGAATATTTGTTACACCATTTCAAAGTTATTAAATAAACAGTCTAATATCTAAAATACATGATGTAACAATGTATTGCGGCTTGAAATGAAAATGCCATTGATCATGAATAAGACTAATGTGCAATGTCTAAATTTACTGATGGTATAGCCGTGTAGCAATTAAGATAATTATAAAAATGATTATTTCTCTGGAACATTGAGCCTAAGTCAAATTATTTCAACACATAACTAGGCCAAAGGTGAATATTTTTAAATGCGGCTGCAGCTTGAAAGAAAACGAAACTAGCTCGAGAGCAAAGCAGGGAGTGGATGAAATAGAAATAGAAATGCCTTGTAAACAAGCACAGAAAACAAACCGCTTTAGGCATTGATTTCACATCCTCTCGAGCAGGAACATGAGCAGAATATATTTCTGACTGATGGGTTCGCGAATTTAGAGGTGCATTATTCCTAGAGTTCCCTGCAGCCGGCTCGCGAGCCTTAGGAACCGCGTTGGTCACTTCTCTTCGTGCAGGACCAGTATGCGAGTACTCTGATGCATACCCACCCTTTGAGGTCACACCGTTGCTCCGTCCCTCCACCTGGCTAGAAAATTCGGAGCTGCCTGCAGAGTCCGAGTACTCTTCCTCAACGTAGCCAGGGACCCGTGCCTGAGGGCGCCGCGTCTGCTGTGTCTTCGGCCTCGGCAGTGCCGTGTCTCTCGAAGAACTTAGATCCGAATAACCATCATCCGTGGAGTAGTAATGCTGCTGCCCAGGCACGGTGGCGTACCGGTACAGGGGCACGGCCGTGCGGCGAGAAATGTCGTCACGGCGGGGCGACGAGTCCACTGAATATCTGCCGCTGCAGACCTCGATCTCCTCGGTGTCCGACGATTCGTCCATGTCGGATCCCGAGGCGACACTGCCGTCGTCACTGCGCAGCGAGCCGCGTGACAGCGGCACAGCAGCACGAGGTATGTGCCCGCTACGGAACTTCTCCGGCGGCGGCATGCCGAGGTCTACGCGCCCAGCACCGCCGCGCACGGCGCGCAGCGCGTCCATGCGGTTGTGGCTCTGCAGCGCCGCTCCCTGGCCCTGCATTCGCACCAAGCAACACCAGCACGCACAGAACACGCGTCAGAGACGGAAATCTGAAATCAAAAGGCCTCAAGCAGCTAGGGTTCGGAAGCCCGGCGAGCTCACTCACCTCCCGCACCCACTTGAGCGCGTCGCGATCTAGCCCCTCCGTGAACATGTCGAGCGCATTCCAGCTGAAACGGCCGAACAAATCGAGCAGAAAATCAGAAAAACTGCGAGCCAACCACACCAAATGCGGTTAACTCCCACACCCAAACAACCCAAAAAAAAAAAACAGATTCACACTGGAAATTCCAAGGATTGGGAGCTTAATCGCGCAGGAAAAAACTGCTTACATGTATTCGAATCGACGCGCGGATTTAGCGCTGGGAGTGACGCGAGCGCCCGGATTTGAACGACGCGAAGAATTTCGCGAGCAGCTCGAGGGGCGACAGCGACGGGAGCGTGGAGCGGAGCCGAGTGGGCGAGAGCCAAGAGGGGATGAGAGGGGGCCGAGGAGGAAGGAGGAGGAACGGGACAAGACGAGAGTTTATTAGCTCGTGCCAGTACTGCCGAAATTACTAAACCCCACTGCTTTCGAATAAACGGGGAAGTGGACGGCCGATTTCGCCGGCAAGTCCTTGCTTCGGCGCGGGATTAGTGTATTTTTGGAAATAATAAGAGGGAAGGAGATTGTCGTTCACGCGTCCAATATCGCGTGTGGTGGTTTGTGGTCAAATTCCTGAGTTAATCTCACTTGAATCTACAGATTAGGAAACAATTGATTTCGAATAAAAGTTCAGCATTACCGTACGTTATCTTTCCTGCTACGGCGCAGTGACTTCTAAAGTACGGCGAATTAAACGCAGTAAATAATCTTTTACTCGAAGCTTTAGGGAGGGGGGCCTACGCGTAAAAACGTTCCAACGTTAGGGCGTTGACGACGTCAGGGCGGGCGCGGCGACGTCGGGGGGCCCTCTCCACTCCCGTAATAACGGTCGAAAGGGTTAGTGGCGGTGGTGCGCTCATGCGCGGAGTGGGTTGGAACACTCTTTGACGACGCTACCGGTGGGAACACTCTTTGGCCCGCAGCTAGACCCGCTCCGCTGCGCTGAGACCGCCGATCGCCGTCCATTACTGCGATGGCATCGGATGCCGTCCATTTCGACCTTGGTCGACGCGTGGCGGGCATCGGTAGCGTGATGCTGTCAGGTTCCCGTGCGCGGTGTTTTGGGCGGCGCATGGGGGAGCCGTGGGGCGGGGGCACATGGACGTGGGGCCCGCCTGTCGGGCTCTTTTTGAAACGGCGTGGTCGAATGACTCATGAGCCTATGCGATGTTTTATTCTGTTCTACTACGTGGTACGGAGACGGTTTTGCCCCTGGTGCTTCGTGGAAATTGCTACTGCGGGCGGAATCTTGCCACTGACAGAGCGACACTTCCAGCTTTCGGTGTTCCCATTTTGGGGCTACTGTGCTGGCGTTGGCGTACAGTGTGGTGGGGTCCGGATGATGAATCCCCGGGAGCAAAAGGCCAGACTGCTAGGCGTCCACCGATGCCATGACTGGCATTTGTGTGTATGCCTTTGGTTTGTACTATTTGGGATTTTGTTCTTTTGTATAATGGAAACGCAATTCCAAGTCAGTAGAATTTATTATGTTTAGGTCAATGAATCTGCATTTCAAATAAAGGCCTATGTTAATTTCAACTATTTTGATTGTTTATAACACAACTGATTGGATCCTTTGAGTATATTGTATTTCTTTGTTAATATTAATGAGTTTTTTAGATTTGGAGACATACACCAATATTACCTCATGACTTGTCAGTTGATCGGTCGCGGGTGAAGTTTGCTCTTCAATCAATATCATTCTATCAACAACGACCCTCCTTAGATATGCAAATACGTTTTGCGGCATTATGATATATAAAAAAGGACGTGTTGATATTTCTAAAACCATTTCTGTCTTGTTGGTGGATGCTGGACAATGCTCAATCTTTTAGTACATCCACATGACCACGTCGCCATGAGCCCTGTTATGACTGTGGTAAAAGAAGCAAAGTTTCTCGGTAAAAAGCCATGAAAACGGTGGCTCTCAAGTTTTACCAAAGCTTTTGATGAGTAGCGTTAGCAACGAAGCGGGCCGCTTTTCCCCCGGCGTGACGCGGAAAAGGGTGCGGAGTGGTCGGATTAGACGAGAACATGGCGGCTGTTAATGGCGCTCACTCACGTCGGCGCATGTTCTCTTCTCTCACGCCACTCTCCCGTTCACATGCAAAGCGTTGCGCGAGCCATACGCGCCCACGGAAAGGCTGCGCAATTGCGCGTCAGGCTAATCTCCCCTCACTCCGGTACAGGGGCAAAGCTGGAAAACCGTGCGTGGAACGTGCCCATCCTCCACGTCTAAATAGCCAAATCTTCGCCGCTTTGACCTGTTAACTATTTCACCCTGTGTTTCTTGCTCGACCGACCTCGTTCACTGCGCAGTGTGAACAGCACGTGCATGTGAAGGATTTTCGTCGCAAGATCTCTTCTTCCTTCAGCACTACGGAATGTCAGGTTGGGGACAACCAGGGTCGCATTGGATTCTTCGTTTGCTGGTGGCTGGAATGGAAGCGCCGCTGCCCAGTGCTGCTGCTCTGTTGTTTTCAGCAAGTGGGGGCTGCAAAGCGAGCAGAGCGCGCGCTCGTCCAGGAAATACGGCAGGTGCCGTGGACGACGGGCGCTTGACCCAAATGCGGCATAGTGTCTAAAAGCTGATGAATTTTCCTGAAGGGATCGAGCGGAGCGTCTCGCTGCTTCTGCTGGTTTTCCTGGAAAATTCAAGTTGGTTGAGCTTGAGAGCATATTGTCGCGTGGTGTGGCTGCTTTATGTACGTGGGGGAGCCGGCGTTCTAGTTTAGAGGCTTTTTTGCCGTGCTAGTGGGCAATTTTTTAGTGAAGCGCACGGTGGTGCGCGGTCGTGCGTTGTGCTAAACCATCTTTAATTTGAACTGGGTTGCTCGGCTGCGGTCGTGGCGTCGTACTCGTGCAATTGCCAAATGAGCATGTGTAAGGTTGATGGAAATGAGCAGGAAACAGATTAAGAAGGTGTAGATCTGTGACCAGCACCAGCCCATGGACCGAGTTTCAACTCCGTCGACCAAAATTAAAACAAGAAGAAAGGCCGCGCCGAGGAGTTGATGATGGGCTAAAGCCCAACGAATAACAGGCTACGGCGCGTGGGGCGTGTCAAGTTTTGCTCCAATCCTGAGTCGAAAAGAATCTAGAACGTTCCCCTCGTCCAGCCCACAGAATCCAGCCAACACCACGTCACGCCCACGTCGCCACGGCCATCTCCGCCTCCGGGAAGGAACGCCCGGAAATCGATTCGGTTCGCCTACGGCCACGGCAGGAGGAGAAGACCCGCGGCGGCGGCATCGAGAGGGACAGGATGCGGTGGGAGTGGGAGGGCGGCTGCGGGGAGGCGGCGCGGGAGGAGACCCCCGTCGACTTCGACTTCATCTCCATCCTCTCCAAGCCCAAGGTGAGGAGGCGCGAGGCTCCACCGACACTGTTGTTCCCCCCCATTTCGCCGCCTAATCCTTGGGTTCCCGAGATAGGGGGAACCGGCCTCTTTGGCCCTTCCATAGTAGATCGTGTAGAATTGAGTTTCCTGTTCCTCTTTCGCGCTCTTTGGAGTTTTAGGAAGCTCATTGCTCTGCACCGACGGCGCAATTGTGCTTGCAGGATTACTACAAGATACTGGAAGTTGATTTCGATGCGTCGGAGGAGGCGATCAGGTCCAGCTTTATCCGTCTTGCGCTGGTTGGTGTCTGTCTCAGACTCCTAACACTAGTAACATACTTTGATTGTGTAATTTACTGTTCCTCTGCAAATTGGTAACCTGAAATGGCCTTTTATCTGCACGAACTGTAATACTGAGGATGCTATTATTAAGTATTGTACCGCACCTTGTAGTTAGTAGTTTGTGTTGGTAATGAATGTTCATTTTTTTTTCAATCCTGTAGAAATGGCACCCTGATAAGAAGCAGGATGAAGAAAATGCAACCTACAGATTTCAGGAGATTAACGAGGCATACCAAGGTGAGTTTGTTGGTTAGTCCAAAGCATAGCGTAAATTGTATCATGTATGTTTTACATGATGCATGATTACTGTTCCCAAATTCCATGTTAGCAGCATCATTTTGCTACTAGTGTCTACTTGTTGTGTTTGCTTGTATTTGCGACATATTAGATGCTGTGTTTGTGGCATCATTTTTCTACTACTTACATGTTGTGTTTGCGACATATTAGATGTGGTTAACACATAAGTTTCATACCAGCCTGGATGCACGTGTACCTACATGCCATTTCTGAACTATATGACCATGGTTCTCCAGCTACCCCTGTTACAGATGATGCTAAACTAGGAAGGTACCATAATATGTTGTAAAACTTTTAAAATTAGGTAATAATTTGCAAATCAGGGTTGATACCTGTTCCTAAGCTTTAAGAAGATATAATCATAATTTCTGGTTCCTCAACCCCGGAGAGACGCCATAAATACTTGGATTGTTAAGATTTGGCAAATCAGGTTAGATATGATTGTGAATGTCAGCTTGCAGTTCTTCGGCTATCGATGCGTTACTATCCCTGTCCGGGATGCAGCTTTACTGCTCCAAGGCTGGTACAAAAGACAAGCTAGCAAGATCAAAAAACATAGTATTACTGTTTTGTGATGGGTTATGGGAAATATTATTGTCTTAAATGGGCCAAGATCTCTTCATATCTAATATAGCATCTGTCAAACAGATGTCAAGAGCTGTACGCTGTTTTCAGCTCTTTTGCTCACTACCTTGGCCATCTTTGAGACTTATTTTCATGAGGAGAAAGCAGTAGCTAATTCATGCAACTTTTCTGTGAACTGTATTTTAAGAAGGCCATAAAATTTGTTTTAGATTTGTTGGCAAATATATGAAATAAATTATCCTAGTTGGTCATCGTGTTGTCAATTATTTTGATGTTTTAGTTTGCATTTATCATCAATCTAGCTCTAGGCAAGGCCAACTATGATGATCAGTACATCGTTCTTCCCACAAACATTTCACTTCTAGAAAGAGAGACAAATGCTAGGATATTCTGTTTTTGTTATGATGCCCCAACATTTCTTTTAACAGTTCTGAGTAATCCTGCGAAAAGGCAAGAATATGACAAGAAAGGCATTCTATATGTTCAAGATCCAAATGTTGTGGTAAGTTTCTATTTTTTCTGTTATTATATCTTGCCGTAAGATGTTTGGCTCGCTCATACGGTTTATTGTCTGCTTCAGGACTACCTGAATCGTCACAAGGGCTTAATACTTACATGCAATGGTCTTGGCATAAGGTATTCAATATGGTGAACGTATTGAGGGTGACACGATGTGGATCCATCAGCTGTTGTAAAGTTCAAGTTAGTCTAGAATATATGGTATGACTACCATTTTGGGGGGTTGAAAGTCTTGAACGCATCTTACAAGAGTTGATTTCTATTTGTCTATCAGCTGCTGTAGATTGCAAGAGGCTATGCTACCTGTTGTAACACACTGTTCCTAACCTATGCTAATCGTCTATTCCTAAAAAGATGCCCTGGCATGTACTATTGGTACTCTATTCAGCCGAATGACTAAAATTTATCATGAACAGATGTTATCCATCGAGAGAAATATGTCCATGAAATTTCCTTTTAGTGAAGTGCATGACCAGATGCGGAGATACATTAATCTTCGAAAGGGGATATGCTGCCTTTTGTACTGAGTGAATGGCTCAATGCACATATTTGTACACGTTTCAACGATGTAACTGCAACCGCGTGACTACAAGAATATTGTCAAAAAGTATATTGATTCAGAAATGTAGCTTTTGTACAGCTCTGCAAGGTTAACATTTAGGGTTCATCCTTTTCCTTAAGGCATCAAAACTCTTCAGACGAGGAAATTGGATTAATGATTGCTAAAGTGGACTTTAAATAGAATTTCAAAGCTTGCTGGAGGAGTCAGAACATAACCATTGTATTTCAACTTCTTTTAACAATTTAGCTGAGCAGTATATACACTGGATTTAGTAAAAGCAACAGAAAGGCTTGCACAAGCAGGCAAGCGAAACAAACATCAGAGGTCTGAAAACAGACCCAAGAGAAGAAACTAAACTTAGATACATGATCTTCTTTACCCTTTCAGAATTTTTTGAAAAAAAAAGCAGAAAACCCTAATAATAAGGTGGCTGTAAAGCCTAACACATGCAAAAGATTGTTGCCGACAGTTCAAACAATCCTTTGTTTGAGATCTTCGAATTTCGCAAACAGCTCATCTCTGTTTCCCTGCATAAAGAAAGTTGAAAAAGGAAACCCAATCTTCAGGCCGTTGAACACACAGCAGGTACAGTTAAGGCTTGTTTCATATGGATTTTGCAAATTTATATATACCTTGAAAAGGAGATAATTCCAGATGAACCAAACTGAGTAGCCAATCCCTACTAGCTCCAGCAGTTTCGGAAGCTGGAACAGACGGGCTAAGCATGTTAGTTCGGAAGCTGGAACAGACGGGCTAAGCATGTTAGTGCACATGTGCTCTCAAATTTAAGTATATATTTCATCCACTGATGCCATAGCTACGTACCAGGGGAATCGAATCGATTGCGGAAACAACAGAGGAGAGAATGAATAAAGCAACAAAGGCACCGGATCCAGTGAGGATTAAAGTGGGTGTGACTTCAATGTCCAACTGAAAAATATAGGCATGACACATAAATGAGCACACCATAGTAATGAACACGTCCAAGATTCAAAAAGCATCCAGGGACAACAAAATTGCATATATCTACATGAAGGTACTACTTCGAAGTAAAATATCTTTATGCAAATACAAAAGACATTTCTTATACAATAGAACATCCTAATCAAATTAAGAGACATATAGCTAAAATATTTATTTGTTCTGCATACGATACAAGATGATAAGTTGTGGTGAATTTTAACCTGGAGCAAGCAGTATACAGTTTCGCAATTTACAAAAAAAATGGAGAGAGCTCAGTTCTGGTAGCATGAACAATTTACAAGTCAATCAGTCTGTCAAATGCATTCCTCTGTTTTCATTGAACTATTTGTTTGGATGTTAGTTGACGAGAGTAGGGATGGGGTTAATAGGAAGTTGGAGCTGTGGAGGCACACATTAGAGTGCAAGGGTTTCAGACTTAGTAGGGCCAAGACCGAGTATATGATGTGCGAGTTTAGCGTGACTAGACATGAGGATGGAGACGTTAGCCTTAATGGACAATTGGTGGCCAAGAAGGATATATTTCGTTATTTAGGATCGATGTTGCAAAAGGACGGTGACATCGATGAAGATGTTAGGCATAGAATTTCAGCCGGCTGGTTGAAATGGCGTCAAGCATCCGGCGTCTTATGCGACAAGAGGGTGCCACAAAAGCTAAAAGGTAAATTCTATAGGACGGTAATTCGTCCGGCGATGTTATACGGTGCTGAGTGCTGGCCTACGAAAAGACGACATGTTCAACAACTAAGTGTAGCAGAGATGCGTATGTTGCGTTGGTTTTGCGGGCATACAAGAAGAGACCGAATACGGAATGAAGATATCCGGGACAGGATAGGAGTGGCACCTATCGAGGAGAAATTGGTTCAACATCGGTTGAGATGGTTCGGACATGTCCAACGGAGACCTCCGGAGGCGCCGGTATGTAGTGGGGTTCTAAAGAGAGATGCTAATGTTAAGAGAGGTAGAGGCCGACCTAACTTGACTTGGGACGAGTCGGTTAAGAGAGACCTGAAGGCGTGGGATATCCCTAAGGAGCTAGCTATGGATAGGAGTGCTTGGAGACTAGCAATAGACGTGCCGGAACCGTGATTCTCTTCTTTTTTGGGTTCCCATGGGTTTCATCTCTAGCCTACCCCAACTTGCTTGGGATAAAAAGGCTTTGTTGTTGTTGTTGTTGTTACACATAATCATTTGGACTCATGTCATTGTAAAGACTACTAATAACTATAGAACCAAGGGCCAAGCTACATGACATACGGTGGTACACATGCAAACAGAATTTTATGCTCCTATATATATTGAACCTTTGTTTAACCCATTTAATAAAAAATGTGTAATATGTGCGGTGTACGCCAATAAGGAGTGTTGTTGGAATAAACTAGTTATGATTGCTGCTAGAGTACCCAATGTTGGATAACATGGAAACCGGCCAACTCAAGAGCTTATTTTTAACTACTATAATTAATTGCAGAAGAACACCATTCGAATAGGAGCTAGTTCCATTCCATGTTATCGCCGAAGTAATATATCCAGCGAAGGCATTGGTTGCAAGTGGGAACGCTGGCATGAGGCGTTTAAGGTGCACGAAGCGGTGACGGGTTGTAATTTCACCCCTATGAGGTGAGAATTCCCCACTACTGATTACGATGTCCACAGGCATTAACACGAAGCAGCATCAGAAAGGCGAGCTAATTGACCAATTGGGACAGTAAAAGCAGCAGGAATGTAACGTGC
This sequence comes from Eleusine coracana subsp. coracana, assembly GCA_032690845.1. NCBI lineage: Eukaryota > Viridiplantae > Streptophyta > Magnoliopsida > Poales > Poaceae > Eleusine > Eleusine coracana. The sequence goes on along the minus strand of CM064420.1, from coordinate 67,990,222 downwards.
AACACGGCGATACCTTGCTCAGTATGTCGTCGAGGCCGCCGTCCTCCTCGGATGGTGCGGAAGACGCACCGGAAGACGCTGGCGCCACTACAGTTGCCTCCACAGAAGCACTAGACGCTGTGCTTTCCTCTGAAACTTTCTCGTCGGCAGGCGAATCGGGCTTGTCCGTGACGACGACGGTAGAGGAGGTCGAGGCGGGCTCCTCGGAAGGCACCGGATCAGGCACGGCCGCACTGGCGCTGCGCCATCCTGAAGCAGACACACAAGCAAAGTAAGGACAGTATTGTGAGAAAGGGATTTCAAGCGACAGATACAGGGTGAGTGAGGGTGACCGGGGTACCTCGAGCCGGGAGGCGGCGGCGGAGCGGGGCGACGACGGAGGGAGAACCTCCACGGCGGAGGGGAGCGAAGGATAAGGGCGCGGTGGCGCGGGCGGAGGCAGTGGTGGAGACGAACAGCTCCATCTCTCTTTTTTTTTTTTCCCCTTCTGCTCTCCTCCTCTTTCTGTGTGGGTGCTTGGGGTTTGAGGTTTCTGTGAGACGCGAGCGACGAGGATGAGGAGGAATTGAGAGTGGCGCGGTGAACGTGTGTGATGCTGGTCTCCTTGGACTCCTACCGCTCGGCCGCTTGTGTGGTGACGTGCAACGGCCGGGGCCCGGGCTACTGGACCGTCTACGATTCTGGTCGATGCTTTGGTTGGGAGACAGGTGGCGCTTTCGCTTTTGCGCGCCTCTCTTTCCCTTTGTTGGCGTTTGGTCCGTTTAGCCAGCCAGCCAGCCAGCCAGCCTTTTTGTGTGGCTTGCATTTTTGGTGTTTTTTGCAAAAGGAAAGAAGGCGGGGTCTCTTTTTTTTTTTTGTCGGTCGAAGTTTATTGGAGCTTTTGCGCAGCTCGTACAGGGGAAAAATAGCTTCATGCTTTCCACCGCAAAAATAAAGGGAACGTGTACCGGACCATTTGTTCTGTTCCAAGCCACGAATCTATTTCTTATTTGGTGTTTCAGAAGTGAATATGAACTGTGCATCCATTGCCTTTCTTTCGCTCATGCTCAGTTCTGTGTCGAGACTAGAATCATCTAGAAGTCGAGGAGAGTATCCGGGGGGAAAAAAAAAGAGCACCGTCAGTTGCATCTATGGGCCATACAAGAGGCCCATATATTGTAGCCCGCTGTAAATTCGGCCCATGGAGGCAAAGCGACGTCAGCTGTCCATCCAAATATCTGGGCCCCAAAAATAGTTTAGCCCACTGTTAATTTGAAACTAAAGATGGCCAAATGGACCGTGCTTGGTAGGCCGCCCAAAAGCTCGCAGAAGAAACCTCCGGCACGGCCCGAAATATTGACTTCGGGCCGTGCTTGGGCCGCTGCCTTCCTCTCTCTCTCAAAAAAAAAAAAAAAAAGAAGGAAAGTCGTCCAAACTCCAAAGGTCGACGGCATGTTTCACGCTTGCAAAAACAGCAGCAGTTCTTTCCCCCTCTCCTAGCAACTGGCCTTGACGCCAGCCTGGTTTGCCGGCTGCTGCAACGCCGCGGCTTTGTTCTGTAGCACATGTTTGCTGCGATCGGTCTCTTGCCGCGGCATGGCCTGTGAAAACCTTTTGTTTACTCGATCCCCGAGGGACACACCAGCTGCTTGTTGACCGACCCGCCACGCACCTCACGTCACCATCCGCAGCAGCCATGAACGGACCTGACGTCACTGAGGATGAGCTTTAAGGTTAATTAATTCGCTGTTACCGAGCCGAATCGCGGTAACGACGGGCACAAGGCGCTCATGAGAGTTTGATCACGTTGCATTGTTTCATCCTGTGTTTGACATCATTTTTTCTGCTCCTTGTCGTCGTCCCTGCGCGGCCGGGTGTGTAGATAGATTCACAAGGCACGCACGTACCCGGTCGGGTCCGTCCGTCGTACGCCCACAGTTGTATGAATTGATGCGGATTTCAACACGGCTGGCAAGGATTGTGCAATGGGGAGGCCGGGTGGCCGGACGTACGGACTTGGTCGTTGCGAAGGTGGGCCGCCGTTGCATTGGCCGCGGGCGGCAGAGGACGGCCGTTGTTGAAGAGGTTAGCAAGTGAAGTGAGCAGGGGGTGATCAGAATCCTGGCACCGTGGTGGAATCTGTTGGAGACGGAGGATGATTACAGGTATGCGGCGCCGTCGTCGACTGGTGGGATCCCCGCTCTCTGTCGCCCACCCCCTTCCTGCTGCCTTGTGGTGCCGTCGATCGTGTCTCTCGCCGTCGCCGGAGTCGAACAAGGAGACAGGGGCCTCATCGCACTAGTCTGAACGACTCCACACGCCTTCGCATCCACGGCCCTAGCTCGCCGCAGCTCCTGCACCGTCGAGCGTCGACGAAGGCAGGCGGCGCCCTGCTGCCTCGCCGCGCCGTGATGTCGATCGCGACCTTGGCCCGGCGCCAACTGAGGTGCTGGCTGCTCCTGGCGCGGGCGATCACCACCACTACGGCGAACCGGACACCACCTTCTTGCAGGTTCTATATATGTCTGTCCAGGGAGGGAAGAGGAGAAGCTCCAAATCCAAAATCCTCACCCAAGAGCACCGACACGAGAGAGGGAGAAGAAAGAAGAACCGTGGTAGCGGCCCAACTCAACAGTGGAGAAGAGCGATGCGAGAAATACACGATTTCTGCAGAGGGCTGAGGTTGTGAAAGGAAAGGCTGGGTGGCAGCCTGGCATTGGCGCAGCCCATCAACGTCATCAGAGAGCAACAGAAGAATTTCAGGCAGCGGGGGCGTTTGTAGAGACTGCTGAAGCAGGGAGTTGACAGGAGCATATTTATTTGATCTCAGTGCTACTACTATACTGTAGAAGATGAAATCTGACATTTTCCCACCCCGGATATTTTTTCTAGGCAGAGACATAATCATTCGCCAGATAGGTCGCATGTTTTTTTTCCATTCATCCGGTTGGACCCCATATGGCCCAGCCCCTGGGCCCGTGTTCTTCCTCATCAACACAATCCACCACCGTCCTCGTGTAAAGGCCTGGCTGGATCGGTGTGCATTGGTGGTTGGTGCTGTCTGCCGTGTCCAGATTAGGCAGAGCTCAATCTCGCAACAAAAGAAAAGATGGGGCAGAGCTGCAACTACACCACATGTGACGGGGACGAGCGCGCACTCGTCACAACGCTCCTTCCCCCTCCCCCGATCCGTTCCGCAATCACGAGCCTCGCATCGCAGCTGCTGCTTCTGCAACTGGGACGTGCTGGATGGATGCTTGTGAACGACTCCAATTTTCCCCCCTTTTTGTTTTCCCCGGAAGAAAGAAGATGAATGGTAGTACATGGTGATGCTAAGTTTAATTACGGCGGCACCACACACCCAGCCGGCACCCATGCCTCCTGGCTGTCTCGTAGCACATGGCCGCTGCGAATCGGTCTGCTGATGATGGCCGGTTGCATTGAGATCGTCTGTTTGCTTGCTTGCCCTCGCGCGCGTGACGAGGGAGGGGGATCCCTCCGCTGCTTGACCTATCTGCCACCCACCCACCCACCACCGCGCGTCACCACCACCCGCACTAGTCACGCCCGCCTAATCACGCACATTAACAGCATATATATATATATATATCATCAATCATCATCGATCGATTGATCGCGAGTGCCGAAACGAATCGCGGTAGCGACGGGCGCAAACTGCTCCAGTACGTACAGACGACGGTTCCTCTCCCTCGCATTGAGCCACCCACCACCAATGCCCGTTCCACACCGCCCTTTTACTCCTCCACCGGACATCACTCCGTAGTACTAGTAGTAGTAGAGAGAGATGTGCACGCTTGACATCACTCCGTTGATCCAAAGGCAAAGCACTACTACTAGTCTACACGGCACCTAATACTATCACCCAGCGTACGCGTCGAGTTTGACTAGCTAGCTAGGGCGGGGCAGGCGCACGAACGCGTACGCACGGCCAATTTTCTCCACCGAATCATGGTATCCAAAAGAATGTTGGGTGGCATCATGGTAGATTCTATAGGATGGTCCGGAACCCGGAGCGTGGCAGCGTGTGCCAAGCGCAGCATGGATCGGATCGGGACGCAGCGTAGCGTAGCGTCTCCCGGGCGGTGGCACTGATAGATGAGCACACGGCGGCCAAGCTAGTAGGCGGCACTTTGGCTGCGTCCGCCCGCGCGCATTCAAAGCCCCCCTGCTCCTCCCCCTAGCGCCACCGCTCCGCGATCACCACCACGTACGCGCGGCGGCAGAAACGCGTGCCGCTTGTCGCGGCCTGCACGATCTGTGCCTCAAACTTGTACATATGTAACCAAAAAGTCGTCGCGATCTACTACACGATACGCAAAACACACTAGTACCACCAGTCAATTCCGTTTTACTACTACATACATACATTAGATGCAAACAAAGAGACCGGCCGGCCCGTTCGTCGATCGGTGCTGTGCGTTGTTTTAACAACGCGTCCGTGATGAACTGATGATAATAATAAGCTAATGAATTCATCCATCTCTGGCGCGTCGATCGATCGATCGGGCTCGGCGGCAACGGGCCGGAGGGGACGGTTGCCGTGGCCTTGAATGCGGGTGCGGTGCTGCTGGGTGTGGTCCTCGTCGATCTCCACTAACCAATGCAGCATCAAGACAACGGCATACTATCCCCAGCTTTTGTAATATCTTGCTTGGGGCACTACTGGGGGGGACGCGACGCAGGCTTGCCATACCGAGGCAACACACGCCAATTCCTCGGTGAACCTCTTGCCCGCCCTCCCCCAGATTTCGTTTTGTTTCGTCGGTGTGACACGATCGATAACGCTTCTTTATATACCACATCACACTCACCCGTAGCTGGCTGGTCTCGAGCTGGAGGAGCCGCCTGGCCTGGAGATCTAGCTACCTCCCCTACCCCGGACCTCTGTGTGAATCTCGATCGCGGACACGTACATGTTGCCGCCCGCCGCGCCACCAGTGTCGTCCTCTCCCCCCGATCGGTCGCTCTTATTAGTTTACTACCACTCGAATGGTTTTTTTTTTTGAGGTGTTGCGGCAATGATTATCAAAATTATTTCCTCCGCACTGTGGCGCCACGTTCGAGCAGGATCGAACGGAGGGTGTTGGGGTCAGATTCAGAAGGATCGATCCACTGCTTTTTGCTTCTCTCGGGTGCTGGTGGTAAAACAGAGCATGGAGGAATTGATTCCACCAGCTGCTCGCATGTGTGCGCGACGTGGACAAGGGGGAGAGTGGAGTTGAAACGTGCAGATCGCGGCAACACCATGCGTGCTCCCTCCAATCCAAGGATAAATTTTATTTTTCAGATCTGCGGATATTACCACTGGCCGCCCTGGGTGATGAGGTCGACAGACCGATCTGCGCCACCGGACGCCCACAAATCATGCATGTTCTAACCTTCTCGATCATCGCCTTCTCTCTTTTTATTTTTCCCTAGAAAAAGTACTAGGACACACTAGATAATGGACTGCACGTGCAGGTGTTCCAAGCGCTTCTAATTGACGTATATTGAGATCTACCTGTCATCAGATTACTACTTACCCTCTGGCTATATATATGTCGTCGATCTGTGCTGGTCATGTGATGTGATCCACCGAGTGGATGGATCTACACGCAGAGCCATGCGTATTGAAGGAGCTGCGAGTTCTTAGAGCGGTCGTGATCACGGCCATCCATCTTCTAGCTGGACGCTAGCCTTTGAACTCGGGTGCTGTCCATGAATGAATCTCGCATTCAAGCGTACCCCTCTAAGTAGTTAAGGAGTATTATGGTACATGATCGTACGGAGCAGGTGTGCATGCGGTTTGATTGCATCGATTGTCGACGCACGCACTTGACACACCCCTTGGGATTTAAGAAAGGCACAATCCCAATCCAAGCTTTATACTAGTACTATATATGCATAGCCCATAGGGCCTACGTGTGTCGCGTGTGGGCAGCAGGATTACGCGGACGATATGCAACAGCACGGAGATTGCTTTGGTGACACGCACCGGCTACGTGCTGCTGCTATACGGCCTCCTCTGCCTCTTCTTGATGATCGATCCGATCCGTTCTTGCTCGCCGCCTCCAGATTCAGAGCTCGATCGAGTTTGATATGTGTGCTCATTCAATCGAGAACCACTCCGCGGACAAGCAGTGCGCTTTGTCGAGCATGTGACGGTGACGCCCCCTACGATCTAGTCAACCAAACGAAAACAGTGTCTCTGTTTGCAGCCCATGTTGCAATGGACACGGAGTGCTGATTAAAAATGAGCAGAGATGGACACGATCATTCAACTACTCGCGGCACGTAACATGTCTAGGCGGGGGAACCCGAGGTCCGATTTCTCTAGATCGGTAGATCCCAATCTCTCTCTTTTCTGCGGAAAACACCATGAAAAGATTAAAGCGACTCCATCTTGTGAAAAAGCTTAAAGTGGGAAAATACTAGAGAAAATCACAAGTGCGCGGTGTCAACCGAAGCTGATGCTTTCGTTGTTGCTGCCATATGCCTCAAAATTGAATGCATCAAAGCAGCATAAAAAAAATTGAATTTCCTACAACAATCTTCTGAAATCCAATTAAGTTAACAATAATGGGGATTTTAGGGCGATCGAACTTTGGAATGGATTTCATGATTGCAAGGCATAAATTTAGTTTTCGAGGGTGGAGGCAGTCGACAAGTGGAGCAACGAGACACTACCAGTCAAGTGTAACATTGGAACAATGTAGATGTGATCGTGTTAGGTGTCACATCTGATGGATCAGTGCAATCGAGACCCAATGGCGGGGAAGCCATCGAGGATGTAGAAGGTTGGCAGTTTGAGGTGGATTGTATAGGAGAGAGTGATGTTTTGATCTATGAAGCGCTAGAACAACAAGAGGTTAAAGACAAAACTATAGTTATTGATATTTGTCCTATGTCTAACAATAGTTATATTGTTACTAATTGAATGAACACTATTTTTAGATGATTGAAAAACATCACAATGTTAAAGAAACTTGCCACTTACCTTTTTTCCCCTGCCTCTCACTGTCTCCCTTGATTGCTCCTCTTTTCTCCTCTTTGCTATCACCAAATATACGCATAAAACATAGAATCCAAATGATGGTGCCACCACTCATAAATTCCAATTCCCACTACTGATAATGCGACACTATAGGCTTCTTTGATTATTATTGTATCGGTGTAAATGGCACACAAATAGTTGTTGTGAAAAAAGACTTCAAGCTCTAATCTCTATAAACACTACTAGCTGAGTAGTACAATTGTACAAGGCCTTCAGAAAGAGCAACGTTCACTAGGATAGGAAAGAGGGGGAGCGGTTGCCGGATATGATGAGGGAAAGCAGTGTCACATAATTGAAACGCACCGATCTCCTCGACTTGTGCGAGAACGGAACACTTCCCGGGTTCATAAACATTTAAGCGTCACGATCGGTGGTGAAAGACGCCATGTTTGACAATTCGCTTCAATCATCGCAACCCTATGATCTTCGTCCCGTGATCGAACGGATGGCAAACCCGATCCCTGCATCGATCAAACGGTTCAAGATAATCGCCCGGTTTTCCTTCAAAGAACAAGATAATTGCCGGATATTATAGGGGACCTTTTCCTCAAATGCACAGGCAGCGGTGCAATTGCCTCGTCCCGATGCGGTAACGCCATTTGCTACTGTTGCCAGATGCCAGCGTGGCCGCTACCCCGTGACGCATCGACCAACCAATCAACAGCGACGTTTCGCGCGAAATTTTGTGTGCGCGGCGCCAAAATCCTCAATTTTTTCTCTGCGGCGCGCGCGGTTGGATCGCAGCTCACCTCCGCCTCTGTGCACGCCGACATTATTCTACTATCCTCAGTATTCTGCACGCAGTGGGCAACACCTGGCCAACGGTAGCACGATCTGCTATTGCTTCTGCCTGGCTTCTGCTCGATTTTATAATGGGATTAACGCGGCGCCGTTGGTCAGAAGGATCAAAGAAAACATAAAAGTACAAGTCAGAAATAAAATTAATTGCGCAACAGGAGGTTTGATGACAGGGGTAAAGTAAAAGCAAGGACTCAATTGATCTCACTCATATTGAGAGATTGCAGCAGGAAGGTTCCATGTGCTGCTAGTACTTACTACTCCTACTTACAGGCAATTGCTCAAAATTTCTGTTCATTATTTCACGCACGAAAAAACAAGAGGAAATTCAGGGTATCATTATTTCACGCCATTGCTTGGTGTCACTGTTCCTGGCTCACTGCTGCCCTTTGCAGGTAAAGCGAACCGAGTCATTTCCTTTCGGTTCGAGACTAGACCCTACTGGCACCAAGCAAGCACCATCGCGCACGTCTTAGCTACTTCGTCGACCATGAACGATCTTGTCCGGTGCATTCCGCGGCACATGACGGGTTTATTTGTTTAGTGGTAGGATAACCATTTAAAGGAGTGAAGGAAAGAGGAGAAAAGAGAGGTGTAGTATAAACAAAGTGCCTATTTCGCCGTCGACTTTTCACGCACAGTTCGTTTGTTATTTTTGCATTCTACCAACTGAACATCGCGAGTATCTGATCCCTCACAGGTTTACCTTTACAAGTCCTTTTGTCAAAAGCCATCACTTGAACATGCATATATATTTTCAATGAAACATTATACAAAAACTCACATACACACACGAATACTTAGTAAAGACAATTATTCATTTAACCCTATTTTAAAGTTTAACTACTAATTTGATCTTGTTTTTTCAATTTTACTCATTTGATCCTATTTTTCGATCTTACTCATTGATCCTGAACTTTGCTCGTTTGACCTTAAATTTTCAACAAAAGAAGGATTAAATAAACAAAGTAAAAAAGGATCAAATTAGTAGTTAGCCTTTAAAATAGAATTAAATAATTAAATGTCCCAAAAGAAAATGAGACAGCCATACATAATGTATTTTGGCAAATGAAATAATACATAATTTTGAAGAACCGAGAGCCCATATAGCTAAAATGGCAGAAACCGGGACACGTAAGAAAGCGCTTCGGTGGCACGTCTAGTCGACGGTAACCAGCGCAAGTGAACCGGTCTTGGCCGCACCCGCACCCAACCGTGCCTGACCGAACCAAGAAAGACCGGACAAGTGAACCAATCAGACCGCAATCCTCAGATCGGTAAACCGGACCATGGTCCAATGGCCGTTCCTTGGCTTAACCCTGTCGTTAACAGACCGCACCAAAAGCCAAACGGCGAAAGACGGAGGGCGCTAAACGGCAGGAGACGGACGTCCATTAGCGTTAACTGACCCCGCCAAACGACGGCAGACGGCCGTCCATTATCGGGCATGCAAGCCGTTAAGTCAAAATCCGTTATACCACCAGGTCATTCTCCTGATTTTCACACTACATGCAAATGAGATCATTCGAAGAAAGTGCATTTGAGATTGAACGTACGTGTGCAAATATGAACAGCGTCCGCCACTGGTATTGAAATAGACTAAAACATTTTTTTTTCCTTCAAAATTTCATTGATCTGTTCTTGTAGACGGGGCGTCATGATCTCCTCATGTTCCATCCGATGGAGTTGGGTTTAGTAACTCCTGTGTTCGAGTAGACCTCAAATTTACTTTTGACCATTCCATATAGAGACCAAAAGAATTACAATTTAATCAAAACACGAGCCCAACCATCGATAAATGTGGGATTGGAGATAAGCTCTATATTTTCAATGGTTCCTAGCAAAGACTAATTTTTTTGTTGATAGTAAGCATCAAGCTTAGCTAACTGATTTTTTTTTTGAGCCGAGCGGCAGCTCGGTTGGCAGTGGTGGCAGCCCTAAAATGCTCCGGCGCACACGCAGGTTCGAGCCCCAGGACTCGCGCCTGCGTGCCACGGCCGGAGATTTAGTCTTCAAAAAAAAAATCTCCTCGTCTTTCCTAGATCAAAGCATAGGTAAAGACTCGCGTCTCAGTCACACGGGCAGCTGAATCCCTGTGTATGGATAGGGAGGGGGTTCGGAGATTTTCTCGGCGTGTATGAAAAGTCTCTTCTCTTTAATATAATATCGTCGAGATAGCTTCTGTGCCCGGCAAGTCGAGTTTTTTTTTAAAAGTAATTTTTTTTTCTATCCTGAGCCGGTAATTGGCCGGACCCAGCAAGTAAATGACCGAACTTGGCGCAACGTCATTTTGAAGCGTTTCTTTCACAACAGCGTTTCGCCGTCTCGGTGTGAAGTTACTCGCCGTCCCCGCTCGTCCTTTTTTGTAGCAGGAGCACACGACGGCAGGAGTTACTAAACAGATGGCAACACCGGCCGCACGTCCCGTTACCAGCTGTGCACCCGGTCTACAAGACCAGGCAGGCCCTCCACGGCCGTGGGTGGGCCGATATCCATCCAAAACCCAGGCAGGTAGCCCGGTCTCGTCGTTCTCCTACTGCGCTGGGAAATTTTTCCTGACACCCGGCAGCCGGAAGGAAGATGCCACCGAAGCCGCCCGTTTGCTGCCATTTTGGCTATATGGTCTCTCGGTTCTTCAAAATTACATGTATCGTTTCAGCTGCAAAAACAAACATTACGTATAGCTCCGTGTTATTTTCCTTTTAATCATATTAGTTCTTCGAATTGTGGATCCAGGTCGCCGCCGTAGCGTTTTTTACGTGCATATTGGGCAACGGGCCTCTGTCATTTTTTCACGGGTGGTCTTATACTTCTTCCAAATTGTGAATCAAGTTCCAAAACAGTATTATCGATGATGTGTAGTTTTTTATAATGTTAAGTTATGAATATTCTCTGTACAACAATGAAAAATTTTAGTGATACATCCCTCCTCTTTTTTTTCCATATAAACAAGGTGAAAACACACAAAACACAAACTAGATTGATCACCCGTTCTTTCCCTCATTCCCTGTGTGTTTACGGACCTTAATTGCTATGAACGGACTTTTTTTGTTAGCATTTAAACTCCTTTAACCTGAAAGATTTGAAGGCTTAATTAAATGAACTACCACTATCATCATACAGGAGTAGAGTTTTTTTCATAGAGTTCCACACATATGTGACCCACTCGAGTCTGCCTGAAACAATGTTCCAGGTTTCTATTTAGTAGGAGTATATCAAAATGCTTTGCATCGATTTTCACTAACCAACAGTGATCAAACTAACAAAAATAATGCTATGCGACGCTCCTCGTTATCACGTAAAACATGACCTACTGTCGTGCGCGCAAAGGATCCGCGCGCTGATGCTCTCCAGGAAAATGCCAAAGCAAAACAAACCCTCAAGGAAGTCGCAGGCAGTTTTTGCACCAAGCACCTCACTCTCCTAAAAAATCTCAGGATTATCACTCTCTGCTCCCACTCGGCTCGGCCGCCCTACATAAACCCTTCCTCTGCACTCGTCTCGCCTCCTGTTTCTACTCACTACAGTGGCCGCCAGGCGCCAGCGTCTTCCTCCCCCTCCCTCCCTCTCCAATTTTCTCTCCTCTCCACTTGACAAGAACACAGCAGGGAAAAAGGCCAAAAAAATACCTTTTTTATCTATCCGAATAAAATCAAGAAGAGGAAGAGGAAGAGAGGCAGGGAGGGGGAGGAGTACCAATCCAGAGAAGATAGGAAGCAAGAAGCGCGCGAAAAAGGGAGGAGAAATAGGGGATAAGGAGTTGCATTCGAGTATTGATTGCTCGTTCCTTCAGTCGTACATTTCTGCAGTAGCATTTTTGGGAAGTAGGGAGGAAAAATCAAGCATGGTGCCCGGATATGACTGCGCCGCTTCCGTGCTGCTATGCGCGGAGGACAACGCCGCCGTTCTTGGCCTTGACGAGGAGGGGGAGGAGTCTTCTTGGCCGGCGGGCGCCACGCCGCCACGCGCCGCCGCCGCCGGAGGGGTCGCCGTCGAGGGGTACTTGGCGGACTTCCCCTTGCAGTCCGATGAGTGCATCGAAGCGCTCGTGGAGAGGGAGGAGCAGCTCATGCCCGTGGAAGGGTACCTCCAGAAGCTGCATCGGCGGCATGGAGACCTGGATTTGGGCGGCATCAGGAAGGACGCCATCGATTGGATTTGGAAGGTGAGGTCCCCTTGCTCCGTGGACTCCTGTATTTGCGCCGATAGTGCGATGTTGAGCTGTGACGAGCTGGATTCGCGAAAAGGTGTCTCCTTTTTAGAGTTCATCGGGGTTCTTGATTCGATTACTTCTCATCGGCATCGTTCGCACTGTATCTTGCGGTCACATAGCTCACTGAATCTTGATTTTCTGCTGGATAGGCCATTGAACATTACAATTTCGCACCGTTGACCGCAACCTTGTCTGTGAACTACCTCGATAGATTCCTCTCCACGTACGAATTTCCTGTAAGTCTAAGCTTTTTTAGTATCAGTGGAAGCAATCCTAGTGAAATTACATAGTTAATGACAAGAATACTATCCAAATCATGGCAGGAAGGCAATGCTTGGATGACACAACTTTTAGCAGTGGCCTGCTTGTCTTTGGCTTCCAAAGTGGAGGAGACTTTTGTGCCACTCCCCTTGGACTTGCAGGTGAGTGAGTGTAACGCATCTCATAACTGGCTGTCTGGCATGGACATACATTGTGAAATTTTGTGTTTTTTTCCAATCGAATGATTGATGATTTGCGTGGCAGGTAGCTGAGGCAAAGTTTGTTTTTGAGGGAAGGACCATAAAAAGGATGGAGCTTCTGGTGCTAAGCACCTTAAAGTGGAGGATGCAAGCTGTAACGGCTTGCTCATTTATTGACTACTTCCTTCACAAATTGAGTGATCACGGCGCACCTTCCATGCTCGCACGCTCTCGTTCTGCTGACCTTATCTTGAGCACTGCTAAAGGTATGATTTCTAGGAATTTGGTCACCTATTATTCATTCCCCTTGTCCATCGGCATAAGAAATCTATCCGATTGGCAGCAAAAAGTTCCTAAAGTTTGTGAATTTTGTTTGTCTGCAGGTGCTGAATTCCTGGTGTTCAGACCCTCAGAGATTGCTGCTAGTGTTGCTCTTGCTGCGATGGGGGAATTGAGGAGTTCCATACTTGAGAGAGCTGCTACTGGTTGCAAGTATTTGAACAAGGTAATATTTCTTATGTCATTGTTCATAGTAAGTTGTTTAAAGAAAACCGACAAACCGCTTAGCACTAAATAAACTGTTGATCACTCATTAGTAGATGGTTATATCTGAATGCAAAATTGTATGTCCATGTTTTAGTTACAATTAATGCTTCATCAATTGTTTCTAAATTAACCTACGAATCACTATGTGTTTTAGGAGAGAGTTTCAAGATGCTATGGAATGATTCAAGAGAAGATCACTTTGGGAAACATTGTCCTAAAGTCTGCTGGGATCATCGTTGTCCTCTGTTCCACAAAGCCCCATTGGCGTGTTGGATGCTGGTGCCTGTCTGAGTCAACAGAGCGATGATGCTACTGTCGGATCATCTCCTGCAACATGTTACCATAGTTCTTCTACTAGCAAGAGGAGAAGAATTAGTAGACGACTAATTTAAAAGTGATATACTTCAGGTGTGCTCCTCACCGTTTCTGGGAGTTTTTGATTGGTTCAAACATCTTAATTTTATTTGGTTACTACGGATTATGGTATAGTCAAGTAGTTGCTGAAAGGAACTACAAAACATGCACACTACTTGGTCCATAAAAAAACAAATAAGAAGCATCATGCTGTGAGCCTGATCATGCAACATCTGTAAGGGGAGTGTACAGCCCTTGGGGTCCAGGGATGCTGCTGGAGGTAGAGAGGGATCAGGAATTTACATATGTTTTATCACCTCGATCCTATTGGTCAATCTGGAAACAGGCTTAAAAAAACTAGGATTGAAAAAAAGGATCTTCATTTGAAGGTTCCAGCTGCTAAGTCAGTAATACTATATGTTATCAAATCAGGGAGCATAAAGGGACATCGTTGCATCTGATTAGGCCTTTTTTTGTGTGTGTGGATTTGGGTGAGAACTAAAGAATAGTAGTCCTAATTAGATCTGATTGCAAGACCCCTAAAAGAATCCGATGTCATGGAACACTGTAGTGTACCTTGCTCATTTCAAGCTTGCACTTGAAGTCTTGCACTTGAAGTTCATCTATAAACAACACCGAGATCCACCTACCATCTCTATTCTCTGCACACCTTATGGGCAAGCATATTTTTATTCATTGGAAAACGTACAAATTTAGTACTCCTGCTTCTATGGTTTCTTCCTTTTTCAGTCGACTACCTTTACCACAGATGCATTAATGTGGGGTTCAGCACTATCCATTTGCATCCTTGACTTGGGCAGGGTTGTGAAAATTTCCATTAACCGGCAAATGACTGGCTAACCAAAATCGGATTTCCAGAGAGAACCATGGTCCTGTGTAGTCACTGACGCAGCAATGGCGCCAAGTACAATTGTTGATCGAAGCGGTAGTGATTTTTCTATCAGCAGCAGAACTGTAGTTATTTTTCTATCTGAAGTGCAAGGCATGCTGCTGCCGTGGTCCTCTGTTTTTGCTGTCCATAGATGCTATGCTGCACTTAGCCATTGATCTTCTACCATCAGTACTTCTAGAGCATTGACATGTTGGTCGATTAAATGCTGCTATCTGCGGTCAATTTAAATGAAAACAATCAAGGATTAGTAAATGCTGATATCAGCTGTCAGCTTAAATAAAAACAATCAAGGATTATCATTTGGGAATTGTGGATTGTGATCAACATTTTCTTCTGTCTTCCCTTTCCCCTGTATTGGTTCAGGTCTGTACAGTTCAGTGCATACTTTTGGTATACCAGGTACGGGTATGTTACAGTACAGTCTGTCGCTGTCGAATTCTATTGACGCCCCTGTAGTGTACCGATCAGCTATAATTTCAGCGACAATCGCAGCCAAATGTCCGGAACAGCTAATATTGTAGATCCAACACTCTGGCCCCGTCATGGCGACAGGCTCCTGCTTGACACTGAGGACAGGCAAATCGCAACGAAATTCAGAAATCCTGCACATGAGCACGCAATTCTGCCACAAAATCTGAATCGAGGTCCATCCTGCCTCGAGTCACTTGTTGAACTTGCAACTTGCAAGGCCACGATCATTGATCAATCGAAGGTATAAGTTGACAGTGAGATCTGTTCCACGGCTTGACTGGATGAAGGTGATAATGATTTCCTTATCGACTGAATGAACTCATCATGAGCCTGCCAATACGTGGACCTTGCATCGCAACCTGGAGGTCGCCTCACTGGACACTCCCATACCTGGTTCCTGCCATACATACGGCCTTGTCGCCCTTGGCAAACAGCAATCGAGCACAAAGCATTAACTTGTCGTCCTTAATCGAGCGCGGGTCGCCATTAATAGTTCTAGATCTGTTCATAGGCGAGTGATTTGTTAAGAGGTGAAACATCCGTGTAATACTACCCTACTGTTGTGGATCTGGACGGCAGCACCTGCAGTCATGGACCTGATGGCCTTCCAGATGCAGTGCCATAGACTCATAGGTATAGGGAAGGAACCGCAAGAGCGAAACGCGCAGAGCTGCAATTGCACATGCGAGTGTGGCCACTGCCGAATGCGGATAGCCTGTCTAGAATGTGAATTTCGGGCTGGTGACCACATCATTTGAAGGTCCAGAGTCCAGACACTGCTCCGGAGCGATACTGATGATACATCGAGCCAACACGGGATTCAATTGTTGTTTGGACTTTGGACGGCGTACGTACGGTTGCCAGCTCCTTGTGCTGACAATTCAACCTCTGCTTTGCATCACAAGCGGCGTCTTTGCCGGCGCCCATGCTCTTCTGATCTGAAGTTTGTCAGGTCTTCACGTATATGATTCTGTGCCTGGTCCTCCTCTCCCATGGCTGAACACTGGATCTTGCAGTGACTCTTTCACTTTACCTGTATCTGCATGCTAACTCTCGCAGTTGCAACAAACATCTGATGGCTTACAACGCAGCGAGTTCATGGTCTCCGTGCTAGTATGCGATAAGTTTACACGGGGAACCGGCAGGACTAGATCTCTGCTACACTGCTGATGCTGCTGGCGATGAATCGGTCGAAGGGAAAAGACAGATCTGGAGCTGTTCGTGGCAAGGAGGCAGGCAGGGAGTCCCGGTCGACGATGCCGCAGCGCAGCCACGGCCCCAGCTCGCCGCACAACGTGAGCTAGCAACAGAACGAAAAGGTGCTCGCCCGTTTTCTTCTCCGCACCGTACGTGACGAGATAAGGCAGGCTGCGATGTGCTCTTCCGGTTGGAGCATGGGTGCGAATTCGCGGGTCTCTGGGAGGGACAGCAGCGCAGAGCAGATTGTTCTTTGGCGGGAAGGCTGGGAATTGGGCAGGCACGACGGCGTGACCCAGCCAGCAGCCATGCGACAGGGCTTGTTTTGGTTTCAGGCTGGAGAAATCTGCCTGAGCCAGGCAGCTCCATGCCAGCTCCAGGCTGAGAAAAATGGACGTCTCGGATGGCTGTCTGAGGCAAGCTTTCCCAATGCTCCACAATGCTGCTATGTGTACCACTGCACATCCTATGATAAGAAGCGTATGTATGTGAGTTTAAAAAATCACGAAGGATCGTAATAACAAAAGATCAAATATGATATCTAAAAATAAAAAAAATACTTATATAATGGAATGTATGGAGTACATCAGAAGATAAAACACATCAATGATTATACTAATCGTGAAGATTGAACCTGACTTTATCTACTTAGCTTAGCTACTTCACAAACTCGACCCCAATTTAAACTGTCCGACTGGAATCAACCAACCGCCTTCACGATCTCGACCTTGTATCAGTTGTCGTCTTGGGCTCGGCCAAGCAAAACTCAATTCGGCTCAGCTGTCATCGCTTCACTTCATAGTAGGAAGGTATCAACTAACGGATCCCTTGTTTTCTATTTGAAGTGGACCTTTTCGTGTTCATAAGAAGTCCAATCCATCATAACATATCGTTCTAATCATCTCTTATCACTTTTCTCAAAAGCCTAAACTAGAGTCAAATCTAGCTTCTCCTCTCTGTGAACCCTCCATCCTCAACCAATGACTCGTCAAAATCCTAGCTAACTCTAGATCTACCGTCACCCGCATGCAACCATCGTTATGACACTCCTTGTTAGAAATCAACTCAAGTAGGTCGCTTAAGCTTGTAATAGCGTAATTTGTTACCTCCCTACTGCTTGTCTCTTGGTCGTTCCTTACCAAAAGTTTTGCTTCAGCATAGTTTGATGATTGAAGCAAAACTTTTGATAAGTAACAGCCACGACGCAAGCCCGTCTCAGCTTAACTGCACAGCTCGGCTTCCCCGGCTTGAAGCGCCTCGCCTCAGCTTAGCTGTCTTCCCCGGCTTGAAGCGCCTCGCCTCAGCTCAGCTGTCTTTCCCGGCTTGAAGCGCCTCGGCTCCGTTCAGCTGTCTTCCCCGGCTCAGCTCGGCTACCCCGCAGTCCCGCTCTACTCAGCTCGGCTGTCCTCCTGAACCCGGTTCCACTCAACCTGGCTGTCCTGAACCCGGTTCCGTTCGGCACGGTTCAGCTGCCGAACAACTAACGGATCCGTTTGTTTCTTATTCGAAGTGGGCCTTTCCGTGTTCACAAGAAGCCCAGCCCACCCAGTCACGGGCTCACGGCCATAACATACCGTCCTAGTCAATCTCTTATCACCTTCCCCAAACTAGAATCAAACCCTACCTTCTCCTCTCCTTCGATCCCCGATCCCCAGCCGGCGACTCGTCGGAACCCTAGCCACCTCTAGATCCCGCGCCGCCCGCGCGCGGCCGCCGCCATGGGGAGCCTCAAGGAGATCCTCCCGGCGCCTAAGACGTCGGTGTCCACGTTTTACGACCACAGCAGCGACCCCTGGTTCAAGGAGCGGTACGGCGGCGAATCCGCGCAGGCGTCGGCCGCGAAGCCGGCTGTCGCTGGGAAGCCCATACCCCCGTACGGGAAGCGATCGGGGTTCGTGCCGCGCCGCCCGGAGGACTTTGGGGATGGCGGCGCCTTCCCGGAGATCCACGTCGCGCAGTACCCGCTCGGTATGGGCCGCCGCGACGACAAGGGCGGGTCCAAGATTCTTGCGCTCACCGTCGACGCGCGCGGCAGCGTCGCCTTCGACGCCGTCGTCAAGCAGGGCGAGAACGCCTCCAAGATCGTCTACTCCAAGCACAGCGACCTCGTCCCCAAGATTGCTACGGCCGATTCTGAGGCGGTTGCCGACGACGATGAGGAGCAGAAGGAGATTGAGGAAACCATGGATCGGACAAAAGCAGCCTTGGAGAAGATTGTCAACGTGCGCCTCTCCGCAGCTCAGCCCAAGAATGTGCCGACACATGATTCAGAGTCAAAGTTTATCAAGTATAAGCCGTCCCAACAATCAGCAGCTTTCAATTCTGGCGCCAAGGAGAGGATTATTAGGATGTCGGAGATGGCTGTGGATCCTCTTGAGCCACCAAAGTTCAAGCACAAGCGTGTGCCCCGTGCATCTGGTTCGCCACCTGTGCCGGTTATGCACTCGCCACCACGGCCAGTTACAGTAAAGGATCAACAGGATTGGAAGATTCCGCCGTGCATCTCGAATTGGAAAAATCCAAAGGGTTACACAATTCCACTTGATAAGAGGTTGGCAGCTGATGGGAGGGGGTTGCAGGAGGTGCAAATTAATGATAACTTTGCCAAGCTTTCTGAAGCATTGTATGTGGCAGAGCAGAAGGCGAGGGAGGCAGTACAAATGCGCTCCAAGGTGCAGAGGGAGCTTCAGCTGAAGGAGAAGGAAAGGAAGGAGCAAGAGCTGAGGGCTCTTGCACAGAAGGCACGCATGGAGAGGACTGGTGGCGCACCTGCGCCAGCAGCTGTGCCTGCTGGTGGTGGTAGGGGTGCTGTTGATCCTATTGATGAAGATATGGATATGGAGCAGCCACGTGAACAGCGCAGGGAGACCAGAGAAGAGAGGGAGGCGAGGATTGAGCGTGATAGAATCCGTGAGGAACGTAGGCGTGAGAGGGAGAGGGAAAGGAGGCTGGAAGCTAGGGATGCTGCAATAGGTAAGAAGAGTAAGATCACAAGAGACAGGGACCGTGATGTCAGTGAGAAGATTGCTCTGGGCATGGCAAGCACTGGTGGTGCAAAGGCCGGGGAGGTTATGTATGACCAGCGGCTGTTCAATCAGGACAAGGGAATGGACTCTGGGTTTGCTGCAGATGATCAGTACAACATATACTCTAAAGGGCTCTTCACAGCCCAATCCACGATGTCCACACT
Organism: Eleusine coracana subsp. coracana; assembly: GCA_032690845.1. Classification (NCBI taxonomy): domain Eukaryota; kingdom Viridiplantae; phylum Streptophyta; class Magnoliopsida; order Poales; family Poaceae; genus Eleusine; species Eleusine coracana. Next base: position 67,971,046 of record CM064420.1, on the reverse strand, counting down.
TTACAGGCCTAAGAAGGATGGTGATTCTGATGTGTATGGGGATGCAGACGAACAGTTGGAGAAGGTTATGAAGACTGAAAGGTTCAAGCCTGACAAGGCCTTTACTGGTGCTTCAGAGAGGGCTGGCAAGAGAGACAGACCTGTAGAATTTGATAAGCAGGAGGAGAATGATCCATTCGGTCTGGATCAGTTCTTGACTGAGGTGAAGAAGGGAAAGAAAGCTGTGGAGAAGATTGGAGGCGGAGGAACCATGAAGGCTAGTGCTGGATCCACGATGAGGGATGGTTATGAGGATGGAGGGTCTGGGAGGTCCCGCATTAACTTTGAGAGGGGGCGTTGAGGTATTTGCTCTGCATGATATCTGCAGGTTTTCAACTCATTCTCAAATACCATGTAGCAGGATGTCATATAAGAAAGTGAAGTCTCTTATAGACAGGGCTTGATATCTAAGTTGTTTCAGTTTGTGCCCGCTCGGTTGTGTTGAAAGTGTACTCTCTTTATGTATTTGGGTAACTGCTAGTGATGGCATCTATAAATCTCATTTCCATATTCCATGGACTTTTCTGTCATCTTTTTTTCTGTCCAGTTTTAATCATCAGGTGTATGATCTAGATGAACCCCATACTTGTTGCCCAGTAATGGACATGGTGCTCATGTAATAATGTCACCATCAGTTTGGTACCGCTGTCAGATTTAGTTTTTCTGTTCTTGCGGCAATGACAATGGTAGACTCATTGCTGATTGCTGTACTGAATGTTCATTTCATCTTGTGACCATTGTGCTCCTTTTATGAAAGTGGAGTCTTATGCTGTATTTGAAATGATGAGTAGCAGCATGCGGAGGCAGATGCTGATTTCCATTCTTGGCATCATTCATAAGCTCATCTGTCCATACGGTCTCCTTGTAACTACCTCCAATTTTGGTGGCTTACTATTCAGTCCACTTGTTCTTTGTGGTTAATACATTCTTAAAACTAAGAAGTATTATAGTGTTGGGTGTTGGAATGAGTGATTGTTTTCCCCTGCTTGCAGCCAACTTACCGTAGCCACGATTATGATGTCTGTAATCCGTGATTGTGTAGGCTATCCATGAGAGTATATTGTTATCCGAGTGATGTTTACACGAGCATGTTCTAATTGATTGGAAGTTCTTTTTCCCGAAAGTGTTGTTACCAGAGTGATGTTTACACGAGAATGTTTAAACTGATGAGAAGTTATGTAATATGTCAAATTCTAATGACATGTTGCTGGGTATGATCATTCATCATAAGAATCATAAGTATTTTCATTACATAAGCATTTCATTCAAGTTTGAATTAAGTTCAAATTTTGGCTAAAATTCATGCTTTATGAAAGGACTTAAAATTTTTGAATGTAACCTTGTGCCAAACAAAATTTCTGGGTGAACCTCACATGATGGCTTGAATTTACATGATTTTTACCGAATTTTTAGACAATGTCTTGATGCCTAAAAAATTTAACCTATCCTTAAAATATGTCAACTTTGAAGAATTTAAATTCTTTTTCTACAAGTTCTTATCATGAGTTTTCAATCAAAAGGGATGCTCTGATCCTTGATCTTTCATCACAAAAATCGGCATGATTTTTGGAAGCCCATAGGTATAGTTAATTCTTGATCAAAGTTGAGAGGAACAAAAATCAGAAAAAAAAAGGAACGCGACCCCACCTGTCATCCTCTCTCCTCTCTTCTTCTATCTCTATACAACAGGCTGTGACGCGTGGCCATGGGCGTGGCACCGCCTCTCCAACCTCATCCATCACTGTGAGGTGCTGTGAGACCTCCTTCTCACTATCCTAAGGCCCCCATAATCGTCTCCATCCATTTTTCTATCGGATTAAAGATCAGAACCACTCCTCTTACTTGCTTCTCTCTCTTCTATCTCTTTCATTCTTTTCCCCATTGAAGGCAAGAGAAGAGAGCTAGCCTCGTCGTCCCCGTCATCGGAAATCGAAGGAGAAGGCCTCCCCAAGCTTACCCACGACCTCCCCGAGTCTCCTCGATGGACGGAAGGTGAGGCATTCCGTTCATCTCCTCCAACTTCGATGAACTTCCTCCATTGATGACTTCAATATCAATAACCCTAGGTCAAGCCATCCCTAACCTTGTTGAATCCGTCCCGAATATTTTTGCAACAAAGTAAGGCTTCTCAACCTATTCCCTTCTATTTCCTTGCAATATTTGACCTCTATTGCATCTCTCACTGTCGAGAACTCTATTTTGGAACATGGTCACGACCTTCCATCGGACATATCCTACACCATCGGACAAGTCCGACAATCCAGGTTGCCAAGTTTTCTGTAGTCCGACGAAATCATCGGACTTGTCCTATGCATCGGACAAGTACTGTCCTGTTTTCAGTCAACTTCCAAAATTCATAAAAAAATCATTCGAACTCCATTTTCAATGAAACTTATTTCCTTAGATTCATATGGAAGTCCTCTATCAAGTAAAAGTACTAATCATCATCATTTTATTATTCAAAATTATTTTATTAATTATATTTGATTAGTGTCCAGATTTGAGTAAACTGGACCTAATTAATTTTAGCCGGAGCTTTTCTAATCTAATGACCATGATTATTGTTGCATTGTAATCCTAACTCAATGCACTATATGTCTAGTTTTTTTTTATAGCATTTGCACCTCATTTAGTCACCCTTTCATGTCATTTATTCGGTACATTATGTTTTTACTAGGAGTTGAGGAATCGGAGGGTGACGCTGGTGATATTGAGAGTGGTGCTGATACGGAAATCGTGAGTGAGATACCTACAGCTCAAGGCAAGCATCTATGCATATCTTAAACTATTTTGGATGAGTCTAAATGATTGCGCTTGAGTCAATTGACCTATTGCATTAGTTGGACACTAAGTTAATTGTTGAATCCTACTTGTTGCATTATTTTCCTTATTTATTATATTACCCTTATCCTTGTAACCAAGTTGGGTAGGTTCTGATGTTGGGACAATTGGTAATTGTTTAGTGATGTCTTATATTAATACGGTAGAAGTCGAACGTTGGAAGGTCACCAACGTTCACATGACACAGGTGGGTACTTGAGATCATTGACCATGTCATGCTGAATATGTTAATGATGGTTACAAACTAGATAGATGAAAAATTCTTGATAGTTTGTACATAAACCTTGACAAGTAATCGTACATACCACATGTTGACATATGGGTAAGCAAGTCTCACTCCTTATTTAGCTGTGACCATTTGGCTTGCAAGTTCGGGGGCTGAAGAAGGTGCTAGGAATGACCCCCGAGGGCCTAGTGCGACCAACTGGCCTTGATCGGACGTCTGACAAATAGTCGGAGCGTATTTAGAAGGGTTGTCATAATGAATTACTCCTTATGACCGACGGGTCATATGGGCAGTGATCTTTGTGGCGTGTGGGTAAAGTTGTACAATCCTGCAAGGTGTAAAATTAATTTGAATTACCACGATCTCAGTTATGACCATGCCTTGGGGCGTCTCCATTCATCATGATTATTTTTCTATAAAATGTGGTTTGGGAGATGAAAAAAAATATGAACTACTAGTACTTTTACTTATGCAATGGGATTGTTTTCTGTAGGTATTGCCCTTTAGCTTCACTTATGTTAAATAGGATTGTAAGTATTCACTTGAAAAATATTAATGGCTTTTATGCACTTGTCATCCTACTTGCTTATTTCTTGTCCAAGGCCAAATGCATATTCTATTGGTTGAGAGCTATATGACTCTCCGTGTAAGTCTTGCTGAGTACCTTTGTACGCACGATGTTATTTGTTGAGTTTTGCAGGTGAGGATGAGTATGTTTACGACTACTTCTATCCCGCTACCGGTGGGGGTGAGGGACATGAGTAGTTGATGGTCGGGCGTGTGATGCGAATGGTGTTCATAGTGGAACATCATTGTCTTTTGTTTTTTAATTCCACTGCGTAAAACTCTTAAACAAGGATCAAACCCTTATAACCATGTTTTTGTTCATGCTAAGGTTGTTGTGCACTTAGTATGTGAGTTCTAAACTCCCTTTTGATATAAATATGACTAATGAAGAAGACTGGTAATATAATGTTTTACTTTGTTCTCTTGTTAATTCTTGTGATAAAGATGGTTACAAACGTGGCTTAGCGGTATGCACGTTTATCTTGAGTATTGTTGTGCATGTCGGGGAATATCGGAGTTACACCTATTATGATCAAATATTGTTGTATTGGTTGCTTAGAATGGACTATGACATGAGGTGTGTCGAGTGGTCGACGTGTGTCAATATTTATCCTATAGTTAACCAATATATTTGATTATAATATGTGTAATTTGGGAGGCTCCTCCACAAGTTATCCATCCTTTTCTTTCCTCCAAGTATTGGTAGGAGGTTCTTGTTAACTACACTGTTTTCAACTTCATCATTAACGACTCCATTGTAACAAAATATATATCCCCTTTTCTATAAAAAAAAAATGAACGACTCTATTATTTTCTAGTGGGCTGGCATCAGTAATGATTCAATGGGCTGGTAACTCCGTCTTGCGAGACCCAAACAAAACATGAATCCAGCATAGATGTGTCGATACCTCGTGTCGTGGGCTAGTGTCTCCTGGTCCTGGTGGTGTGCTGCTAATTCGTCCAGTGAGGCCCAAACAAGGAAACAGCAGGCCGCTCCATCCCAGATTTTCAGCCTTCTCTCATTTCAATTTTTCCCTTCGCAGGAATCTGTTTTTCGTATGAAGCGAGGGTGACATCTCAGTCTTGGCCACCACCCAAAAGCAGCGGAAAAGCAGCAGGAACATCTTTTTTTGAACTGTGGTATTACGATCTGACAACCAAGTTGTGCTCGCGCGTAATCACCCAGGATTTGGTATGGAAGCAGGGCGACCACAGACTCGTCTCGTCGGCGAGCCAACTTGGCTGGCGATCAAATCAATTCCCTTGCCTTGCCTCCTCCTGTGCTCGACCTCTGCGCCGTCAACTCAGAGCGATTCTCGCCGTCGCAGGGGAGACCACCAGAACCCCGCGATCTCACATTGCGCCATCGCTTTTCGCCGCATCGATCCGTTATGCAAACCCCATCCTTTAAAACCTGAGGTCTGTGTAGTTCTGCGCTTGTACTAGCTCTACAGTTCCCCAGAACAGCAAAATTCAGTAGTTGAGCCACCTAATTATCAATCACTCGGATTCCTTGTCGTTTTCTCTTTGTACATACAAACCAATTGGCATCGTTTCCATACGCCATATTAGATAATTTTGTGTACCCATGTTTTTTTTCTCGCCCTACGAACAGAAGTAGATATGTCCTTGTCGTCGATTCGTCAGAGGCGCATATCACGAGAGACTATTTGAAAGCAACGCTCGTATCCGCGCAGTGTCTCCCAGCGAGAAAGACAACGATCGCGAGGATCTCCTACGTGAGGTGGTGAGGTCAACCAAGCAAAGTTAAGCAAAAGGATGGGAGGCGTGGAAAAGATGGAGAATGAAGCCGCCGCCATCGATCGCGTACGTGCGCCGGGCACGTCGAGAGATCGCGTTCCGATTCGCTCGGCGATCGCTTGGTTGGTCGCAGCCGCAACCTCCTACCCGGCGGCTCGCGGGCGCAAGGGCCGGGACGAGGCGATCACCACGCTCTTGCACGAGGAAACGGGGAATGGACGGTGCTTGATCGGGTAACGTGGGGCGCCCTGATCTTGTGCGCGGCGAAAGAAGAGACACTCATCGCTTGCTCCGTGTCGTCTTGGTGGTGGTTCACGCCGCGGCGGATCGTGCAGGGCCGGCCTTTAATTTGGGATCGTCAAAAAAGGCATCTGCACACTGCCCATTGACTGTGCCACCACACACTGTTGCTCATCCTGATCGACTCGTGTCGAGCTGATTGAGGATCGAGAGACTACCGCCCCATGTGACGAATTGCAACGGCGGTGTTACTATAGAACTCTAGAAGCAGCACCTAACTACCGAATTTTCCGTGCCAGCTTCTATTCACTTCTTGCCGAACAACAATCACGTCAATCACAGATTCTTTTAAGACGGCGACGTCAGCCGTCCTGATATTTTTTCATCCCTCGAATGTCATTTCTCCCAGCAAGCAAGAAATCATCTTCCTCTTTTTTCGTCGGTACTCCAAAGGGATTTTATAGTGGCGTCAAAATCATCGCACAATTGATTCTGAACGCTGAAGGCGACGCCAATCAAGACCTCTGGCTACATCACACTCTGTATATTCATGTGACTATACTTTCGCACCTTTTCAAAGGAGTGGACAAAGAATTGCATTGGCGTAGGATCGATTATAACCGCATCAGATGTTGACTGATCAGTACAGCTTTCAGAGAAAACATATATAAGTGCAAAAAAAAAAAAACATTTTCCTCCTGACAAAACTGTGGTCCTCTGATCTGAAGACGACAATGCACGCTCTGATCCAAACGTTCGCGGCCGCGATTCCGCCATCACCGAAGATATCGAGAGAGAGATGCCATCTGTTGTGTGCTGTTCATAAGAGACCCCAAGTCACAATTCTCCAGAGAGCCCAAATCGATGTCAGTTATCAAAGAGCAGTCCCAATTCGCGCATGAATTCGTCAAAATCTAAGATCTTGTGAGACTTGGGCACATAATTTGTCGTTTTGTCGAGCTGCGGTCGATGTCTGGCCAACTTCTTCGCCTGTGGCATGGGCTTTTATCATGGTTAGGCTGCTTGTCCTATTCCATTTTTCCTTCGTCTTTTCTCGGTAGATGCTAAGGGCAAGGATAGCGACTTGCCATCGTTTTTAAGCTTTGGAAAGAAACTTAGCAGCGCGCGCGTTGCATGATCTCTTGGTGAGGTGTCAAGCTTACACGCAAACGAGGTGCAAGTTTGACAGAGATAACAAGGTGGAGGTGACCAGCAACGGTGATTAGTTTTGGCCTCTATCGAGTAGGCCTAAAAGTGGTTAATGAACAGAATGATTGTGGCTACACTGTTTTCCTTGTCCGATTGATTGAACGAGGGTAAAAAGTGGAGCGAATATTGGATAAGCTAAGGGTTTCACTTCACATAGATAAGAGGATCGGGAAAACGTTGTTTGTGTTCATGAGATGTTCATGTTACACTCAATGCTGACTGTAAGATATATCCAGGATTTGATGATGTAGTAGTTGACACGACGGTCGAAATGACTGATGAGTCAAGTCTAACCGGTGCTTCAGAAAAGTTTGATATTATTTCTCAGGATAACTGACGAAAATTGTTAATGGATGTGTACGGATCTGCACAGGCATGTAGTGGATCTCTTTGTTGACCAAGATCTTATCGAGCTTTTAACTTAGCAGCCACCCTCTTTCGCCAAAAAAGAAAAAACAGAAAAAAAAAAGCAATATTAGTAGCCACCCAAACCTTGTCAGCAGAAGGCTTGAGCCTGTTTTCTGAAGACCCAGTTCAGGTAACCTGAACTCTGAGAAGGAGCTTATTCCCAGTATTGCTACCATAAAACAGTGATTAGTGAACCGAATCAAGAACACAGAATTTCTCCAGGAATTTCACCGAGAACATTTCAATGAGAATATGTTCTTTTCCGTCCTGAAAAAAATCTAAATCAGTCCCGAGGGGATTAATGTACCGACTAGTACAGTTTCCTAAGAATGATTTGGAGAGAGAGCCCCGCCGAAAGCTGAATGCGGAAAATACCATCGGTAACAACTGGAGATATGATGTCACAGGAAATCAACTTCACTGACAGCACTGATGGCATCTGGGATGAATTGATGTTGTCGTACGTTGCAATCAGTAACGCTATAGGTCATCTGGTTCCCCCGTTGTTCGTACGCAACGATTCTGTCCTGCGTAGGGTAATCTTGACTGACACGGTGAGTCATTGCATGACCTTTACACCAATGCAGAAGACGTTCCGCAGTACTGCAGTACTACTAGCACAACGCCACACTGACGATATCACGTTAGGTTCTGTTTGAGGAATTCTGTACGCAGAAATTCATATCCCTTCTGACCCACTCCTGTAATTACAACGTGTTGGTGTCTTCATTTTGCTGCCTGCGCCCGAGTCACCCAAAACCTGAGAACCAGACAGGAACACATCGACAAGGCACACCAAAACTGTCGAACAGGAGCACGTTGGACAGTCCATTTTGGCGATCCGGACGACCAAACAGCCAGAGGCAAAAGAATAGGCCCTTGAATTTCGCTTGTAGTAGCAGTACCAAGCAGGCCTAGCATAGTTTTTTTTTTTTTACACTCAGCAGGAAGACTGCTCTTTCTTTTGAAGTAGAGAGAAAGTTTAGGTTTGTGGTACAACTTTAAGTTACATGATCAAGAAAGTTGCCACCGATAAACACTGCCGACGGGAAACACTAGTCCCATCTGCTGCTTGATCAACTGGACACTTGTCTTGGCTGGAGTGATTGTTGTTGGAAAATCCTCCTATCTCTCCCCTTCCATAGGTTCCACATCGTGTAAGTTATCAGAGTTGACATACTCTTCTTTTGCCTTGTAGATCGGCCTGTCATTTTTTTTCATTCCATCTCCTTCCGGTTAGGCACGAAACACAGCAGCGTTTGTGTACTTTGCAAGCAAGTTCGTGGCAAGTTCCTAATAGCAAAATAGGGGCACCTCGGTCGGCTCGATTCTCTTCAATCAGATGCCTCTATTCAAGCACCCACAAGCGAAACCAAATAAGGCTAATCAGCGTCCTAAATAATCCGACAACCTCTTAATGACAGACACGAGGGATCCCATAAACATCGCCTGGTGTCATACCAGAAAACCCTAAAAGAACCTGAGATCTAAAAAGCCCGGGGGATCTCCTCAGAAAAAAAAAACATCTAGATCAAGGCCGAGTGCCGCGATGCGGCTCATGATATAAACAAAAGGCCAGATCAAACTGGATCATGGAAAAACAAATGCGAGATGCACTGACCCCAGGAAACAAACCACATGCTTGCCAGCCCCTCAGTTGGGATGGCATGGCAGAGATCTAAAGTATACGTTAATCCATGATAAAGAGACAACGCATCTGTGTTGATTATTCACGACAACAAATTAGGGTTTCCGAGCGCAACGGTAGTGGTTGGCACGCAGACGGAAGATGGTGCTTCACAGGTTGTACATGCTGCAACAATGGAACTCCACCAGCATCAGTTAGTAAACTGTAGCACCTTTCTCTTTGCTTGCGACTGCTCAACAAATTTGTGGCATGCTTAAGGCTTCACCCCTACAGGATCCTGAAAGACGCAAAGGCTAAAAAGGAGAAGAATAAAAAACATAACGCTATCAGGCAGTTGATTTCATGTAGGCAACAAGGACGAATGACTCTCGAATCAAATCATTGGTAGGGCCTACGGTTATGATGACAAAGCACAGAACAGTCACTGTCAAGTCAACATTGCCATCGCAATGAGAACAGGCTAAAAGACCGAAACAACGCCGATGAAATATTTCCTCCAATAGCTTCTTGATTAAAAATAGATGGGCGTGAGACCAAGAAAAAAGGATAATGTTCTACAGGTCTACAAAAATAACTCATGGAGTGCTAAAAAAAACATAGAAGAAAAGGGGAAAAGATAAGTAGCCCAGTTTGGATCATCTAAAACATGAGTTCATCTAAAACATGAGTGGCCTATGGAACATCGAGGCTTCGGACATACTCTGCCATTCCTTGGTCTGAGCAGAAAAATGGAACAGGACGGCAAATATAAATAGCTAGAAACTTGATGCGCAGAAGAATCATCATCCGAAGCCGGCTGACTGGAGTCAGTGTGCAGTCAGTCCCTGTGCAATCAGTCCCTACTCATCATTGCTGTACTGTATTGTACTCCCGAGCCGGCACACCCAACCCGTAAGATGCCTTGCTTGGATGGGCTGCTCATGTATAGATACATTAAAGAAACATGAACTTCTCGAACTGCCTCTAACTACAGGTGCCACCCTGCCGGCCCATCGATCAAAGAAGATCAAGAGGAACAATCGGTGGCTTCTTCCTTGGTTAACATCCTGCGGCAATTTGAAAATCATCCAGCAGGAAGGTTCCCTCTCTGGTTCTGAAAATCTTGATCAGGAACAATAGAACAAACATGTTCATGGTATAGAAGGGAACTTTTTCCAATAGCACCACTACAAGATGTTAACAAATGGTGGGGCATCATTCCTTGGTCCTTCCAGTGACCTATACAAGTATAGCTTGTCAACAGTCTCAGACTCCCCCTCATCATCAGAATGGTCCTTGATTACTTCAACCACCAAATTTTGCATTTGCTGAGCTACCTCTCTACAGCCCCTCATAGTTAGCCTGCAAGAGTTCATCCACAAGAACCTCATATTGTAAAAGTAGTCTAGTCCTGAGAGCAATCCCTTGTCACCAAAAGGGCTATCTCTAACCTCAAGCTTCTGCAACTTGGTGCATCCCTCAAAGACATACTGGAGAGACATGTCACTATTCCCGGCAAAGGCAACAGATAGGGTTTTTATTAGCTTCCCATATTTCCCAATGTAAGCAAAAGCTTTATCTGTAAGCAGGCCAGAGACAGAAAGCCTAGTGAGCTTCTTGCAATTCATCACAATTGCACCAAAACCATCATCCATGGGCTCTCCGGTGATCCGATCTGGGCGGTGACGGCCCATTATACAGAGGCGGAACACCACAAGGTCAGGACAATTCTTGGACATGGCAACTACTGCTGCATTTGTCATCCGCTGGCAAAAATAGAGAATAGATTCTAGCTTCGGGCAGCCTTCAGAGATTGCTTGAAGTCCAACATCTGAGACTGAACCCTCAGAATCTTCAGTGGCATCTAAAGGAAAAACACGCAGCTCACGGAGATCTGAGCATGTCTCAGCCACAGCCCGAAGGCCTTCATCACCCACTGTGTCCAGAACCTAGAAGAAGAAAGTCAAACATCAACACCTGAATCCTAATTCTCAGATCTCATAAAAACCAAATACAGGAAAGTAAAATCAAACAGGAAGATAGGTAAGAATGTTACCCAGAAAGTTCGAAGATTGACACAATTACGAATAACTGGTTTGAGCTCTTCTGAAGTGAGGCTTGCAAAGCTAAAATTTAGCGAAGTGAGCTTGGCACAAACTGGGTAAATTGCCGGGAGGTATTCTGAATTGACCTCCCGGAAACCTGACAGACAAGTGAGCGATCTAGAAGCAGCAAAAGATGTTGCAAGATCAGACACAGAAAGAGCCCCATCAGGGCCAGCCTCAGACCGGAATGCACCAGTTCCAAGATGTGTGAGCTGGGGTGCCCTTGCCATCAGCCGGCGCAGCTGCTCTACTGATACATGGTGATTCACACGCAGCTGACGCAGAGCTGGCGAGCGTGCAACAAGTGCCTCCAGCGCATGGAAGTTGAATGGGACTGTGACACAATCGAACAGGAGAGATTCGAGGGAGGTGTTGGACTCTGGGAACTTGGAGATCCAATCCACCATCTCGTCCTCCTCATCCTCGAGATAATCTTCAATCAGATCCAGCACACGAAGATGCCTAAAACAATCAAAAGCAACAATCCATGAGATACAAGGACCACCCTTAAATGCCGCTCTTATTAGTAATCAATCCTACTCCCCAATAAAGCAATCAGGGGGAGCAGACAAGGTGCACTGAAAATACCCCAAATCTGGGTGTATCTAACTTAATCAGCGAAGGCTATTTTACCACGAACCTAGCAAGGAAAATATGCCAATAAAACTTAAGATTCGACTGTGACACTACCAAGTGTCAGGACATCAGTGAATAGAGCTTCAAGAACAATAATTCGGTAGGGGTAGCGATCAGAAACAAGCACACGGCCATAAAAGCTCAGCGAGATCAGATTCCGATCCATGGCACAGCCCGACCAATAAAACTGAAAAGCGTAAAGGCCTATGCGAGCACATTAAATAAGGGAGAATTTGCGTGGTGCAGCTAGGATTGAACAAATGCACGAATGGCATAGTATGATACCCTCCCAAAGCGAGTAAAGCTGGTAAAATACTCCTCATGATACCGCAAGCCCGCTTAGATTCAGCTCGTGTGCATCGATGACACCAAACGCTAAAAAGTTTGAGTACTACGGCAACAACGTACCGGCAGCGCTCAGCGACGACGGCGAGTCCGAGCGTGCTGAAGCCGTCGCAGCACACCAGCGAGAGCTCCTTGAAGAGCGGGAATGACTTGGCGATGAGCGCGAGGTCCTCGTCGGTGACGGTCATCCGCTTGAGGCTGATGCGCTCGAGGCGTGGGTAGGCGGGGCCGAGCGCGGCGAGCCACGGTGAGACGTACGCGCCCCATCCGTAGGGCACTAGGCTGAAGTCCGCGAAGCGCGGCTTGCCCTTGAGCACGACGGCGCGCACGCGGGAGAAGCGCTCGACGGCGCGGCGCGGCGAGACGGCGTAGCAGTTGCCGATGAAGAGCTCGCGTCGGGTCTGCGCCTCGGCGCGGTACCAGGAGCGGCAGACGAGCGAGGCGGCGTTGCGGTCCCGCGCCGCCGTGAGGAACTCGAGCACGCTCTCGAGCACGTTCTCCAGCACCTGGTCGGGCGGCGCCCAGCGGGCGCCGCCGTTGCCGCCCCTCAGATCCGGCTCCCACCTGTCCCCGACGCCGCCGCCGGGGTCGTCCTCGGACATCTGCGACGGCGGCGAGTCGAAGTCGTCCTCCGCCGCATCGCGCATGCCGGACGCGGAGGAGGAGGAGGAGGTGGAGGCCGTGCGCGCGGGCGCTAGGGTTAGGGATTGGGGGATCTGGGGAGGGGAGGAGGTGGAGGACGAGCGGGGAGTGCTCATGTGAGACTGGAAAAAAGGATTAAATAATGATTAGATCTGAGCAGCGAGCGAGGGTGGGAGGGAGGAGCGAGGTGGTGGACTGGGGACGCAGCGAAGAAAAGCCTTTTTATTCTCTTCTCCTCTTCTCCTCTTCTCGCGCTCGTCTTGCCAACACAACAGCGAGGGAGGAGGTGGGCTTTGGGAGGAGGAAACGCACGGAGAGCGATGGATGGATGCGTCGTAGGTGACGGGATGCCTGCAACAGCGCCGGCGATGCCCAAGAGAGAAACACAACAGGACGATGATGCCACTGCACTGCACACAGGGCACGAGATGAGGACATATCCAGTACACTCTGCTAGTGGCCTAGGAGTAGCGTGGCTTGTTCCGTTCCTCTCTCGGCGACTAGTTCCATGGCGAGTTTGTGCCCATGCCGGTGCTGTCTCAACACGACACAGGACTTTTGCTAGTGCCGCAAAAAAATGGCAAGTTACTACTAGCAATGGTGTTAAAGCTGTGCAAGTTTAGCTTGACCTTTTAACCAACTGTGAACACTTCTAAATATGATAGTACTACTTCTCTACTACCGCAGCTGCCGCGTACTGTATGATGTGTTACATAATTCTCGTATAATCAAAGGCAAAAATGTCCACCGCCTTTTCCGCACTTATTTGGATCTGAAGCTACATGTTACTCAGTTCAGAGCGGTTTGGAGTCCAGAAATTTGGCAGAGGAATCTCATCCCGAACCAAACAATCAAATTGTGTACGGAGGACTACTCACATAGGTCTGCTACCAAAGCAAATGTTGTAGGGCAACCACAATGTGTGATAAAAATCGATAGTAGACAATAAATAGCAGGTAGTAAGCATTTTGAAGATCGGTAGTAAGAGAAAATTTCTTGCTGCCGGTAGCAACACTACTGCTGAGTAATAAACAATAAAAAACTATTAATAAAAAAGGAAAAAGAAAAACAGATGGCTGGAGGATGAGGAATGCTGCTGGTTGAGGATGAGTGGTTGAAAGATGGATATATTTTTTATTATCTAATGGGACCTATATACAGTATAAAATAGGTTATAAGCATTGTGAACTTCATAACAGTTAAAACCGATTGACAGCTTACTACCGGTCTCGGTCTCGGTAGTAAACATTGTGGTTGCTCTTAGTGTTGCAATTTTTGTGTACATTCATAATATATTTTTTAAGAATGATACATCCATAATAGCATCAACTACTATATGGTTGACATTTGCTTGAAAACTTTTTATCCAGTTTTCTCTTTTTGAAGCGACGTGTTTACTCAGTTCAGTGTGGTTTGGAGTCAAGAAACTTTGTCAGAGGTCTCTGACCCGGACCAAACATTCAGGCTCGAAGGACTTTTTAGAAGCTACAGCGACGAGCGTCACTGTTGGCTGTTGCAAAGCATGGCCGCTCCGAGCGGCGGCTCCTGCCATGCCATGCAACGCGCCACTGTTGAGCGTTCAATTCAATCATGCACCCAGAGACATCCGGGTCCCGGGCCGCCTACTGTTCAGCTACAAGGCGAGGTCTTGCTCACTTTACTCCTGTGGACTGTGGTATGCCGATGTGTTGTCCAGTCCAGCCCACCAGATGGTAGGCCCAAGTTTCCGGCCGACGGGATCCGTCCAGTGCCGGACATTGACGCGCTGCACGCTGGTACAAGACCGCCCATTGCTCTACTGAAAGAGATAAGATCTGGTCGAGTTTGCCACAGCCATTTGGCTCTAGATTTGTTTGTCTTTCTTGTTCCATAAAAGTGTACTTGTATTACTACAAATCAAGTGTACAAATGGTAGTAGCGCAACTTCCTGGTTCTTTTTTGAGAGAAGAATCTCATGTCCATGCGAATGATTAAATTTCGCAGCATATAGCGTAACCAAGAAAGTGAAAAATTGTAGTACATCCCCACAAAAAAGAAGATGACGCATTTTTATTCTTTTTCTACTCTACTCCTACATGTTCTTCCTGGCCTTGGCGGCATACAGATTCCCCTCTGCGAGCGGAGAGTCTGCCAAAAAAAAATACAGTAAAAAAAAGATGCGAATTCCATAGGCTGAAGGATCAGACAGCTACTTGACTCGAAGAATCATGCAGGGCATGGGATGGGGACTGGAGATCACTAGGCAGAGATATCTTTTCCGTCAGAGCCAGCCATATTTTACCAGTAATACCTCGGAACTCATGAAAACACACGAGACCCGAAGCGCTCAGCCGGGCCCTGCCGTGAGGTTTCGACTTCAGAGAATTCCACCTGCGCTCCATTGAAGGCATCCCAAGCTCTCAAATCCAGGGTTCCTTGGCATGGCGCGTTCCAGGTTCTCAGTAGTAGTGTGCCCAGCTATGGCCATCCTAGGACTAGCTCACAGGCTCACAGCATTGCTTGGTATACAACAACTCAACGACGACCAGAGGGCCAGCTAACACGGGCCACGACTCTTTGACCCGACCCATTGTAATGCAAGGAAACAATTTTCCAGTCACCTGAAAAAGTACCGGCCAGTCCATTAGCTAAGCGGATGAAAATTAACCGTTCACACTCAAAACTACTAGTACTTCAGTTATGCTTGTGTGGTATATCAAATTTCTGGGTCAATACTCACTCATTTGTTTGCTTTTCTTTCTTCATGTGTGATTGTGTTAGCCATGTTCTAAAGAGTGACAGCGTAGCAATTTTGACGTGCCTGCAGTGTGCACGCTAATAGAAGTACGCTACTAGCAGAAGCAGAAATGCACAGATGCTCTATGCATAATAATTATAGCTTCCGTCTATTTCGAAATGGACTTGGCAACTACTATACCAGTAATTCTGGATTGCAACAAGCTATCAGTAACATGCTTCCTTGAGCAGCTAAGTAACATGCGTCCTGGAGCAGCTGGAGGTCAGGAAGGCTGTGTGGATCGCATGATTAAATCCAGGAAGTTCACTCTGATGTCTGATACAAACAATAAGAATTGCAGTCAATATTTCTTGCACTGGTGGACCGCTGTATCACAAGAGTGGGGTTGAGGGGGTTACCTTCTACAGTACGTGTTCTTTAGAAATCAGAGTGAATGAATCCATGCAGTGCTTCTTCCACTGCAAATTGCTCCAGCAACAATACAAGCCGCCATTCATCAACTACCCTGATTAATAATAAAGTTTCGTTTAGATTAATGGTTAATAGACCTTAGCATAACCAAACTGAAATGCAATGGTCGAATTTTCTTTTTGGTTTTGTACTTCAAAAGATTGACTAGTCCATAAACTTGTCAAAGTAAGATAATCATGTTCAGTAAATTTCTATCATTATGCCATCAATCAATGCCTGATAAAAGCTCATGATTCCTTATCATGAACATGAACTGTAGATTGAAATGTATAAATACCACCAGGGACCTTTACAATCTATTGCTGCAAAAAAATTGCAGATACCTATGGCTTGCTTGCGCCGAATCCTTCAGAGGGGATTCAGCTCCCACTTCCCTCTAGCTAAGCATCCCAGGTGGGGATGACAAGTAATACTCTGTTATCTGGTCGAACCTTGATGAAACTACCAGTACCAATGTTGATTAGCTTGGCTACGCATTCTAAAGCCAGCTGTAAGCAGTATCCGACTACCCGTCCAATAATCTGTGATAATTCAATTGGTGAACTTAGTTCTATAAAATCATACTAGTAGAGTAGCTAAGTTTTCTACTTATTTTTACTGACGGTTAGTTCCTAACAATGTTCTGAAAATCAGTACCGGGAACCCGTTCAGTCAGTCAACTACTACTGCTAATTGAAGGACACGTATTTTTGGGAACAGTGTCCTAAACAGAACCTCTACAAAGCGAATTTGGATCAGTCCAGCAAAATAAGCATGAATTTTTTTCTTTTGAAAGATTCTTTTAACCTTTCTTGGTGGTTCTTCAGGGTTTCATCTCTAGCCTACCAAATTTGCTTTGGACTAACAGTTTTTGTTGTTGTTGCTGCTGTGTGTATTTATATGATAACAAAGGACCTTCTCACTAACCACAATATATGTTGGGCACGGACATTACATAATATTATATCCAGATAATTGTTCCACTTACATTGAAATAATTTGATGCCAATTTAGCTATGTTAGTTGATGAAACACCAAATCTGTACTACATGCCACATCACAATTTTGATATACCGGTCACTAATCGCTGGAAGTAAAATCAGAGAAAAAAAGAATACCTTGTGTGCTATTATGCAATAACCAGAAACCACAACATCAATTGTAACATAACTCATCTTCTTCTCATGCCAATGCTCTTCTTCTTCTGTGTTATTGCAAATCTCCTTGACATCGCAACATTGTAAAATCTCCTCATGTGCTCCGACAACCTATGTATCGCCCCAAGGTTGCCTACAGCTGATAATCGTAGCATGATGGCATCAAATTTCTTGTACGAAAGTTTCATGTCACAGTTTATAACCTCGTCGAGAAGAGCAGTTGCATCTTCCGTCCTTCCACAATCAAACAGACCATCAATCATTAATTCATATGTATCAACAGCACGTTTGCATCCTCTACTGTCCATCTCATGCCAAATATCTAATGCTCTATGTGCCTCTCCCATCTCAAAGAACATCACCATCAGCATGTTATACGTATGAACACTTGGCTCACAATGTGATTCTATCATCCTCTCACAGAGCTCAAGTGCATCATCAGCCTTTCGAAGACTGCAAAGCACCTTAAGAAAGCAGTTGTAGGTGACAATGTCAGGAGGAAATCCAGCCTTTCCCATCTCTTCCAACACACGATAAGCAGCATCCAGTTTATCCAGCATGCACATCCCTTCAATCAAATCTTTGTAGGTTGATACATCAGGCATGCAGCCACACTTTCTCATATCTGAAATCAGTTCAAAGCACTCCTCCATCCGATCAGCCTTTGCAAGCGCAACAATCATAATCGAATATGCCTTGGCAGTGGGTGATGATATTGTCGACCCCTCAGTCCTCATGAACTCAAACAATTCCCTCGCTTCCGACACCAAGCCCGTGCTGCAAAACGATTCGATGGCTGCATTATATGTGAAATTCTCTGGGGTGTGCTTCATCTGAATCATTTCTTCGAGCACCTTCATGGCCTTCTTAGGGTCTCTTGCCCGGCACCACCCAAAGAACAGGATGCTGTACGTCTCGGCATTTCCCAGCAAGCTCCTTCTCACTCGGCCGAACATTGCCTCCGCCTCCCTGACCATCCCGCACTTGCAGAACGTATCCAGCAAAATGTTGAGCGCGTCAGTCTCTGGCGGCGTGCGCATCCGTACCCGGCGCTTCTTGGCAAGCTTCCTGTGGTGCGTGAGGTGCCTCTCCATGTAGGCGCGCAGGATGGTGAGCAGGTCCTCGACCGGCACGGACCTCGTGCCGTTGCGCTTCATGTGGTCGAGCACCTCGCAGAGGACGCCGAACTGGCGGCTCTTGTACCGCGTGCTCGACAGGATGTCGATCACGTCGTTGTAGGTCGCCGGCTCGTGGTCGTACTCGTCCTGGTGGGACGCCCAGGCGAAGAATCGGAAGGCCAGCTTCTCCTCGTAGCGGAGCCGGTGCAGCACGTCGGCGACGAGCGGGGTCGTCAGTTCGGCTCCCAGCGCGTCGAGCGCGGCCTCCGTGCCCTCGTTGGATTCCGCCGCCGTCTTGATCATAACGTCGTAGATCTTATCCGAGAGCGCAGCGAAGCGCTCGTCCTGAAGGTTGGTGGGGAGGATGGCGTGCTCGGAGAAGAGCCGCCGCGCTTGGAGGTTGGGTAGATGCCACAGCGGCGGCAGGATTGGGGTGAGATGCTGTGGTGGGAAGAGGATGGGTTTAGTCGAGTGTGCGGCGAGCGCTGGCAAGGGCGCGGCCGCGAGGAGGCGGCGGAGGTGCCGGAGCCGGTAGGGGAGGTTCATGGGGTTTGGGAGCGGAGGGCAGGCAGAATGACGACGGGGATGGGGGATCTAGAGGCTGGAGTTGAGGAAACTGCGGGCTGCGTAGGAGGTTCTGCGATTTGCGAACTGGGATTGCGCCACGGCACGTCGGCGGGCGGCGCGCCACGGCGATGTCTGCGCCCCGCCGCTAGTACGAGTACCAATGGAGATGGATGGCGGATGGGGATTTCGGCGCCGTGGACGAAGCCGAAGCCCCAGGTGGGCCGACTGAGACTGGGAGTTAAAATGGCACAGCCCACGAGCGCGCGCTCGGCCCATGACCATAGTCCGCGCGCGGTATATTGACATCAGAATCAGATCGCTTGCCAGTATCCGATATTCCGAGAATTCTTGTGCCGCTTTCCGCCGGGTATCTCCTTGTGCCGCTTCTTGTAGCCTTGTAGGGGTAGGCCGTAGGCGCCGCTGGGGTGCTTGAGGTGGACGACGAGGCAGCAGATCACACATGTGGATGAAGAGGTAACGATGAATGCACGAAGTTCGAACAGTTGCACAAAACAATGGTGAAACGAAAAACTCAGAACATACTCTGAAACTCCGAAGTTGGAGGAGTAAGAACTGACTGTCACTGGCATGCCGGGCAGTGCAACAGATCAAACATGCATGACAGCCAGTTACCGCAATTTCAAAACGTAATTAAGGAAAGTGTCTACAGAACATGATGGAACGCCAAGGTCGTATGCATATATTAGAATTTGAAAGATTTGCTGCCAGAAAAAACACGACAGTGAGCTATAATTCTTGTCCCAACAAAAATAGCACTTCACCTGAAGGGGACCGGAGATTGCCCACCTGAACGCCAGGTTTTTCATCAATTATGAAGAAGGCCTGTAACCCCCAAACTTTTCACTACTGTACTGACATGCGTACGCAAGAAGTAGGGAAATAAGTGACGCTAGTAATAATCAATATCAAAGGCTAGTTTTGCCTTTGCTCTTCCCACATCACTTGAATGACAAGATCATCATAGGTATACCCATTAAGTAACTTGATAGCAGACTCCAAGGACGCTGTTAACTGAATCCATGGAGTATTCTGATGACTGCAGCCTCGGTTTCTTGTTTCTGAGCAACAACAACAACAACAACAACAAAGCCTTTTTATCCCAAGCAAGTTGGGGTAGGCTAGAGATGAAACCCATGGGAACCCAAAAAAGAAGAGAATCACGGTTCCGGCACGTCTATTGCTAGTCTCCAAGCACTCCTATCCATAGCTAGCTCCTTAGGGATATCC
Source organism: Eleusine coracana subsp. coracana (assembly GCA_032690845.1). NCBI lineage: Eukaryota > Viridiplantae > Streptophyta > Magnoliopsida > Poales > Poaceae > Eleusine > Eleusine coracana. The sequence goes on along the minus strand of CM064420.1, from coordinate 67,951,123 downwards.
CACGCCTTTAGGTCTCTCTTAACCGACTCGTCCCAAGTCAAGTTAGGTCGGCCTCTACCTCTCTTAACATTAGCATCTCTCTTTAGAACCCCACTACATACCGGCGCCTCCGGAGGTCTCCGTTGGACATGTCCGAACCATCTCAACCGATGTTGAACCAATTTCTCCTCGATAGGTGCCACTCCTATCCTGTCCCGGATATCTTCATTCCGTATTCGGTCTCTTCTTGTATGCCCGCAAAACCAACGCAACATACGCATCTCTGCTACACTTAGTTGTTGAACATGTCGTCTTTTCGTAGGCCAGCACTCAGCACCGTATAACATCGCCGGACGAATTGCCGTCCTATAGAATTTACCTTTTAGCTTTTGTGGCACCCTCTTGTCGCATAAGACGCCGGATGCTTGACGCCATTTCAACCAGCCGGCTGAAATTCTATGCCTAACATCTTCATCGATGTCACCGTCCTTTTGCAACATCGATCCTAAATAACGAAATGTATCCTTCTTGGCCACCAATTGTCCATTAAGGCTAACGTCTCCATCCTCATGTCTAGTCACGCTAAACTCGCACATCATATACTCGGTCTTGGCCCTACTAAGTCTGAAACCCTTGCACTCTAATGTGTGCCTCCACAGCTCCAACTTCCTATTAACCCCATCCCTACTCTCGTCAACTAACACCACATCATCAGCAAAGAGCATACACCAAGGGACATCACTCTGTATTTCTCGTGTGACCTCGTCCATCACTAAAGCAAATAAATAAGGGCTCAATGCTGATCCTTGGTGTAGTCCTATTTTAATCGGAAAGTCATTGGTATCGCCATCACATGTCCGAACACACGTCCTCGCGTCCCTGTACATATCCTTGATGAGGGTAATATACTTAGTTGGGACTTTGTGCTTCTCCAAGGCCCACCACATGACACTTCTTGGCACTTTGTCATATGCCTTCTCGAGGTCAATAAAGACCATGTGTAAGTCCTTCTTTTGCTCCCGATATCTCTCCATCAATTGTCGCATTAAGAAAATCGCCTCCATGGTTGATCTTCCAGGCATGAACCCAAACTGGTTTTGCGTCACACTTGTCACTCTTCTTAGACGATGCTCGATGATTCTCTCCCAGAGCTTCATCGTATGGCTCATCAACTTAATCCCACGATAGTTAGTACAACTTTGAACATCTCCCTTGTTCTTGAAGATCGGTACTACTATACTCCTCCTCCATTCTTCCGGCATCTTGTTTGACCGAAAGATGAGGTTAAAAAGCTTAGTTAACCATACTATGGCTCTGGCACCTAAGCATCTCCATACTTCGATGGGGATACCATCAGGGCCCATCGCTTTACCACTCTTCATCCTCTTCAAAGCTTCCTCTATCTCTGTCTCCTGAATTCTTCTCACAAAGCGTCTGTTGTTATCATCAAATGAGTCATCCAACTCAAGTATAGGACCTTCCTCCTCTCCGTTAAACAACTTATCAAAGTACTCTCGCCATCTGTCCTTGATCTCCTCATCTCTCACCAGGAGTCGGTCTACCCCATCCTTGATACATTTGATTTGGTTGATGTCCCTCGTCTTCCGCTCACGGATCCTAGCCATCCGATAGATGTCCTTCTCTCCTTCCTTCGTGCCTAGTCGCTGATAAAGGTTATCATATGCCTGACCCTTTGCTACACTCACTGCTCGTTTTGCAGCCCTCTTGGCTATTTTATAGCCTTCTATGTTGGTTGCACTCTTGTCAAGATGTAGGCGTTTGAAACACTCCTTCTTCTCCTTGATAGCCCTTTGCACCTTATCATTCCACCACCAGGTGTCTTTTGCTTCTTGTTTGCCTCCTCTACTCACGCCAAACACTTCTGAAGCTACCTTCCGAACACATGTTGCCATTTTTAGCCACATGTCATCTGGTCCTTCTCCTTCCTCCCAGGGTCCCTCTCCTAGCATCCTCTCCTTAAAAGTTTACGCCAGCTCCCCTCTAAACTTCCACCACTTCGTTCTCGCGGTTTTGGTACGTTTGTCCCTGTATACCCGTACCCGAAAACGAAAATCCACAGGTATGAAGACACGGCTAAGACCCTTTCCACCACTTCTTGTTTCTGAGCAAATTTGACAAACCCGACCCCCTTGCCTGATTCAGTCTTCTCATCCACAGGTATGAAGACACGGCTAAGAGCAACTCCAACCTTTTCCTTTTAATCCCATCATCTAAAAGAGGTTAAAGGGATTCCTCTAATCTATTTTTTAAATTATAGGTAATGGTATTGTAACAGTTTACCTATTCCATCATCTAAAAGGGGATCCATTATTTAGGTGATGAATGAGTGATCCTCTCCATAAAGGAAATGATGAAAATAATTTAGATGATCACCTAACCAAGGGGATAGGAAAAGAGAACTGATAAAACAAGTTTTTTCCAACCTCATCACCTATATGGCAGATTTTTATGTTTAGATGATAGGAAAGAGGAAAAGTTAGAATTGCTCTTGTTGTAAAATTTTTATTGGGGCAGACCCACCTTCTAGAAGAAGATGTCTTGGTCCATGTGGGCTCGTTATCAAATCTAGACCCAACACGAAGTTAGAGTTCCACCCTTATAAATAGTTGAGGAGACACCACTTTGTAATTACGTCAAAATTACTGAATAAAGAATTATATCTCCTCTATTCTTGTATTTTTTGTTTTCGTTTCTCTGATCTACATACTGCGATCATTGATAACTCAGCACGTTATCAGCACGCCCTAATCAAATTTTTCATCATTTGGTGATTTACGGTATGTTTTTTTTATTACGATTGCATTATTATCTTGACTCGATGTAGCCAAGATCTGTCCATAGAGTTCTTTGTGTTGACTAAATCCGAGAATAAAGAAGAAATACCAGAGGAAAGCATGCAGCTAAATGCAGAAGAATTCCGGCGGAAAGCCTTCAGGCTACTGCAGCAATCGAAGCAAAACAAATCAAGACCAAGATCTGGAATTAATCAGAGAAAAACAAAATTAGGTTCGCGGGCACGATTTTGACTTGCGTCATTATTAATGTGCCGGGATCTCCCAACCCTAGTCCGGATTTCTATCCGACATGGGGAGGATCTGGATCCCCAGATCCGAAAAGGGAACAGAGAAGTTCTAGAAAAAAGGTTAGGCATGCCTGAAAGATGAAGATCAAGATCTTGACACATTGCTGTCAAGATCCAAAGAAAAACAAAGCAAACTGCACTGGCGACGTCGAGTACCGAATGGCTCGGCGCACCCTATGAACTGCGCCATTGAAGCATCACCCCGATGGAAACGTACGGCTTAATCCGTCATGTCCGGCCCCGTTGAAAGGTAGATACAGAAAAGAAGCCGCGTGAGAGCCGTCTGGCCGCGCATGAAGATCAGATCCGACGGTTGGCTTACCCGGAAGGGGCTCCTCCGACCGGATCCACAAGAAAAGAAAAGAAAAAACAATCTCGAATCCGACAACTTGAACACCTAATCCTTACCCTAGAGGTGAAGGTGATCGGATTCACACAAAAGCATCAAAGCGCCGTTAAGATCCATCACAAAGAGATCAAGAAAAAGGAAGGGCCGATCCGGATCTGGCGTGATCCGGTTGAAAATAAACTCTAACCGAGGCTCGAAGCCCGGCACGCCGTGAGCCACGAAGGCCGGCGACACTAATCACAACATGGCACGAAACCCCTTGGTGGTGAATCCAAAGATCCCAAAACCGAGGCACAGCCACAGATAGGCTTCGGCTCGACAACCCATGCCACGAAGGCAGCACGAGCAGATCTGAGCTGGCACAGAAGCAGCATGATCAGATCTACCGGCAAGGACTCACCATCAGCAACCGACACGATGTTACATCACCAAAAGGAAAAAGAAGATACATCACAGAAAAAAAGAGAGCGCGGATGGACACCACCTCGAAGGTGGCGGCTCTAATCCACCTCAGATCCGACGACCTTAGGCACACACTAGTCCAGATCTAATGTTCACTGAACGAGATCCATCAAAGAAAAACAAACACGGTTTTGCTCGAGCCTAAAACCACCTGGGCACAAGAAAAACAAAGAAAAAAAAACAAAAAAAACAAAACAACACAAAAACAAGCACAACATGCAGCTGTACTTGAGCCCTTAAGCCCGCACGCAGCGAAGCCGGTAGTACCACACGAAGGTGGAGAAATCTAGCAAAGCAATAAAGGAGATAAAAATAATAGCCACGAAGGCTTGGTTGCCTGGCACATGCACGCTTGCATTGGTCAGCGGCTGTAAGTTGGGGTGTGTTTGTTTCTTTATGTCTAAATTTTAGTGAGGTTATATTAATTATTAAAATGTTATATATAATTATTAAATATATATTAAATATAAAACTAATTATAGAGTTAAATACGCATCAGCGTGACAAATTCATTAAGTTTAATTAAATCATCATTAAGAGATGTTTACTGTAACATCATATTATCTAATTATGACCTAATTAGTTTTAATAGATTTGTCTCGTTATTCAGAGGAAGGGTTATGGACTGAATTTTGTCAGTAATCTATATTTAATATTTCGAATTAGTATCACAATATTCAATATAATAGGTCTAAAAATTAGAGGGATGCAAACGAACACACCCTTATTCCTTGCACGCATGCGCCCACGCGAGCATGCAGCAGCGCCGGAGGAGTGCTTGGGACCCGCATGACCCCAGCCATCCGCACATGTCGCGTGTGCCCGCCCGGCCTCGAAGGCCTCGCCGGCACCGCGTGCTCGAAGCGCCAGCCGCCATGCGCCTAGACTAACTGGGCCCAGCCGCCACCGATCTACGGCCCCGCGCGAGCATCGCCAGCACTTGGCCCCGCGCGCGCCAGGCACGAAGCCGCCGCGCGGGCTTTGGCCAGCACGCACGCTAGGAGCCGAGGCCCCCCATGCTCCAGCCTGCCATGGCAGCTTCAACCCACCCGCCATGAGCTCTGCGCAGATCTAGAAGAAGAGGAGCTCAGCTGGGAGAAGAAAGAGAAGAGGAAAGAGCAGAGTGCGGCGGGCGGGAGGGTGAAAGAAAGAATGAGGGAGTGAGTCACCGCTTATATATCCTCTGAAAGAAATACGGGCCGGGCTGAATTTTTTGTCCGGATTTTGGCCCATTAGAACCCCGATCAGCAAAAATATCTGGAATTTGTAAAATAGCTACAAAAATTATGAGTTTTCTTTTTCTCGAAGAAACAAGCCCAATGTTTTACCGCAAGTTCACTGGTGATTACGAAAATTACTATGGGCCCATAGAAATTGCAGAATAACTGAAAATTGCACAAAGCACCATGAAATTGTTGGATTTATGATTAAATCCTGGTTTTTCTCGCAGAAATAACCTAGATTTTGTTGAAGATAATCCCACAGTATAGTTTTGCACAAAGGTCCCCGGTAATTATAAAAATTACCATAAGAACACAAAAAATGCAAAATAATGAGAAATTTCACGGGAGTGTGTTATTTTGCATATACACACCCTAGATTTTTTTCATACTTGTGAGAATGGACTATGGTACTTATAATATATCGTTTTCACGGTTTATTGGTCGTTTTTATGCAGAAACACCAATAAAATAACTTAAACATAAAGTTTTCGTTATACCACCATACTTATGCCCCCTATTATTTGGATACATGAAGTAATCCTTTGCACAATGATATCTCACAGATATCTGACCTCATGAAGAGCGAGTTTAAAGCACTTAATCCCAATGGAAATAACTACCGATCAAGAATATTGAAGATGGTTTTGCCTAAACAAGAAGATTCTCTCGCAATAGAAGCAAAGAATGTTGAAGCCCTATTTCTTTTGAGGCGTCACCTAAGTGCTACATTGAAGGATGAATACATAACTAAAAAAAGCGCAAAGGTATTGTGGGACTTATTGCATGAACGCTTTGAGTAGATTGGAATAGTCTTACTTCCTATAGAAGACATCATGAAGATAAATTCTATACTACAAGACTAAGAAAGATTATTGATTTTGAGTTGAAAGAAGGTGTTCATGAAGTTTCCAAGTAGTCACATAGACTATCTAGAATCAAATATACGCAATTGCAATTATAATAGGGGTGCATTATGTATTGATTCCTAGAAGGAATTTTGGTGGTTTACCTATGTACTCTCACGAAGAGAATACATTTCTCACTAAAATATCATATTAGTGTGTGTGAAATTTTTATATCATTTTACTCTATTGTTTATACATTATTGTATCATGGAGTACAATGGCTATGGATGAGGAGCTCTGTCTTGTAGACAGTTGCACTGTTGCTACCATTCTAAGGGACGCTATGGATCATGACGGATTGAGCAATACTCACGAATATTTAGCTCTTCAAGATGATCTCATCTCCTTAGTAATGAAGAAATAAAGATGTGCCTGGAGACCCTTTAATATTATAACGATCACAATTGATTACATGAAGTAGTATTTTGCTGGACATATTGATATCACACGCAGTGATACTATCAATTCGAGCAATAATTGATCTCGTAGATTAATTTTTACCACGAAGGTAACTGGAGAATATCAGTTGTATAATTGATTTTAGAAAAATCATTTTAGCCTTGAAGATGTGATCCGAATTCCACCCGACTCATGTCTTTATCTTTGAATATTTTGTACATGAGAGTCATGCCAAATAAATCATACTTGTAGTATGATTGTATTACAATATATTGTGAGAAATACATGAAGCATTGACTTGAAGTTAAATTTTGGCATGATGAGGGGGAGGATTTTATTAGCAGCACGAAGCTATATGTATATTTTGCCGTAGCAATTTATATGTCTTTATGAAGAATGACTAATGGAAATTTTCTACACATTATTTCTACTATTCCTATGAAAATGGATTGCATGCCACTTATCAGGGGGAGCAATACAGTATATGGGATAAAATTTACTCAATTGAATATGAGTAAGTGGATTTATAATGAATGGACATGCAATCCATATGTGGAAAATACAACGTGGTATGTATGGATTTCTTGCAGAAACCTATTGCCTTTATAAACTTTGCAGTTTATATTTGTTACAAAGAAGGAGAAGAAACTAGACATCAATTTTGTTCTAATAGAGCATGTCTAGTTCACTACATATGAATTTGAAGAATGGGCGTCGAATTATCGAAGATTTTCACCATAGGAGCATATATGAATGAGCACTCACATGAAGTGACAGATGGATCAATCTTGAAGATACATCGCCAAAACTCATCATAGGGGATATATTTAAGAATATGCTACTAAAATGATCTAATGACGGTATTAGGGGGAGAGAAAGCCCATTGAATCAATACCTTACATATTCCAAGAAGGAAAATGATCATATTCACGCACTAAATTGAGCATGAAGCTCGAGTGAAGGCCAGATAAATTTGCATTGAAGTAAAGAGGAGTGTAACTTGAAGTTACAAACTAGAAGCTATATTTTACACGAAGTAAAATGAGCATTGAATTGATATATTATGGGGACGCCTGCATATATATATCATCATGGTAGAATGACATAGAAGTCATTTATTCCATTTTTATGAATAATTATAGATTTTTGCATATATATATCATCATGGTAGAATGACATAGAAGTCATTTATTCCATTTTTATGAATAATTATAGATTTTAGAGCTGATCACTCTAAAAGCTATAATAATGCCTATGAATTGTGGAACTACCATATTCATGAATGAAATCATTGAAGAAACTCCTCGCTCGTAAATTTCACGAAGAAATTTTCTCACGAAGAGAGCAACATGAAGATGAACCCATTATTATAAACACGCATATATAATAAGGGAATACAGAACAACCATGATATGGTATTGAATCATCTTGAAAGATGAATGTGGGAGAGAATTGAAGTATTGTTAATAATATTTCCTTTGAAATATTGCTATTACTTCTCATATGAGAATCCGGATCCGAAAATAAAGTCCATGGCATAAATGCTTAAAGCATTTACATCGAGTCAATGGATAAAGCAATTGAGGATGAAGCATAAATAATGGTGAAATTTATGGTTCATAGGTCACGAAGACTTATACTCCTACTCATTAAATGTTCTGATTATTTCTGGCAAGTCATATTGAATAAATATAGTAAATCAAGTGGATTATGAAAATCCATACGATAAAATACTTGAAAGAATTTATATGAGAAGTCTCATGAAGAGCATCTCACTGAAGAAATGCGTCCACGAAGGAGCATCACTTAATGTAAAGTCTCATGAAGAGCATCTTTATAGAGGAGATACCTCCACAAAGGAATAAGTCAGTGAATGACTCTAACAGTCGAATTATGAAATAAAAACACTGATGCTTGAAGGATTTCGACCCGATTCGATGAATATAGAATCATAAGTACTTCGAAAGTACATGCTAGCAATAGAAATATGATTTCATATGATACCATGAAGGTATTTGGTGTAATCCCCAACTAGAAATAAAGACTGGTGTAGGATTTTAAAGATCTCTATTGAATGTTGCATCATTGTAGCAACTTCTATTTTTAAATAAGTGCTAATTTGACTATGACAAACTTATATGTGTACAAAGCACATTGCTCTATTACTTTTATTACAATCTTAGAACAATTGTGAGAAAAGTCTTTTCGAGACTTAACAATATGGTAATATTTCTTATCATTGCTTATATGCATTTTTAAAGAATGTATGATGAAGACATTGAACACGAAGTTCAAGGAATGTCCATGTGAGGGGGAGCATATTGAATAATATCACTTATTTGTTTTGATCACGAAGATCATTTTTTCTATTCATGAAGGTTATGTATTGTACTCTTTTCCTTTGTGAGTTTTTACTCGAAGGTTTCTCATGAAAGGTTTTTGACGAGGTAATACATCTACTAGCAAGATATAACTTGGCACCGAGCATATGACACTTCAATGATATCAAGCAAATCTTCAGATATGTGAGAGAAACTGAAGATCTCAGACTATTTTCAAGAAGAATGTAGAAGTAACTTTGTCGACAAAGTAATATTTAAAGTTGTCAAGGAATACACCTGGCTTAGGAAGACGTCAAGCCATATATTAAATAGCTGTGGAGTATCATATATTCCATCCCCTATAATTATCTATGAAGATAATAGAGCTTGTATTGCACAAATACAATCAGGATACATAAAGTTGAACATGAAAAAGCATATGTTACCTAAATTCTTCCATACACATAAATTATAAAAAGGGAGAGATTTTGGTAACTCATGTTAGATATTGTGATGATCATGTAGATTTATTCACAAATGCCTTACTAGTTTGCACTTTTGAAAAGTGTCGATGTGTAATGACACGAAGAGACTTAAAGAAGTGTTTGGAACAGGGGTAGAACTTTCCTAAGTACATCACATTCCCGAATTAAAGTATTATCTTAAAGATAATATATATCGTTCATGAAGATCGATAATTATTAATCATGAAGATTAAAGCATTGTATTCTTTTTCCCTTATGAGTTTTTCGTATTAAGTTTTCTCATTAAGGTTTTTGATGAGGCAGTATGTGCAACACAAGTAACGGTAATATGTGCTCTTTTCTTTATTTTTTCCACTGGATTTTTAAGGAGTTTTTATGAGACATATTTATCGTGATAAAGAGCCCAAGGGGAAATGTTATAGAACTTTTATTGGGCCAGATCCACGTTCTAAAAAAAGGTATTCTGATCCATATGAGCTCATTATCAAATCTAGGCCCAGTATAAAATTAGGGTTTCACCCTTATAAATAGTTGAGGAGACACTACTTTATAATTACGTCAAAATTACTGAATAAAGAATTCTATCTCTTCTATTCTTATATTTTTTATTTTCATTTCTCTGATCTACAACATGACACGCGCCTGATGAGCCGAGGTGGGCCGAATGCCCGGCCAGTCATAATCATAACAGGCCCCGTAGACAGGACATCGCGGGGAAAGCGACCATCTTGACCGGTTGCTAAAAAAAAAAAAAGGAAAATCTTACTGGTTGACGATGCCGTCAGGCCGCCGACGTAAATCGAAGCGGCGGCGAGCAGCGGCGGCGAGAGGCGGCGGTGAGGCTCCACTTGGGCAGCTTGTACCTGGGCGGTCGTTATCGCCGGGGGCGAGCGGCGGCGGCGAGGGTCTGCTTGGACAGGGAGTACCGGGGCGATCGGGATCGGCGGCGGCGAGCGGCGATGGGCCGGTGGTACCTGGGCGGCAGTCGGGATCGGCGGCGGCGAGCGGTGGTGGCATGGGTCCACTTGGGCATAAGGGTGCCACCCTCATCCGGCTGGGGTGTGGGCCACAGCAGCAACCCCACCTCCCGCCGCAGTTTATAGGAAGCGACAGCTCCTCGGAGTCGGAACCGGTGATCCCTATCACCGCCACAAGTTCCAGAGGCGATGAGCTAGCAGCTTCAGCCCCTTCACCATCTTTTTACTCAGGGCGAGAGATGAAGAGGAAGAGAGGGATGATCTCCACATCGTCACCACAGCGTGATGGGTCGCTTTCAGAGCCACCACGCTTGGATACATGCGGAAACAACAACGCAGCAGCAGAGAAGAGCTCAGACTCTTCTGGGAGCTCTCCTATTCGATATCCCAAGTCTTTACTTGTGGAAAAAAAAACGGCCAGTGGAGATGTGGTGTATCATCAAAACTCGGATGAGGAGGTGGTGGCTGCCTATCACAGAGATTATCATAAGTACCAGAAAAAACTTGGTATGTTCGGTATCTTTTTTTGACTCAGTATTTTGACTAATTTAAAACCTATCTTATGATTGGTCAATTAATTTTCATTGAGTTCAATTTATGGTTCTTAAGCATGCTTCTTGTGAAGGTTGTATATCAGACATAAAAGTTTCAGAACTGAAGTTGATTTTTTAAGGTAGCACATAATAGATTAAACTGAGTATATTTGCTTTATGACCAATATTGGTGTTTTGAGTTTTTCCTTTTTCCTTGAAATTTCTTAAAAGATTATAATATGTTGACAGTCCTTGAACTTATCTCACGTGTCATCTAGGTCTTTAATCTCTCAAAATGCATATTGAAATTTATAAATTACCTGAACTATCATTTCGGTCTAAAGTCCTAGAAAATCCCTAGTGTTGCTTGTGTGATGTAGTCAAATACAGCAGCCATGATGCTATCAAAATGCACTGACAATCAGAGACTTTAGCAGGTTTAGGGACTTGAATATGTAACTTGAGAGTTTAGATGCATAGATGGCACTCAAGAACAAGCATAGTGACCTTTAATTTATGTGCATGCGCTATTTAGTATTTACTACCACATACTTTACTATTGAATTCTCGAAATATTAATGAATTGACCTTTTGATGAGATAGATAGTGTTCATTGTTTAATGTATGATTCTAATAGCATATGCATCTATGCAATCTCTATAGCTCGCTTGCAGGAATTGCCCACTCTCAAGCCATGCAAGTATGGCCCAAACATTACTCATTGGCATGATCTCAATCAAAAGGAAGCAGTTCTTGATGTGGCCGAATCAGTGGTGACCCTTTCATCATATGATGGTATCACATATTACATATGTATCATATTAGTTATATTAGGTCGCTTTATTTGGCTAAATTATCTATTGACTTTAAGGTGACATGAAAATCAATGGCTGCACTGGAATCATTATTGAGTGGATTGAAGCCAACACATCTGCCATTGTTGTCACATCATCTCAAATCATATGCACGAAGACATCATTAGATGATTGGGAAGATAACAATGTGTATGCTCCCAATGCCAAGGTATAATTTTGTTATCATTTTCTTGAAACTACTATATGTGCGTCTTCACATAGTTTGATCCTTAATGCTCATGTAATATGTTCTCACACAACTAGTTTCTCATGTTGTGACATATTGCACTATTCTCATGTAATATGTAAACTAAAGATCATTTGTTTGGTTGGAACAAAGGTTAAATCTTGCAGTAACAGGTTAGTTTTTTTTTTTCATATTATCTTGAAAAGGTCTATATGGTTAATGGAATAAGCATCATATCTATTTGCAACCATACAACAATGTGACATGATCCAAATAAAGAGGTAGTGTTAGGATGGCCAAGTCACTACCATCGGCATGGACAGTGGTAGAGTCTCTCCACTTGTGTTGTAGAGGTCCTGGTTTTGAATCAGCCTTCTTGCAAAATAAGCAAAGGGAAGGCTGCCCAGAAATTCCCTTTCTCAGACCTCACATTGTGTGGGAGCTTTCATCACCGGATACACTCTTTTGGAGAAATATCAATATGATCTGTTTTGTTACCTTTTCTTGGATATGTGCCTCTTTAACTAGCCTTGCCCATAAATCTTCTGCGTGGCTAATCGATTACAAAAAGAAACCTTGAGTATACAATTATTTCTTTCAATAATTCTTCCATTATACACGTAATAACTACGAAAGTGTGTCTTTCATGGAACTCTTGCAAACATTTCTTCCTCCACATTCTTGGTACTAGTCTATTTTCAGAAAATGTTTTTAAACATCCTCTTGAAAGTTTGTATTGATGCATTGCTATGTATCACATAATAATTATTTGATTCTATCATTGATCTCAAAACAGCTACTCTATTCTCCTTTATATTCTTCTCTAGTCTATTTTTTTAGAATGTCATCGTGAATTTTTATTTTCAGGTGATTGCTCACCTAGCAGATGGGACTACTTCTGAGATGAGCTTGCTATATTTCAGCAAGCATTATGACATTGCTTGTTTCAAGATCACCGCAGAGTCAGGCTTAAAAGTTGTATCATTGGACCCCAAGCTAGAGTTTGGTCGTGAAGTTTGTGTGTTAGCTAGAGATACAGAGTTTGGTTTAATTTGCAGGCGCACAACAGTAAAAGCACTTGACCCATGTGGTCATCAGAAAAATCACTGGTTATTTATTGGTGCTCAAATCCCTATGGTGATAATACATTCATATATTATATATTTATTGTAACTATCGCTAGACGTATTATTACTTAATGCATATTCCTTTTGTACAGTGCTGCAGCGGAGGGGCATTGGCAAGTTTCGACCGCAATGTTGTTGGGATGGTATTGAGTGCTCTACCCAATGCCGCTTTCATTCCCAGCTCTATTATACTCAATTGTTTGAGATTATGGAAAAGATTTGGGTGCGTATTCTTTTTCTTGTATTTTTTCTTAATATTTTTGTATACTTATATTGCATAAATGACTGTAAGCAAAAGAATCAATCTCTATAATCATCGTAATTCCTTATGCATCTACAAATGAAAGGGACTTTAAAAGCAAGTTGTTGTTTAATAATCTATGCAAAGAGTCCTAGCTTGCTTAATCAATATATTTTTTAATCGGATTGAAAGATATGAAGTTTTGCTCAGGTTTTTGTATGGTCCTTGATTGTGCACGTATGTTGCCTTCATTTGTTTGAATTAAATGATGTGATGAAATAATAATGTTTTATAGGCACCTTGCTCGCCCGCATCTTGGTTTGAAGCTAAATAATGTGAATTTTATGGACATATCATATCTAGAGCATCTGTCCCACAGGTTCAATATCAAATCTGGTCTCATTGTAACTAAGGTATACCTATTCATTTGATATATTTTTTCTACATTTGAAATTTCACAAATCCACACTACCTTTGTTTAGTTCCAACTTTTTGTTGCATAATAATATTGAATACCGGACTTCATTGTTTTGTATCAGTTCTAATGACTTGGTTCAACTTGTTAGTCTCACAAGTTTGGCCTTTTCTATTTGTCTATACAGATAGACTTGTGAGACTAATAAGTGGGTCTTATTTGTATATAGGACGACAAGGTTATCTTTAAACTAGAAATAGTGAGTGACATTGCCGCGCTACTGTTTTTTTAGATGTTTGATGGCCCTGCTCAGTATTTTTACCTTCTTGGTAAATCGGTAAAATAAAATAAAATAAAGATTTCTCCTTGGATAGCACTATTTGGTAAATCAGCAGTGTGTGTCAATTGAACGTATCCTCTCTGTTAACACGAAGTAAAGATTTACAAAAGAAGCATTTACTGCTGTAAATATATGAATGGAAGATATGGTTACTATTTTTGGCCACATGTAGAGGATCGTCGATGATGCTAAGTATCTGAATCTAGGAGTCAGAGTTGTTACAATTATTGGCCAAAGCCAATATCACAATCTAAAATTGAACACAAAGGTCTGATTACGAAGCTTGCAAAGCAAGTATCTTGTAATCACAGCAGTGAGTTTAGTGTTACCTATATCAGGATGTTACTAACGCAAATTGATAGATTACTCAAACAATAAGCTTTCAATGCAAGGATATCAAAACCTAAACATTCAGGAGAAAAAATTACAGTATCCAGAAAGTTTGTTGCAACTTGCAAAATTTTGTTTTGGTCTGATATTACAGTTATCTTGAGTATTTACACCTATATCAAAGGTGCAATATAGAATGGAGGGCCAACCATCACGCTTCAAAATGTCTAGGCATATAAAACTGGCAATGGTGCTAGAAGTGCATATCTTGTACTTTTCTATAGAAGTAAATACTGATTTATGTTCTGATGCATAAGATGCAGACATAATCTGAAAAATAGAAACAGCACTTCAGGACCTAAACCTTATAGTCATCTTCAAGAATTACATTTTTTCTCATAATAACTCCCATCGAGCATGAACCAGCGACTACAATGTTGAGACATCCAGTGTCCCAGTGACCTTTCTAATTGGCAGCACCTGACTGTTCTGACACTAAAAGACGATTATTGGAAGGGGCAAGAACTCAAGCCACACACCGTATTGTGCCCCTGCTCAAGAGTCAAGACTCACACCACCATGCAGGAGCCTCGGCCTTGCTATTAATCATCAACACTGCACATGTTTTTATGGCTATATCAAGTCTTATTCGTGCTGTCTATGCCACCAATGCTTGAGTTAAGGAACAAGGAGTTGTATACTAACTACTAAGTATCAGATGTAGTAAACAGGGACAAAATTAAGCTGCACCCCGAATGTGTTAACTGCAGGGAGGAATACTTCTTTCTACATAAAAAGAGGATGAGACTAAGTAAAATTTATTTTATGTGCAAGGATAAAGATTATTTCATAATCTAAAATATAATGAAGTTAAACCTGAATTCAAATAGTGTTCATCATACAACATTTAAATTTTTGTATTTATGACTTATGAACATATAAGCACAAACTCTTTTGGGCATTAAACCAAACAGATTGATAGCACTACTAGCTAGTTGAGAAACCGATGCACACTCACTTGAGTGAATGTTGCTTTATTCGGGTGGTGATGCAAAGCAGTTCAGGGGACCATTGCTCTTCCGGTAGCTGCAATTGCTAGCTGTTCCACTCATCACCATTGCAGGATCGGAGTGAAGTTAGAGGATCTCGGCGCATAGGCTGGCGACGACCTCGGCGTTGGCGATTTTGTGCGCAGCGTCCTTATTTTGAGAATTGGTTTGAATACAACTAAGTTAATCATAGTTGTAAAGGAAATTCAAATTATATGGAACGGAAAAATTTTGGTTTCAGATATACTATGGATAGAAGTGATCATATTGAGTTAGCCAAAAAAAAAAAAAGATTATCAGTAAGATCTGAATTTCATGATCTAAACAAAATTGAAAAATTGGTGTTTCCTGTTGTGCTAATCATTTTGGGCCGGGTACCATGTCCATGGATTACTCTGATAAACCAATGTTGGGAGAATTTCATCTAAAAGATTATGAACTTCCATATTTTGTTAACTATCATTAATAACATTTCTCAAAACTGATTACAAATCCAAGAGATGATCCCTTCAATGATACAATTCAGAAGTTTTTTAAGTTAGGAGCTAATTCAAACTGAGTGGAAATCCAAGATAAGTAACACAAAATGCAGAAAGTTTTTAATTAGAAACTAGACTACATTGATAATATTTTTATAAATATCATTTGTTGGTATAAATCCTAGTGTCCTCGATTTTGCACAATGTCTGGTGCTTACTGTTTGTTACATTTACTTCGGCATTTCAGCAAACAATTCAAGTGTGCTAGAAGGAATGATTGTTGTATTCCTCCAAACCCTAGAAGGGTGGGCATATATAGTTCCTATACATGGGCCTAGATGGGCGGAACTACATTACACTACCCCCCCCCGGCAGTCGGAACTACCGGCGCAACAGAGTTCAAGACTGGACAAGAAAAGCCTACACACACCCCCGCAGTCACAACTAGCCACTGACGATGTTGAGACTGGAGCGAAACTTCGAGAATGTCGAGGAGGGTAGACCCTTGGTGAAGATGTCGGCAAACTAGGAGGTGGTCGAGACATGAAGCACCCGAACCTGGCCAATAGTGACCCGATCACGAACAAAGTGAAGGTCGTTCTCCACATGTTTCGTCCGCTGATGTTGAACCAGGTTGGTGGAGAGGTAGACGGCGCCGACGTTGTTGCAGTAGACGAGCGTGTTCCTGGTTAGCAAGCTGTTAATCTCAGCCAAGAGCTGTCGTAGCCAGGGCGTCTCAGCCACGTCGTTGGCAACCGCCCGGTACTCTGCCTCGGCACTGGAGCGGGAGACCAGTGGCTGCCGCTTGGACGACCAGGAGACCAGGTTGCCGCCTAGGAAGATGGCGTAGCCGAAAGTGGACCGACGAGTGTCAGAACACCTGACCCAGTCAGCGTTGGTGTAGACGACGAGCTCGGTGGAGGGAGCCCGGTGAAGAACCAAGCCGTAGTCAACATTATCTCGAACGTAGCGCAATAGATGCTTCAGAGCTGTAAGATGTGACTCTCGAGGATCATGCATATGAAGACAGATCTGTTGGATGGCATAAGTGATGTCCGGCCTGATGAAGGTGAGGTACTGAAGAGCCCTAGCAAGGCCTCAACAACCGGAGCACCCACGTTCGCAGAGAGCTTCCCCTGAGTGTCGACCAGGGTGGAGCAGGGCTTGCAGCCAGTCATCGACTCTAGTCGTCCGGATCTGGTCTGCCGCCTCATCAAGCCTCTCTATGTCCTGAAGCAGGCTCCTCAGGTGTGGTACTCTCGGTTTGCCATGTTCTTGGCCACGTTGGGCTTCACTGGGTGCAAGTCCGACACTTTTTGTTTGTCTACCGTCGGGGCTCTAATTCCATGATAGAAGGAATGCTTGTTGTATTCCTCCAAATCCTAGAAGGGTGGGCATATATAGTTCCTATACATGGGCCTCTATACATGGGCCTAGATGGGCCAAAATACATTACACTAACAAAGTGCATCAAAGCCTAGAACTAAGAAAACTTATTCAGATATCAATCTTGGTCGTGTTCATTCTGCTGCAACCTAGAGATCAAGGAATTAGTAATTACTCATCAACTCACGAGGCAGGGCTGCTGGCAGCCGCGTGTCCAAATGTCTGAGTGAGCGGGTTGTGAAAAGCAGACACAGGCTCATTCTGCATGCACAGGGGCGCAAGTGAGTTGAATGCGGATGGCGCTTGCACTTCTGACTGTGGACAAGGGTCAACAAACACATTTGTTCCCTGCTGCCTGATTTCCCGATCTGTGAAGGCGCCCTGCTGCAGCAGCGTGCGCCGTAATCGCGAAATCGAATTGAACGGCGGTCAGCAGCCACTCCTTGAGCTCGCCGGGGCAACAAAGCCGTTTGCAGCGACCAGCGACCGCTGAGGCAAGCTGGGAGCCAAAGCAAGGTGGCCGGGCGAGCTCCATGCGTTGGGGCGGCTCTGGGAGGCCGTGCTTGATGGGGCAGGGAAACAACGTCTGTGGCGGGTGGCCTCACCAAGGCTGAGTTGAGAACGCTGGCCTGAGAAGGAAGATTATTGCTAGTAATATATTAAGATTTGGTGCTTCAAAATATTGTTTGTGAAATTTTATCCAACAATTTTCTGTTATATTATTCTTTTTTCCTTTTAAGATGGAAGACTAGGATTTCATTGCGCTTATGCTGATTGTTCCGGTTCCTACACAACTTGATTATGCATATAAACTTTAAGAATTTTGGGTCCTTAGCTTCTTGGAAGAGCACACCTTGCTTCATTTATCATAATCTTGACAATCACCAATTCTCTTCCATGGATAACCCTTGCCAGTCCCCATTGATTTGCTTGTTCCATGCCATGAAGAACTGCAGTCATATCTGTATTTTTTCTTGAATATGCGCGAGAGCTACGTACATTTGTTTGGCGCAATTATTTCACTTGGTTTACTGTTTATTGCAATCTGTTGGCAATGACTTAAGGCACAATCTTGTAAATTATGAAAACTGAATGATTGTAGTCCTACGGTTAGCTCCCCTCTATTGAGCACTTGCAATACTTTTTTTGTTACCCTCACACCTACTGCTGGCTAAAATTGACAGGCATCCCATCTGGGCCTAGAGCCTTTAGATCACCTATACTTTCAAAAATCACCTTTCACTTCTCGTCCAGTGAAGGCATCACATAGTTGCTCATTTATCTGACTAGTGAATTTGGGCTTTACACAATTCAAGAACTCTTGTGTAGGTTGACCTAAGAATTTGAGAACAAGGTAGAAAAATATTTAGCAATATCTCCTCTGTTTCCACCTATTTCCCATCATCTTGCATTTTAATGTGATTTCTCTTTTTCCTCTCAAAACAAACCTCACTTTAATGTTGTCTTTTCATCTTACAGACTTGTATTTTATGTGAATGCATTTGTTTCTAATACTTTACATTAATTCTAGGTGTCTGCCGAATCTCCTGCTGAGCAAAATGGTATTAGGCTTGGTGATGTCATTCTCAACTGTCAGGGAGTGGTTGTTTCAACTATAAGTCAGGTAATAATACTTGGTCAAATGTGGAAGATGTGATGTCTTATTTTACATTATTTTTTGTTCTCCAGTTTGAAGGTATTCTTCTAGATGTTTTTGAAAGGCAATTTGAGATAAGTGACAATTCAAATTCTAAAGTGGATATTGAGGTAAGCTCTTGTCACCTTGTTTAGCTGGTAATTCTAGAAATGCTGATATTGTTAACTCCCTTAGAAGTGAGCTTTAACTGAAACATTTAATAAATTATTTGTTTTAATATTCAAGTATTTTTCTAATTTCTAGGATAGGCATAACAGTTTACAAAAGTATGCAGTCTCCCAAGTATACCGTTTGTAAGAAAACGCATATTGTGAATTTGAATCCTTTTTAATCTTTGATGGATGCTCAACTTTTTTGTTGATAAATTTGTTTTGTCCTTATGTCCTTACAGCTTATTGTCTACAACTTGCGTAAGAATGCTAGTAGATCTATCACCTTGTCTGCAAAATTGTCAGATTCTATGGAGGTCTTTACATGAGGTAATAAATATTACCCTTCAAGCTGTTACATTTTTCATATCTACCAAGAATTGCGCTGTCAAGCTTTTTGTTTCTCAGAAGTATTTAGTCCTGTTTCCCTGCAGGTTTTTATCACAAGCTGCTATCGAGAATTTTGTGCTTTGTAAGATCGGCTTTATCTCACACGAACCTGTCAGATTTATGTGATTTTGACTTTTTATTTGGGTGCTCTAGCATGTTGAATTTCAGGGCTGTTCAAATAAACATGTGCTTCTTTGAATCTAGACGTCAGTCTTGTTGATGAAATATCTTGAATACTCTACATTTTTTTTCTTTTTTTCTGTTTTGATTTTATTGAGGGATGGAGGTGTCCATGCTTCTTTCTCAGCTTTTCTTTTACGTTGAAACAAGCTGCCAGCATCAACCGTGTTGTGTTGCTTGCTCCTGTGACCATCGTCACCCGACACCACGATGTGATGTGGAATAGAAGCATCTCCAAAAGGCACTCAAAATTCTCCTAAACTAAAGTGTTGAGGTTTGGGCTAAAATAACGTCTCCAATAAGATCCCAAAACTTTTCCAATAGTTTGGTTGCTCCTAAATTCTCCTCATTTGTAGCTACAAATAGGGAAAGAATTAGCTGATGTGGCTCAATTAAAAATATTTTCAATCCATTTTTAGGGAAGATTGTTAACAGAGAGGTAATAGTATGATTAGTTTTTTTTATTAATAATGATGGGTATAATTTATTGACAGGGTAAAGATAGAGGGCAAGTAATCTTTATGTTCATGAATAAGTCTCTGCTCTGAATGGAAAAGAAGGATACGCGTTGATCAATAATTCGCCATAAGAATTCATAACACCTCGTATATTCTACCACACAGGAATGTTGCTCTAGGATTACAGAGAGGTTCGGGATGGGAGTGCCAAGCAAGCTCGAAAGCAAGCACGGTGGCTTCATGTTGGAGCTACAAGCATGATTGTCATGAGGGAGTTTATCACAAACTGAACCTGCTATTTTCTCAATGATAATATTATCAGGGATGCTGATATTTTCTAAGTACAATGCCCATATTTTTTTCAACAACAATATGCACGAGAGCGTGAGGCAACATTAAACATCAGATTAAATTGCACATTTTATTCCATTTTGAGTGCTTATCATTAGATTAAATTACATATTTCATTCTATTTTTAGTGCTTAGCAGTAGGTTAGTAAGGTTGTCACCATCTGGTCACTATCTAAGGCTTGTCATTCATCGACCGAATGGAAAACATTTGAGCCTTTTACCTGTATGTCATTAAAAAAGATGGTCTTGACCTGTGTGCCACTAAAAACTTCGTTCGCTTCCTGATGCATCTACATAAACTTCTTTGATCTCTATGCCATTCGGTCTGCATTCCGTCTATTTTTCACCGTTGGCAGCACCTAACAAGTGGGACCGGGTCTGAAAATGTCCAAAATACCCTTGGCTGTTTTTTTTAGTCATGACACATATATAGGCTCCAAATAAAATAACAGAAATCACAAAACAAGTAATATGAGTACATGGAAACCACAAAAAATTTCAAATTTCGAATTTGATTTTGAATTTGAAATTTGATTTTGAAATTTGATTTCGAAATTTGAAATTTTTGTGCTATCCGTGAGCTCATATTTGTGGTTCTTGTTATTCTATTTGGAGCCTATATATGTGTCGTGACTCTAAAAAACAACCAAGGGCATTTTAGATATTTCTAGGCCCGGTCCCACTCGTCAGGTGCTGCTAGCGGTGAAAAATAGATAGAATGCAGACGGAATGGCGTAGATGTTAAAGAAGTTTAGGTGGATGACACTAGGGTGCGAACGAATTTTTTAGTGACACACAGATAAGGACCATCTTATTTAATGACATACAGGTAAAAGGTTCAAAACATTTTCACTAAACAAGCAATAACAAGACCCTCTTTACACTTGGTGTCTTTTTTAACCCTAATAGATAGGAAGCCTCTACGAGGAAAAGAAAGTAAAATTATTTGTCATTCAAGGAACTACAGTTGACACTACTATGTTTTATTTACATGATTATTCACTAGGACATTTAAGATAGGCGAACAACCAGTGGGTATTGGTGATCGGCTATTACTTCCTAGATGCTTTATTTACAATTAGTCGTATGGGGAGCGAAAGAAATGTCACAGAACATTGTACTTCCTCAGGATGGTCTCTTACTTCCTTATGGAAAACACGCAAAGCCATGATTTACACGTTCGAGAATCGAGATAAGCATTATGCTTGGACATTGTTACAGGTCCATCGTGCCGACCTGAGCATGGGCCGGTCAGCCCGTTTCTTTAGCCCATTTTGTCCGTGATCGCCTGACAAGGCCTGCAAAATCACAATTGAGGTTGGAAGGATAGAAACACAATTGTCCCGTAACACCTACTGTACTCGGTCTCAGACTCCTACGTCTGCGTCCGTTGCCTCCGCCTTCGGCCTCTCACGATTTCGCCCTCCCCGGATGCCGGCGGCGCCTCTCATCTCACTTTGTCCTCTCGCGGCCGCCGCCTCTCCCCAAACCCTAGCCCTAGCCAGCTGACGCCGCGCCGCCGCTGCGCACACGGCACACCTCGAGCGAATTGGCTTCTTCTTCGACGACATCGTGCCCTGGGCGTCCCGCCCTCTCAGCCGTGGCGACGGCGCGGTAGATCCAGCGCCCTCCGCCCTGCTGCTCCTCCTGCCTTCGGCCCTCGGCTCTTCTCCGGTCTCCCTCAGCCGTAGGTGCTGCTCGCATCTCCGGCTGCAAAGATCCAACCACCTACTCCGACTCGGACCCCAACACCGGCCCCGACGACTGTAGCTGGGTTACCCGATCAGGCTTCCTTCACTCAGCCTTGGTGAGATACATCGACTTAGAATTTTTACTATGTAATTTAGCAATATAAATTGACCTCTATTTTCACCATTTAGCAATAAAAATCTGATGTATGAATTAGAATATTAGAGTGTTTGTGTTGCCATATGCTTAATGGAGATGGTCTCACCCTCACCATGGTGATTACATGAGACAATGTTACCTGTTCATTTGACAACAAATACCCCTCTGTTCTTTTTCAGAATGAAGGGAGTATACATTTAGCCAACTCACTGTAGCTTATTTTACTTGCCAAACTGAACCTTGTAAGAGGAACGAGGATCTGTAGCTGAAAATCCAATCCTAGAACCTGATAGCTTATCTGCCATCTTATCACAAGTTCACAACCAATATGTCTTGTGTGCTTGGGTTCATAGTTTATACATGAATTTGTGGCCCCATCTGTGCTTCCTTTTCATGAGTGTTTCATTTGTCTTCAATGCACTGTTAACATTTGATGGATTCCAAACTATGGGTATGGTTTTTGTTGAGCTGAATTTTTTAGGTGCGTTACCAATCAGGAGGATCTCAGTTTAATATGTGTGTTTTTGTATTCTTATGCAAGTTAGAAGATCATAGCTCAGTATGTGCTAGATGGCTTCAAGTTGCTGACACATAAGAATGTCCTGACAATGGTTGTATTACCATTTTGACTTTTTTTTTTATTCTGCCATTGGCCATTTCTTGACGATGACAAAAAATGGCAACCCTGAGGATGTCTTTGCAGAACTAGTTATTGTAGGAGTAGGACACACACAGCTTATGAAAATATTCCTTTTATTGTTCATACCATAAACCTCATGCTATTGTTAATAATATACCTTATTTTATTTTTCTAGATGGCGAACCCAGCTATTCCAAATGCCTTCTCGAACTTTGTGCACCAGTGTGTCTGCGATGAAAAGGCAAAATCTCTGTTTTTTATCAAAGTGACTTCAAAAGCAAACAATTATCGACAGATGATGACACATTTGACTGATGTATGCAAAATGACTGAAGAAAAAGCTCATGCAGCAGTAACTAGCTCTCAGTTTGCAACAGGTTTTGTGGTTGGGGAGACTGAAATAGTATATAGAATTCTTACTTGTGCTCATGTATTTGAGGAGTACTATTCTGCTGAATATCAATTGACAATGCAACAGCTAGGGCAGTGGTTTGAAGTGCTAGTAATCTGTCAGCACAATGAAGAACACATGGCGAGAACCTTCCCGAACAGGCACGCAAATCCTAACATTGATGACAGATTGTATACCGCTGCAACTATCGTAAGATGTGATCAAAGAAGAGACCTTATGCTTTTGGAGGTCAGTAAAGAGTATCTGTATGGTACGCATACCTTTGTTCGATGTCAGCTGTCTCATCCAGTGCTTCGCTTTGCTAATGCGGTCCCTAGGCAGTTGGATGACGTATCAATGGTATCATGGCCTCCAAATAGAGATGATACTCCTGTTATTGGTCAGGTTGTAAAGCAATCTAGGGAGTATGGTCAAATGACTAGTGACTTATCCAAGGGATATAATATGAGGTTAATGGAGTTGAACATCAATGGGGATAATGGTAGTTCTGGTGCACCAATACTTAATCAGCATGGAAGGGTGATTAGTATGTATCACGGAAGAGCAAATTCTTTGGGTTATGGTGTTTCAGCTTATGATATGCGCGAGTTTCTTGCCCAGAATTAAGGTGATATTTCAAACTTTAAACATTCTTAGTATTGTCAATCAATTGTTATGTATTTCTGGTCTGTCAATTTGATCAATACAGTGTGAAAGTTACATATCCAGCATTACTTTGGCTGTTGGAGTCAGATTTGCCATTTAAAAAGATATATGAAAAATTGCAATTGAAAGATTCATTTTTGTTTGCTTGCTATTGCATGTTTCTTCCATCTGTAGAATCTATCGAGAAAGAAAGATGCAACAACAAGAAATCTTTTTTAGCTTGGGATTATGGCAACTGGTGTAGTGGTGTTGGTGGGCAGCAGGTCAGCAGTAGGAAAAGGGGCATTTGGGTCTTAAAGGAAAAAATAAACTGGGCTAGTCAAAGCTGTTAGTCTAGTGGTAGATTTATTCAGCCGATTGTTGTTGTGACACATTTGCAGGTAGGTTTGTCTTAGCAGTAGTGTTAAATACGAAATATTCATTGTTTTTTTTTCATTTCAAGTTTGAAGGTACCCTAAATCAGGATATCTAACCAAGAAATAAGCCCAGCTTTTAGGCTAGGAGTCTGTACAGGTCTTCACAGTGTTTAAAACACACTTTCCGAGAGTGATGATCTTCCCACTTCTTTGTTTTCAGGTTTTGCATGTTGTAATGGAAGACATTTCCATGGAGAACTTATGTTGACACTAGCTTGTCCGTATGGTGGCAAAGAAACTTAAGCTATCATCTCAACTGGTTTAACAATACTGTTGATGTTGAAGTGGTGAGAAAGAGAATAAAGATGATTCATTCTTGCCATTTTGGACCAGAATCAAGTCTTCACAGCAATTCTTGTTATATTTAATTTTGGCACTAGGTGGTTTGCAAGTATATTGAAGATCCTAGTCTCACTGTGTAGCGTAGAGACATGTAGTCTGTTACTCTTGCACGTGTTCCTTGCCCTGGGACACCTCATATACCATAAGGCAGTTGCATTTGTGTTCACTCAGATGGATGAAGAAGAAAGGACCTGTGGCTGTGCACATACCTCAACCAGCACTACTACGTACTGAGCTAGGTCTCATATTTACTCCTTTTGATGGTCTGACATGTAGATTCAATAACCCTTCTTTCTGTTATATGCCTGGTTGTAGTTATGTGAAACTTGTACCATAAGGGCTTGTTTGGTTATTCCATGCCTAGCATGGATTAGCCATGGATTGGATGGGATTGGATACTTTGCAAGTTAGGTATGGATTAGTTCCCACTTATTCCACTTCAATCCTCATCAATCCCACTAACCGAACAGGCCCTAAGTTGGTTTGATTCGCAACCAGGACACCTAGTAGCAATTTTTGTAAACTTAAACAGGTGAGGAATGAGATGATGTGCTGCTGTAACAAATAATGTTTGAGATGAGGAGCTGGGACATGTAGTAGTAGGAATATTAGTTTGAGATTTGGTGCTGGCTTGCTGGGACACTTTGAACTATTCATGTGATCACTTGTTGCTGTTAAATGACATGTAATGTGATCTGGTGCTACTTAAAGCATTTTGTTTTGTTCAGTTTATCTCACACTTTGATGCCGTACTCACTTGTTGCTGTTATTAACTGGAATGTCATCAGTTGTCGCTGGTACAATTTCTTGATATATGGTGATCAATTGTTGCTCGAAAAACTTGCTGGAATAATTGTTGATTTTGCATTATTAAGACATGCCATTCTTTAACCAAAAAAAAAAAAAAGAAAACGAAAGATGTCTGGTAACGTGCAATTTGGCCATCCGGTTATTAGATTGTACCCCGAGTGCAGTCCGTCAAACACAGGCTATCTTATGCAGCGAACTAATTATGGGCTTAGAGCATCTCAAAAAATTCTCAAAACTAAATTTTTGGTAGTAAAAACAAAACTCATTCTCAAAACTAAATTTTAGGGAGTAAAAACAAAAAACACCTCTCCAACAGTTACCTAAACTAGTTGCTAGTAAAATTTAGGCAGTTTGAAAATTCTCCTAAACCTGATCCAAATTTGGCAATGTTTCCGCATTCCCAAAACTCAACGGGGTCCACTACACTACGTGGTGGGTCTCCTCATCCTCGATGCCGTAGATGCTGGCGATCAACAACTTTGGCACCACGGCTCCAGCGATGGAGGGCGTGTAGCGTGCTGATGCTCATTAGCTTTTACTCTAGACCAACTGCCTGCAGGATGCAAACGTCATGAAATGCACTCGCCTACAAGTAGAACGGTGTCATGGAACAGAACGAGGGTGGGTGTGACTAGCGGATGCTTGCTTGGGTGTTGGTCCATTCTTCCAGATAAGTGAAAGCGATCTGTGAGGCACGCCCCTCTGTTCTTTTCTTTCTAATTTTCTTTGAGTATGGATTGGTTTGAAGATGCGCCAAGCAGCCATGGTAGGGACAGAGAGAATTGCAAGTTCTTGTGAGCGAGAAGAGACATGGGGTGGATGGAGAGGAGAGAGAGAGAGGGTCCTACACCTGCCAACGTGTCATATTTTTAGAAGTTTTTTAGAGTAAAAAATAAGGAACTGTTGGAGAAATGGTTGTTTTTCACTTTCGCTATTTTTTAGAGAGTTTCTAAACTAGAGCTTTTGGGAGTCAACATATTATATACGGTTGGAGATGCTCTTATGCAGACCAAAAGTGTCAAGCCATGCAATCTTTTCTATTTTTCAGTGGCTCCTATGAAATTATTCATATAACTACCCCAGGAAACCAAACACACTATGCTAATGCATCATCCGGAGTTGCACACAAATCTGATAATAACAAAATTATCAACAAAAAAAAAACTCAGCAAAGATGACAATCTTCAGAATTCATCCCATACTCCTAAATTAACTTTTGCAAGACAGCAAAAACAGCAGCAGAGAGTAAAAGTATTTTCGTTCAGACGAATAACAGAGAATATATTTGCCACACAGGATACATGAGTGTTTTACCCGGATTAGCAGCGAGAAAGTTAAACTCAAACGTTCTTCCAGTTCAGTACCCTGTACCTTACGGTTTTGGCCAAGGAGACCGCCCCAAGTTTTAGCATATAGTGCGTCTACCACAACAACAGATGGATAGAGAACATATCGATCGATGCACCTGGTACGCGTAGGCGCTCGAGGGAGATCTGTTGGGTGGAGTCGTGGAGAGCATGCTGAGCCGCGAGCCGGCGTCCTCCTGCAAGGCGACGCCGAGAACTTGGGCCACCAGCGCGCGCGAACTTGCGAACGCTTCTGATCTTCTCCAACAAGCATACAGGCCGGTTGATTTGTCGTCCATAAACGGGCCGAGTGGTACTGGGCTGACGAAAGCCGGCTCGGTCTGTTCAGATTTGGTCCAAGGGTCTTTTTCCCTTCTTCAGCAGTTCGGTTTATGATGCTTTTCCTCACTGAAACTGAAGTTTATGTGTCGGCGTGAAAACGAACGCATGACCAGTTACTTGTGGTTGTTTTAAATACCTGCTCCCGGTGCGCGTAGAAGTCAAGCAGAGGGTCACCGATTTCTTCGCATCACCAGTCCCGCTGCGTATGAAGATTCACGTGAGATTGTGAGAACCATCTGTCATTATAATTCTTGTCTAGTCTTCCTCGCTTCCCTCTAGAAGGGAGTCAAGCAAGGCGATGATGCCCTCGCCGCCTGTCTGGACTCTGTTCGTTGCAAGATAGTAATTGCTATGAAGAATGACATATATATTCAACTAATGTATAGATTACGGTTCAGTTGAATTATTTCCCTCAGGCACAAGGAGGAAATCATAAGCAATGACGTATTCACTGAATTTTTTTAGCGTAAAATATTGACAACACAACACTTTAAGCTATGCTATTACAGCATTTCTTATAGTTCTAAAAAAATTACAGCATTTCTTCAGTGACACAATGGACTGTTTGGCTCAAAGCAATGTTGTTGAACTTTCAGGTCTGGAGTCCATTTTAATTTATTATATTTTGGATTGAAGTAGCTGATCTAGTGTTATCAGTATTTTGTCGAGCTATTATATTATTGGACCTAGCTTGTCTGCTTGCTTTCGTAGCTGGATCGAGAGCATGACATCTCACACGAAACTTGCATACAAACATGATGTTGCAGTGTCATTCCGCTATATTAGCTGCGGGCTCCTACTTGTGAAGGAAACTTATGTAAATAATTTCTGAAGGTTTTTCTACCATAAAGTAAACGCACAAGTTCAGAACTTCAGACTAGCAGCAAGGAAATTAAGCATTCTTACTGTACCAGTGTACCCTGTACCTGACGGTTCTGCTCATTCCTGTACAGAGTTTCGATTGCAGTTTGGTACATCTAAGTTTCCAAGAATTTGGAACGCGACGTTGTATAGTTCTTAAGGTCATAATAACTGTACAAAATTTAATAAGTTGAAGTCTGCACATCATAAGCTTCCAATAATTTGGAGCACGACTTTCGTTGATTCTAGCGCCAAACTCCAAAGCGGCACCCTGTTGCCCACAGACCACAAAAGTCCATACGTTTGGCGTGTGAAAGAGAAGAAGGTCAGGTTCAAGTTTCTACACGTCCAAGTCCTCTGTTCCCAGTTGCGGAAAAAAAAAAAGTCCTATCCTATGTTCCCATTCTACGTCCGCACCTGCCGCGTAACTGCCTTCTCCTCGTCCACCTCCGGCGCCGCCTCGTGCGTCACAGTTCCAGATTTGGCGCCGGACGGGCCGCCGCCACCAATGCGGTCGAGCCGGAGGACGAAGCCTCCCTTCCCAGAGACATCATCGCCGGCATCGACGGCGGCCACGCGCTTCCCTCTGACCCTGGCCGACGACGTGGACGACACCTCTCCTCCGTCGGAGCCAACCGTCACCCTGGACGCCGAGAAGAACGACGCCGTCCCGGAGAACGTCCGCACGAGGAGCGACTGCCACCGCGCCGCCCGTCCCGCGAGCGGCCCGCTGCGCCCGCCGCCGCGGATGGTGACGCTGCTCCCTTCCCCGCCACCATCAGTGCCGCCGGCTCGCCGCCCGCGAAGAAGCGACTGCTGCTGCAGCAGGGTGTGCTCGCTGGCGGCGACCATCTCTCTCCGCACGTGGTCCGGCAGCCGCAGCGTGAACCTCTCCATGTCGCGGTCGAGCCGGTCGGCGAGAGAGTGGCCCGTGGAGTGGGCCCGCGCGAGCCGCGTGGCGCGACGCCGCCGCTGGTTCGCGATCTGCTCCAGCTCCATCGCTTCTCTCACCCGCTCCTCCTCCTCCTCCTCCGCAGTTGTTATCGCGTCGATCACCACTGCCACGTGCTGCGCGCTGTCGTCGTCACGTAACGAGGTCGTCTCGCTCGACACGACGCTGTGATGCGGTTGTGGCGGCGGCGCCGCCGGGAAGGGGAAGGAGGTGTGATGTTCGTCGCTGGTGGCAGTGGTGGAGTCCTTGTGGTTGGGGTCGAGGTTGCATCGGCAGACGGGGCAGGTGACGTGGCCGGCGAGCCACTGGCCGATGCAGTCCGGGTGGAACGCGTGGCTGCACTTGGGCAGCAACAGCGTGAGCCGCTCGGCGTCCTCGAACTCGCTCAGACACACCGCGCACTCCAGCGCCGCCGCCGCCGCCGTCGTCGTCGTCGAGCCCACGCGCAGCGCCTTGGCCTCCGCGTACCTCATGGTAGGGAACGCGCGGACCACGTCGGCGTCGAGCCCGCGCGGGCGCCGCCGCGACCGCGACCGCGAGAAGATGGTGTGGCGGTCGAGGGCGACGGCGGCGGCGCGGCCGTCGAGGTCCGACCCGACGGCGTAGCCCGCCGTGCAGTGGCGGAGGTAGATGGTGGCGCAGGCGATGAAGAGGAACACCGCGATCACGGCGGCCAGGAGCGCGACCATGGCCGTGCTCACGTGGACCTGCTGCCCCGACATGTAGTCGTCGTTCGGCGCCTGCGCGGTGGCCGCGGCGATCAAGGACGCGAGGAGCGCTGCGGCGAGGAGCAGCGGCGCGTGGCCGCCATGGCGACGCGCCGTATTTGACATCCTTTCCTTGCGCGGCGAGGCGGTTAGGCGGGAGACGTGTGCGGGTTGGCCGGCCTCTCTGTGCAGCATGCAGTGTGGAGGCGGACTATATAGAGGCGACGACTGATGACTAATGAAGGAGTTGAGTTGAGTTGAGCAGAGCAGCCAAAAGCATCTCGATCCCGATGAGCGCGCCGGGTGTGGCGGAAGGAAGGGGCCGCGGGGCGGGCGTCCACTTGTCTGGCGTTTTGACCGTCCGACCATCCAGGTGTTTGGAAGCAGCGACTGAACACGGCCGTTGGAGTGGAACGGTCCACTCGTCTGGTATCTGAATTCAACTGCGTCAAAAACTGCTAACTGCTTATCAAGCATCCTTCGAGCAACTCTCAGACATTATAGTCCCCCAGTTTTACTAGTAGTTCATACTTTAGAAACAAATCAGTCAAACATTTGCAGTTATTTTGGGGAAAGTTGGATCCAGGTAATACGACTGACGAAAAAAAAATTCTCCGTTCATAACTCAATCCCTTGTTACGTTTTGACAGTCCTGCTTATTATGGTATTTTTCCGTGAGCAATATGTCATGTAGAAAAGTGGACTTTGGGCGTTCTGCAGCAGCGCCAAGCGTGACACATGCGCTTATCCACGGTACCAGCAGCAGGCCGGCAGTAAGAAACAACCGCGTGTAAAACCAATATGACCCCGTACTCGATCGACAAGCCGTTCTTCTGGATTCCCTGGATCGCACGTAAAAATTCCGGGCATTTGACTTGTGTCAGCTTGTTCCAACGAAGAATACGGACGCTTTTGCTCTCAACGTCAGTTGACAGGACCCACGTACACATGGGGTCGGCCCGGCCGTGTCCACGCGCCAGTCCAGCTGCGCATGGGTTGCCAGCCTGATGCGTGCGCGCTAGTGTGCCTAGTGGCCGCCGCGTCGGCGTGCCCAGCCGCGCCGAGACGGCAACGGCCACGCACGGCTCCTGCTGCGACCCGGTCGTCCTCTGGGCTACGCGGACAGTAACGAAAGGGGCCCTTTCCTCCTTCCCGGCTGGCGGCATGCGCCGTCGCGTGCCACGGTGGATGGGAAACGAGAGGTGCTCGGCGCATCTCAGCGCATGCAGAGTCCACTGCTCTCGCCGACGTCCCGACCACTCGCTCGTCCAGGCGTGCCGCTCCCATGGCGCACGTCCATTCTTCTTCTCGTTCGTTTTTTGATGATTGAGGCCATTCATCCCATATCCACGCCCATTAACGCGGCGCCAGGTGCACTGTTTGATATTGAGTGCAAGAAAGGCATAGGTCCGACGGCGCAAGTGACAAATGGGTAAACAGTTCTCCGACGAGCGACGAGGACACGTGTTGGGTGGTTTCTGGAGGGCCAACGAACTGACAAGGATATTCTTCGTTCGTTCGTCCTGAATCTGAATCCACGTCTACTGTTGGAAATCCATCTCGTTTATTTGTCGTTAGGACTTCCTCGATCGGTTTGCGCGTGTCCGGAGAATTGTTGGAGGCCGACGTGAACTGTTTTTAGTCTCGCGCTTAGTTTTCATGAGCAGCAATTCTCCGTTATATGGTCAACTAACCTTTTTATATCCCTTGCTAATATAACTCAGAAGTTAGAGAGAGCGCATTGCTAAGTTTGATGGTGATTGATTGAATGAATCTAGATGCTAGTAGTGATATAGATATGGCCTGATCTTTCAAGAGGTAAGAAGATAAACTCGAATTTGAGGAACTAGGCGTCGACGATCCGGCTTGAATCAGACACGATCCAACCCCGCAACCGTTACACTAAGCACAACTTGATTGTTCCTGCAAGCGAAATCGAGAACACAAGCAAAATAGGATAAACACACAATCTGAAATTGCAAATATGGATGAAACGAATCATAAGAAAAGGTTCAAGCTCTAAACACAAAAGGACTAATCGTCACAGTGGTGTAGAACAAGAACAGGGGCCCTGGATTACTGTAAAAGGACTTGTCGCCACAGTTACAATAATTCGATTAAGTTTCTCTCTGCAAAACTGAACTAAACAAAACCCGAAACTAAAAAACGGTGGCTACTGAGTTTATGTAGGAAACAAAGATGTACTAGGGTTGGGGCGATCAGGGGGGCGCCCACAACATGGGCTTAAGGTCCGACACGATACATGGCCAAGTTGGCCCAAAATAGGTGGCACATCACCTTGTCATGATCATATATTATGACTCACGACCCTTCTAGAGGTAGGACCAAAACCAAAACGACGGCGTCGTCGTCCCCTATTCAACGCGTCAAAGAACGCCTCGTTTGAACGTCGAATGTGGGAGATATCATCAAAACCGTGAAGGAGTGTCGGCTGAATCAGAGACGAACGTGACGACCGAGTTGGTGACGACTTGTAACTTGGGGAAGACCATGATATGCACGTATACAGCATGGTGATGTCCTCATCATCCTCCCCTTCTTGAATTGGAGTCGCCCTCGACTCTATCTCAGCATCAATCTCCTGTAAAAGGTTAGTACTAGCAGAGTGCAAAGTACAAGATACATGATCATCAATAGAAGATATATCATGACAAAGCATAGTATAACAAGGTATATTATGATTATCACAAAGATCAGTAACAGTAGATGTCATAGCAAGAAAAGCACCTCCATTTAACTGAATAGTCTTATGTTTAACATCAGAAAGTTGTTTATTATCATGTTTATTCTAAGTATTTTCAACAAGCAGTTTAAAATGATTTCTAATATCAGCAGGCAATAACGGATGCAAAGTAATATTCCTATCCTTATGTACGAATGTATATGTATTAGTTCTACCATGGTGGGCAGCATTCGTATCATATTCTCATGGACGACCTAATAAAAGCAAACATGCTTGCATAGATACAACATGAAAATTAGCAAAGTCTTGATAAGAACCTACTGAAAAGTGTATGCGTACTGATCGAGTTACCTGTGCCGTACCATTATTATTGAACCATTTGATGTGGTAGGGATGATGTAGTGTATGCGTGATCAAGCCAAGTTTACTTACCAAATCAGAACTTATCAAGTTGTTACAGCTCCCAGTATCAATGATGGTGAGAACATGGTGGTCCGTAACAATGAGGTACATGTAGAATAAATTATTGCGTTGTTATTCTTCCTCTTGTCTCACCCGAGTGGTCAACACACGTTGTACAATGAGCCTAGAAAAGATCGCAGTGGCAGCAATAGAATCAATGACGGTAGTCTCCTGCTCCTCCGTTGAATCTACAACAAGATTAGACATACGAGCAAATTCATCTTCAACATCACTAGAACTTTCATACCCATCAGCGGTAGCGATGAAAGCACGACGACTAAGGCAATCCTTCATGACATATCCCATGCCCTTGCAGCGGTGGCAAATAATGGTGGTAGAGGAGCCACTCCTAGTAACGGAAGTAGTAATCTTCTTCTGGTGTTGGTGCTGCACACTAGACGATTGCGCTGTAGAAGTAGGTGCAAGTGGAAAAGTTGTTGCTGGTGTCTTAGCAACATGACTCTTCAAGTTCTCTACTCCAGTGCGTTGCTGGAGATATTGCTCAGTGTTGGACCTACAAGATTGTTGTGGAAGGTGTCCCTGTACTTCTCGTTCAGCCTTAAGAGCAATATGATACAATTGGCTGAACCTATTCCACTCTTTATAGTCAATAATATTCTGGATATCACGGTTCAAACCACCGAAAAATCTAGCACTAGTTTCAAGATCATCTTCATATATATCACAACGTGCTAAACCAATAAGCAATTTCTGATAATATTCCTCTACTGTTTTTATACCTTGTGTTAAAGATTGTAATTTCAAACATAAATCACGTTGGTAATAAGGAAGAACAAAACGAGATTTCATGTGTTGTTTCAAAACAGGCCAAGTGGCAGGTATAGCAGCATTAGTATTGCAAAGATCATTCCACCAAAAGAGAGCAAAACCTGTAAACTCACTAGTAGCAAGTCTAACTTTATGCTCAGCAGGAACTAAATGAGAATTAAATTTCTGTTCAACAGCAAGTTCCCAATCTAAGTATGCTTCAGGATCAGCACTACCGGCAAAAGGTGGTATGTTAAATTTGAGCTTAATAAAAATATCAGTATTACCATGATTATTATTTCCTCCCATACCGTGTCGATTATGGTGAAGACGGTCTGCATCACGGTCAAAATCATCATCATCAGCAGCTCGTTGAGGTGGAGGTCGTCGTTCAACATCCTCAATGCGGTGGATAACAGTGTTGATGTGACCCATCAACTCGACAAACTTCGTTTCCATGAATGTACGCTGGTCCACAAGAAGCTTCGTGAGCTCGACCTTGGAGACGCAATCATTGAAGTCTGTAGGGGACTCCAACTCTCCAAGTGTCCCTTTCCCTTTCTCTGACATGGTTAAAAGTAAAAGACAACACTAAACAAAAAGATTAGCCCTATCAACTAGCAGGCAACAGAGGGTGTAGAAAATAAAAAACAATATCAGAAGCAATGTATCACAATCTTGCAAGTGTTCTTACCAAAGCCAAACAGGTCGACACAATCTGTAGTTGAGCTTGGGTGTAACAGTTGCAAGGAAGAAATCTGTGCTGCAATATGTATAACTTGGAAGGCTAATATGTATGTCAATGGAACATAATTTAATAACAGATAGTAGTACTGAATAAATATTCAAAGCAGTGTCCTAATTGCTGGCAAAAGAATCGTGTTCAAAAACAGTTGTGACAACAAGAACAATGCCAAAGAACAATGGTAAAGGCAGTAAGAACAAAACAGACTTCACAGACTTAGAATTTTCAGGCCGGGGGAGGGGGGGGGGGGGGAGAGGGGGGTGCAAATCAAAATCTTGATTTTTTTGTATGATTTTTCCACTATTTTTCTGTGATAGAGAAACACAAAGGAAGGAACCACAAGAAGTTTCAACTCAAACAGAGGGAAAACAAAGGGTAGGCAAAATCTCAAAGTTTCACCGAAAGCGCTATTTGTGACTTCATAATTTTTTTTCTATTTTTTCTTGATTTTTTTGAATTTTTTGACGAGGGCACACAAGGCGAAGCCGAGTGTGGGTCACCTTAACTTTAAGTCAAGAATCTGCTGTAAAAATTTTAGTCCAATCGGAACAACGAGCAAAAAGTTATGCCTGTTTTACCGAAAGTATGTCAAGATAGGATTTCAGGGGGGAGGGGGGGGGGGAAACCGAATCGGGTAGGATGTTTTTGTTGGCAACAGATTATGGGTGTGGTGAGTGGGTGATACGATGGTGAATCCAATGGAAAACACGATGGTGATGGTGGTGTGCAGTGGAGATCAAAATACAAACCGAATCGAAACACAAATTCAAACCAGCAACTGAACTCGACTAGGACACAAACTCAACACTACGGACTCTGAAATTAAATTATGCAAAGGCTAAACAGTGTCTAGGATGGTGGAGAAATTTTTTTTTATAGGTTTTTTCGTGGATAAAAGGTGATGAACACAAACGAATCTAAAGGGGAAAACACGATAATACCTCACGGGGAACTTAGGAATCTGATACCACTTGATGTAGATATGGCCCGATCTTCTGAGAGGTAAGGGGATAAACTCAAATTTGAGGAACTAGGCGTCGACGATCCGGCTTGAATCAGACACGATCCAACCCCGCAACCGTTACACCAAGCACAACTTGATTGTTCCTGCAAGCGAAATCGAGAACACAAGCAAGAGAGGATAAACACGCAATCTGGAATTACAAATATGGATGAAGCGAATCACAAAAAAAGATTCAAGCTCTGAATACAAAAGGACTAATTGACACAGTGGTGTAGAACAAGAACAGGGGCTCTGGATTACTGTAAAAGGACTTGTCATCACAGTTACAATAATTCGATCAAGTTTCTCTGAAAAACTGAACTAAAAAAACCCAAAACTAAAAGACGGCGGCTACTGAATTTATATAGGAAACAAAGACGTCCTAAGGTTGGGGCGACCAGGGGGGCACCCATAATATAGGTTTAAGGCCCGACACGATACATGGTCAAGTTGGCCCAAAATAGGTGGCACAACACCTTGTCGTGGTTACATATTACGACTCACGACCCTTCTAGAGGTAGGACCAGAAACAAAACGATGCCGTCGTCGTCCCCTTTCTAACGCATCAAAGAACGCCTCGTTTGAACATCGGATATAGGAGATATCATCAAAACCGTGAAAGAATGTCGGCTAAATCCGAGACGAATATGGCAACCGAGTTGGTGACGACTTATAACTTAGGAAAGACCATGATATGCACGTATCCAGCATGATGATGTTCTCGTCAAGTAGTATCAGACATGTAAGAGGTCTACATGAATCTCTAGTTGACCAGTGTGCTTTATGGTTGGTTCTTCAATTAATTTCTCATGGACGCACGACACAAGGTTTCAAACAATTAATAACAGTACTCCACGCCGGAGCGCTACAAGACGAGCGTGGCGCGCTTTGCGGGCACGTAACGTTGGAAGAAGTCCAGCGTAGTTCGGCATGTTATCTTGTCATTGTTCGTTCCCAGCTGATGGCTTGACGGATCCGATATTTGGATGAGCAAAAATATATAGAAGTAGCCAAATCCGCAGGGACAGAGGAAAAGAATGACTCGCCGGCCCCTCGACTTTCTTCCCATGGAAAATCATTATACAGTCTTTAATTTGTACGTGCTGGTTCCTGCTAAACAATGTTTATCGTCCATTTTCGCAGCCCCGTCGCTGCCGCACCGCGTTACGTTAGGCAGCTTATTAGGCTTCCGTCGTCGTTCCTGGCTCCGGAGAAAAAGAAAGGGACTGAGATGGGGCTGGGTTCCATTTGTCATTTGGGCAGCATCAGGTGGGCCTCTTTAGCCCGTCTACCGTGGATGATATCAGTTGGGACGCTTTATACACCAGGCCAGAGTGGGCTTCCACAAGTAGCGATACCGGCCGTCGAAGGGAGGAACTGAACTGAACCCGACGGACGGCCGGCCGACACGATGAATCCCGTTCCCAGGCGGCAAGGACAGGATTCGAGCGTATGTACAGTGTCGCTCCCTTTGTCCCCGTATACCGGCAGTGGCGCCATATCGACACGTACATCCGCATCAGTACGGTCCAGGAAACTCCTAGTAGGACGCTACCATACAG
This sequence comes from Eleusine coracana subsp. coracana, assembly GCA_032690845.1. Lineage (NCBI taxonomy): Eukaryota > Viridiplantae > Streptophyta > Magnoliopsida > Poales > Poaceae > Eleusine > Eleusine coracana. The sequence goes on along the minus strand of CM064420.1, from coordinate 67,914,229 downwards.
ATCCTATCACGGGCACCCCTGTAGCACCGCCTTCAATCCACTGCTCACGCACAGTACCAGGCGCGAATTGTTCGATCCCAGCTGCTGCACGCGCGCGCCTCCCCACCCCCGCACCATCGACCACGGTCAACAGTGTCACCAGGAATTCTCTCCGGTCCGGGTGCGGCCACGGGCTCGTACGGACGAGCGACGCGCAGCTCTGCTTTGCCCCATTCACGATCCCGGGCTCCCGGCCGCTGTTGCATCGAGGCGGGCAGGCAGAGGCCAACCCGCGCTGCTCCCCTTGCACGAAACGCGCTCGGTTCTGCGTTCCATCGCGCCGGGTTTACGATGTGATGGGTCATTTCGAGTAGTGTTTCTGATTCGAGCACACGGTGCGGGGCCGGCCGTCGGTTATGGCAGGTTGGGCTTGGGATCGGCGGACTCCTGAGGTGCACGGATCAGCCTCGCCGCGGCGTAAAAAAGGGGAGACTAATATGGCTGCCACGATTAGTTCCTTTCTGCATCGATGGCAAGGCGCGGTTAGTCAACACTCAACAAAGGGTTAGTAGTGTTCGCACTCGAGCAAATTGATGCGTCCGTCCAAGAGACGGGGCTCTAGCAGGGTAGCGTAAATCAGCGGGTAAACTAACGAACATGGACCTTTCTCCTGAAATCGTGGCTCAAAAGCCCTCGAGACCGGGATTGCCATGACCATGAGGCCAGCAGGTCAGTTTCTTGCGAGTTTTGATCAATCGTCGCCTCCTCGGGTATGGCCGGTGCGTGTACTTGGATTCCTGGATTGGGGAAGGAATTCTTGCAGGGGCCAGGCACCTCGTGTTTCCTGTGACTTCAGCGCCACTGCGCTAGTGCTGTGAGCCTGTGATACTGTGCGCGTAGCATGAGGCAGAGGCTCGCTCTCAGCGTCGTTGGGGCCATGCTTGCACGAGCTGCCTGCCCCGGTTCTTGCTGCTGGAGGGAGGGCCGTTGTTGCACTTCCTCAATTGCACGCCTAATGTATAGTTGTTTTTTATCGTCCCTGGGACAAGAGGAATTTAATGTTTTTTCTTATTCTCGCCAGAAAAGTCAAGGCTAGCTAAATTAAGTAGCGTATGTTAATGTCCGATCTAGTACTGGGGAAGACAAAAATGTTAGTGACCGATCAGATCCACTTGGCTTTGCCACTCTCTGCATTACTATACGTCCAGCGCTGCACTGTCGCGACAAGCGAACGGGAATCGAGCGAATAGGAAACTACCGCTCCTTACGCACCAGACAATCAAGGGGCCAGTATGTTAATCCCCGTTTCTCGTGTACACCACCAACCATTTACTTAGAACTTAACGTAAAGTGCAGTCGCCCCTCAAGATCGGCAGGCCAGACATACATGCTTGCATACGTGTCGTTGGCCTGCTCCCATAAAAAATCCTTGCATCGCATTCCATGGCCCATGATGCTCGTGTCCGTGGCAGACCGGGTCATTGTCTTCAACTGCACATCCATGTTACAAGTATTCCACACGCTCCTTTAAAGGGGCCACCTCGATGCCTCCCCCTTCTTCCCCCATCCATGTCCATGTTATTCTCATGGTCTCTTTGGTGTCGAGGGCAACACACAAAACCCAGCTGAGCGTTAACTGTCTAGTCAGCTCATCCTTCTTGTCCACCTATCAAGCTAGCTAGGCAAGAGGAGCATAGGAGGAGCGGCCATGGCGCTGGAAGCAGTGGTGTTCCCCCAGGAGCACTTCGCGTGCACGGCAGCCAACAAGGCGATGATGTCCTCCGTGGCCACGCACTCATCGGCGTCACCACCAGGTTACGGCATCGACGAGTTCGAGGACAAGGGCGGCGTCGTGCTGCAAGAAGAGGCGCTGGCTCTGCACGGTGTTGTCGGTGGTGTCTCCTGGAACACGGCGCTCGGGTCGTGTTCCGTTGCTCGGCCTGCTGGCGCCATGGAGGCAGCAGAGCGCTGGGACTGGGAAGTCGTGCACAGCGAGCACCAGTCCGTGTCGCCGCCGCCCGTGCCGCGAGCACAGGAGCGCGGCAAGGCGGCGGCGGCGTCGTCCCGGCGTCGGAAGCGGCGGCCGAAGGCGGTGAAGAACGAGGAGGAGATGGAGGGCCAGCGGCGGAACCACATTGCGGTGGAGCGCAACCGGCGGCGCCAGATGAACGAGTACCTCGCCGTGCTCCGCTCCGTCATGCCGCCCTCCTACGCACAGCGGGTAACGTGTACACGTATTCGCATATAGCATCGATCATCCTAGGAGTAGCTAAGCTCGCACATATAGCAGCTTTACAGGTCACGTCGTCGCCGTGCACGATAGATGTGCACGAACGGCTTGGCGTTCACCGCAAATCGTTGATTGTCCCCCGCCCCTAACCTTTTCACTGTAACGAATGTCAAATCTTGTCTTCTCCCCTGGACATATGCTGCTGTCTCGCCCGCGCCATGCCGCTTTGGTTCCATGTGTCACGGAATCTATACCACCGATCGTGCACTGCGCACTGCACTGCTTAGTAGATGTCCGCGCATCAAAAGCCGCACCATCTTGTTCGCCGAGCTCTTGGTGGCGACCTAATGGCACGTACCGTTTGTGCAACGTGTACTAACAGCTTATATGCGAAATATATATGCACGGCAGGGCGACCAGGCGTCGATCGTGGCCGGCGCCATCAACTTCGTCAAAGAGCTGGAGCAGACGCTGCAGTCGCTGGAGGCGCAAAAGCGCGGCGCCGAACAACAGTCACCGTCACATCAGGAGGCGCCGCCGCCGTTCGCCGGGTTCTTCACGTTCCCTCAGTATTCCACCGGAGCTTTCGGCGTTGCTGTTATCTCCGGCGGCGACGACGCGAGCTCCGGCTCCGGCGGTGATCATCACCACCAGTGCGCTGCTGCGCGGCGTGGCGCCGCGGAGATCGAGGTGGCCGTGGCGGAGAGCCACGCGAACGTGAAGGTTCTCACGCGGCGGCGGCCGAGGCAGCTGTTGAAGATGGCGGGGGCGATGCAGTGCCTCGGACTCACCGTGCTCCACCTCAACGTCACCACCACCGCCGACGACAACCTCGCCTTCTACTCCTTCAGTCTCAAGGTAAGTATAACAATTACTACAAACCAGCCATTTTCTCCATGTTTCACAACTCAGCACAAATCTGATCGTTTCTGTTCTCAGATGGAGGACGAATGCCGGCTATCCTCTGTCGACGAGATCGCCTCCGCGGTGAACGAGATCGTGGCGAAGATCTCCGACGAGGGCGCTGCCGCTGGCCACTTATCTGCTGCTTAGCTGGACATCAAGTCCAAGGCAGACTCGTGTAATGTAACATTAATCCGATCCCACTCTAGTAGATTATGGATAACTCTGGCAAGTGGCTACTCGCGCCACTGTCAGGGGTACGTACCGCACCGCACCGCGACGACTCCATGTTTGCGTGCAAGTAAACATGTACCGATTGGACCTGATTATCAATCTTGTTTTTTTTGTGGTACACTTCTACATATGCTATCCCCCTCTGACGGAGGTCACATCTTTCCGCCAATTATTAGCATCGAATCGAGAAAGCCTGCGTGTGCATACGGAGGATCAGGTGATGGACTGGTGGGTGGGCCAGTTTTCTTTGACGAGTCAGTCAGGCTGCGTTATGTTCACCACATAAAAGAATTAGTAGCATGTACTGTGTTGTTCGGATTAGCGGGGCGCTATCGATCTAATCTCTCTCTGTCTTGTCTAATGATAGAGTTGGCCCGCGCCAATCATCTAATGTCAATGCGATGGTATCATCAGTTCGTTACGGCAATCTTGCGTGTACTTTGATAGCTCCAGGTATCGAGTATACTACGCTTGACGAACACCGTTAACAACATGTCTAGCCGCCATTGCTCTGAAACGTATGGCGTGCAAGTAGGTGGGTCAGAATGGGGGCAAAATATGAAATTGCAGGATTAGAATTCTTTCCCCATCCGCAAGGTTTCCTCATTGGGTGTTGAGGTATATAAATTGGGGAATCATCATGGCATTATTATCTGACGATGAACAGCATTGTTGTTGTAACTATATGGAAGATGAAGACGACCGAAAAAGAAGGAAATTATACGACCTGTACGGACTTGTTTATCGACGAGATACCTCCTGACAGCGATTTAACAAAGTTTTTGTAGTATTAAACAATAGAAATGTAGGGACAGTCATGTCAATCGACAAAGCGGATGGAGGTAAAAACAAACAAACAAATGGACGATCGTACTGTGCTTACTGTGACCGAAAAGAATGTCATCACTAGGACATGCATTCCAATGAAATGGTGCACCTGACAACAAAGTTTTTCAAGTGCATGCATATGACAGCCTTATTATTTTGCTGGACAGCTACAGCTGGTAGCTTTGTTTCACGTCCTACCTGTTCCTCCAGTTTGTAGCCTTAAAATATGCAGCTGCAGGAGCAGCGTGAGTTAAACGTCCCCGAGTTTTCAGATTCCCTTTTCTTTTTAGTAAATCCTCATTAGCAGTCGCACTGACAAAAGAAACCACATATGGTTATTCACTCAATAAAAACTGATACTACGTTTTCCAAAGTTTGAGATTGATTTCTTGAAATGTTTTCAGTTTGACATTTTAATCTCTTTAATTCTTTCTTGCTTTAGTTCCTTTGGTAATTAGACTGATAAAAAAAATTGCGTACCTCACTGATGCCTCTCAGCCTTTCTATTTTTCTTGCTTAGTGTCATGATTAGTGACAAACATATATACATCATGCAACTGTAGCATGGCGCAGCGTATGACGACTCATAATCGGCCGTGAACACAAAACAGCAAATGGTCTCTTAAGAGGCCCCATGGACTTAGAAATCAGGCTTTTCCAGACCACAAAATACAGATATTTTTTACGGGTTACTTACTAAACTATACATCAAGATGCGTCCAAGGATAAATATCTGAATATTCATAGAACAATTCCAAAGTTGCCTAATTGTGGAGAAATGCTCCAAGATGTTGCCTAGATAAAGTCTTGCACAATTTTAAATGTGGGACAAGGGATCATTCATTCGCATAAATTCTAGGCCTTGGTACGGTGCTAACTAAACGGATCAGCCTGAAGAAAGTTGCAGAGAAAGACAATATGGGTGTACTTTTGGATCTTGTCTTGATCAGGCTACGCCATTATACATTTCCTTTTGTCTAAAGGTAAGCAGAATGATAGAGAATAGTGCTACAAAGAGGTAGCACATGCCGCTGCACAAAATCTGGGCATAACTGAACGAACCCTACCCATATGAACTAAGTAGTAGTACGTAACATCAGATTAGGCCTTCAGAATAAAACGAATGCGATGTCTGAAAGCCATCATTAATATATTTAAGTGGTCCACAGCATTTCCAATGCAAGAACAGGCCAATTTACAATACCATCCGGGAGATCTCCGGCATCTTATCAACGATGAGGCTGGAGACAGCGTATAAAAATTCACGAGTGGTGTACGTGTCTCAGAATACTGTAAGACAACAGATGCCTCAGTAATCTATAGGTTAAGCAGCAGGGTAACATGAAGTTGTGGACGTACGACCCCCTGACAACCGATCGAGTCCTCTTTCGACGTGAATTGGGGTGTCAATTTCTTAATTAAAAGCCACCAGTAATATGTATTGTAAAATTTCTCTTTCTTTTACCTGTAAGCTGTAGACTAAAGTATATGAAGAGTTTAAGATTCAGTCTCAGGTTGAAGCATACATATAGTGGACAACTTCAGTCGGTTATCGGCATGTCTGAAAAATCATGTGAAATGGTTTTGTATCTTTGGATAACTTATGATCCAGAGATCGGATTCAAATGACCTGAAGTGAGGAGAAATCGCTTAAAACTTCAGAGTGATATCAATTGTTAAATCAGAATGGCCCATCAATCACCATACTAAGGGATCATGGATCATTGCCAGGTCTATTAGTCTATCATCACGCTATCACCTGTCTGGCTGTCTGTACTATCGGATGATGTATTCACAAGGAGGGCGAACTGCAAACAGGCCATCTGCTCCGGCATCAAAGACTTGTCAGGGTATTGCCAGATATAAAGCGATCTTGCTCGGTCCCTTCAAAGGAACAAGGGATTCCTGTACTCCGCTGCCTTACCCCCCATCTTTTATAAAGAAAATCATTGAGACCAAAAGACAATAGAGAGTAGAGTAGAGACTGACTGAAAAAAGTCAAGCCCCAGTTGGCTTGTAAATCATCGTAGAGCAGCAGCAACAGTATTGGCAGTAGGTGCCATGGACCATTCAGGGCCACGCCTATGCTCTGCAAAGTATGTGCGATGATAGAATATTTCTCACGTTCAGTTGTGGATTTGCAGCCTCGTGCATGCAACAGTGTTCGCGTGAGAAAGTGAGGGCAAATTCAGCTCGCAAAGAGAAGAGCAACTGTTTTGCTTCAAAATAATAAAATAATAAACCAGATAGAGATGAGCAACCGTTGCTCATTGAAGCTGTGGTGCTGGGATCCGAGACACACTCGATGGAATAGTTGAATCATATTAGCAAATCTGGAGCAAAAGTTACGCTGACGGAATTACACACTGGAGCTGTAAGCGACTCGCTGAACTGACTCTGAAGCCTCAATCAGGTTCAGGTGGGCCAGACTTGACTAGGCCAGCCCCAGAAAGGATACTGGCCTGATCCAAAACATTCAGGGTCTACAAGGCCGCGTGCCCAAGTTATCCGCTGCCAAGGCCAGAAACGGACCACACGGCCATCGCTGCCGACTGCTGCAATCCACGGCCCACACTACAGTGGCGCAGTCTTGCCTAAGCCCACGACGCAGTCGGGCTAACGGAGAGTGACGGAGCATGGCGCATCAGTCTGACGGAGAACCGGCCGGCTCGAACTCGAGCGGGCTCAGGTGGTTAGGCTCGACCGCTCCGGCTCGACACAAACTCAAGCCGAGCTCGATGGAAGTGAGCAAGCCGACTTGAGGCTTCAGCCGAGCAAGTGAGCAACATCAGAGAGGATCTGAGCCGGGTCGAGGGAAGGCACGATCGGCTCTGCTGCACGCCTAGCGGCTGCCGGCTCGCTTCGCCTCTATAGGCAGCACAGGCCACAGGATAGCCACGATCGGCTCATTTGCAGTTTGCGCTGAACAGCCACCGTTTCTCCATTGCGGCGTAACGAGGACTTTCAGAAATTGAGATGCCCGAATGGCCTCAAGCCTGTGAGCTACGACAGTAGCACACTTGCTTCGGCGTGTTCGCCTAAAGTAGCACACCATTAGACCAACAAGGTTGCAGCTTACAAGGAAGGAGTAAAGTTGCTACGCCGCCGCAACAACGAAAAGTTCGGCTTTGGCGCGTTCCTTCCTTCCTTTAACCATAAAACCAGAAAGGAATCGCCGTGATTAGAAATAAATAAATTGAGCACTCTTCATGGAGCTAAATGGAGTACTCTGGAGGTATGCTTTACGCTTGGAAGCAGGGAAAAGCCAGAACGAGCATACACGAATCTGCTATAGTCAATTAGCGTTGAACCTGAGCTGAGCACTTTGTTGGAATATTTAGAGAGAAGAATTATGTCCCGTAAAAGCAGCCGACACAAATGGAGAAGAGCAAGTTTAGCATGCGTCTTTAGAGTCTGGTTGACTGATCCAACAAAAGGATACAGAGCCCTGCTCATAGGCCTTAAATTCAGGCGTTCTTCGTGCCTCAGGTCTGAACAAAGAAAGCCTGAAGTCTGAACTGAAAATTAAAAGCATCGGAGGTGTGTACCTAATAACAAAAATCTTTATCCGAAAACACCGACACGTTTACAGATTCTGATGCTTTCAGAGAATTCGTACAATGATTGCATTCGGAGTGAATACGAGGTAGGCACTGTTTATGATTTTTCTTCGAATGCAGACTCTGAGTCCAACCTAATCATGCGATGTTCGGTTGGAAAATGACCGTTTTCTAGAATGTCGTCTTCCCTACTATGCTAGATAACGTCTCAAGTCCTGATCAATCTCTTGTTCAAAAAAAAAAAAAAAAGAGTCCTGGTCAATCTCTCAACGTACGAGACCCCTTCTAATCATGGTCCAATCACCCTGCCCTTCACCAAACGATCAAGGAAAGCTTGTGGGATCAGGCATTGCAAACCAATGAAAGAAACCTATCGTATATTCACCATCTTTCAGGTACACGTACGTTAAGTTACATTTAAATCAAAACCTTTCATTTCATGCACATGAAGATATGTCTTGCCACCTTGGAACGTCCTCTTGGTACGCTGCAAGTGTGGAGTCATTGTCGAAACGGTAGGTAGCTTGACCCAGATGATCTCCGTGTGAAGACGCAAATCTGATGCCACGACGCCGCCCGCGGCTTGACACAATCAGATTCACTTCACTTTGGCCGGATTATCTTACGAAAAGATGTCGCACCTAAAAGGACAAAATAGGCGCAAAGCTACGATAGTTGTTAAGATGCATTTCTCTTTCAGTCTGGGAATCTGTAAATAAACTAGTTGGAGGTATTGATCGGAGCCACCCGTTTTAGATCCGGTGATCAAGAAATGTTCAGGGAATCTGTAAATGGAAAGATAGTACTACGCAGTGGTCTAGTGGAGTAAGATTTACTCAAAGCATTCTGTTAGATAAAGAGAAATGGACGAGACATGGGCATAGAAATCTACAAACTCCGTAAGCGCCAATGAACGGGCGCGCAATCATCCTAGCTGATCCGAAGTCCTGTGTGGTCATTTCGTTCTGACACGGAAAACTTGTTGTTGAAACATAAATCATGGAAGAAACCTTATGGTTGTTGGCATGAACTGTCCAACCTGAACAACCGCCGGCCCCTGTTCATCGAAAGCGTTTCATTTCCTCATCGGTAAAGCAGGCCGTCCAAATATTCCTTCCCACACACCGGCTGAAACAAAAGCCGCTTTTGCCACCAATTCCCGCTTTGCAATCGGCGCTGTTATATAGACCAATATTCCCCGCGTCTCTGCAACGCTTCTCTCGTCAGTAGTGCAACGCGACATCATCCAACTAATAACTCTGCTTTCGGAAACTCTTTGAGGTCCGAACAAGTACTATGGCTTCCTGGATATCTTGCTTACCTCTGGCAGCGCTGCTGCTCCTAGTGGCGAGCGCGTCACCTGCCGCAGCCAGCAGCTACACCGTCGGCGACGGATCCGGGTGGACGACCGGCGTCGATTACACCTCATGGGCCGCCTCCAAGAACTTCAAAGTTGGCGATAATCTCGGTACGTAGCTGCCTTCGTAAGTGACACACAGGTAGATGTAGGCATGCATGTCATCGTCACGCGTTCTGATAGAGATGCATTTTTGTTTTCTTAATCAATTATATATCGCAGTGTTCAACTACGCCAAGGGGCTGCACACGGTGGCGGAGGTGAGCGCGGCGGAGTACATGGCGTGCACGGCGACCAAGCCGCTCGGCTCCGACAGCAGCGGCGCGACCACCGTGCCGCTCAAGACGCCAGGAACCCATTACTTCATCTGCAGCATCCCGGGGCACTGCAGCGCCGGGATGAAGATCTCCGTGACCGTCGGCGGCAAGTCCTCGCCGGCGGCGACGCCCACCCCTACGACACCGACAACGTCGCCGAACACCGGCACGCCGTACACAACCCCGACCACCGGTACGCCGTACACCACCCCGACCACGGGCGGCACGCCGTACACGACCACGACGCCGACGTCCCCGGCGTGCACTGGAGGCACCAACACGCCGTACACCGCGACCCCGGGCATGACCCCGTTCATGTCGTACAATCCCAGCGCGTCCGGCCTCGGATCGGTGGAGATGGCCGGGTTTGGCCTGGTCTGGTTTGTAATCGTACGGCTGGCGCTGCTTGCCTGAAGGGGGCAAAAAATTAGTCATGGCCAGGATGGAGGCAGTGCTCCTGTTATATAGCTAGGTCGCGTCGCGTGGGATGTGTTTGCTACAGTATTTGTTCTTGGGCTGAGGTTTATTCGATCGGCTGAAGGAGATTGGTGTCCCTGCTCTGCTCTGAATTGTTATGCTCGTTCACGTCATCTTACAGTGTTAGCACTAACCGTGTCAATGCCGCCAATCTCTGCCGGAGCTGAGTTGGAAGAGGACCAGAGTTCGATCGGCAAAAACGTTGTTACAGGCGTGGGCGCGCGGCGAATGCAAGCTTGGCCGGCTGTTCGTGCTCAGACTCATTCTGTTCATTCACGGGTAACGGGTTACACCCGTGACACAGTTAAAACGCCCGTACCCGTTAGACTGATCCAGTTTGGGTCCGGTCGGCGAGCTGGATACAAGTATACAACCGGGTTCGGCCTGAGGTCAGAGAACGTGTTCTCCGGTTTACAAATGAACTAGGCCGATTGAAGCCCACGTGCAAGAGGGTAAGTTAGCAGGGCCCATAAACTTACCACGCAGAGGCTTTGGGCTTCGAATGAATGAGGCCGATCAAAGCCTATGTTCAGCATTGTGACGTTGCGTTCGCATCTGGCCCATCGTACGTCTCGTGCCACAGCCACAGAAAGAAAAGGAATCAAAGCATGCATGAACAATGAAGAAATCTACTTAAAATTTATCAAGGAGACCAGAGGAAATGTTGAAAAAAAAATACTAGTTATACAATTCTCAGTACTCCATTATAAAAGGAATAATAAAGGACAAACAACGAACAAATCTGCTTAAAAAAAACTTGGTATACCAAAAACGGCGTCCAAAAACAAGATGGACACTTATTTCAAAACAATGAACAAACAGCAGCGTGGCAAAGATCAACACGATCAAATTTACTCTGCCATCCTCCGGAATTTAGAAGGCGTACACCGCAACGGCAGCGACAGCCGCGACGATGGCAGCAAAAGAGCCGGCCGCAGCAGGTGCCGCGGCGCTCGCCGGCGTCGTGCTCGGACCGGGCGCGGCGGCGGGAGACCCAGAGGGCGCGGAGATGGTGTTCTCCGTCGGCGCGGGGGCGTCAGCCTTCTTCTCCGGCGCAGGGGCGGGCGCCGCCTTGTCCGGTGCGGGCGCGGGTGCGGCGTTCGTCGCTGGCGCCGTGGCGGGAGCCGGAGCCATGGTGGGAACAGGAACAGCCTCAGGTGCCATCTGCGCGGGCAATGGCGCCATTGTGGGGGCGCCGATGGGAGCTTGCGCCGTGGCGGCGGCTACTAGGACGGCGAAGATGACGGCAGCGATGACGGAGCGTGAGGCAGACATTTTGGACGCGGTGTGGTAGTAGCTGGTCTCTCTGCGAGGAGCGGAGGGAAGTGGGCAGAGTGCGGGTCGTGGGGTTTGTGCCTGGAGCTCGATAGATCGCTTGCCGCCTTCTCTGCAGGGTTTGAGGGTGAAGAAGGGTGCAATATAAAGCTGCTGGAAATGGATGGAAATTGATATTTGGAGTGCGACATTTCATTTAAAAAATGTATTTATGTTCCATTTCGACAAGTTGCAATCTAATAACGACGAGCATGAACTGTGCACAGAGAGATGTCAACGATAATCTGGCTGTCTCCAACGATAATAGAGGGTTGTTTCAGGATCAGCACTACGCACGACGAATCAAAAAGCGAGAGAATGCAGTCGTGGTGCTCTTGACGTTGCGTTGACATTGCTGAAATTACCTAGATCTTCGGCTCCTCGGTTTGTTTCTCCCGCTTGGCCGCTTGCAAATCAACGGCCAGGAGTTAAGAAACTGAAATCCTATCATCCCAATTCCCATTACTCAAGAAAAAATGAAGTCCGCGACTTTTGTGGTGAAAAACGGAATTTGTCAAAAATATGAAAAATAGAGTCAAGAGGTGAAAGGCACGGCATCGGTGTCTCGCACATACAAACGTTGTGCTGGGATATCACCGTAGGCATTATTGGTTGCGTTCCAGATAGATACAATAATTAAGACCCGTTCTTGCATTCTACTTGCATTGCCATGTAAGTGAGAGAAATGGTACTCCACAAATCGCGATTCAGACTTTTTCATACCTTGGTGGCTGCATTTCAAGTCTGGAACGTGAGTAGCACACACAGCAGAGATGTGCGCACCAGTCATCTTCAGAAACGTTCAAAGCCAGCAGCACTGACTACTGAGGACATCGGAGCTTTGCATGCCGTGGGCTTGCCCAAGTATGAACGCGACGGGCTTTATTCGTACCGGTGTTGGGCGCCTCTGTTTTCGCAAGGTGGGTTCATTTGGGCCCAACTGATCTGGAGAACAACACGGCAAGCTAGGCCCAGGTCTGGAACGACCAACCGAATGGGCTGCAACAGACTTTTTCGCTCCCACAACAGCGTCTTTTTCTCCATCCAAAAAATTAAAAGCTTCTGTACGACCCGAAGCTTTTTCTTTCGGAAGCTGCACGAGCCACGAGGAACCTTTTCCTTCAAATAAGCAATTTGGCAACTTGTATCCACACGTACAGTATATTAGTACAGTTGCTCTTCCGTACGCAGATCGAGGAACCTGATTGCTTGGCGGTGACTCCGCGTTGCGTTAGTAGTAGTACCCTTGACAAGACTGTCTGAACACTATTACACCGAAACCTACGGCAGTACTGGATGGCGGTGCGGGTCCTTGTAGACGACGCAACCCTGACAGCTAGTTGTACGAGATTCCCAGGCGGTGCCAAGTCGTCGGAACGCACCGACGCGGCGTCGGCCCGAGACAAGAGACAAGACCAACAAACGAAACCGGCGCGAGGGCGAGCGACCTGGCACATTCAGGTTTGGACTCGTCCGCCCAACAGCGTGCGAGGCGTCAGCCATGTGCCGGAGCAAAAGGCATCCTTCTTCCAAGGGTGGGGTGCAGGCTGCAGGGAAGGGCGGCCTCGACGCCGTACGCTGGCTGCCCGGGCTCTGGGAACGCACGTGTCCCTGCGATGATCTGCTCATCTCGCGCGGGCGGCGGCCAGTAGCGCGCGTGGCGTTCACGTTCACGTTCACGGCTGGTGGTAAGACGATGCCAACCACCACGTTAAAAAACGGCGTGTTTTGTTTTTCATCCCGCCAGAGCCCGAAGCTGTCCAATTTCGCGTCCGTTGGCGCCGTCCGTCGCGTGAATTCCCAAGTTTTCAGGGAGCGGGTGTTCCTGCGTGCCGCTGCTTCGTTGAACCTGTGGCAACGTTATCACCGACCCATGCTTAATCCCGCTGCCTATGACTGAATGACAAACCACCAGAGTCGCAATTTGAAATCTGTGGCCAGCCGCCTTTAAGATAACGTCGAAAGTCAAAACTGAATTTTGCATGCCCTCGGGGAGAAGAATAGTACTCCGCATCTAACTGCATATTCAAAAGGCAATGGCAAAGTTTTCCTGGAGATGGTAGCGAAAAGGGTAGCACGGCGCAGGCGCCTGACGCAACAATCGTGCCAGGAAGTTTCATTACCACTAACCTCATCTATCCTAGTACGAAACTTCAAATCAAAACAGAGACAAATTTTGATCTCGCACGTCCTTGGAATGTAGACCAAGCCGCGCAGCTCTCGGACTCGGTCTCGCGCGGACCCCGCCCGCCCGAGCCTCCTTTTTCTCGCAGCCTCAGGACCGGGAGAACCTGTCAATCGGTCAGTAGTACGTGCGTCTTGTTGAAGGGGTTCCATTGACCCGTCGCAGACGAATTCCACAGAAAACACCAGGGCAACTTCAGTGCTTCACGTGAGCAGACTTGACGCACTCGTTCTGCTGTCTTTTCGCGGCTGCTTCGCGACCTACTTCAACTGGTCCTCATGGAGTGGGGCTGTGCTTAGTTCCTCTATGTATTTCACGATCTATTTTGGCTACTCCGTAAATTATAGTTTATTGTGTTTTGTCCAGCCCTGTCGATGTATTCCATGGCTCACGTACTACCTCTTTTGAGCCGTGTAATAAAAAACGGAAGAGTCATTTTGCGGTATGTCCAAACTACTCTGTCTCTATCAACTACGCTAGGCCACAGTTCCCGGCTCCTGCCGGCAGGTGCAACAACACATAAAACACAGTACTGTATTAAAAAGTTCAATATGGCGCATCACCAGACCAAACCCATCACATCATCTCAAAAAAGAGTCAAAAGCAGCGCAGCTCCACCAACACACTATGCGAGAAAAGAGAGAATGAAGCGAAATTCCCCGCCGTGGAGGTGACGAACCACCCCGCATGTCATCCCAGATCCAGAATCGGAAGCTTCCAAAAAGACCCCTTTATTTGGAAAAGCGGAAGAAAGGGCGATCAAAGGATCATCACGAGCAAGAAAATAAACACAGATCGATCATAAAGAAACATAGGCCTGAACCCGATCCACGGAAGCCGTGCGTGTATAGTAGTCCCATTCCGTACCGCGCACGAGAGGGTGAATGAGAGAGAGGAGAGACAAACGAGCCAGCCCCGACCGCGCGCACACGCCGCCAACCCGGACCCAGCCGGGCTCCGCTAGCCCACGCACCGCCAGCCAGGCCGCATCAAAAGTCCAACCACATCGCAACTCCCCCACAACCCGCGTGCACCATCCGCGAAGCTCCCCCTCTCGTCTCCCCGCGCCATGGCCCATCGGCCATCACGTACATATACGCAACCACACGCGCGCATGCCCACACCGATTACTACAGCGACTTGTAAATTGTAAGACACGAGACGAGAAGCAGGAGCTGCTGCTGGTGATCTATCGTCCTCCTCCTCGTCCCATTCTGTTGTTTGTTGGCAGCAGCTGACTGGCAGCTCGTTTGTTCGGAAGCCAAGAGAGCAAATAATGGTGATGGGCAACAAGGCCAACAAGCAGAGCAAGCAGGCGGAGGGCGCGAAGTGCAGGCGGCACCCGCGGCACCGGCAGCCAGGCGCGGGCGTCTGCGCCATCTGCCTCCAGGAACGCCTGTCCCGCCTCTCCATCTCCGCGCCGCTGCCTTCCGTCTGCGGCGGCGTTGAGGACGAGGAGAGGGCGTCCTCCTCCTGCTCGGAGGCGTCCACGGCCTACTCCTCGGAGGGCTCCACCGGCTGCTCGTCGGCCGCCGCGGAGGGCGCCAGCTCGGGATCCTTCCACGACGAGATGCGGCGGTCGGGCCGGCGGGTGTCGCTGCTGATGAAGCACGAGCGGGTGGTGGGCGACGCCGACGCCGTGGCGGCGTTCCTGCAGGCCAGGAGGGAGCAGAGGAGGAGGACGACGGCCGCCACCAGCTTCTGGGCGAAGCTGCTGAACGCGGCGACGCGGGGCGGAGGAGCCAAGGCGAGGCGGCAGGAGGACGAGGACGGGTGCTCGCTGGCGCACTCCAAGGCGTCGACGCTCCAGGAGCGGGTCGCGGCCGCCAAGTGGGTGCTCTTCTGATTCTGACCCGGGCCATCCTACATTCCTACTGGTGGTCATGCAAGCAAAGCGTGCATGACGATTAGTGTGGCGGCAGTTGTCGTCTGTGTTGTTGTTCTGGTTCAGTTTAATTTGGTAGACGAATTCGTTCATCTCTTCTAGTTATTGTGCTGGAAATTTCTTTTGGTTGGTTTGGTGCATTACTGCATTTCTGGTTGTGGTTGTGGCTGGTGTGGTGGAGGAGCATGCAGGGGGTGGTAGCCAATAGTCAACCTCTCTTGTACAGATCTAAAGCAAACAACACGTAATTGATCATTTCATTTTTTTTTTTACTACTTCAGTGGCATACTATATCCAATAATTACACTAGCTGGATGGCATGTCATTCACCCTGTATTCCTCGCAGTTTAGTCGGATACTCGCAACAAAGGGGAGGACTTCAGCGCGCTACGAGATATTCCTCTCCTTTTGGTCGATTCTGTCGTATGATGATTTTTTTTTTCATGAACAATGATTGTAATACAGCACAATCTCACAGTTCCGGATGCTGTAATCCCTTTGCTAGTTGACGATTTGAAGTCGGGCTTCAGGTTAATGGAAATTGATTCCAAGTCAAAAAAAAAAAAAACTCTGCTACTTCTTTCATATACTCTGCCTATTTATAAGGCGTTTTTCCTATACTATTGCATCCCGAATATTTACTCCTGCAACTAATTTCGGCCGCCGCATTTTCTTTGTTTTTGTTCCTGATACCATATGCGTTATTGTGCACTCAACATGACGATGTACGTCAGTGGAAATTTTCAGTCAGGGAGAAGTGCAACTACACAAACGTCTGCTAATTTTACCATCAAATAAGAGACTCAAGTTTGGCGAAACAAAAAACATGATTTTCCCAATCAAGTACATTTATACAACATCTTTACTGATTACAACTATATATAAAAAAAAAGCACATTAGCCATCACATCGTAGAATTGTGTGCATACTTTTGCATTCTTTCACTTTGAATACAGTCAGCATCTCAAATACAAATTTAGCAAGGTGAGGAAATCAGCTAGTCAACAGTGGCTGTTATCTGCATTGTATGTGTGTAAAGCAGAAAGTCCCATCATCACTTCGTGGGAAAATCTGCTGCCCTTCTGCAAAGTCTGATACCATGTCGTCATTTCATGTTTGCAGTTTTCCAGATCGTCAGGCTTCTTGAGCTTCCAGGAAGCGCACTCAAATCTGTACATCCTATATATCTTCCTCTCTGCATCTAACACTATCAAATCTTTTAATTTCTGCATATGCATATTCTAAATCCTAAAAGAAATATCTATGGCCTATCTCAGTGATCCTGAAAATGTAAATCCATGTCTCCAGTGTTATCATCATCGTCATCATCAAGATAATCCACGGGCATATTTGCAGGTCGTCGCTTTAACCTTTGGAATATGTCATCAAGAGATTCAGGCGAAGAGGCACTCGATTGTGGAACATATCCCAGATCTTGGCGCAAAGGGAGGAATTTCTTGGAACCCATATTTGCTTTGAAGTTCTGAAATCCAGTCTTCATAGAGGCCCATGTTGATGACACACCATTTAACGAGCCAGGTGGTACACCAGAATTGGACCGCTGTTCAGGGTTTCTTTCTTGAAGCAAAGACACCGAGTTTGGTGAAAGTTCCTTTTTTGTTGCCTGCCGATTCTGTTCTCTAATAGAAGAGTACTTACTGGCAATAGTTTCCCTGTTGTTAGCATATTTCGACTGACCAACTCTTCCTTCAATTCTGGAAGAAGTTGCTCCTGTTTCCATCTCCACTATATTTTCAACCTGTTCAAGACAGGATGGAAACTGAGAAACCATGGAGTAACAACGATACAAATAGTATTCAGGTAGAGAAAATAGGCCAAGCTTCAATGATAAGCATTCTACGCACCAGAGGTACCTTTTGAGATTCAATATCTGTGTTTACGCCATTGAAATTTCTTGCCAATGGAATAACCTGCTCACCGATTTTACATCCTTGTTCAATCCAAGATCTCTCTGGAAAAAAGCAAAAGAAAAGAAAGAAAAATAAATACGAATATGTATAAAACAATTATTTTATGGAAGAATCAGGCGTCCGTGTTTGCAAATAGCACTATATCAGTAGTCACATCAATATTTTGATTGTACAGACTGGTCCGATAAACAATTATTTGACATAGAAGCCTTCATTTGTTAAAAATGTAAGTGTGGAAACCTAGGCCATGTAAAAAAGGCAGGAATGTAATCAAAAGGATACCATCCAGATACAAAATATGTGCAGTCCTTACCTTTCTGTAGAATAATCATTCCAGATGGGTCAAAACCATCCACATTCTCTTCTTCACGCTGGAATTTGAACTTTTTCCAGCTTCCGAAAAAGTCGATCACACGGCCAAAGAAATTACTAGCAACCAATAGTGTATAGACAACCATAATCAGTGGATAGATCCTGTTGAACCCTCTCCCAAAGAAAGGAACTGCATCATCAATGTTCCCCATTCTCTGCAGTAGATTATTTGTTCAGCAGTAAGTTGTGACTTTTCTATTTGACAACAACAAACATGATGAATACAAGAGAAACTTCAGAACATTTTTACTAATAAATTACAAGAGAAACTTCAGAACATTTACTAATAAATTACAAGAGAAACTTCAGAACATTTACTAATAAATTTCAAGCAAGCATCAGTGAACAGCATAGATATATACCATAGAAAATACTAATAAACTATACGTCACAACTGTTGTTACCTTCTCAAAGGTAGTTTTATTACCACCAAGGCGGATGAGATTGAGGAAGTTATAAGAAATAGGCGGTGCGTATCTTGCAACCATTCTGAAAACAGAACTTGATGAGTTTGGCACCTTTGAAATGAAGGTGTAACAAGCATGAAAAATAACGAAATGAAACTTACGAACAGATCATAAGCAAGCTGACGGAGCTAGTTTGTCTTGGAGTCAGAGAATAAAACATCAACATGCCAATCTGAAATAGTGAATAATATGTGCAAATACACATATACATCAAAGGAACAAATGCAGCAACCTGTGAACAAGTAGAAGTTTGTCAATCACTATGAAAGAAAGGAAAAATTGTAATTAAGAGTACAAGGAGAAGGCATTTGTCAAATACAGAATATTTGTAAATGTACAATACAATCAAAGGATGGTATGCATTTGAATACAAGGATCACATGTATATAAATGTACATTGTTTAAAGAGAAGTTAGATAACCAATAGTTGGCAAAGGAACAGGATTGTTCTGTCCTATGCGAATGAATTTAAACTTATAGCTAATAACATAGATAATAATAATCACACGAGTATCCAGTCACAAAATTCCAGCTTTAGAAGCTATAAAAATGTCTTACCTGGACTAAAACCTCTTGCCTCCCTACAGCTTTTATCAGAATGGAAAAAAGTGATAAATCAACACCACTAGGTAGCAAAGTGGCTTCAGCCAACAGTATTGCAGCAGACATGCAGCCAAGGATGATAGCAAATGCCTTTTGAAGCTGCTTTCTCAGTATACAGCGCCAAATGAACTCTGGAAATGCAACAAAGTATCCTTAAGTTGGTTCCATCGATTATTAAAGTCATAAGAATTAATTTGGACTAAGAAAGAATCTAATCTAACTGAGAGAAGGTCAGTAAGGAATCACTAAGACAAAATATAAATCAACAGATCAAAGTATAGGTAAGAAAAATACCTATCGTGTCCAGAAGAGATCCAAGTGTGCCTGAACGACTTTCTCTAAAACTTGATACATACTTCCTGTTTCCAAAAATAACGTTAATGAATACTTAAAATGTTGCAGAACATATTGCTTAAGGTTTCCTAAGTAAATTGCAAAAAGGAGAAAACTGGTTGTCCATGCCTGTGATGATTCTGGCATTGACAAGCACAAGCATATATATCCAGCGGTGCAACTGATAGATTTCCGACTAACAATCGAGTATTCTTGGCGCTACTGTTTATACGTTACATCCAAAGGACTAATGTCAATGTTAAAACTTTATCTGTAACTTTTAAGATGCCTGCTGGCCCACAGTATGTTATCCCTCTTTTTTATTATTCTTTAAACGCACTAAAGCCTCCTTCAGTCTGATCTCCTAGCATCACTTGCTCATAGAATTATCAAGTTACTCTGACACTGTGTAACATCAGAACATTAAAAGAAAAAGATCCTTACACATGTATACCGTGGAAATATAAATATATAATTGAACACGTATAAGATAGAATTAACTCATGTTCTATTGTACACAGTAGCATAGAGAATAACTCCTGTTCAATTGAACACAATAACTAACGAACATACATTAGCTTTCAATAGATACAAAACAATGAACTTACCATCCATTTGCATCACGACGTTCATAGTTTTTAATTGTGTCTTCTAGTTCAAGGGCTTCCATGACGCAAGTCATATACTCGCTGCACAATATCAACACAGTTAACATTGTTGCTTGTCATACACTTTACAATGACTGTTTACTAGTTTTCCATCAGTCTGTAGGTTTGTCCTTTAGTACTAAAATGAAATATATCATATGATGGTTTATCTTATAGTACGTTTTGCATCTATAGTACTCCTCATGGGCCCTCCTAAGTTGCCGCCGAAGTGTAGCCATTGATTTATCATCTGTATCATAGTCCATATCATTTTCGCCTAATCTTCCACCAGAAGGTTTAAAGGACGGATCATCCCGTAGCTGAGATAAACATAGACTCATTATTATTTTTTGTGATATTAGCAATAGATTACATACAACTTTAAGTAGTCCACCAGATTGAATCAGTACCATTTGTGCCACCATGTTGTCAATAATATCCATATAAGGCCTCAAAAGGTCTCGTTTTGACATTTGATTTGAAGTGGCTTGTGCAATCTAGAGGAGCACCGCTTCAGTAAAATGCACAAAACATGCAAATTATTACTGAGAATTAATAAATTATACACTTACAACAATTGCATTTGAGTATTCTTGATGAGCACTATCAAGCTTTACAGCCATTTTGGCAACTCTATGAGAAAGTACTTTTTGGCGATGAGACCACTCGGCATTTTTCCAAATGTTCCTTGGAATTTCGCTCAACCCAAAACCAAGAAGAAAAGCACCAGTTACCAATCCGAAGGTATTTGAGCATGCCATTGCAAACCCCACAATACCACCGTCCCTGTCAATAACATTTATTCCAAGTCAGCACTTTAATATTAAAAGTTTAATCGACAGCCAGTTGCAAAGATATCGTTTCTCAAGGGTGCTCAAGGCAATAGTATGATTAGGTCAGAACAGAAGCAGTATAGTAATGATATCACTGATTAGATTATTTGTTTAACAGATCAAACATGACTATACAACAGTAACCTAGGCAACTAAACACAATGTTCACATAGTTTTTGCATTGAATCTTAAAATCATTCAAAACATTTCACCAGTTGCTTGGCATCAGCACCTATGGCATAAGTGAAAGCTGCACAGTGATAAGGATAAAAAGGTGAAAAAAAAGCAACGACATTATACGAGGCTATGTTCACACATCAGATTGGTAACTGAACACTGAAGCTTGAGTGAAGATAAACATACCAAGCTCTGTGCATGACTAAGAGCAGTATGAGTCCAATAAGGCCAATGGCTCCCACGATTGAGTAGAAGAGAAGGTTCATATGAATACTAGTTTTCAGCCTTTCCTTAACAGTGAAGTCCCCAGCATCTTCATAGCCCTGGATAGTAGGAACTACAGCCCTGTTTAAAAAACAAAACATAAGCCTTTGTTCAGGGATGTCAACACTTGGACACCAATGCAAACAATCAGGTAAAACACTACTAGTATCTCTGATAACACTTTTAGATAATGAAGGTCCTAGCAAATCATAACTGCGATGGTACAAATGAACCAGTACCCAGATATATTGAGCCCATGAGCTGTCCCATTAGCAACTGTACAGGCCAGGCTCAAACACCTTTAAAAATACAGCAGGTAATGCTGTAATTGTATGTCATAGACACTTGGTCATGGATACGGAAAGAACATTTCAGGCTGCTGCGTTTTGACTCTCACAAATTGTGCAATGCAGTGCCAGTGAATTCTTTCTGTGTTAATTACCATTCTGGTTCAAATAAACCCGAAAGAGTTGCATTGATGCAAGAGCGCTTTCCTAAATGATTGCAGTTCTCTGGCAAATGATGAAGAAGTAGAAAATAAGAAGAAAAAAGATACATTTTGGAAAAAGTAATGCCATGATGATTGCAATTTGCAAGTTCAACAGCATAACTTAAATTGTCAGATAGTTATTGTAGATGCCACTAAGAATCAGGAAAATTGCAACCAAGGGTCAGCTAGGCACTGTATGTTGAGATCGTACCATGTTAAGATAAATGTGCTCCAGTAGGACCAACTCCAAAAGAATCCAATGCCACCTTTCTCACTACCAGTTAATGTCTGCAAGTAAGAGAATGTAAAGAGTCAAGACTGAGGAATAGATCAAGACAATTTTCAAGGCCAGTACATGCACATTTTTTGTGGAGTTTTAAGCAATATAAACAGCAAAACTGACTATTTCTTAAACCAAAATTATTAAGCACGCTGATTCAATGGAAGATAAGTTCCATTTCATAAGTTTCGTATTTTGGTCATAGAAAGGATGGAGATCGACATATATGTGAAGGACTGAAGGTACTCACATAATGTCAAGACATGTAACATTATTAATATATAAAGCTTCACATCATCAAAGATAATCAAATCGACAATAAGTTATACTGCAACTTGTCTCTATGACTCATGGAACTAAATCATTTCGATGCTGGCCATTCAGCAGCTACTTAGAAAGAATACGCTTATGAAGACGAACAATGTAATTCGAATAGGTAATGTAATGTTTTAATCCGGTTCTTTGGAACCACAGTTGCATCTCTTGAAAGTTGCTGCTAGCTCCGGCACCACAGTTACCATTTTGCACTTTGCGGCACTCATTGTGCTGCATGACTAATTTGTACATGGAGTAAACTCTATTCTTTGTGCGTGTAGTAATTACCAGAAACAAAAAGTATTTTGAGACTTTTAGGTTACCCGAATCAAACATAACGGTGAATGACACATGTAAATTGCTGATTTACTGGGTTAACCGTGAAACAAACAATGAAGGACATTGATTAAAGAGAGTTGAACAACAGTCATCTACAGAGAGACTCAAGTAGTGTCGAAACAGACTTCTCTTAAGCTAGCAGGGGCCAGGCAGGTCATATGTGGTTCTCCTATAGTATCAATTTGGCTCTGGTATGTTGGTCCTGTAGTCTTAACAAGTTTCCAAGCAGCGTATATCTATTCCTAATCGCCGCGAAACTTAAACATGCAGCAAGCTGAGCCCGGCGGATCTAACCGCACTGACCGGGAGTTCCCTAGACGACGATTATTGTAACCGGTAGAGGGGGGAGAGGGGAAGGGAGGAGGAGAGGGATCTGACCGTCCAGATGTCGGCGGGGACGAGGATGATGAAGGAGAGGGAGCAGAACCAGGCGTATCCGACGGTGGCGACAACGTAGCGCGGGACGGCGGGGCCGGCAAAGTAGCGGAGCGTGACGACGACCATGCCCAGCGTGAGGGGCAGCGATATCAGGTAGAACACCCACATCTCGCCGCCCGCCCCCCGCTCCGCCGCCCCGTCGGCCGGAGGAGGAGGAAGAGGTGACGGTGGTGGAGTCGGACCGGCTCACGGCCTGAAGCTTCTCTCCGTGTCGCGGTGCGGGGGTGGAGGTGGGGCCCTTGAGATCGCGGTGGTCTTTTGTCTCCGGAGAAGTGGAGAAGCGCACGGCGGGGGAAGGAAGAGGAAGGTGTTGGTGGGCCGAACAGAACAGGGATGGTTCGGTGGAGTATGGAAATGTCGGTCCGAGGGAGAGAGTACTGGCAGACACGCAAAGTTCGATCCATTGTCTATTTTGTCCAGCGAACAAAATCATTAGGCAACTCAATTTTTTTTAATTTGCTCGTAAATTAAATGACATAAAACAATATATTTCATTTTAATGAATAGATCCATAAGAAAGTTGTTTTATGCTCCTAGTTTTCTTCATACTATGTTCTTGTAATTGTTTATCTAAAGTATTTGTTTTGAATGTCTTGCACTCAAGCTACTAATGCAGCATGGGGGTCAACCTGTAATATCCCCGTTTGATACGATACACATTTTTGTTTACCAATGTGAAGCATCCCATCATATTGGTAGCGCATAAGTCTTTGATGGTGGCTTCTGTTACACGTCTTTTATACGCAGTAGAAAAATTGTATGAATCAGTTAGATAACTTGTTTTCAACTTTAATTAAAGATTTAAAAACATTTTAAATAAATATACTAGGGAAACACATTGAAAGAGATTCGTGCCCCGATTTACCAAACCACCATGGCATGAGGTTTTTTGCGGGCTCAGTGAGTGAAGTAAAAGTAACCACTATATCTCAGCCTGGAATTGTTCATATAACTTGGATTCAAGTCTTAAATTGGGAATTTCAATCATTATGACATGTTTACCAGTTTGAGAAGTTGATAGATATGAAATCATAGTTCGAACATCTTTTATCGTTAGACTCTCCTATGCTAATGTTGAGCTGATTCATTCATGTCTAAATGAAATAAAAATTTCATTCCGTTTATGAGCAATTTTTGTTTATCCTCAAAGAGAACACGATATCGCTCCTGAAACAGACCAATATCAAATGAAAAACAAGAGTAACGAACACATGCGACAGTCAGACCACAATGGCGTCGATCAAACAATTTAGATTGAGACTTGCTAATTTTCAGTTGATTAAAAGTTTGGGTAATTTTTAGTTACCTATTTAAGTCATTAGATTTAGATTTAATGATTTATAATTATTATATAAATAATAATTTTATAAAAAAAAATTAAAATACAAAATAGTAAACCATTGATTGAAAGATTTTAGCAGATTAAAAGTTAGGAAATATGTTTTAGATTTAATCTGAAACATGGTAGATAGTGTACGTTGAAGCTGGTTGTTAGTAAGTGTGATCTTGTTACAAATGACACTGATGAAATGAATGGAAAAATTATACTGATTCTAATTAAAAAAATTGGAATCATCATCATAACAGAGAAATCCTGTCAGTTCCGCCAACAGCAAGCAAACTCACAGCGGTCACTGTTCTGTTTGGTAATAAAAGGCGACGCGATCGATCGCGCATGTGATCGATCGTGGGCATTCTGTTTCAGGTGCCTCACGCACCTCCTCGTGTCCGTTCCTCGCGCACCGTGTCCTGGACGAGACCGTTCAGTCTCTGTTTCGCGCGGGCGGGATCCCGCCATCTCCGAGCCGCCTCAGCAGCCGCCGCCTCCATCGCCGTCAAGCTATCCAGTATGACCTTCAGCGCCGAGCCTATGTACTCGTCGTAGTTTAGCATCGACCCCACCGTTCCCCACGCGTCGCCGTACATGTTCGCGAGAAACTCTCGGCACTCGCGGCTCGGGAACAGCTTCTCCAACAAATCCCCCGGCGCGCCGTCTCTCCGCAGCTCCTTCCCCCGCGCGCCCTCTCTCCGCAGCTCCTCCTCCGCGCACGCCATCGTGGCCACAAGCTTCGAGTACCCGGTCTCGAACTCCCATGCCTTCCTGAACCTCAAGACCTCCTCGTCGTCGTCGTCCTGCGTCGCGGCGGCGCCACGGCCCCTTGCGAGGGTGGCGTGCCCGTTTTCGCCGTTGTTCGTGCGAGGTTTCTTTGCCCTGATCGGCCGGCTGCTGGCGACGGCGCCTGCGCCAGCAGAGGAGCCGGGCTTGCACGTCGGGTCGGGGTCATCGTGGACGCGAGGTTTCTTAGCCCTGCTCAGCCTGCGGCTGCTCCACATTACGCCCGCGCCAGTATTATAAGAAACCTTGGTGTACCGCGCCGGCGAGTGGCCATCGTCCAGACCGGGTTCCTTGGCCCTGCTCCTCCGGCTGGTACGCTCGGCCGCGCCTACGACGTGAGGATCCGCACCAGTGTGCAGGCGCTTTAGTTCCGGGCGACGATCTGCCTCTTTCCATCGCACCAAATCGAACTTGGTGGGAAGGAACACCTGCGCGAAGCCGCGGAGCAGGTCCTCGTTGTCCGACCCGAAAACTCCACTGAACCGTGCGTAGACGGCATGAGCGTCCACCTCCGGCTCCGCGTCCAGGCGGCGCAAATTCGCGTTGAAATCGTCGAAAATGTCCGTGCCCGCGCGCTTCACCCGCTCTAACAACCGCTTGGCCGCCGCGTCCGGGTCCAGGAAGGCGTGGAACCTGTCGGCGAGGTCGGGGTGGCCGTGGAGGAGCCCGGTCGCGCGTGCCACGACGGCGCGGGCGTCGGCGGTGGTGGTTCCGCCGTTGCAGAAGTCCGTGAGGAGGGCGAAGAATTCCTTTGGGTGGCGGAGTTTGCCGGGAAACGGTCCTCGATCAGTTCCAGGAAGCCCACGGCATCCGTGATCGCCGAGGCGTCGTACCGCACGGTCACGGGCGGCTGCGCCATGGTTGGTCGCTCTTCTGTCTCCTCTGCTCGAACAAGGAGGCTGGACACGATTTGTGTTTGCGTTGCGGCGTCGGCGTGCGCTCTCGGGTCATCGATGTACGAGGAGCACGAACTCCAGTTTGACTCGAAGCCGGATTTAATCCAAAACGTGAACACACGCATAACCACAATTCATTTTGCATAAAAAAAAAGTCCAACTCAATTAACACTGGGAACCAAAATACCTTACTTCTCGCACAAGATCAAAGAGAAACCGTACACAGAAAAAACAAAAGACACTCTAGTTGGCACGTTCGTTCCTCAGACTCGACGTTGACTTTTATTCCGAAGGACCTACTCGACGTTGACCTGGAACACGTCCTTGCGCTGCTCCTCCTTGACCTTGGGCACGACCACCTTGAGCACGCCGTTCTTCATCTCGGCCTTGATCTTGTCCATCCTGTACACCTCCGGCGCGAGCTCGATGCGGCCGCTGTACCTCGGAGGCTGGGCGGCCTCGTCCTCGCCGGCCTCCTTCTCGCCCTCGCCCTTGATCACCAGGCTGTTCTGCTCCGCCCACACCTTCACGTGCTCCTTGCCCAGGCCCGGCATGTCCACGCGCAGGTGCAGGGCCTCCTCGTCCTCCTTGGCGTCCCAAGCACGACGCATTGGAGCAGCACGGCCCGGCGCCGCCGCCGCGAAGTCGTCCATGAGGCTCAGCAGGCGGCCGAGGCTCTGCGTCGTGCCGAACGGGTCACGGAACACGTCTGGATGGGAACGAAAACAGACAGAGTCAGTTCTCTCGTGCCCTTTTCAACGCTGAAAATTAAGAGAACGAAGATAAAAAAATGCATGGTGCGAAGGTGACAACTACCTGAGAACAAGCCAGGAACAGCGTAGTCGCGGCTGCGACGCCGGTCCTCGTACTCGCGGACACTGTCCTCGTCGGACTCGCCTCCGTCGTAACGGCGGAGCTGAGCGCCGGTGTTGTAACCGCGGAGACCGCCGGCGATAGCCACCGGCCTGACGACGGTGGAGCTGGCACCAGGCGCGGACGACGCGGCCAGGAGCTTCTCAAGTGCACGGACCAGAGGGACCCTCTTCGAAGCCATGGAGGACGCCATCACGCTCACAATCTGATCTGTAGCTCACTCCTCGCTCTCTGTTGTTTATCAGATGTTCGTGGATTCTTGCGACGTGAATGCCGTAGGAAAGTGAGGAAGCTTTATAAAGCGCCGCTGCTTGGGGAAGAAGAAGAATTCAGAAGGTTCAGGAAGCACCCGCGGCGGGTGAACATTCCAGAATGCGCGCGAGTGGCGCCGCCCGTGCTCTGTTCCGTTAAAAGGGCCCACCTGCCAGGTGAGGACACAAAAGATTTTCTTTTAGAACAATTTTTTTTTGGACAAAGTGGATCGCCACCGGATCGGGTGGGCGGAATCAGGTCCAATACGGAAGGAATAAAAGCAAGCCCAAAAGTACGAAGTACGCAGCCCATTTAAGGCCCACCTACCTCTTCTCGCCCCGTCGTCCGATCCTTTGCTGAACGAACGCCGCACCTGCCTCGACCGAACCGGGTCAGATCGGAGAGGCGAGGGAGCTCCTGCCGGCGCCGCCATGGACGAAGAGGAGCATGAGGTCTACGGCCAGGAAATTCCGGTGGACGGTGACATGGATGGAGCCGACGTTGATATGGCCGGCGCCGGAGATGACGCAGCTAAGGTACCACTGCTATGGATCCCTGTCTCTCGGGCTAAACCCTAACCCTATGTCCGTACGGATCTTTGACTCCCGTGGGTCTGATTCAGCTGCAGGAGCTTGACGAGATGAAGCGCAGATTGAAGGAGATGGAGGAGGAGGCCGCCGCCCTCCGGGATATGCAGGCCAAGGTCGCCAAAGAGATGCAAGGTTACCTTCTCTAGCACTCAACCCCTTAACTGTCGATGCTTGTGCTTTCGCAGTGTGGTTAGGCTAAATAAGAATGGTTCGATATGCTTAGTTGCACTTTTTAGACTATCTGTGTATTGAGTAGTTTGAAGACTGTTCGAGCAAGTTGTGAATCCGTACCCATATATGACCAGATTCATTACTTATAGTTATCTCAGTAATCGGTTCCTGTGCTCATCAACCTGTTCTTTACGCCTCCTTATCAGGTACTTAGAGCAGGACGACTATTTAAAGATAGTGTGAAGTATGCAATCATGCAATGTAAATAGATTTTAAACTACTTGTCATATGTACTGATCACACTGAAGTGACAAAATCATTCTTGTATTAGTTGTACCATGTCTTCCATATGCCTCTTGTGGCCTTTAAAATGGGAGTGCTCTTGTGCTGAGTAAGGGATGTTGCTTGTTGTGAATATTTCTGCTGTACTTGATTCCATCTGATTATGCGGATGCTTATGGTATTTTGCCCCATGCATGCGTTATTGTATGCCATCAAATATTCTTTTGAATGAGGCTTCAAATTTGGTTTTATGTATTACGACATCCTTGTTTGTGATGGCTAGGTTGATCTAACATGTTTAATTGAGTTTAAGCTTTTTGATGGCTCGTGCCTTACTGGCTGCAAGTTATATTGACATAATCATTATTCTATTTTGCAGGAGGTGACCCTAGTGCATCTACAGCTGAGGCAAAGGAGCAGGTGGATAGCCGCTCTGTGTATGTTGGAAATGTAAGATACTCTCTCTATTTGCTTTCTTACTCTGTATGTCGGAAATGTAAGATAATTGTCTCTCTCTGGTTACTTATAAATGCTTACCTAAAACCTTGGACCGCTTGACAAATGACTAGCTGACTGCTGAAGATGTATAATTTCTTGTTGTCTTACTATCATAATAATTGTCATCAATTTAATAATCATTGTTCGCAACAATACTTGTCAATAGTTTTTTGTTCCTATATTTCTATGCCGTTATTGTTTTGTGCATTAATTGAGTAATGGTAATGGTCGCAGGGTAGTATGCTTGATCAAGCCTTTTGAAATTGACTAATGGGCATCTGACCCATGCAGTAGAGTTGGCTTAATGAAAAAAAAGAAAGGAAAAAGATAGAAAGATCCCTGAAAAAAATATTTAAAAAAGTGCATGAAAAAAGAAAAAAAAAGAGGGAAATGCAAACACATAGATATTCTAAGTTAGGCCACCCCCCTGAAGAAGCAGATGACGTCACTGGGGAGGATGCGTTTGGCTGGAGCCTGCTTCTGATGTGGCATGATTGGTATCCGCTGGTCCAATGAGATCACCTTATTGGTGGCGGTGCATAGGTATGACTTGTAAGTGCAACTGTAGGAAACCTTAGCATTGACTCTATTATTCGTTCTTTATGAGCTAGTGCTCATCCTGAGATCCCTCTTCTCCTTTTTTCACCCCTCCCCTGTCCTTGGAAATTATATCTTATGAAGCACATCATGTCGACTTCCTTTTTCTTAAAAATAACATGCAAAAAAAAAAAGGCGGCCTGACCTTTTAACTGCATATGATGGACATGAGGAGACAAACTGTTGCATTAAAGCTAATGATGTTAAACAAACCTACCTAGTAGTGCTGAAAACAAAAAGATATCAAACCCGATTCTTGACTTGCATATCTCAAATAATGTCCTTGGGTATGATGATGTCTTGTCCTGCATATGTATCCAATTGGTAGTATGGTTCATTGTGTCCTACAGATGCTGCACAATCAGTCTGTTAGACTAGCCAGCGTTCATTAGGGATAAGTAAATTTTGCAACTGTTGGGATTGATGCTTCAGTTAATTCACAATCTAGTAATTTTTTCATCATTGATGTTGATAATCTCAATTTTTTTAGGTGAACATTCATCCCTAAATATTTAAATGAATATTAAACTGCACTTTCTGCATAACCATAGTCATAGAGCAAAAAGCAGGAAGAGGAATACTGATTTAGCATGCTTATGCTGGAATGCTCATGCCAAAGACAAATTTTACATTTTCCTTTGGTGATTTTTTTTTTTCTGTAACTCTTAATCTTGGGTGGATGATATTACTGTACCCCCACAACTGTAATCCTAGATCCACCCTGCTGAAGAATTAATATGCTTTGTACAAAGCTTATTTTCTTACAGGAGTAATAGTATTTTAAAGATTTAACTATTTATTAAAATTTTAATGCCTACTTTACGCCCTATGTTGTGGTGACTGGATTATCACTGATGACTTTTCATAGTTTGATCATATGTATATATGACTAACATCAAATATGGAATACGTTATGTCATGAAGACATGATTGTTCACATTTTATCCAGAAGCAGTGTGTCTTGGTATTACATTAATCTTGATTCTCATAATGAAAACCACATGGGTTGTTGTGTTAATGTGTGACAAATCAGGACAGCTATAAACAGTTTCAAGTTGCATCTTCCGTTGCCCACTCAGGGCTCATATGATAAGTTTTTTACTGATACAGTCATAAACTGCAGGTTGATTATGCATGTACCCCAGAAGAAGTTCAGCAGCATTTCCAAGCTTGTGGAACTGTTAATCGAGTCACAATCTTGACTGACAAGTTTGGGCAGCCTAAGGGTTTTGCTTATGTGGAATTTCTGGAACAAGAAGCTGTTCAAGAAGCTCTCAATCTGAATGAGTCTGAATTGCATGGTCGCCAGATTAAGGTATAGAAATGTTATCTCTATGTGATCTCATGAGTGAAAAAATGTTTCTGAGCAACACCTTTTCTGAATGCCTTTTCCTATGTGCTTCACAGGTTGCACCTAAGAGGACTAATGTTCCTGGGATGAAGCAACGTCCACCACGTGGATATAATCCATACCATGGTTATCCCCGATCTTATGGAGCACCATATTTCCCGCCATATGGTTACGGGTAAGTTTGTGGTCTTCTACATGTAGATTGCTAGATTTAATTATCTTTTCTTATGTTTGTTACTTTCTACAGGAGAGCTCCTAGATTCCGCCGTCCTATGCGCTACAGACCATACTTCTGAGGGAAGTACATGCAAAACCATAGTCAGTCAGGGGAACAATTCAACCCATTGCTGTTTTATCTCATATATTAATTATAGACATTATTGTGGTTGAATGCTACTGTATTACCACAAACTGTAATACTGGATGTAGTATTACAACCTTTTGTGACATCTGTTTGATTGCTGCCACCGGCAACATGTACCTTTGGCTTCCTGTAATACTGGATGTAGTAACTAAAGAAGAACTATGTTATACTGGTTTGTATTCCTGTTCAGTGGGTATTCTATTTCCTTTTTTGTTTCATGTTATTCCTGTGGCATTGTATTTATCCCGAGATATGGCAGTACATGTCTAAGAAAGATGGCTGCATGGATACAGCTGAAAGAGATAATCAGTCTGTCTAGATAAAGAAAGGCAGTCATGATACAGCCGAACAAGAGCCAAAAGTGCACACCCCATAAGGCCTTGACAAGCCGCGAATGATACAATCGGTTTGTTCCGATGCTAGGCTCTCTGGCACTCACACCTTGGTTTGCAGGCTGCTGTAGTAGGGTTTCCCTGGTGTCTCATTCAGCTTACGACAACAATCATATCAGTATTTTTTGTTGGTGCTAGGCTGAGCTGACGCTCCCTCCAATGACCTAATGCGTCGTCCATGCTGCTGGAGTGCTGGACCATCCAATTTCTGAGTTCCTAACCCATCGTCCACGTGTAAATAAACCTGCGTACCGCAGGAAGTCTCTGAATGTAATAGTATTATTACCATTTCTTATGACGCCATTCCCTCGGAGAGAAAAATAATACTACATTGCAGATGCGATTGCTCTCGTGATCATGATGCTCATGCCAAAGAAGCAACAAGTTGATAAGGTCTAGCAGTCCCTACTCCTACATGCCGTTGTGAACCACAAGTTCCAACAAAAGAATCTTGCAAAGTTAATAAAGCTAGGGGACAAAAGCGTGGCAGATGAGGTAAGGACGCATGGAAAACACAAAACCAAAAGTGCAACGAACATGGTTTAGGTTGCAAAAGTACAAACATCCTATTCAGAAATTCTTATTAACAATCCTCTTGCCGGTGTCGATTGTGGATTTCCAAAAAGTTTATCCATTTCTTATCCTTTTGAGACCACACTCATCAAGAAAGATCTCAGCCACAGGTCCACAGACCAGAACAGAGCGGAATAGTACTAGTATTTGCCAAAGATGTCAATAGTACTGCTCCAATACTACCGTACGTCCAAGAAGAAACTCCTCTCGTAGGCCATTTTTGTCTTTTGTTTTTATTTCCTCCTAGATCGTTTCTTCCTTTTTCAAAACACATTACAATGCAGCATACAGTACTCGTCATGAAAGCCCACGTACACGGCCTAAGGATCTTGAGCCTTTTCTTACGCTAAATCCCAAGCTTCTAAGCATCTCAAAAATATAGTGAAAGGGAACTTTTGAGTAAAGTAGATTCCATTTTTGCATCTAATAAAAAAAATGCAAATGTCAAATGGCAATCCTGACCCAATGATCTCTCTCGAGATTAGCACTAGCAGCAGTACAGATAACAACCAGGAAGCATCAAATATTTGGCCAGAGGCATCCCCTCAGACCTGACCATACCTCAAAGGCAGATATGCACGTCTGGGAATTCGGAAAACCCGGCAGAATCTAGCGCGCAGCGCCAACGCTTGCAGAGACGTAGGGCCGCAGCAGACACCGGGGCTTAGCTTGTCTTGCAAGAGACAATCACCATGCGGCCATGGCAGGCACGGACTCCCCTCCGATTCTGAGAAAAAGATCCTCTTTATCACATGATTTTGAGGGGAAAAATCTTAGGATCAGGCGGTCAGGTCACCATGGTCCGGCCTAAAAGCGGAGTAGCTTTTCCTAGCTGTTTGCGTGTGCCCGGGGCGCTGCCCTGCCATGCCATGCTGCATTGACATGTGCTGCACCAAAGCAGAGTGGCTCTCTTCTTCATTGCCTTGCGCTGCAGCCCACGTCTGCTGCACATCTTTCTTGTCCGTTACCCAGTAGATGAGGCTGCACAAGCCACGCCACCATTGCATTGGACAGTCGTGTGCTATGCCACCCAGACCCAGACCCAGACCCAGTGAATGGTAAACTCAGGGACTGTTGGCTCAGCGATTTGTACAAAATAAAAAAAATCTTAGGATTGCGGCACTGGTGAAATCTCACCATGCATGTTGATTTGCTTCATGTAAACACCAAAGTTTACATCATCTAGACTCAACTAGTATTACAAGTTGTTCACATATCTGCAAGCTAAAAAGAGAGAGTTTAACATCAACATATCTGCAAGCTTGGGAGGAACACCACACGCACACGCACACGAACACGCACACCAGTCGAAGCCTGCAAAGCTCTCATCAGGGCGACGGCGGCCAGTCGAAGCCGGCGAAGCTCTCGTTGAATCCGCCGCCGTAGAACCTGACCTCGAGGTTCTCGAGTCCCTGTCCATCATTCCAGATGGCCTCATCGTCGCTTCCGACGGCGTAGTAGTCGTCGACGTCGTCCATGAACTCCCAGGAGTAGATGGAGGAGTCGTCGGAGTAGTCGGAGCACTCCTCCCAGTAGCTGTTCTCGTAGCAGTCGTCGACGCGCGGGCCGAGGAGGCGCAGGCCCGGGTGCCTGTCCCGGAGGAACTTGTCGTCCACGGTCCAGCAGCCGCGAAGGTCCAGGAACTTGAGCTCTCGGCACTGCCCCAGGATCTCCACCACCGCGTCCGTCGTCACCAGCATGTACCCCATCTCCAGGTGCCGGAGCTTGGGCATGCTGCACGCGATGGCGCGGGCCTCGTCGTGCTGGCACACCTTGTCCACGAGGTCGATCGGGTGCATCACCCGCCGGAGACCAGCCAGGGACTTGCAGTGCTTGCCGAACGCCTCCAGAGCGCGGGCGCCGATCTTGGTGCAGCTGCTGATGTCCAGGAACGTCACGTTGGATAGCCGCGGCGCCACCATCTCCACGATGGAGTCGCTGATCTCGCTCCTTGGGATCTCTAACACCCGGAGAGCGCGAGCACTTGTGAGGAAAATAAAAGCCGGGTCAGTGTGATTCTGAAACAACTATTATTCTGAAATTTTCGCCGCCGGTTACAGTACATGGACCAACTGAACCCAAGTTTTTAATGACAGAGTAACTCGTATCGTAAGAGCCCTCCTGGGTGTATGACCATGTGGATGCCAGCACTTGTGTTTATACTAGTACTACTCGTGAATTCAATAATTTGTACCACTACAGTAGTATTGCTCATAAACAGAAAAGATATTACTGCCTCAATTCAGAACAGAATATCTCTGTACTATGCAGAAAATTCAGAACAGTACATAAGTTCTCAACTTCGTGGTGAAACCATATCCTAAAAGTAGAAATTCGGGGATTGAACTACAACCAGTAGTCTGAAACTACAAATCTACTCTGGGACAGATTGGCAGTCTAATTACATCGATTGATCCAGCTAGCTTAAAGACAATTGACAGCATGAATTCAGGACTACACGATGCAGAGCCTAAAATTTGTCACAGTCACAGATAAGCTGAATTTACATCCTAACATCAATGCTGTACGAAATTCTAGAAATTTTGCAGAAATGAAATGGTTCAGCTAGATGCAAAATGGAAACTGGAAAGACTACAGAGCATCGCCAGAATTCACACTTACTGGTCTCCGATAAACGAGAGGAGCGGGTCGCAGGGCAGCCCGGAGACGGTGATGCGGCGGCACGATCCGCCGCTGCGGCCGACGAGCAGCTCGACCATGCGCCCGATCTGCTCCGGCTTGCTCTGCTGCTGGCTCCAATCCTCGATGTCGATCTCCTGCCAACAGTAGGGGCCGGCGACCACCCGCGCCCACGACTTGCACACCCGCGGCAGGACGGTGAGCACCTCCTGCAGCGGCAGGTTGCGGAAGATGAGCCCCAGCGCGTCCGGGAGCAGCTCGTCCCAGCACCTGTACTCCTCCGATTCCCCCATCCCTACAGTCCCCTCCCCTCCCCTCCCCTGCAGTGAGCGGAAGGACCAGCCTATTAGTACAAGCTATCCATGGTGACCGGGGAATGAATGTTTCAACCACCAAGATGAACTGCTACAACTAAAAATGGAAGGGGGGAAATAGAGCTACTGCTTCATTTCGTACACCGACTCTCACCAAAGAAACTGAGAGTTCACTATATGCAGATCTTGCAAGCAGACTGAGCCAACCAGAAAGAACTGAACATTTAGAGAGATCAGACAAGTGTGACAAAAGACACAAACTTGGAAATGATGGATTCTTTTACCCAGGAAGCTCAAATACTTTCTACTCAGAACCATAGAGGAGTGCGGAGAACATACATAATTCCTTCCTCCAACCAAGAACAAAGACTAATTTATTTCTATTTCTTCCTAGGGAGTGGGGGCTGCTTACCTTGCAGATCACTCAAGAGACAGAGACGCCAAAAGTAGACAGCCTCCTAGCAGCAAAATGGCTTGTGTATGCTGTGAGCGAACCCAGAGAAGGCAACCTGTCCAAGAACCCAAGTCAGGGCGTAAGATAAGAATAAGATGGAAGCATCATCCTAAAGTTGATAAGAAAAGGATCTTAATTAAGCACTAACACTGATTCCAATCACAGGATACCAGGAAGAGGAAGACACAGATCTAAAAAGGGAGGCCTCTTGCAGGGATGAAAAGGGATGGCGGCAGCTTGCCAATTGGTACTCATCCCCACATACTATTTCACACCACGGCCAAACAAACAAAAGGGCATGGCTCCAGATATTTGTGGGGAAGAACGTAAAAGCCTCGACCTTTTCGGGTCAAAGCAAAAGATGCGAAAAAAGGGGGAAGAATATAGTCTGCTCCACAATAATTTGCAGGAGAGCATCGCAAAGAACAGTTTCAGAATTGGGGATAGAGATTTAATGCTTGTATATTTACCGGATTGATGATGTGGAGACCAAGGCCCAAACTCCAATTTGGATCTGCAGGAGGTAATAGCTGATGGAAGGGGGGAGGGACTGGCCCTGGCTGGAGAGAGAATCGAGAGGGGTGACACACACTACTGCAAGTGAGAATGGTCGGTAGAAGAAGAAGAACTGAACGAGGCCGGCTTTCGTGTGCGCGTGTGTTCTCGAGGAGGAGAAAACACGAGGGGCGCGCAGCGCGGGCGCGGGTGCAGGTGTCCCTGCCGATATCGCACGGCATGCGGAATTGTTTTGGCTATAGTAATGTCCTTTTTTCAGGAAATTCAGACAATGCTTTCACATCTCGAGAATAAGAAAATAAAAATGTAAAGTGGTGTATCAACTCTTTATGGTAACACTTACTATAGCCTGCGATGAAATGAGAATATAATCATAATAAGATGTAGTACCATGTTGACTTCAGAAAATGATACTTGCTGAAGTCCTTATCTGTCAGTCCCCCGAGTTTAATAATCTAGTACGGTTCAGTGTGACCCTGATGAAAGACAACTTACGCGTAGATGGATTGGTAATTACTGGTACATCGACTCAGTCAGTACAGTACTGTAGATATGCGAGTACTGTACGTACTAGGAGTACTGTAAATAATAAGGAATCATATTACTGAAAGTCACCGGACACTGTCATGTCAACGTCCAATGGAAGGAACCTTCAACTTCGCCATCCGCTGCCGTTTCAGCCGTTAGTTGCGTGCCGAGCATTGTGTTGCGACAGTCGATGCCCTCCGTCTGTTAAAGTTGGCAATCCGGCGACGCGACGCCGTGCGATGTTACGGGCAGCCAATACCGGTGATTTTTCCTTGCACGCGCGGTTTTATGTAGTAGCAGTAGTCTTGTTATCAAACTGATCTGACTTTTTTTACCTATACAAACTCTGGAGTAAGAGTGCTTCACTGGTCCGAGTTTTATTTTATTTTCCTTCCGGAGACTTGTATGGCATTTTCTTTTTGTTCATCACCTACCAACCTAGTCACTAGTCAGTACTCCAGTAGCATGCATGTGAATGTGTCTCCAGGACGGTGTGATTTGTTTTGTTGATTTGCGCGGTGAGGCGGCCAGTAGGACAAGTGTGGATTCCTCTCCTGTTGAGTTGAATCACAAGGCCGTGGCACCGTGCTCCTGTCGGGGCGGGTGCGCACCTATAGACAGTGGTGGTGCGCCACGGCGTGGCTGTAGCCCACGCTGCGCACCTGAACCATGCCTGTTTCTTGTTTTCAGACAGATTAAAAGTTTGCACGAGCACGCATGCATTAACATATAACAGTACTTCAATAATTCAGACAATGAGAGACGGGAACTCATCGACGTCAAATGCTTCGTTCATAACCTGGTACTCCTAAAAATGAATCAGTTTTTCTACTCAAGACAAAGGTGATTCGAGTTTGCAACCAGCGTAAGGTCGAATCAAATTGATCACCCGCTCCGTTCGTCTTTACCTCGCGATGGGGACGCGCCAACGAGTATTCAGTGGTGGATTCTGCTCTGCCCAACCATGCCTCTTTAACACTATGACTATTTTTTTTTTACTTCTAGCAAAATAAACTACTTGTTTTTTCGATGATATTTAATTATTTATTTATATAGTACATTAGCAATTGTCTTGTAAGTATTTGCTAGTCAACGAGAGTCCTTAAAAAGGAAACTACGTTAAAAACATCTATCTGTGATTCAATCACACTCTGACGCCTTGCAGTGTTGCTTCCCTCTCTACTTCAGATCAGGTAAAGAACAATTCTAAGCTAGATACGTGGAGAGACAAAATAAAGAAGAACGCTACTAAAAGTAGTTCCTCGCTCAAAAGTGTCAATTATTTGAAGGTAGACATATTCAGTTTAAAGATAAAAATACAAGGACAAATGCCGCAATCTTGGATCGTAGTAGGCGTGGTGGTGCAGCTAATCAAAGTAATCATTGTCCTTCCAAGTGAAAAGCAAGTACAATACTCATCGTATAATACTCTTGTAACAAAGCACATCATAGGACGGCGACACTTTGATTTATTTTCAGCTCCATCTAATTTCGCTCTAAACTGACATTAATGGACGTGTCACTC
Source organism: Eleusine coracana subsp. coracana (assembly GCA_032690845.1). NCBI lineage: Eukaryota > Viridiplantae > Streptophyta > Magnoliopsida > Poales > Poaceae > Eleusine > Eleusine coracana. The sequence continues at coordinate 67,876,539 of CM064420.1, read as the reverse complement.
TAGTTTGGAGCCGGCTTGCTTTCCATGGGGTCCTCATGAAATTGGCGAGTCCATTACCTTCCACATGGAAGTGCAGCCTTTTGCCCATAATGCACTGCTCGCCGATCCATCCTTTCGGTCCTCTTAAGAGCAATTCCAACCCTTTCCCTATAATCTCATTATCTAAAAGAGGTTAAAGGGGATCCCTCCAACCTAATTTCTGAATTATAGGTGATGGTATTGTAGCAGTTCACCTATTCCATCAACTAAAAGGGTAGGATCCACCATTTAGGTGAGGGAAGGTGATCCCCTTCATAAAAAGAACGGTGGAATAAATTTAGGTGATCATCTAACCAAAAAAATAGGAAAGGAAAACTAATAAAGAAGTTTTTTCCATCCTCATTCCCTAGATGATAGATTTTTGTGTTTAGATGATAGAAAAGGGAAAGGGTTGGAGTTGCTCTAACCGGCCAAAAACTTTGACAACTACACGGCACCATTATGGCATTGATCAGTTTATCGTGCACGTAAAAGCTACAACTAGCATACGTGACGTTCACATGCAACCGCATCGCCTATTGCTGACCACGACCAGTCCACTGTTGCAGAGAGCTGTAGTGGCATTTCCAGCACCCAGTAATCATTTGCAGTCGTTTCATCCTTCACTGGGGCTGCATGTAAAAAATTGTTTACCGTTATGTCGTAAACACAGATGGCCGTGACGGCATCAGACGAATGATCTCGTCAGCCATCAGCAGCGAGTACCCAATCAGTCGCTGATGAAGAGCATGGCAGAGAATGCAAGCAATAGTATCAGGTAGTAGTAATAATTACAGGACCACCTGAAGCAAACAGTTTGTGACTACGCAGTTACTGTTCCTAATCAGTGGCCTAATTACTCACGTCCTGATGGGAGTGGTTTATTTACTGTTTTACCACCAACAGTGCAGTACAGGCAGACTCGCAGTGGACTAGTACGGGCAAGGCGTATGATCAACTCGGTGCATGCGCACAGAGATGCCTTTCATTTATGGTTTGCCTCGCTCGCCACTCAGCCACTATGGCAGGGGCGTCTCCTCCTTCGCTCTGATGTTTCTCTCAATCTTGCTGTCACTCTCATGCATGCTGCAGCTCGATTCCAAGACGGGGACACTTCTGCAGTGCGCGAGGAGAATAAATGAGCATTCAACTACGGGCCAACCGAGCCGGACCACACGGCTATCAGGCGGCAGCAAGTACCCTCCATCGGCGACCTCGACTTATCGATCGCTCGCCATGGGCATTGTTGACATGGCGAGGTGAGGCCTTGCTTGCATTGTCACCGTTCCTTTCACTCCCTTTTCAGCTCCTCCACTCTCGTCAGGTTCCAGCTTCCAAAAGCGCGACCTCTCAATAGAAAAGTGGTCATTGAGCTCCAGTTGCTTCTTTTACAAACTTACAGATTCGCTTTCTCATGGTACCGTTTCTCGACTTGTTGCAAGTCAAGCGTAGCAGTAAGCAGCACCCTACTGCCTACTGGAACAGTAGGCGAAGAAAGCAGAAATCCAACTACAACCACCACTACAGCCACTGAAACCAGCTTTTTTGCTCCGCGTTGCTTTGCAAAACCTGTGTAAAACGCGTCGGCATGTTTCCTTGACACTGCACGCTGTAGTGTTTTCGGCAAGAAACAGGAAAAGGCGTACAAGCTTTGGGTGATGATGACTCCATTTTCTTTTAAAATACCTGTTGCGTTTTGGGGCCTTGCTGCAGTTAGCGAATCCCCTAAGCAACCCAACCGCGATATCAGCTCACATACTCGCGGAATCCGGTGGGAGCTGCCATCTTGTTCTGCAGATGAGACAAGCAGGTGCGCTGTTAAGCAAAGCTTTACACTGTGCAATCACGCGGCAAAGCATTGCAAGCAGGCAGATCGGCACGGGAGGTCATCACCTGGATGAGTAAAAAATTGGCGCCTGACGGTCATCAGACTTTTCAACAGACAAAAGCTGTTTAGTTGTTCATTCAGAGTAAGGGATTAGTAGTAAATTATTCCAAAATTGCATTGGAACTGGCCCTTCAGCGAAGTTAGCACAAGCTTTTGCGCGGTGGACTGACAGCATACGAGAAAGAGGTGAGTCGACAAGGTTGATTATTTTGGCTGTCTTCTCCTTTTCGCCATGCTTCCACGCTCCAGCTCCAGCAACTTCTTAAATCTCGATCTAGTATGTCTGAACTCTGAAGTGCTATATTATTAACTTGTCTTCAGACTGCGCGCTGCTCTTCAGGTCACATATAACATTCATTTTAACGCCATTTGACAAGCTTGTTAGCTTACCACCTCTGTACAAGTACAAAGAGGTTTACCATGAATCCTGCATACTTAGTTCAATATTCATTTGACATTTACGGTCGTTGTATTGAACGAACTCCAAACCTTGTATCTCTAGTTGTCCACAGTGGACCATGTGACCTTTGCCACTAATTTGAACTTCTCTCCCATAAGAATCGCTCCTTTGATGCTCTTGTACTTCTGTGCGGTGAAAGAAAGCTCGTGAGTTTGCACAGCCTGCTTCACTTCTCTATTATGATCAGCTACAACACCTCCACGTGCAGGATCATCTTCAACACAAACATCGATTGCTAGCTTCAGCTCACCATCCAACTCCACCGCAACCACTGACGAAGCCACAGCCATCCATGCAGATGGAGTTTTGTTTGATACAACAACAGAAGAAACAGGCCTATCATATAGCAAAATCCCGCTAGGATGTCCGCTTGTAAATGCAGTCACAGACTTAAGATTGTAACCTTTTGCAGCCCATTTAACCTTAACATCAATAGTTGCTTCCACAGCATCACTGATATACATGAACTGCATGTCTACAGGACCAAGTGGCCCGTAGATTCGTGGCTTCTCTTTTTTATTAGGAAAAAGTCCAAATTAGTCCCTCAAGTATACTCAAAGTCTACATAATCCCCTAAACTATTTTTTGGTTCATTTCACCCCCTAAACTATATCACTTGGTTTAATTTACCCCCTAATATAATTTGTCTTTTTCATTTCTCCATACACAAGTGTGACATTAAGTTAAAATTTTGTGAGATAAGAGTAGACATCATAACTCAACAACAACAATAACAATAACAAAACCTTTTTATCCCAAGCAAGTTGGGGTAGGCTAGAGATGAAACCCATGGGAACCCAAAAAAGAAGAGACAAAAAAACAAAAGCCAAAAGAAAGAGAGAGAGAGAAAAAAGGACAAAAACAAAAAGAACAAAAGCCAAAAACGAGTAAGCAAGAAGGAAGGAAAAAAGATCACGGTTCTGACACGTCTATTGCTAGCCTCCAAGCGCTCCTATCCATAGCTAGCTTATTAGGGATATCCCACGCCTTCAGGTCTCTCTTAACCGACTCGTCCCAAGTCAAGTTAGGTCGGTCTCTACCTCTCTTAACATTAGCATCTCTCTTTAGAACCCCACTATGTATCGGCGCCTCCGGAGGTCTCCATTGGACATGTCCGAACCATCTCAACCGATATTGAACCAATTTCTCTTCGATAGTTGTCACTCCTATCCTGTCCCGGATATCTTCATTCCGTATTCGGTCTCTTCTTGTATGCCCGCAAAATCAATGCAACATACGCATCTCTGCTACACTTAGTTGTTGAACATGTCGTCTTTTCGTAGGCCAGCACTCAGCACCGTATAACATCGCCGGACGAATTGCCGTCCTATAGAATTTACCTTTTAACTTTTATGACACCCTCTTGTCGCATAAGACGCCGGATACTTGACGCCATTTCAACCAACCGGCTAAAATTCTATGCCTAACATCTTCATCGATATCACCGTCCTTTTACAACATCGATCCTAAATAACAAAATGTATCCTTCTTGGCCACCAATTGTCCATCAAGACTAACGTCTCCATCCTCATGTCTAGTCGCGCTAAACTCACACATCATATACTCGGTCTTGGCCCTACTAAGTCTGAAACCCTTGCACTCTAATGTGTGCCTCCACAGCTCCAACTTCCTATTAACTCCATTCCTACTCTCGTCAACTAACACCACATCATCAGCAAAGAGCATACACCAAGGGACATCACTCTGTATTTCTCGTGTGACCTCGTCCATCACTAAAGCAAATAAATAAGGGCTCAATGCTAATCCTTGGTGTAGTCCTATTTTAATCGGAAAGTCATTGGTGTCGCTATCACATGTCCGAACACACGTCCTCGCGTCCCTGTACATATCCTTGATGAGGGTAATATACTTAGTTGGGACTTTGTGCTTCTCCAAGACCCACCACATGACACTTCTTGGCACTTTGTCATATGCCTTCTCGAGGTCAATAAAGACCATGTGTAAGTCCTTCTTTTGCTCCTGATATCTCTGTATTAATTATCGCATTAAGAAAATCGCCTCCATGGTCGATCTTCCAGGCATGAATCCAAACTGGTTTTGCGTCACACTTGTCACTCTTTTTAGGCGATGCTCGATGACTCTCTCCCAGAGCTTCATCGTATGGCTCATCAACTTAATCCCACGATAGTTAGTACAACTTTGAACATCTTCCTTGTTCTTGAAGATCGGTACTACTATACTCCTCCTCCATTCTTCCGGCATCTTATTTGACCGAAAGATGAGGTTAAAAAGCTTAGTTAACCATACTATGGCTCTGGCACCTAAGCATCTCCATACTTCGATGGGGATACCATCAGGGCCCATCGCTTTACCACTCTTCATCCTCTTCAAAGCTTCCTCTATCTCTGTCTTCTGAATTCTTCTCATAAAACGTCTGTTGTTATCATCAAATGAGTCATCCAACTCAAGTATAGGACCTTCTCCTCTCCGTTAAACAACTTATCAAAGTACTCTCGCCATCTGTTCTTGATCTCCTTATCTCTCACCAGGAGTCGATCTACCCCATCCTTGATACATTTGATTTGGTTAATGTCCCTCGTCTTCTGCTCACGGATCCTAGCCATCCGATAGATGTCCTTCTCCCCTTCCTTCGTGCCTAGTCGCTGATAAAGGTTATCATATATCTGACCCATTGCTACACTCACTGCTCGCTTTGCAGTCCTCTTGGCTATTTTATAGCCTTCTATGTTGGTTGCACTCTTGTCAAGATGTAGGCGCTTGAAACACTCCTCCTTCTCCTTTATAGCCCTTTGCACCTCATCATTCCACCACCAGGTGTCTTTTGCTTCTTGTTTGGCTCCTCTATTCACGTCAAACACTTCTGAAGCTACCTTCCGAACACATGTTGCCATTTTTAGCCACATGTCATCTCGTCCTTCTCCTTCCTTCCAGGGCCCCTCTTCTAGCATCCTCTCCTTAAAAGTTTGCGCCAGCTCCCCTCTAAACTTCCACCACTTCGTTCTCACGGTCTTGGTACGTTTGTCCCTGTATACACGTACCCGAAAACGAAAATCCGCCACCACAAGCTTATGTTGAGTGACAACACACTCCCCAGGTATCACCCTATAGTCCAAGCAAGCACGCCTGTCCTTCCTCCTGACAAGGATAAAGTCGATTTGGCTCGAGTGTTGTGCACTTCTAAAGGTCAATAGATAGGATTCCCTCTTCCTAAATAGGGTATTCGTTACCAACAAGTCATAAGCTAGCACCCAATTAAGTATATCCTCCCCCTTCTGATTCCTACTACCATACCCGAACCCCCCATGGACCCGCTCGAACCCTACATTAGACGTCCCCACATGGCCGTTAAGGTCTCCTCCTATGAAAAGGTTCTCACTGATAGGTATGGCACTAACCATGCTATCTAAATCTTCCCAAAACTGACTCTTGATGCTCTCACTAAGACCTACCTGATGGACATATGCACTAATCACATTTAAAGCCGAATCTCCAACTATCAGCCGAACAAGGATAATCCGGTCCCCGTGCCTCCTAACATCTATGACTCTATCCTTAAGGCTCTTGTCGATCAAGATGCCTACACCATTTTTACCCGATGTTATACCCGTGTACCAAAGCTTGTAGCTAGTATTCTCCACCTCCTTCGGCTTCTGGCCCTTCCATTTAGTCTCTTGAACGCATAGGATATTTACACGCCTACTAGTTGTCACATCGACTAGCTCTCGTAACTTGCCTGTTAGGGACCCTACGTTCCAACTCCCTAAACGAATCCTAGTTGCATCGGCTAACTTTCTTACCCTTCGCACCCGTCGAGGAAAGTGCGAAGACCCTTGCTCATTTTTCACCACACCCGAGCGTAGATGTAGCGCGCCACTAAGGTTGCGACGATCCGACCCTTGCTCACTATTCATCGTACCCAGGTCATGATACGACGCGCCACTAAGGTTGTGACGACCCGACCCTTGCCTATTTGACACCACACGCGGGTTCCGATGTAGCACGTCGCTAAGAGGGTTACGCCCCAACGAATTTCTTATGGGTTTCATATCTATTTGAGTGGCTGGATTTTTGACGTTGATTTGTCAAACCTAACACAATCCTCCTCCTTTACCCAGGCTTGGGACTGGCTATATTGAGACTCAACATAGGCGGAGTTAGTAGACATCGTAACTCATGCTACAAAAAATATAAATTAGTTTTTAATCATTATTTTGATGGGCTGAGATATTTAATAATTAAGTAATCCTTGGGATACAATATTATATTGAAAATGTTGACGAAAAATTCATGATATATTTTTCTGGCATACATTGTGATATTCACTACATCCATACAAAATTTTAAATTAAAATTCAATTTGTGCATAGTGAAATAAAAATAGACAAATTGTACTAAGGGGTGAATTGAACCAAGTGTCACAGTTTAGGTGAACCAAAAGATAGTTTAGGGGGTTATGTGGACTTTTGCTATACTTGAGAGGAGTAATATAGACTTTTTCCTTTTTATTATGATAATGACTCCATGGTATGTACTCAAAACAGCCATCAATGATTTCACAGTCATCACAAGAGCTGTCACCATTGTTGTTCTTAACTTTAATACTATACTCAACCAACACTGGACCCAATGAAGAAATGCCTCGGACTGGACTGATTAAAGGCAGATAAGGCGAATCCTGTTTTACAAAACATAAATATCAAATTAGAGAAAATTTCATGAAGCTGACATTATCGGAAAAAGAAAGTACAACCAGTGGATAGTAAATATAAGTGCCAAACATCATGCAAGCTAGCCCTCCTGCAATGGTCTCTGGTTGGTGAAACTAGTTTGCCCCAGGACTTCCTCTCGATCCGATCTAGTCAGTAAAAGTATTCCATCCAGATCCTATGCATACTTAATTTTCATTGACAAGATCACTAGAACTATAAAAACAAATTGTGATTAGCACCATAGTCTACAACTACCCAAAATCTTACTACACATGTCGATTGGTTCGTTGTAACCTGAACATAAAACATGCCCCAATGTTTAAAAGCACAGTAACATTCTGGGGGAAATGGAATCAATGTACTAACGTATCGAGAACATGGGAACTGTTAGATCCGGTCGCATAGCAGAAAGTAAACTACCCAACGAACTTTCAGATTATTGGATAATACAACATAACATTATAATCTTCATCATTAAAATCTCATACAAGTTTCTGAGAAGTGAATCCTTTGAGAAACAACCCAAACGTTCTGGCTCGGAATGACTCGCCGCCGGCACACAACAACAAGAAACAGGGATGCAATTAACTCAAGAAGTGATCTTCACCAGTTTGGATACTCGAGGGAAATTCAGGACAGTAACTAGTAGCCGACTGTCAGTTTTGACTGCAAGGATAGCAGAGGTGATAAACGGAGCCTATTCATTTTCGAATTCATCAACAGAATGCCATACATCTTATAACTTTGGCTGCACACAGTTTTTTTCATTTGGGAAACTGCAAACTGGGCATATCTAAAATCACAAAACCTAATTACACTGGCACTACCAGCAAGAGAAGGAAATTTAGTATTTCGGTAACAACCTTGAATCACCATGAAGTGAGAACAAGTAATATATGGTAAAAAAAAAAGAGTAAAAGTAAACCAGCTCAGATCAACTAACCGGTGTGACCACATGTGCACCCTCCCAGGACCGGCAGAATACATAATTATGCAGACCATCGATGTCATCTCGAATGGCCAAGAACCCATAAACACTCATTGATTCACCATGCAAGAAACTACCAGCAAAGCGAAGTGAAAAGAACTGAAGAAGAGGTCCTGTATCACATTTGTATGCACGAGGCTCTGTAGAACGCATGCTCCTCAACGGAGCTGGGGATACAAAAACAGGAAAAAAAAAATTCCATTGTGTCAGCCGTCAGGTTACCCGAGAAGATCATTGACATAGTAGTATATAGACAAACAAGAAGCTTACTGGGACTGGTGTTGCTCATTCCGTATGTCTTGTACCAATCATAAAAGCAACTTGGGGTAGGGAAACGGGACCAGACATCAATATGATGTAATTTATCCTTGCCATCAAGTGCAGCATTCACCTCTTCAGTTCTTTTTCTGCAATCAGCATTATATACCTTTTAAGTTTAGCTTGATCATCCATAAGACGTTCCGAGTGTAGAAAAATTCTCGAATCAGACTCGGTAGATCAAAACACAACTCACATCAATAACTTATTTCCAAATTCTAAATTATCATGAAACTCAACACGCACAAGCATAACAAGTACTGTGTGTGAAATACGTTAGTGCCTCAATTAGTCATCAACTCCAAATGGAAAGAAACTTTGGGTTTAATTTTTAAAAATTTATACCCCAAATGACGCTTATGATCCACAGTACCACACGACATCTGCATATGCTTTGAGGAAAAAAAATTAAGCAGATTCTAGTCTCAAGTAGTTCAGAGTGTCGACCAATGAGGCTTACTAAGGATAGCTTTGTTGTTGCCTCAAAAAAAAAAAAAGGATAGCTTTGTTGGATTCTGTGACATCCGCGTTCATCCAGTTGTATAGACGAGTCCCAAGGATGGCCTCCCAAGCCTCTTCTTCCTCGCTCGCTGCCGATGACAAACAGGAGAGCTATGTGAAAAATTATCAGATATAGATAAAAAAAAGTGAAAAAAGAGAGAGGATCAATGCGGATTAAGCGAGCAACAAACCAGGAGGCGGGGGCGGAGGCAGTTCCATTATTTCCCGAGGCAGACGAACAACCGGCAAGATGAACTGCAGCTCCGCGAAAGTGAGGTCCGTCAGGGACCTCACCGCCCCGTTCCCCTCCAGGTGAGAGCGCAAGGGGTGCGGGAGAGCCGAGAGCAGCAAAGGGCTCCCGGATAAGCGGAGTCCTACGAATGTCGATTGGAAGAGGAATCCTCGACTCCTCGGGAAGAAAGAATTTGGGTACTTTTAGATCACGGTGGCCGGCCCCGGCGGCGAGGGCAGAAGCGGCGGCCGGTTGCCGCGGCGCCGCGCACGTGTGTGCGGTGCGGCAGGGAAGGAAAAGGAAGCTGCGTCGTGCGAGTTGGGCCGGGCGGCCACATGGGCCATGAAGCGTGTAGGAGTACTATTACTTGTTGGGCTCCTTTTTTTTTTTTGGCAGCGGCAAAAATAGATGGAAACAAAAAACTCCGACCTGCCGGATTCGAACCAGCGACCTAAGGATTTATCTGCACATACTACAGTCCTCCGCTCTACCAACTGAGCTAAGGTCGGTTTGCGAATGAAGGTTCAACGTTTTTCTATTTTAACAGTACTTGTTTTATTCCATTTTTTTGTGACGGATCTTTTTTTTTTTGTTGGCGAGAGAAGGGTTATATTCCATTTGTACTAACAACAATACAAACAAATGGCTTCGTTTCTAAACCGTCGATCTGGAGAAGTGGAGATTACTGGCCGTTGGATAATCGACAGTTTTCGAGCAGCGAGAGACGAACACGGGTTCAGTATAACTACAGCACTATAGCCGTATAGCGGCCTATGCTTCACAAGTGCAGAAGAGCACGTGACTGAGTGGTACGCGTGTATCATAGGAAACGGTATCTTGCGATTTCGTCGCACACAATTTCTGGGGAACATGCTTGCGGATTTCACACTTCCCACAGTCCAGAAACTATTTTTTTTTTCTGAACGTGTCTCAATTGTTTATGCGATCTGCCCGCTCGCTTCCCATGGCAGGTACATTGTGAACTTTGCGATCTACACGCACAAGTGCAGAAGTGCACATGGCTGAGTGGTGCGCGTTCACGCATTTTCGCATCTCCCCACTGAGATTTAGCAGCCTTTTTTCTTAGAACCGGGGGGATTACTAATGCACAATCACAAAGCAAGAATATGAAAGACTCCCTCGAGTGAAATAAATATATTTTTCATTGAACAAATGAAAGAATTTCACCGTCACCACTACAGAGTACAACAAACATTTTTTTCAGCCGCGTGGAAGTCCTTCCTCTCTAGTTACTCATCCTCTCTACCAAACCAAGATGAAGAAATCTACCCCAAGGTGGCGCAGGACGAGGTGTCCGGGTCCACGAGCGCAGGGATCAGGTATTTCCTCCCGTGGGCCCCGTTGGCATTGTAGCTGGCTCCCGTGGCCTGGTCGACGAGCAGGGAGCCCGTGTAGCCCGGGTACGCGCCCTTGCCGTAGACGCCGGCGCAGGCGGTGGCGGCCTCGAGCGGCGCGTCGGCGGAGCCCTCCTGGAAGAAGCCGTTGCCGAACGGGTTGGTGACGGTGCCGACGATCATGGACGCGAGCGAGATGACCATGCCGTCGACGCCGACGTCGCCGTTGGGCGCGGTGAGCGGCGGGGACTGGGGCCCGTATGCCGGCTGGTGGAACGGCCACGCGCACTGGCCCGCGCACTGCGTCGCCGGGTTGCCCACCCACACGTACGCGAACCGGCCGCCGGAGGAGCTGGACCGGCGGGACGCGCCGTGGGTCCCGCACCGGCTCATGCAGAAGCCGTCCACGGCCACGTCGTGGGCCGTGAGCACCACGTTGATGGCCCGGCTCGGCCCGCCGCGTGCGGCAAGCTTGAGGAGGTCCCGCTCGCCCAGGCGCTTGCCGAGGGAGTAGGACTGGTCCAGCACGTGGGCTCCCGTGTGGAGGGACGGGAAGCGGGCCTTGGAGGTGGCGTAGTACTTGCGGGCCGTGTTGAACCAGGTGGCCACGGACGGCTCAGGCTGGGAACCCGACGACGACGGGGACAGCGAGGAGACGAAGTCGGTGATGACGGCGCGCTGCGGCGCGGTGAAGTTGCCGTACCAGATGAAGTTGACGGCGATGGGGCCCGACAGCAGCGCGCCCTTGTGGTACTTCATGGTGATGGCCGGCTCCTGGACCAACGCCGTGAGATGCCGCGAGGCGAGGCAGGTGTGGAAGAGCACCGCGAACGCCAGAAGCAGCGTCGCGGCCATAGAGGAAGAAGCCATTGGTTAACTACTAGTAGTGGTTTGAGCTGCTTGTTGCTTGTGTTTGTGGAATGCGGAATGGTGGTGATGGATTGTGAGTGGGGAGGTGAGCGGGATTTTATAGGCGGCACGAGCGAGGAGCGGAGGATGGAGGAGTGGGATCAGCAGAAGAGTGAGACGGCGGTAGAGTGAGGAGGAGCTGGGTTGGCTGGCCTGACCGGCAGGCACAGAGCGCGTGACGTATGTTGGGAGGCCGCTTTCTGAGCCAAAAGTAAAGAGGGGCGTCCTTGGCCTGGCTGCCCGAACGGTCACTGACAGCTGGCTTTGCGTGCTCCCTGCTCGATCACAGCTGTAGCGGGGCGACCACTTTACCGTTTTGCCCCGCCATTTGCCGCCTCGGGAGACCACTGCGTGCCGGGGTGAAAGCAGGGACAAGTTGGGCATTGCGGGGGCGACGGGCAAAGTGGGGACTGCGGGAGTGGGTAAAAGCAAGGTTGGCGTCTCGAGGCGCTTGAAATTTTTGGACGTTGGGACGGGTGGTGGGCCGGGCTCTGTCCCTTTCTGTGGGTTTCGAACGTTGGAGGTCACTGTTTCACGGGCCCGGCTCCCGCTACTCACCGAGGGCTGTGAACAGCGCGGGTACTTGCGCAGTTGGTGCGTCCTGCTTTCGTACACTACTGCTCCGAGCACAAGTCGCAGCCTCACCGGTGGCATCAGTGGCCACTATTCCCTGTCCGCGTTTACTAGTACTTGCCAGCCAGGCTCGTGCTGGATTGGCTGCGTATGTCACGAATGAGGAGGGATGGCGGAAGTTCGATACGAGAGAAATCGTGCGAATACGTGACCCCATTTCCACATCCGCATGGAAAAATGTGGCAGGCAGGTGACTACTTCGTCGATCCCATATCTCCACGGCCAATGCCGCACACACGACAATGCAAGCTGTATGCCACAACCACATCGGCGACCTGATCTCGCAAGCACTAATTAAGCGGACACCCACCGCATCACCTTTTGTTCCGTGCATAACAGACTTTGGATCCATGCATTGCAATGCAAGTCGGTGAGTGAGCTGACAGACGGTCATTGTGGGGTTAGGGAAGCCCACCACTAACTCTCGGATTTGCCATTCGAGGAAGACGCGATCGCACGATCGGATCCGATGGGATCGCTGACGAGGCCCCATCCGTCGACGTACGGGTACGGCTCGGCCTAAAGTGAGACGAGGTACACGGCGCGCGCTCGGCCCCGCGCGTCACCGGCGGTATGCGGACGTCGGCGCCACCATAGCGCGTTCCTGCTTGCTCCCCGTCCACGGTGTGGGCTCGCCTAGAGATCCGCGTATGGATATATCGGCCGCCACGCAGAGCCAGCTGGTGCTGAAGCGGCTCTGCGCGTCACACTGCGGATGGGGGCCCACGCTACGGCGTCACGACGCGCTCGTGAGCTCCATTGCCACGCTTCATTTCCTTCCCGGCCCATCATGTCTAGATAGCGGACGCGGCCGGGCCAGTGCCCTGCCAGCCTGCCTTATCCGGGTGCAGTGGGGTGTGTCCGCGGCCGTTGGATCGTGGCGGATGGCGATCAAGGCCAGCCAAGCGAAATGGCAGCATTGTTGCAGGTTCGCTCGCGCCAGTTAAGACGTTTCACGCGTGCACGGACGTGAACCTATCGGGTGCCAGCACAGAATACTGAAACGTCCTTTATTTTGACGTGTCTCGTTGTGCTCGTTGGGTTGTGCCTAGCTGATTTATTTGGTGAACATCGTTCTTTTATGTTTTTGCTCAAAGACACTGTTCAGATATATGCTCCCTTCATTTTAAATTACTTGTCATTCTGCTTATATATTATATTTATTAAATATTTTTTAAGTCTATATAATATGTATGTCTAGGTTTGAAGATTATTCAATGAATCTAGACACTAGAAAACATCTCTAAGATAACACATAAATTGAGACTGAGGGAATATTTGTTAGAAAACATTTTAAGTTATGACAATTGACTTAAAAAATACTATAATCATTAGAATATGACATTTCTTGTATGACAGAAAAAAGAGAGCTAAAACCATGGCACCACAGAGTTTAGCGATTTTTGCTATCGTTAATATTTCCTCAATTGATGGTGGTACTTTTTGTTCGCTTTTATTATAGTGTCCACAAAGATGATCATCTATATTTTCGTAAAAAAGCATGCTCTTTTGATACCCATCTATTGCACACTGCTCAGCCTTGAGATAGACCCACCAATACAAATATTTTAACTAGAAAATCTGGCAGCATGTTATTTGTGTGTGGAGCAGTGATTCTATTCGGGTCCACAAAGCGTGTCAGGTAGCGTCTAGTTCGGTGTCAAATATTGTTTAGCTTCACTATACATAGTTGTTGGTAGCAAAGATAGCTATATTTTGAGCATGTTCTCTCTCTTCTTCTCATTGGACTAGAAGCTGCAAGCGCTGGCTGTATTGAATCGTTGGAGAGGCCCTTATGCCACTTATTTTTAGCAAAGGAATGACAATGCAACCAACGAAACACAATGCAACGAGTGGAACACTATGCAACTAGTGGAACACATGCCCCTCTACCGTTCGTGTTTAAATTTTAGTTGTTATCGTTAGCAAGCACAAAATTACATTTTTGAACGTTATTAATTAAAATACGGAGAGAGTTATACACATGATATAACTTGCATGCATTTCTTTATATATCTAATGTTTCATTACATTTTTGTAAAAATACCATTTATTTGAAAATAAAATTGTTGGGGTTGTTTGATTGATATACTGTGCATGCACATTTTGTTATAGCACCTGTTATAAACAAACTATTACTTATATGAGAGTTTATGATGCGCAATTGATTCATTAAATTCTATTATGTGAAATTAGATTAAAAATCAACAAGGCTATCTAAAAAGCAAATGAGCGATAGTGCAACCAGTGAGTCATATGGGCCCCAACCTCTCGTGTTTAAATTTTTTGTTGTTGTCATTAACTAGCACAAAATTACACTTTTGAGTGTCATAAAAAACGGAGGAAGTAACACACATGACACAAACTTGCATATATTTCATTGTGTATCTCATGTTTGTGCATCATATTTTTGGCAAAAACATCATTTTTGTAAAAAAATTATTATGGTTGTTTGGTCAATGTAATATGCATGCACATTTTGTTATAGCACATGTTATAAACGACTACTTTTTATATGAGAGTGTATGATTAAATTTTCTTCCTTTATGATAGACATGTAATGATCGAGTCATAGTATATGCTTATTCTTGATCTCAATATCATCCATCGTGGCATGTTGGTATTTATATAAAATGTCATTTTTTATGAAGTACGATTTGTTTAAAATCACTGTAGTACTGTTTAAAATCTCTAGCAATGAATCGAGCTATCGACACTGTAATGTTATCCCTGACGTAGTATTAATTTGCTACTGTATGATATTGGATCAAGTGTTACAGTTGGGGTAATGTCATTTTTCGGTCACCGTGCATCACTAAGTGCAGCAGTAACATTGCACTCCGGACGGGACCAAGCAACAAGATACGCGTCGTGCTGTATCAGTCCCGGGTACACGCATACGGCAAGTGCTGCAAGACGTGGCTACAGTCCTTCGGGACAGGGGACTAGGGGAGGAGGCGCCAGGCTGTGACCTCGCAGGACGCTCATCGGGTTCATAAACCTGGCTGCGCCGTGTCGCGCGCGTGTTCCCCCCTGTCCTCTAGCTCCCCTTCGGATGGCCCTGGTCTTATCTCATAGTCATGGGCACCACCCGTCCCCTCCTGCACACTCGTGTGATCCTCACGAACGTGATTAGTACTTGCCGGATGTAATTTGTCCGTGTGATGACAGACGGGCGCCTCAAACATGTGGATTTTTTATTAAGAAATGCAAATGGCCAGCCGCTGATTCTGTCTCTCTACCCGCTGGCGTTTTGTGTAGGCTGTTGGCTTGTCATGGAGCCGAGGCGGATAACCATGGGGACACCGTGATCCGCGGGCCTCGGATCGTGTGTCGAAGAATGCGCGTTTACCTCCAACCCTGTGCTCAACTAGAGTCTCAAGCTAGTGAGAGAGAGGTCAGCGTCAAGTGGTAGCAGAAACTGCCCAGCCAGGTTCGTCCCGGGGCCGGGAAGAACACCGATATCGCGTTTTGCAGTGCCCATGGGCAAGTCCTGCAGAAGCATCAAACTGACTGTCCGACTGGGATTCCAGGGGAACACAGAGTTTTCGGTGGTCAATTATATTTTGATCGGGACATCATTTTTCTCGTTGCTTGCCCGTTTTCACTGATGACATTGTTCCAGTCATAGTAATAAAATTGTTGTCCATCCGGAAAACAAGGAATAATAATTTGTTTGCAAGGACCGGTTTTATGATGATAACAACAATATGCAGATAACTGTGCTACCCTCCAGAAAGCAAGCATCGATCGGTGGAATCTGAAAAGAAAACACTAATCTGCTCTGTTCTTATTGTTACTTGGCAAAGAAAACCATTACCGTCGCCTGGACATTCAGGCTGAACAGCCGTAGAGGCAATAATTGACCTTTGATCATCGGAAGGGTAGGACCTGATAATTAAGTACTCTATTCGGGACTAATGAATGTACACTGGCACAGTATAGTACTACTAAGCAGAAGAACAAGTCGTTCACGGCGGCGAGCGACCCGTCGTTCGTGCTGCATGGGCGGGTGCATGGTGGCCGGGGTGAGTGGCTGGCGTGGAAGCAACAACGCAATCCGCGTCGCCCTCGGTCCGAACGCAGCCAGCTGCCTCCCACTGAGTCAACTTCAGAGTTAGCCCCTCCAAAGGCCCCAGACCAAAACAGAGGCATCTAGCCCAGCTGCGCATCGGATGGGATCAGGGGCAGGAAACGGAAGGGGGCAGGAAACGGAAGGGGGCACGAAACTACCGCACATCGCCATGCACAATCCGCACCTATAAATACCCGACCCCGTCATCACATCCAAACCACACAAACAAAACAACACAACCGCTTCAGAGAAGCCAATCCCGGTAAATCATCACTAGCCACTAGCCAGTGACCACCAATTCCAATTCCACTTCCACTTCCACTTCCACCCTGAGAAAACCAGAAAATGGCGTCAAGCCACGTCGCCGCGCTTGCGCTGCTGGTGTCGGTGCTGCTGCTAAGCTCGGCGCGTGTCTCCTCGGGAGGCAGGACGCTGCTGGAGCTGTACAAGCCCCCGGCCAGCGAGCTCCTCCAGTACCACAACGGTGCCGTGCTGCAGGGCCACATCCCGGTCTCCATCATCTGGTACGGCAAGTTCACGCCGGCGCAGAAGGCCGTGGTCACCGACTTCCTCCAGTCCCTCACCACCGCGTCTTCTGCCCCTACCCCGTCCGTGTCGCAGTGGTGGAACACCATCAACCAGCTCTACCTCTCCAAAGCCAAGGCCGTCAAGAACGCCGTCCCCGCGCAGATGGCGCTCGCCGGGCAGGTCACCGATGCGGCGTGCTCGCTGGGGAAGCGCCTCACGCTGGCCCAGCTGCCCGCGCTGGCGGCGCGGGCCAAGCCCAAGAAGGGCGGGATCGCGCTGGTGCTCACGGCCCAGGACGTGGCCGTCGACGGGTTCTGCATGAGCCGGTGCGGGCTCCACGGTTCCGACGCGCGGGCCGGCACCACCTACGTGTGGGTCGGCAACGCCGCCACGCAGTGCCCCGGCCAGTGCGCGTGGCCGTTCCACAAGCCCATCTACGGGCCCCAGACGCCGGCACTCGTGCCGCCCAGCGGCGACGTCGGCGTGGACGGCATGGTCATGAACATCGCCAGCATGGTCGCCGGCACGGTCACCAACCCGTTCCGCGACGGGTTTTACCAGGGCGACAAGGACGCGCCGCTCGAGGCCGCCACCGCGTGTCCCGGAGTCTACGGCAGCGGCGCGTACCCAGGGTTCGCGGGGAACCTGGCCGTGGACCGCACCACGGGGGCGAGCTACAATGCCAATGGCGCCAACGGGAGGAAGTTCCTGCTTCCCGCGCTCTACGACCCTGCGTCGGGCGCTTGTTCAACTTTGGTGTAAAAGACTCGGGAAGCAGCCAGTGACTCAGTCCAAGCAAAAAAAAATGTGCAGTAGTTCTCTCTAAAGAAGAAAATGTGCAGTAGTAGTACTGTATGTACATACGAGAGTGGGGGTGATGAAGAATGTATTTTAGTAACTTACTGTTAGCTTGTAAGATTTGTTCATAACGCACAATAAAACGACGTGTTCCCTTTTCAATTGTTCCCTCTCTGCTAATTCACAAGCTGAGACACTTCATGAGACAAACTGGAGTCAGCAAGAAGTGCCAATGCTGCATCTTCCTTTTGTGTATGATGCGCAAGGTTGAAAACAGCTTTTGTTTCCCAATTTGATGCATCATGAAACGCGCGCTTGGATCAGATGGCAGAGTAAAAGATCCATATAACTTACTCCCTCCGTTTTTGTTTTGCTATCGTTAGGACTTTAGTTCAAAAATGAACTAGCTCCTTTGTCTCAACGACAACAAAATAAAAACAGAGGGATTACATATTACTTAGAGACAACTGTATCAAAATGGTTCTGAGGTTTTCATCAAAAGACATATCTGATATTTTCCAATATTCAAAAAGTGAATGTTCTTCGATCAAAGAACATCAAAAATAAAAATTCATCGATGAAACCATCCAGAGTAGGGATTGCAAACCGTGGCCTTGACAAGCACATCCGTGTGGTCAGCGAGCTGAGACTTCAAAATATCTATATTTCTAAAAAAAAAGTTAAACGGATAACACGTGGATACAAGCACACTGTTCAGAATTGGACCATGCCACACCTCTTAACACTCACTCCATGACTATGCCATATAGGCAATTCAAGATAATCAACTTCTTTTTCGGAAAAAATAAAATAAAACGAGAGACGATAATTCTCATCAAAATAAAAGATGACAACGCTCTGCCTTATCGCCTGCCCTGGTCATAACCTAGTAATAGCACAGCTGTTTGGAGTGTCAGGTCTTCGCCATGTACTAGTTGATAAGTCAACCAATAAAGAAATCTACTAGAGAGCTTGTTGACACTGCCATGATCTCACTATTGCCGTGGCGATGCTCAACGCCTACACTGCCGGGCTTACGATTATAGTAGAAGCCACTTGTTAGCAAGGAAAAGGTCAAAGGACGTCGAGTCTTTTAGATCTTTAAGGAACACTTTACATGCCAATTGCTGAACACTTATCCTGCCAGCTCGTACTGGATCACGCGCTTACTACTCCCACACGTGTTCATGGGACGTTGAGAACTTTCGTAGGTCGTATAGAGTCGACCATAGCGCGCCGATGAAGTCATAGCCCGACCACACTTCGACTTCTCGAAGCAGGGGCCACGTTCGCCATTGCCAGTTTACCACGCCCAAATCAAACGCATGCCGCCCATGGCTATCCGGTGAAGGCTGCATTCCGGGCCGGATGAAGCTGGTTCAGGCTGATGCACGCCGCGCATCCTGCGAGTGCGGCACACGAGCGCCCACGCCCATTCCCACGCCGTTCGCGGAGCAGATTATTCAGGCATGACTGCCAGGCGCCGCACGAGCGACACAGGCTGTGCATGTCAGACACGCAGCAAAAAAAAAAATAATTTGGAGGACAAAACGCAGCACATATTGCGTGCTGAGTCGGCTGAATTCAGTGTGTTTCCAGTTTCCTGACAATGTGAGGAGAGGGAACCTTCGGCTTGAACATGCAGCCGTTTTGTCTGCTGAATCCGCGGCCGGGGAGGTGAGACAAGCCATGTCGTCCTCTGGTCGCGGTAATCCGCTGACCCGGAGCTTTGATTATGTTATACTACTAGGTTATTAACCCCAACAGCTCAGCAGAACCTTTCCTCGCTGGCCGGGAAATATGAATTGAAAATCAACTACTAGGTGGAAATGAGGAAAATAAATCAAAACACATGTATGGGAGTTTTGAAAAATACACGTATGTAGATGAGATGCGGAGAAGAACACATACAAAATTTCAATCCAAATACAATTCCTTCGTCATTTTTCCACTCGCACCTTTACAACATGCATAACTGCAAAAGATGATGGCCGGGTGCCCAGGTCTACAAAATCTTGTGCTGATAACGTGCAATTTTTTCACTGAAGCCACTATTTCGGCTCACTAAAGGCTATTCGATCAGCGCACCATCCGCTCCAATACAGTCAGCTCGAGCACTTTGCACTTGCGCTTTGACTTCCAGAAGCAGCGGCCATGTAGTCATGGACGCCAGGGCCACGCCCAAAACGCGTGCCGCACATGGCCATCCGGTGAAGGCTGCATTCTAGGACGGACGGCACATGACCGGACGAAGCTGGTTCCGGCTGATGTACGCCGCGTTTCCTGCCTTTGCCTGATCGCTATTGCGGCACACGAGCGGCCACGCAGTCGCGCCGTTTGCCGAGCGGATTCTCCGGGTCCGGGTGGCTTCTTCAGCCACGGCCAGCCGCCGCACGAGCGACACAGGCTGTGCATGTCAGATACGCAGCAATTTGGCCTGTTGAATCGGCTTTGTTTCCTGACAATGTGAGGCGAGAGGGACCTTCCGCATGCACATGCAGCCGTTTTGTCTGCTCAATCCGTGGCCGGGGAGGCGAAACAAGCTTTGTCGCCCCTCTGGTCGCGGTAATCCGCTGACCATGCACTTTGTTTATGCTCTAGGCTAACCCCAACAGCTCAGCAGAACCGTGAGTTTCAAGATGCTGCGACCTTGCAACGAGCAGCGCCTAGCTGTCTCTCTTGAGATCTGCACGACATTAAACGGCAGGGAAGGATCCCGGAACGCGCCTGTGCTTCAAGCGTCAGGGTGCCAGAGTTCCCTATAAATAAGCGGGCTCTGCAGTTCGTCTGGATCATCACTCATCCACCCAGCATCAGAACACAGCACACTAGAACTCGTTCCGATCCTCCTATTGTCAGTGTCAGTACACACTTTCACTTCCAGCCTCTAATTGATCGGTAGTCCACAATGGCCGTCAATTTTGCAAAAGCAGCGATGCTTGCACTAGTATTGCTTGTGAGCTCGACACAGCTCGCCGTGGGTGCTAGGAGGCGCATGGAGCTGTACCAACCAAATCCAGCCGACATGCTCTCCTACCACAACGGCGACGTGCTTCACGGCGACATCCCCGTGTCCGTCCTCTGGTACGGCAAATTCACGCCGGCACAGAAGTCGATCATCTCCGACTTCCTCCTCTCGCTCACGTCGGCGCCCCAAGCCACCTCGCCTTCCGTTGCGCAATGGTGGAACACCATCGACCAGCAGTACCTGTCCAATAAGGCGGTGCAAAGCATCAAACCCAACAGCGCCGGGATCATCACGAAAACCCAGGTGCTGCTCGCCAACCAAGTGTCCGACGCCAAGTGCTCCATGGGCAAGTCCCTCACCTCGGCGCAAGTCTCCGCCCTGGCCGCGAGGGCGAAGCCCAAGAAGGGCGGCGTCGCGCTGGTGCTCACGGCGCAGGACGTGGCCGTGGAGGGCTTCTGCGAGAGCCGATGCGGCATGCACGGGTCCGACGCCACGGCGCGCACCACCTACGTCTGGGTGGGCAACTCGGCGACACAGTGCCCGGGCCAGTGCGCATGGCCGTTCCACCAGCCCATGTACGGCCCGCAGAGCCCGCCGCTCGTGGCCCCGAACGGCGACGTCGGCCTGGACGGCATCGTCATGAACCTCGCCAGCATGCTCGCCGGCGTCGTGACCAACCCGTTCGGCGACGCCTACTACCAGGGCAGCAGTGACGCGCCGCTGGAGGCCGCCACGGCGTGCCCTGGGGTGTTTGGCAATGGCGCGTACCCCGGATACGCCGGTGAGCTGAAGGTGGACGCGGTGACCGGGGCCAGCTACAACGCCAACGGCGCCAACGAGAGGAAGTACCTGCTTCCGGCGCTCTACAACCCTTCCACGTCGGCCTGTAGCACATTGGTGTAGACGTGCTGTGCAAAACTGCTAACACATGTGCACTGTAATTGTTCTATTAGTTAGATCATGTGTAATTCTTTCATTTAGAAATATAATTGTTGTTAGTAATAAATAATGTTGATTTGTGAATGAAACTAGATTTGGTTCAATTCCATAAAAAACCACCCAAGTTTTTGGTCCGAGATGCCGTATGAAGATCTTTTATTACTTAAGCAATTAACCATACAACTTTAATTTGATACTTTTTGAGAAAATTTATACTAAACAACTTTTCATGAATATAGAGACCAATCATGAAACAAACAGAGGTTAAACGGTGCATATGCTCCATCCCCTTATTCTTTTTGTCCTCAATGTATAACTTTGTGTTATTAATAAATTTTACATTAATTCATAAAATATCTAAACATTTACTATGAGTTTGTTTGTCTTCCTCATTTCTAATTTCGCAACTAACAAGAAAATAATACAGCTATACAATGCTACAATTACATTGAGTTGGAGATGATACATTGAGACACATGTGTGATCATATTATAGTTAACAATACTTTATTGCATATGAAACAATTGTCAATCTTTTTTATGGTTAACAAGACTCGCAGACTCTGATAAGAAGGACATATCTCGACGGAAAAGGCGACCTCCCCCATTCAACCAAGCAAGGTCTTAAAATCGAGGTGCCGATGTCTTTTGTGATTTTAATCCTTGAATTGTTCTTCTTAAAGTCTTCATGAGTTGCCGCAAGGTACCTATAGGCACTGCTCCCGCAATCCGACCTGGTGTCTGTATGCTCTATTTGTTTTCAACTTTCATGTTTCATATATATGTTTAATAAATTTGTGAAGACAATTTATACTAAGCAATTTTCATGGATATAGAGACTAACAATGAAACTAAGGGAGGTTAGCAAGTGCATATGCCCCCTCCCCTATTCTTTTCATCATTAGTGTTTACCTTTGTGTTATTAGTAATTTTTTATATAATTCATAAGGTATCTCAACATTTACTTATGAGTTTTTTTGTTGCCTTCCTTATTTTCTGGTTCTGCCTTTAGTCTTCCTGCCTTTCCTGCACGTCTCGCTCATCGCCTCCACCTTTCGTCTCTCTTTGCCCAGCCGCCACTACCCGTCGCCATGAGCTCCGTTACACCACCACCTTTCGTCTCTCTTCGCCCAACCGCCACTACCCGCCGCCATGAGCTCCATCGGTGGCCATCAGGGAGGGCTGGGCCAGGGCGGCTCTTCGAAGAAGAAGAATCGAACATACGGGGCTGATGTATATCCTCCGGTCAGGTTGATAAATTTCTATGTATATATTTGATAAATTTTTTAATACAATTTATATCAAAAAGCCTTTCATGGATATAGAGACTAACAATGAAACTAAGCGACTAATGATGAAACTAAGCGAGGTTAGCAAGAGCATATGCCCCCTCCCCCTATTATTTTCGTCATCAGTGTATAACTTTGTGTTGTTAATAAATTTTACATTAATCTATTATCTTATTATTTGAAGGTCAAAAGGAACCGCCACGTTCGCTCTCAAGGTCATAAAATTACCACGTTAATCTGAAAAAAGAGAAGATATGAATAGTTGAATTTTATGAAGATTGAACGCTTCAGATTAAGCAAAAAAGTTCATATACAATACAACACCATGGACAGTCATGCAGAAAACAAGAGAAAAGAAAAAGAATTTTTGTAACCACCAGATACACCACTTTGGATACGTTGATTTTTTTTAAGGGCAATAGAGAGTCCTGGTCCTAGAGGAGACAAACTCTAAAAAGAAAATAATATTCTAAACCAAGATGTCTTATAATAGAGTGTCCTGGAGGAGATAACATTAGGAAACATAAATAAATAATATTGGAAACCACCAAACCACGATGTCAGTAATAAATAATGATATAGTACGAATAATAGGCACAACTCTATGGAAACCTGATAATTTGTAGAAAGCCAATCTCATGATTCTATTTAGTCATTAAGAGAAAACAATTATTCTTGCTTCCAACCACGTCGAGGAGCACAATGATAATAGTGACATGACAAAGTATTACTGATCATATCATTGCAAAAAAAAAGTATTACTGATTATGTGATGATATTATTAATGACCTTACTAGCCAAGCGACAAGTTAAACGACAAACAAGACCCGAGAGATGGCACTAGAGAGAAAAGGTACTTTTAGCTACCACACATCGATTATTTGGTGGAGGCAGCCAAGTAGGCAAATATGTGTATCGGCGTATGTATACATACTTGCACTATACACCAGCCCACCTCTGAGTAACTTTGTGGAATCAGCCTTCGACGATAATTGATTAGCAAAGGAAGCTAAACAAGAGCGACTAGCCTCACGAATCTTCTTATAGTGAAAACAATGGAGCATGCCATGGACAATAATGGAATCTGC
This sequence comes from Eleusine coracana subsp. coracana, assembly GCA_032690845.1. Lineage (NCBI taxonomy): Eukaryota > Viridiplantae > Streptophyta > Magnoliopsida > Poales > Poaceae > Eleusine > Eleusine coracana. The sequence continues at coordinate 67,852,862 of CM064420.1, read as the reverse complement.
AGAGCGGATAAAGCCAAAGCACAACAACCAGCAATGCATGATTGCTGCTAGAGTTTGTCCGAGCAGAGTAGAGAACAAGATAGTTATTTCATAGTGGTACACCGAGGCTGGCTGCCACCCGATGCTCGAGACTCACAAGGTGATCTCTTCATACATGTCAAGGAGGAACAATAAGAGTAGAATCACCATCGGACTTTTCATCAGATCAGGCAAAGGCCAGAACCTCATATTCTGTGTCCAAATACAGGGGCTGTGATCAGGCTTCCCTGATCAAGCATCATGTAATACAATTTTTTTTAATCATATTATATATGTGGTCTACCTGATTTTGCGTGAGCTTGAGATACCTAAAAATCTCAGGCTCATCACACTGCACCGCCTGAGGGATTGAAGAGATATAGAACGATGAATCATCTTTTGGTTGGTGTGGCAGCAAAGAAAGACAAGTAAGAAAGAGATTTAGCATCGATTGGCAATTATATTGGTGTGGTGTATCAACAAATATACATTCGTAATATATCACACAAGGAATTGCTAAAACCAAATATTCCTTCGGTGCCTCCAAAAATTTACTCGGTTCCCTTTATATCATAAAAATTGTTAAAATTCCCGTTGTGCCATCCATTAAAATTTTCATGTCCTACGTGCCACTGGCGGTAAAGTCCGGCTGTATCATCCATTACCCATATGTTTCTCTATCAATATAAAAATATGATAATATAATAAGAACAATTCTTCGCATGTTTCTCTATCAATATAAAAATGTACTAAAAATATGGAGCAAAGGAAATATTTGTTTTCAGCAAGAGAAAATAGGTAAATATTAAGCGATGGCGCTAATAATTAAAAAAGTCTTATTGCTTTGCTAGGTTCATCAATTTGAAAGTTTTTCATGTCATAGAGGTGTTGAGCCGGATCAAGTCTACACTGATAAATAAGTATAAGAAAAAAATATATAATATTAGACTTTGACCAATCATGATAACTAAACAAACCCAGTTCCACCACAAGTTATGAAAGCAACTGAGTTTCACTCAGTTTGAAGAGTGGCATAAGCAGGGTATTCCAAAATCACGCGAGGGCGCACACCGCCGGAGCGCGGCCGACGAGTCAAACTCGTGGTTCCCTTGCCGCCCAGGAGGCCGGCGGCAACCACGAGACCGCACGAGCGCGCGGCGACCACGTTTATTTGCCGGGTCCGCACGCGTCCCCGTTCGAACGCCATTCCGCTTCGTCTTGTGTCTTCCGCACGCCTGCCGCCCACTATCCATTTCCATTTCGCTTAGGCCGGCGCTCTGGTCCCGCCGTCAAACAATTCCGACGCGTCTCCTCGGCGGCCGCGCGCGAGGCGTCTCGAGACGCTCGGCGGACAGCCTATGCCACTGGCCGGTGTTTCCTTGGGACGCCACGTTGCCGTAACTTGACATGTGAAAAAAGATTCACCACCTTGCGTGGTAGAGCCCGTCAGGTGGTGGATTGTTCGGCTAATGGTAATGATCACTCGACATCACCTGATAAAATTGTGTATTACAGCGCTGTTGACCTCACCTCACCGGTCTAGAATTTCCGTCAAGGTTACACAACGCGTGCGTGATTGATTAGAGGAAGGCTGGCAGAGCGAGCGTTCAGAGGATCACTAGACCAGTCAATAGAAATCGACGGGTTACGTGATACGACGATGCATTAGAGATCACGAAATTAGCACTGTTCGTCGTTCGTTCGGACTTCAAAGCTGACTTTGGCGCCACCTGGCCAGCGCGGCCTGTCCCTGCAAGTCCCGGCACCAGAACGCCGCAGGCGCGGCCGCGACAAGGCTGTTGTAAACAAAAGGGCGCGGTCCACTGCTGCAGGAACGGGAGATGGATTCGATTTCTCAGTCCAGGCGCACAACGTTGCATAATGTCCATGAGTTTTCTCACGATTTTATACGTGGACGCGTTTGCGCTCCTGCTGCGGCCACGTGTGTCTCTGTAGGTGTTGGAGGAGGATCTTTTCTCCGGCATGATCTCCGTCGTGGCCGCGCCACCACCAGGACTTCTTTGGTCAATCAAGAACTCGATCGCACGCTACATCTCCAGCTGTAAGAGCAACATGCATGCATTGATCGCGCATGGTCACCGGTCAATGGAGTCCTCAGCTCCAGGATCTTATTATGGTCGCTGGTCAACGGAGTCCATATGCTCGATCTTGTGAGCGTCGCCGTTTACTTGTCGAGTTCAAGGTTCGCCGACGATCTTGCAAAATCCAACGAGCACATGCCTAGCGTACGCCCTTTACGATCCTCTCGTTCTGCTACTACTCTGCCGTTGCGAGCGGCAGCATCGAGCAGTGGTTTGGCCGGCGTGAACCGAGCGGTGCATCTCCCCCGGGCCGCGCCATGCCCGGAGACCTTCCTCATTCCCCGAAGCATATCCACATCTCGAACACCGAAAAATCTTAAGCACCAACACCAGCAGCAGGGTAGTATCATGCCTGCGTGCCGGAACGCGCGCGCCCAGTTCTGACCTCTGATCTTGGGAACCTTCCGCGGGCACATGCGCCGGACAGCTGTGCCTCGGCGATTGGCGGCGAGGTCAAATCCTCATCCGGTTCACGCACGCGGAACGGGGATGGAGTGCGAGGCAATGCAGTCTATTGAGTCGCCCTGTCTCTGGAGCCGTGCCCCGAAGCAACTGGACAGCGCCGCGCGCACGGAGAGCGACACACGGTGACGTGCGTTCGCTGCGCCGCGCAACGCTGCCTCCTCGCGGTCCCCTCGGCCGCCGCCCAGTTCCGACACTGCGCCAGATGCTAGTGGCACGTAGGATAGGAAAGAACCATCCGCGAAGGCTCGAAGTTGAAGTCTCGCGTGCTGGGTCTCTTACTCTCTCTGTCCTCCCTACGGGCACAGGCGCCCGGAGCACGGCCTATAAATAGAGTGCCAAGATTGCCTTCCAGTCACATCACCACAACGCATTCAGCACGATCCAATCCGATCATCACAACTCACTCACATTGAAGTTCGTTTGGAACAAGTCTTCCTCTGAGAGTGAAAGTTACTAGCAATGGCTTCGTCTCTTGTGCTGGTAGTAGTGGCGACGGTGCTGCTGAGCCTGGCGCACCTCTCTGCTGGGAGCAGCAGGAAGCTGATGGAGCTGTACATCCCTCCGGCGAGCGAGCAGCTCACGTACCACCAGGGCAGCGTGCTGAGCGGCGACATCCCGGTGTCCATCCTCTGGTACGGAAAGTTCACGCCATCGCAGAAATCCATCATCTCCGACTTCCTCACCTCCCTCACCGGCGCGCCGACCACGCCCACGCCCTCGGTCGGCCAATGGTTCGGCACCATCGAGCAGCTCTACCTCTCCAACGCCGCCGCCGCCGCCTCTACCTCTACCTCTACCTCGACGCGCGTGCTCCTGGACCAGCAAGTCTCCGACGAGGCGTGCTCGCTGGGCAAGTCGCTCACCCTGACCCAGATCGAGCAGCTGGCGGCGCCGCTGGGGAAGAAGAAGGGCGGCATCGCGGTGGTGCTCACCGACGAGGACGTGGCCGTGGAGGGATTCTGCCGCAGCCGGTGCGGCAAGCACGGGCCCACGCCGAGCGGCGAGTCCACGTACATCTGGGTGGGCAACGCCGCGACGCAGTGCCCGGGCCACTGCGCGTGACCGTTCGCGCAGCCGATGCACGGGCCGCAGGAAGCGCCGCTCGTGGCGCCCAACGGCGACGTCGGGGCAGACGGCATGGTCATGGTGCTCGCCGCCATGGCCGCCGGCACCGTGACCGACCCGTTCGGGGACGCGTATTACCAGGGCGCCAAGGACGCGCCGCTCGAGGCCGCCACGGCGTGCCCCGGTGTCTACGGCAGTGGCGCGTACCCGGGGTTCCCCGGGAACCTGCTCGTTGACCAGACGACTGGAGCAAGTTACAATGCCAATGGCGCCAACGGGAGGAAGTACTTGCTGCCCGCGCTCTATGACCCGGCGACGTCGTCCTGCAGCACCCTCGTGTAGACTTCGCGGCTTGTAGTTGTACTGGACATGGTTCCTGTGTTTTCTTTTTGTGTACTGTACGCCTCACCAAAGCTGTACATACGAGTCTCTCTCTCTCTCTCTCTCTCTCTCTCTCTCTCTCTGGAGCTTGGAGGAATGAAATTACTTTGTTCGTTTCAAGTTGTTTGATTGGGCCTAAACTTCTTTTCCCATCATGCTCGGCCTGAATATGGCCCAGAAAGTAACATCCGTTGTTGGACCTGGACCGCCATGTAAGATCCGAATACGGCCCCTTGAAAATGTAGCCCACTTTAGCCCAAATAACTACTGTCGAAATAAACTGGATCCAAGCCGCCTATCGAACCCGGGCTTCCACAGATCAGATCTTGCCGCCAGCCGCCGTGCCCGCAACAACGGCTACCCGCCTAACCTTCCGCCAGGCACGTGACGGCAGCCGCGCCACGGCGAGGGCAGCCGGGTGTCGCAGGTCTCGGTTTGTTGACTTTGTTCGTCTGAAATCTATCTCTTGTGCGTAGCATCTCAAGATGTTACAGCAGGTACGAGTGCCGATTGAAATATTGTTACCCGGAGCTTCAAGGCTCAAACATATTGTGGATAGGGTTTCACAAACATCCGAATTGCGAAGTCATTCTCACCAGTCACCCCATGCCATTGGAATTCATGATGCCTTGCCTCGTCCATCCTTCTAATTCTTATTTTTTTAAAATAGAGATTTTCTCCTGCTTATATTGAAAGCCATTTTTTTTACAGTTTCAAAATAACTGGGGTTACCAGCTTGCTACTACAAGTTCCAGCGTCAGCTAAAGCCAACCTAAGCAACTAAGGCAAAACAGAAAAAAAAAAAAGCACAGTTGCACACCTTGAAGTAATCCTCCACCAGCCTTGTTCTGCATAACGCCTCGATCCACCATCACGCCTTGATTCCTGTTGGAAATTTGCTGTCTAGGCCTTTAATTTCTCCAATCTCCAGTGAAGTTGCTTCTTTTCTTTTCCTTGAAGCAGCAATTGCTATTTCTGTACCTGTATAATAAACTTGTGAATCAGGTTACACGGGTTTGCTATAAAGGATTTCTCCATCACCATTTTATTTCTTACATCCCACAACACCCAAAAGGCTATTGCAAAGTAGAACATATTGAGGTCATGATCCTTCCTCTCTAGTGGTATCCAATTTTGAAGAAAATCGTTTGTTTTGTGGTGTTTTGTCTCACCTCGATGCTTTTTTGAAGCTTATCCAGACAAATCTTGCATTACAACATTGGAACAAAACGTGTTCCGTCGATTCTGGCACCCCACATAACATACATTTCTCCTCTCCTTTCCAAAGTTTCTTCTTTAATTGGACCCCCGACTGGATTCTATCTTGTAGGACTTGCCATATGAAAACTTTTATCTTGGTTGGTAGCTTTGTTTTCCATATTCTCATTAGGTTTTGTTCAATTCAAATTTCAAACTATCTTGTTTCCCGCATGCCATCCAGGCAGATCTTTGCCCCTTTGCGTGTTTTAATTCTTTGATTTTGGAGCCAGGGTGGTTTCTCTTCTTTTTCCTCTTCAATGATGATAAAAAATTAGTTCAACCGAAAAAATGATGAAAAGAATGAACCAGTTTATTTGCAGATTACCGGACAGAACACAAACAATTCTTTCCAGAATCCAAAACCTCTGAAAGTGAATCATCAGATCTTTTGGTTGCTTCTGCGGGACAATACATATCAGTTTACTATTTCTCGTTAGGCCAGTAGTACAACTCAGAAGTTGCTTCTGCGGGATAATATATTCCAGTTTACTATTTTTTCCATAGACCAGAAGTAGAACTGTAAAAAGCTGAGAAGCCAGAAGATTCTGCGGAATCTTTCCGCAGCTTTAGACTCTGCCTTCTCCGCTGAAGCGTCCCATCGATCCACTGCCATCTCGCAATCAGCACCCCCTGCTTTTGCTTGCCTATTCCAGCAGCGTTCCAGAGAGGAACCTACGCTCTGCTCATGGAACGAGCGAAGAGAAGCTCCATCTTTTGATCGGGTGAACAGCTGCCGCCACAGCGAATTCAATCCGCTGCCCGGGTCGAAAAGGGCAGAATTCATTGAACAAACAGTGTGCACCGTGTCAGATACCGGAGTAATGGCGTTCCATATTCGTAGCACCCGCGCAGGCCGTCGTTTATGGCCGCACTGCGCCACCGGGATCGGTACTGTTGCAGCTTAAAAAACCTCCGCTTTTATTTCGGCATGGTTGTGGTTTACAGCGACGCCGGGTTGGTATTTTGGCCTGAGGTTGCGCGATGCTTAGCATGATGAACAGTGAAAAGATACAGAAGTATAGCTACGTACTGTACGCGAGACTGGTGGGAACGTTTGAAGGATGCTACATGGGTGCAAGTAGCCTTGTTGCCGGTTATATCGTGTTATTTCCTGCCGGTTTTTCAGTTTTTCACCCTGCTACGCGAACCGGGATCAACGCCTCCGGCCTGCTGGCCTTGTAGTTTCGCACTCTGCTTGCCTTCACGGCGAATTGCCCCGTGAATGCTTCAAGCTTATCTTCGCATCTTGTTATCATAGTGCATCCCCTCGAACAAATCGAAATGATTGAAAGGGCTTCTGGATATTGCGTCCTTTCTGGAACTGCCCTGATGCAAGCATGATGAACTTCCCACACACACATGCAGAACCTTGAATTATTCGGCTGAAAAGTGATTGTTGGAGGATGGGTTGCTCTCGATGCATCATGTCCATGGATGCAAGGTCGCCAGTCTACTTCAACTTCGCTGGGAGGATTCAGAACTTGTACCATGCAAGCATCATTCTCAAACTTCGCTGGGAGGATTCAGAACTTGGACCATGCAAGCATCGTAGGGGAGGCGGGCTGTTCTCAACTCTCAAGCTCCTCGTATCCACGTTTCCCATCTGTCCTAGTACTGACTTTTGTATTAGTAGATGCTAAGCAAGCCTACACATAACTTTTTATTTCCGTCGTAGCACCGCCTCCTCAATTTCAATTCCTTATATCTTGTTCATTCGAGTAGCTGATTCATCATTCATTGTGACACAGACAGTCAGTCAAAGTGTCAAAGCCGGCCATGTTTCCCAGACGACGGCGACTGTGGCGGCACCATTTCTCTCCTCCTTCCACTCCTCGAAAGCGACCTGAGTATCCAAAGGTTTGGTGAGATAAGATAAGGGGATGAGGGTGGGGTGGAATGTCAAGAGGTGTGTTACACCAAATAGTGCTAGGCATACATGTCGCAGCGAGGGGGTGGTCAGTGGTCGCCGCTCTGTCCATGCCAGTGTCCTCCATTCTGCTGCGTCGTCCCCGCACGTTTTGTACATATACGCCCGCCCCATTTCTTCATTCCTCTTTGCCCCTTGAAACTTGAGAACTTTGCTCTATATTCACAGTCCATAGATCACTGTGAGTCTGTGACCAAGCTCCCTTTGCTTCTGTGGCACCGTCACTCACTGCACATCTCCATAGTCACCTCGATCGGTACCCGGCCGTAGTAGGTCGAGGATTCACGACCTACTACTAGTAGGGAGCCAGAGCATCTCTCTCCTCTCTGAGAATCCGAGGTTGATGGAAGAAGAACCTACAAAGAACAGAGGCTAGCTCTCTTGCTTCAATCTCAGTCCAAAAAGGTTCCTTTCCCTCTGTTCTCCATCTCACCAATCCAACACATACGACTACCTGGTTGTAATGAGATGGTCTAGCTCATGGCCGTGAGCTCACCTCGCCGAGCACTCCTGGCGGCCGTGGTTCTTAGCTTCCTCCTCGGCGTGGCCACCAGCATCCGCACCACGGCCTTCTCCCCTTCTCAGGTACGACCAGAACATGACGCATAAATTCCTCTCTTTTCGAGCACGGCACGTATCCTCCTTGTAGTCCTGTAAGTTTGTGACAATGCGATTGCCCCTTTGAGTTGCAGAACTTGGTGGAGGACAAGTCGCGGCTGGGTTCGAGGCCGCCGAGCTGCCACAACCGGTGCAGCGCGTGCAACCCCTGCACGCCCGTCCAGGTGACCACAACCCCGGGGGCCGGCAGCAGCTCGGCGCCCCGTGTCACCGACGACACGGTCGCCGGCTTCTCGCGCTACTCCAACTACAAGCCGTTGGGGTGGAAATGCCGCTGCGCCGGCCGCCTCTACGACCCGTAAGTTAAGCTTAGCTCGATCGATCATTTTCTCCATGTCGCCGTCTCGGTTTCAATGTACTCTGCTTCGGTCTAGAGATGGAGACCAACGCAACTCTGTTCAGGTTTTTTGTTAGCTAGTAATTCGCTCCCTCTATTCATCTGTTCTTGTTGTGGTTGCGCTCTACTGTCCGTGTACTGTCCGTGGCCATCTCTTTGCTGTCTGCTGAACAATTTACTCGCATGCAAGAAAGAGTGATTGGGAGCAGTTAATCCTGCGTAAAGTTCACTGCGAGTAGCGCGCGGTACTCGTTTTAGTGATGACAGATTGAAGGCAGGCCTGCATGGTTGCATGTGCCTCACCTCTGACGAACCTGATATCCTGAATGAATCTGCCGCTAGATCGCGCCCACGCACAGTGCCGATCTCATCTGGTTCGCGTCGTTGACGCCGTCTCGATCCGTATACGGCTGCGCGACGGGACCCCGTCGTCTGAGACTCTGAGTAATCCTGTCGGGTTTGAATGATTTGCTTTGTAATCTTCCGTGACGTGCCTCAGCTGGATAGCATGCGATTCTGCACAATCTGATGCTGGATGTTGCGTAGCCATCGTCCACGATCATCATGTCTTTGTACGGTTCTGAAACGCTCGCCATGTGTTTGTTCACTGAGGTGTCTCCCTCGTGCTGAGCCGTTCGTATGGTGCGTGGGGCTCGCCGCGTTTGGAGGTAGCTGGATGGGCGTTGTTCTTGTGCGGATTGCGCGGCGAGATGTTGCAGGTTTGCAGGCTCCGGCCTCTGGATCTTCCCAGTAGTGACGATGCAGGTGGTGGCCCAGATATTTGGCCTCGAATTAATTGATCCAATGATCGTCGTCTCTAGCCAAGTTAAGCTGGGAGTTTTTTTTTCTTTCTTTGTTTGGAGAGACGATTTCAGTTCAGGGGATCTGTGTAACTGTATTTGCAGTCGCAGTGAGATTGAGATCCGTCTTTGGAATGGGAAATCCTGGCGTCGGATGGGTAGTACTAGGCCGATTTTCTTGAAGGGACCAAGCCCGATACTGTTCAGTACTAGGCTTAGGCCTTCCAGAGACCATGCCTGGGTTGAACAACTATTCGGCCTAAAAAAAGGCGGGACGAATATTTACATTTTGTTTCTTATTTATCGCTCCTGTGGCATGCGTCTACTGTACATTAAGTAATCAAGCTGTCACAGGATCCCCTCCAAAAAGAAAATCAAGCTGTCACAGGGATATTGAGCATATGGTTCCTGTGGCATGCGTCTACCGACCCTTTTTTTTTTGCATCGCCGCAAATATTGAGCAATTTTGTGAGACCTCCACTACCAGCATATGGGCGTCCACAAATAAAACAACCCAAATAAAAGCATCGGAGGCACAAGTAGGCCAACTATTTGAAAATTTCCTTTTTTCAGGTCCATGTGACATTTGCCTCTACATCAACGGAAAGTCTGCACGAACCACAATTTAACATTGTTTTCTGTCGTATTGTGAAGGCGGCATCCTCCAAACGGGTGGCATGCATACTGGATGAACGCGCACGGCAACCAAATCGTGACAGTTTTATTTCTAGAATTCTACTCGTGTCAGTTTTGTTTTGCATATGGCCGAAAATATGGAGCAATTTTGTGAGACCGCCGCTTCCTGGAGATGGGAGTCCACGAGAAAAGTACGCACCGGCAGATCTAGCGTGTTATCTCTAGCGAAGCGTGCGAGAAGCAAGCAGGGTTTAAATAAGACCACCTCGGCATGATGTCGGTGCGTGATAATCGTATGTAGATCCTCCGACGCCTGGACCCCCTTCGTCAGAGTATATATTAGATCTTCATCGTTTCTGCTGTCTCGTCTCAATGACTAAGTGCTTTTGTGTGGAGATTGTACTCAATTTGTGCATAAGTATATATATATTCACATCATGTGGATCCTTCGGCATTGAAGTCCCTTGAAGTATTGTATTGTGCATTATTGCTCAGCGAAGTTCCAAAAAGAAGAAAGAAACTGCATTATTGCTCAACGAGCTTCCAAAAACAAGAAAGAAACGCGCACGCCATACAGAGCTCAGTCAATGTTCAACTACTTCAGTTTCTGAATCAGACAAACGAGTCATCCACAAAAACGTTAGAACAAGGCCTTTCGACGTGTACAAAAACTTGCAACTTTCGTCAGTATGTAATCTCGAGACGCTGACGCATTATCTCGACATATTGTTTCGCACCGGCCGTTAGCTGTGCCTTTCAATCCAATTGAATAGATGCGGGCACTTGCTGGAAATGTTCCAACCCAAGTAACAACGACTGAAAAAAAAAAGACCTTGTACTATTATACATCACTGTTTTTTTTCAAAACAATTGACTTATACATCACCCCACGAAGGCCGAAACAGCGGAACTGATAAAAGAATTATTACAAGTTGATGACAGAAGCACTGTGGAAGAACTTTGGTGACGACTGACGAGCTTGTTCGTCGCCTTGGGTGGGAGGAGCACTCTGGTGACGAGGTCGTCAAAGTTGCTGTGCGACGCGCCGCCGGGCTTGGCCGCCTCGATGGCCCTGTCCCTCCACTCCCTGGCCTTCCTCCTCATCGCCTCCCCCTTCTCCCCGTCCATGATCTCCGCGATGAGCCCCGCCACGGCGTCGCGGCGCACGTTGCTGTCGATCTCCATCCCGACGCCCCACTCGTTGCACTGGTACCGGCAGTTGGTCTGCTGGTCGGCGAAGAAGGGCCAGCTGAGGACCGGCACGCCGCCGCACATGGTCTCGAGCGTGGAGTTCCACCCGCTGTGCGTGAGGAACGCGCCGACGGCGGGGTGGTCCAGCACGGCCTGCTGCGGGCACCAGCTGGCCATGATCCCGCGGTCCGCCGTCGCGGCCAGGAACTCCGGCGGCAGCACGGCCGCGTCGCCTTTCACCAGGTCGCGCCGGATGATCCACAGGAACTGCCGGCCGCTGTTGGCCAGCCCCCACGCGAACTCCACCATCTGCTCGTTGGTCATCACCGTGATGCTGCCGAAGTTCACGTACACGACGGACCCGGGTTCCCTCCCGTCCAGCCAGTCTAGCGTCTCCTCCTGCTCCTTCCAGAGACTGAGCGAGATGGAGGAGCGCGGGGTGGGTGGGTCCTCCTCGCGGGCCACAAGAGGGAGCGGGCCCAGCGTGTACACCTTGCGCGCCATGCCGAGGGCCTCGATCGCCGCCACGGCCTCGCCTTCGAGCTCGTCGAAGGTGTTCACGATCAGCGCCGACGCGTGGGCCGTGCGGCCCGTTTCTTGCAGGACGTAGCCCACCATGTACTCGTCGGGGTCCGTGGTGCGGATGAAGCTCGGGAAGTCGCGGAACCGCATGTTCCGCAGGCCCGGCACATCGTCCACGGGCGTGTCGAGGAACCCGTTGGTGGTGAGCTGGTCGGCGTGTTTGAGCGGGGCGAGGCCGCGGTCGAGGAGGAGGCGGTAGTGCTGGTACCCGAGGAAGCTGATGGTGCTGGCGGTCCAGAGCTGGACGTAGGGCACGCCGATCTCCTTGGCCGCGTCCATGGAGAACCCCATCACCACGTCGGAGACGACGCAGGTGACGTCGTTGAGTTCGGAAAGCAGCTTGCGAAAGGGCTCGAGGCAGGTCTCCGTGGTGGATTTGCACAGGGAAGGGATGTCCTGCGTGACGTCGTCGTCGTCGGACGGCGGGAGGCCGTCGGGGATCGTGGCGAAGCGGAACCCGGGGACTCCCGACACGGCGGCGGCGCCGCGGGTGCGGACGAGGCGGGCATGGTTGTACTCCGTGTTGACGAAGGTGACGTCGAAGCCCCGGGCGTGGAGGAGCTTCGCCACGTTCAGCATCGGGGTGATGTGGCCCTGCGCCGGGTACGGGACGCACACGGCGTGCGGCTTGGTCGTTGTTTCCACCGCGCCCAGGGAACCCATCTCCTCTCTTCTCTCCTCCTGCTCGGTGATGCTTTCGCGGAACTACTAATAAGCTCTGCTGCGGCTGGCTTTGTTGGCTCCAATCCAACGCTTGTGAAAGCTTCTTGTCGTTGTGAATTTGGGTGTGGGACTTGACCAGCATGGGCGAGACTATTTATAGGCGCGGGTGGGCATATTATGGTACCGATAATTTGGCGGTGTGATTAACTACGCGCTGACGCTTTCAGATTGTGGCGGGGACATATTTTAGTGATATTCCGGCTGCTTCATTTCGTGGACGTTGACTCGCGTAGCAGCCTGGAATCCAGATTCCACAGAAAGCAGCCGGGCAGTGCCGTGTGATCTGTTGCGGATCAGCGACGGCTCACGGGCAATAGGCGGCGGCCGGCCGGGGCTCTTGGCGCCGATGCGGCGTCGGCCACATGCGATGCGTGCGAGTCGCGTATGGTCCGGATCGCCGGAGCTCGGCCGACGCGGCACATGCGACGCTAGAAGCCGCGCGGACGTACGTGCGCGCACGAGAGTCGGTGGCGCCTTCTGCCGCGCTCTATCCCGTGAGGTGTAGTGTGTACACGGGCGTGCTCTGTTCTTACCACCTTTTCGCCTATCTATTTGATGATGTCTACGCATCAAAACATTGCATTCCATCTACTCTTTTATTTTCTGACAAAGTTGCAAAAGCGAAACGCAAGTTCTGACGAGACAGGTGTCAGTTCTGCTGTTGCCTGTTGGAGCGTTTCTGTTTCTGAGAAGTTGGAGCGTTTCTGTTTCTGAGATTTTGTTAATATTAACCATTCTGATTGCGTGTGGGACGAAAAAGATCCAACTCCTCCGAGAGACGTGGACAAATGCTTCCTTGCTTTATCGGACTTTATTATATTACGTCGTGTGGACCAATCATACTGTCAACAATATGATGGTGTCATACTGTCATTGATGAACTCCCATTGATGTGGACCGCGGGGCGGAGCCAGAACCAGGCTGCAGGGGCGTGCGGGCTTTAGATGACTAACTAGATGGCAATTTTCACTGATTATGTTTAGGATTTTTACTTCGTTCTTCAGCTAATTAAGTAAGGATTTGATGGACAAAGGGGTGCTGCACCACTGTGGCTCCGCCCCTGACCGTGCATTCCCGTGGATGCAGAAATGCATCAATTGGATGACGTCGTTCCTACGTGCTTATATTTGTTAGGTTGATATTAATTATCACTAGGCAGCGATGATGGAGGCACACGTGATTATTAATTGCTCATGAAAGCGTTGTCTACGTTTTCGTGGAAGCACGCTTGCTGCTTCGATGATACTAGTATTGTATTTGAATATTGTTACACAGATCACTTTAAAAAGAAGGCTGCGACTGCGCACCGAATCATTTCACAAAGATGATCAGCTACTTACAATCGAGTAGTACTTGGTTAATGTTCCACTAAAACATGCTACATCAACTAGGATAATTACCGTATGTGTATCTGCCAATCAGGCGCACTGAATCTCTGGATATGGTCGACTCCTCCGTCCTACCTCGCTGGTCATCAACGAAGTGACTAGATAAAGCCCTGCCTTATCCGACAAAGATATTTTGGTCCCCTTGATGGATTCGGAGCAAGAAGAATGCCGTACCCGTATGATTTACCGCGCGCTTTCTTCATCTTATTCTTGACAAAATAAAATTGTAATCTATTTTTTCTTAGGGACGGATTCTCGTTTAAGATCACTTTTAATGGTTCTTTTATTTACATTTAATTAGATGACATAAAAGCAAAGATGATAGCATAGCAAATAATTTATTATGAAAGTGAGCAAATATCTTTTATTCCTATAAAAATCTATGGACACCCTTTCCAACAAAGTGAAAACCAAATGAAAGTAGATTGAGAGTCTTTTCTTTCATTACAATCAAACACTAATAGTCAGCTAGCAACAATTTAATATTTTAACAAACTTATGAAAACATGATATAAAAGTCGACATCGATAGATATTTTATTTCATAGGACGAGAGCTAAAAACTGATGTAACACTTTGAAAATAATGATAAAAGAGTCTATTGTTACTGGCCTAACAATACATGGAGCATCATTTTCTCGTTGTATGCCATAAAGCAGGTCGAGTTACTATTTCGTGGCGTACACAGACGCTGAGGCGACTGTGTGCAAAAGTTGCACCACGCTACTCTGTCGACCGCGATTGGGATATCAGCTTCCATTTCTATCGAGGCACAATTGCTGTCAGATAAAAAGGGCGATGCAAAATGATCGACGAATCTCGAGCTGGAGCTCCTGAATCTAGCCGCTTAAGGTCCGCATCCCCTACTGTTTGGAACTGTTCAATCCCTGGATTCCTGAGATAGACGGACAAATGATGCCAGAGCTATAGCCCGTCAACTGCGGCAACTTGAACGAGCCTTCGAAAGCGCCACCGTGAGGTGATTTTTGAACGAGTTTGATGATCCGCAGATATTGTAGTTGCGCAGGGCCCCCATATCTAAGGCCGTCGCGTGCTCGATCGATAGCTCGACCAGTTTTTGTCTGAACTCCCAATAGATGCTGCACACGTCGTTGTTTGGCCCAGTCGTCTTGTGATTTGCTCGTCTTATCTCGGTCATCGTCTTGTCTCGTTCGCTGTCGTTGCGATGCACTTGCACCGGGATAAGGTGCAGTTGTTATAAGATAGGACTGTACGCTTCCGCAGCCCTTCATTTTCGTGATAACGATCCAAATCCGGTGCTACAAGACCCGATCTACATTACGATGCTACAGTATTTTTTCGGACAGTACGCTGCTCCAGTATTTTCATCGTCCCTCCTCCGTTCGCTTCAGATCCATTTGCTGCTGCTTACACACAGGATCCAAGTTGCGATCAGGTGTGGAGGCGGCGAGTGGGTGGCCACGGCTGCCTGCTGAATATGCGGCGGGGGTCAAAGCTCACCGAGAACTGAAATCCCATGATCGAGGCCAGCTAGAGGACGCCCCCGCTTCCCATTTGACCGTCAAATTCCAGTGTGAAGTCGGAGCAGGGAGATCATGCCGCCAGCAGCCTATCATGCATGAGCTGGATATGCCGCTTGACCGTCCCAACTCTAACGTCAGTCCAAAAATACAAAAAAAGGGAAAAAGGAAAGAAACGGAGACGCCACGGCGCCATGGGCCCGCCCAGGATTCATCTGTTTCGCCTAGAGAGGTTTGAATCGTAGTTCGTGGTGAGAGAAGGCTGTATACGCATCTTTATTCTTGGTTGTCGGCAAAAACAATCGGTTACAGATAAATGATTTTTTTTCCAGCTTATATCATTCCAACACCATTGTCACCGCCACCACCAGCAAGGGCACGTCCAAAATAAGAGTTCGAAGGTAGGAGTTCCAACTAATGGCGGATGCGAAGAATCATGGATGGAGAATAATAAATGTGTGTTAGTTGTTTCACATCATGTCTATGTTCACATCAAATTAATAAAAATGGCGCCACAAATTTATAACATGATTACTTCCAATCGGCTGTGTGCATGAAAACGAACAAATTAATGTAGGCAGCTAAATTATTGGAATCGCATCCAAATCAGTTTTGTTCTCGTGCTCAACAGACGAAGCTCCACTTATATATATGCAACATGCTAGCGGAACAGCAAAAGTAAACACTATCGTAATGTAGTCACGCTGCGAAATAAAGTGGATTATTGGTACGCAGGCATGCATGCTTGAAACAATCAAATACGAAGACCAGAAAGTAATCGGTGCGTAGGGCCAGTGGAGGTAGTGACTACCCAGGTAGCTGACGCATGCATGGATTGAGCCGAGGTCGTCCTGGGCTCGTATGCTCCTCGTCAGGATTGAGAGACTTGTTGGAAAAAAAAATGTCGCCAGACATGCTCGATGACATCAATCTGCTAGAAACTCCATCTGCAGAACTGTTGGTAGTAAACTTCATTTCAGGGCCATTATTACTTGCAATCGTGGATTAGTATATTAGTATAAAAAAGGCCGGCCGCCGGCTATCATCTAAACTCCACTCCGGGATAAACAAAGCCATCCGTCACTGTCCTGCGCCACACTACTCTGCCACGGCGCTACCAGAGCACACATCTCACCTGCACAGCACACACCTCCCCCAAAAAATCCAACAACGGCTGGTCCAGAAGCTGAAATGTGAACACACTCGCTGATCATCGCCGGAGAAACTCCACTTCAGGAGTCGGGTCGGGCACCGGAACCGACGACGGCGATGAGCTCCGAGAAGGCGCGGCCGCACGCGGTGGTGATCCCGCAACCCGCGCAGGGCCACGTCACGCCGATGCTCCACCTCGCCAAGGCGCTGCACGCGAGGGGCTTCCACGTCACCTACGTCAACTCCGAGTACAACCACCGCCGCCTGCTCCGTTCCCGCGGGCCGGACACGCTGGCCGGCGCCGACGGGTTCCGCTTCGAGGCCGTGCCCGACGGCCTGCCGGAGTCCGGCAACGACGACGTCACGCAGGACATCGCCGCGCTCTGCCTGTCCACGACGGAGCACAGCGCCGCGCCGTTCAGCGACCTGCTTGTCAGGCTGAACTCCACGCCCGGGGCGCCGCCGGTGAGCTGCGTCATCGCCGACGGCGTGATGAGCTTCGCGCAGAGGGTCGCCGAGGAGATGGGGATCCTGGGCTTGGTGTTCTGGACCACTAGCGCGTGCGGGTTCATGGGGTACCTCCACTTCGCCGAGCTCGCTCGAAGAGGCTATGTGCCACTGAAAGGTACAAAAATTTGGACTCTAATTTTTGGGTATGTTGAGGATGATAGTTACACCTAAATGTAATCTGAAAAAACGAAGACTGACATTAGTTGATGACTATTGACTAATTAGACGAATGTGACCTGACAAACGGGTACTTGGACACTGCGATCGACTGGATCCCCGGGATGCCGGGCATCCGCCTGAAGGACATCCCCAGCTTCATCAGAACAACAGACCCAAACGACGTGATGCTCAACTTCGACGGCGGCGAGGCGCAGAACGCGCGCAAGGCCCGCGGCGTCATCCTGAACACATTCGACGCGCTGGAGCAGGACGTGGTGAACGTGCTGCGCCGCATCTTCCCGCGCGTGTACACCGTCGGACCGCTCGTCACGTTCGCGCGCGGCGAACTCGACAAAATCGGCGGCAACCTCTGGAAGGAGGACACGAGCTGTCTCGGGTGGCTGGACGCGCAGAAGCCCGGCTCCGTCGTGTACGTCAACTTCGGGAGCATCACGGTGATGACGCTGGCCCAGCTGGCCGAGTTCGCGTGGGGCCTGGCGCGGTGCGGCCGGCCGTTCCTGTGGGTCGTCAGGCCGGACCTCGTCTCCGGCGAGAACGCCATGCTTCCTGAGGAGTTCGTTCGCGAGACTAAAGAAAGGGGTGTCCTGGCGAGCTGGTGCCCGCAGGAGCTCGTGCTCTCGCACCCGTCCGTGGGGCTGTTCCTGACGCACTGCGGGTGGAACTCCACGCTGGAGAGCGTGTGCGGCGGCGTTCCGATGCTCTGCTGGCCCTTCTTCGCCGAGCAGCCGACCAACTGCCGGTATGTGTGCTCCAAATGGGGGATCGGGATGGAGATTGACAGCAATGTGAGCAGGGAGGAAGTGGTGCGGCTCGTGGGCGAGGCGATGGATGGTGAGAGTGGCAAGGCGATGAGGATGAAGGCGGCGGTGTGGAAGGAGAAAGCCAAGGAAGCGGTGGTGGAAGGTGGATCTTCGAGCAAAAACTTAGATCAGCTGATTGAATTCTTGCTTGCAGGAAGTGATGCTGCAAGATGAGTTCCTCTAGTGTGTCAGGGGAGCTGGATCGTACCAGCGGATTTCCTTCTTTATCTCCTCCTGGGGAATTAGGACGACGTGTTTGGAACTAAAATTTGGTGCGGCAAGTAGCGACTCAACTATCACGAGTGTTCATCTCAATTCTCTACCTACAAGAGTCATTCCGCTGTTTTGATCAGTAAATGAGTTTATTTTTTTTTTCAATCAAACAAAATGTGGCAAACAAACATTCCGCTTAGTAGTCTTAGAAGAACTTGAGTCGGTAGTCTCTTCAATCTTTATTATTTTAACGAAACATTCAATGTTTATTGTTACCCTTAGTCTTTTACAATGTTTAGTTTAATTTTTGGCAATTATTAAGTACGGATTCAACAGGGCTGGAGAGGAGCACCCCACCACAATTCATTTTCCGAAAACGAAAACAAAATCAGTCGTGATGGCGAGTCGAACAGGTACTTCTTCGTCGCAACGGTCCAAGGAACGGGTCGGCCGCTCACGTCCGTCTTGCTGTGTCCAAGTCCAGTGGCTATCTCAGAGCTTGCATTATGGAGTGACGGCGACGGCTGAAATTTTCCAAGCTCTGAAAAAACATGAGGTGGAGAGATGATACGTACAGCAGTGACCAGCTTCAATGTTTGATTGAGAGCGCCCTGGTCGTTCTCCCCAGCACGTGCTAACTTATCTCGTTAGAGGTCCACTTACATATTCCGAATTCGTGAAGTGAATTACTGAACTCCGTGTCTGCGTCGCTAGCTCACCATTTGTGACAACCTCCGGTGCACATAATCCAAAACGGAGCAGGAAGCAGCGATGACCTCCCGCCCCCACGCCGTTCTCATCCCGTACCCTGCTCAGGGCCATGTCACGCCCCTGCTGCAGCTCGCCAAGGTGCTGCACTCAAAGGGCTTCTTCATCACCTTCGTCAACACCGAGTACAACCACCGCCGCCTTCTCCGGTCCCGCGGCGCCGGCGCTCTGGCCGGCCTCGACGACTTCCGGTTCGAGAACATCCCCGACGGCCTCCCGCCGTCCGACAACGACGACGTCACGCAGGACATCCCCACGACGTGCGCGTCCCTCTCCCGTATCGGCCCCGCGGCGTTCCGGGACCTTCTTGCACGGCTCAACGGCGCGCCGCGGCGGCCGCCGGTCGGGTGCGTGATATCGGACGGCGTGATGAGCTTCGTCCTGCGAGTGGCCAACGAGATGGGCGTCCTGGCACTCCAGTTCTGGACCATGAGCGCGTGTGGCTTCATGGGGTACCTTCACTTCGCCGAGCTCATCGAGAGAGGCTACGTGCCACTCAAAGGTACGGCCCAAACACCATACGTCACATACTGGAACAAATAAATAAGTTTGTTATTAGGACTAACTAAACTTTGCCTTGGCTCTGTTTGGACCATGGACAATATCCCTCTGTATTCATGGAGAATAGATGAGAGCTACCTGACCAACGGCTACCTGGACACGGTGCTGGACTGGGTTCCGGGGATGCCGGACATCCGGCTGCGAGACATCCCCAGCTTCGTCCGCACGACGGACCCCAACGACTTCATGCTCCATTTCGAGATCCGCGAGACGGGAAGCGCGCGCCACGCGCAGGGCCTCATCCTCAACACGTTCGACGCGGTGGAGCAGGACGTCGTCGACGCGCTGCGCCGGATGTTCCCGCGCGTCTACACCGTCGGCCCGCTCCTAAAACTCGCCGAGGCCGCGGCCCGGCCCGAGGCCGCCGCGATCGACAGCAACCTGTGGAAGGAGGACGCGAGCTGCCTCCAATGGTTGGACGCCCGGGACGCCGGCTCGGTCGTGTACGTCAACTTCGGCAGCATCACGGTGATGACCCCAGCCCAGCTGGCCGAGTTCGCGTGGGGGCTGGCGCGCTGCGGCCGGCCGTTCCTGTGGGTGATCAGGCCGGACCTCGTCGCCGGCGAGAAGGCCGTGCTGCCGGAGGAGTTCGTCGCGGAGACGAAAGAGAGGGGGATCTTCCTCAGCTGGTGCCCGCAGCGGCAGGTCCTGGCGCACCCCTCGGTCGGGTTGTTCCTGACGCACTCCGGGTGGAACTCGACGCTGGAGAGCGTGTGCGCCGGCGTGCCGATGATTTGCTGGCCATTCTTCGCCGAGCAGATGACCAACTGCCGGTACGTGTGCGCCAAGTGGGGCGTTGGACTGGAGATTGACGGCGACGTGAGGAGGGAGGAGGTGGCTCGGCTTGTGAGGGAGGCCATGGATGGCGAGAAAGGCAGAGACATGAGGGAGAAAGCGATGGTGTGGAAGGAGAAGGCCGTGGCGGCGACAGAGGAAGGTGGGACATCGAGCGTCAACATTAGCCGATTGGTCCAATTCTTGCTTCAAGGAAGTGCCTGTCGTGAAAGCGGAACAGTGTAGTACTGTAACGGAGATTTCAAACTGTTGTTGTACCGTGTAAGTGCTGCAGCAATTTCGTTTAGTTTCGAGTCTGTTTCATAGTTGACAAACATGCTTTCATATGACCTGATCTATTTCAGGGTGCTATAGGGCATGCCGTGCCTGTCAGTATTTCACAATCAGAAGATAGTTCGTAGGACAATTCATCGCCCATCACTTATCGGGGCTAATTCGCAACTGCTCATGTTTATTCATGTCTGCAGCAAGCTGGAACCACTCGAAAATTCAGCAGTGTGTTTGAATTGTGCTGAAATCCTTGATTGTTTGACGCTTCAGAAAACTGAACTTGCACAAGTGAATTTGATAAGTGTCCACAAGCCACCGAATACTTTGTACTCAGTTCAAGATTACAGCCTGCAATCAGATCATCGCCCCACAAGCCATCCAGCCTATTAGGTTGCGTCCGCCGCGTGAGGGCTCGCCGGAGCTCCGCCGCCGCCTCTACGGCCGGGGAGAAGATCAAAGGGTCCGCGGCCTTTTGCACTCCACCCCCTGGACTTGGATCGCGATTAATAATCGCGATCCGACAATTTGCAAAAAGACCCTTGATTTGGATCGCGACTATTGATCGCGATCCAAACCAGGAGTCATTTGTAAATAGTTTGGATCGTGATTAATAATCACGATCCGATTATTTGCATATTACCTCCTGACCTTGATCTAATTTCTGCAGAGTGTCCCTCGGCGGATGGTTCCTTCCGCTGCTGCCGACGCCGACACTCTATCCAGGAGCCGTTCGGAGGTAGCACGCACTCCGTGTTCGTCGGTGAAAGAGAATGTCTCTCTCCTCAGGCCGGCCACCTGGCCGCCGGCGTCACGCGGTCGTGGTGCAGCCGAGCGAATGCGCCGCCGCCGTTGCCGGTAAAGGAAGTCGCCCGACTTGGGCTTTCTACAACGAGCCAGCGCGCTGCTTCCTTCCAGGCGTTCCGGCTGCCGATTCCGCTGGCGCAGACCAATCGATCTGCACTAATTCAGAGCGAGATCGACCGGCATCGCTGCAGACCGCCCGCTTCGACATACTACATGAGCCGCGACAGAGGCCGCCAATCGCGCCACCACGGGTATGTTTCAGAGTGGATAAAACATGATTTCATTGTTACGCTGTCAGTATTTGACGAGCATTGTCTATTTCAGAGTGCAAAGGCATGTTATGCTGTCAGTATTTGACGAACATTGTTCATTTCAGGATGAAAGAGCAGTACCTGCCACTATTTCACCTAGGCTTACTACAAAACGAAATGCAAACTATTATCCAACTATAAATCAAGAGAGTTCACAGTCCACCTCTCTAAGAGAACGGTAGTGTCAGGCAACAGATTTCGCTATCCATCTCTCCAGTAAAAAGATGATGTACTGAATTGTTCCTCAGGAAACATGAGATACTTCAGAATTCAGATAACTGAGTAGCAAGGCAGTACTGTGGACAACGACATGCCTCTGGAACTTATTCAGGCGAACTTCTGAATTTTGAACTTGAAGTTCAGTTGGCGTACAGTTGATTCGGTAAAGAAATGCGTTGCAAGAATTTGAAAGAATCAGAAATAATGAAAGAACAAATATCTGGATGCTTTTTAGTGAGTATCATGGACTGTTACAGACTGCCAATAGTCCGCAGCAGACCGACATCAGATCATTTTGCCAAGATTTTCAGCAAGTCAGTTTGATGTGTTTGCATCTGAATTTGACGTTACATGAGTCGAAGCTTCCTCATTGTTGGTGCTTGTAGCTGCATTATTCGCCGAACTTGGCTGAGTTGACTGAGGGCCTGATAACATATGATAGCAGTAGGTAAGGAATGAATCTTACTGAAAAATGTAGTGGTGATGTACTGAATTTTGTTATATTGCACTTATATATTTAAATGTCAAAACCGAAATTTATTTTATACCATCATTCCTTGCAACTGCTGTTTCTGGTTCAATTATTTCATACTAGGCATGTTCCATGATCAGAATTATTAGGCTGAAATATATTTTTACTGTGGTAAGAGTGACATACCGGGTGCATCATCTGATTGCCTTGAGACTGCATGAGGGGGTAACTGGAGTCTGAAATTAGGAGGAAGTGAAGGCCCTGGTGGGAAAGAACCCTCTGTTGGAGGCTGAAAGAGCGGCCGTGCATACTGCTGCTGCATCGGCGAGAAGCCAGTCCTCGGACCCTGGCCACCGGGCATGTAACCCATGTATTGGTACGGTGGTCCTGAAGGGGAGTTCTGGGGGCCATAAAGCTGAGGGTAGTAATGCTGCAGCATTTGAGAATTGTACAACACCTGCATATAAGTTTTCATAATGGGATATTTTCAGTTAGACTGCCAAATGAAAAACAAGATGGTGTGCTAGTTTCTAATTCCAGTACAAAATAACTTGAGCTACTTCTTTGAAACAAAACTACTGTCATGGAGTGATTCATTGGTTATCAGCTACCAGATACATACAACAATCAAATATCGAGTATAGGTGCAATAAACAATTGACAACATTTCAAGTTTAGGAAGTGGCTTTAATCTCCTGAATCAGCAGTTTCAGACCATGAACAGTAATAAGCACTGAAATCAATCTTCTTTTGCTGGAGGTACTATTGTCTGTTGCCAATTATTACAGATGCATGTAGCATGGAACAACTGACATGCATGTGATGCAAGTAAAAAAATAAGAAAATATTGACCGAAGAAATTGTGATTGCAATGCTTGCCTGTTGGTATGGATAATCAGGTGGGTACCAGTACCTGCAAAAGTTTTGCACAACATCTTCAGTGCGTTATAAAAGATTGATAATGATTGATCTGAGCATGAACCCCACCATGTCTCTCCTACCAGGACATATCTACCAACGATCATGGTAGTAAAGCTTAAACATATTTCAGGTACTAATATATGTCTAGCTAAAATAAGGAGCGTGTCATACGCATCAGTTTCTTCCCCTGTTTTCAGTGCTTACACAATAGAAAGGTTGTTCAATTTTCTAAGCTTTTACATCTGGCAACAACC
The DNA here is from genome assembly GCA_032690845.1 of Eleusine coracana subsp. coracana. Lineage (NCBI taxonomy): Eukaryota > Viridiplantae > Streptophyta > Magnoliopsida > Poales > Poaceae > Eleusine > Eleusine coracana. The sequence goes on along the minus strand of CM064420.1, from coordinate 67,829,638 downwards.
TCAAAATAACTAACCATCTTGGCTAGATTCACAGTAGGATGTTATGAGTACTAATCCAAAAATAAAAGGCTCAGCCATCAAACCCTTTAAACAAACTTGAAAAATACAATTCACTGTACTATCTTTGGTGTTGCAAGATAGCATACTCCAAATTCGGAAAATTAAATTAGAACTAGTAAGTGGTTAACTGCCAAGTAATATAGGTGTGTGTAATCCCAGATTGTCTATGAATTCCTAATTAAGTTTACAAATCTTTCGTATACAAATGCCAATGGATAGGTACGGACCAACACAGATTTCCAAATTGCAGTGTCAAAAAAGCCAAGTGGCATAAAGAGATCAATGCAGGCATTGTACACTGCAGCAAACCAACAAAGCGCAGGGAGTGTTTGCAGGGAAGGCAACAGCCCATGGTGGTCTACTGCTTGGTGTAAGAGAGAGAGAGAGAGAGGTTGGGACCATCAGAGTTGAATGGCCATGCTGAGCTGCTGTCGCCCTCCGATCGGCCCAAATTTAATGGGCCTATCTCAGGGCCCAGCAGAAGAGGCATGGGGACCCGTGGGCCCAGTTGCGCCCCTTGGCAACTGAACCTACCTGTCCAGTTCAGGAAACGATAACTGAAAACTGTGCCGTGAAAGCAACATGACCCCGGTTCCGTGAAAGGTTAAAGTAAGCGCATCGGCAGCAGTCAGCTAATTACTCGGCAAATGCAACAATCAACTAAAAGAGCACCTGCCATACTTCCACTAAAGAGCTCCATGACTTGCTTAACCTATCACAACTGCTACTCCATGTATTTGCCTCCAAGGTCAGGTCAGAAATTCAGAAAAGCGAAGTCTCCAAGTCTGCCACAAATCCTTGTTTCAAAACTGCACGGCTCTGTTAAAAGCAAAAATCACAACATAAACTGCTGTGACATGGAGCCGTCACTACCTAACGACGGCTATCCGCTTTGCAATTCGGATTAGAACGAGAAGAATAGAGAACGAGACACAACACTATCAGCCATGACACGGCGCTGATATGGACATGTGCCCCTGCTGTCAATTGATAATTTTCGTAGTCGCGGCGCGCTCGGATCCCACGATGACGACGCGCGGCGCGCGCTGGCGATGCCCGTCCGTGCCCCCGCGTGCCCGGTGCACGCACCCGGCACACGCCAACGTGGCGCTGGCGCATCATCGTGGTGAATTTTCAAGGAGGAACAGCTGAAATGCGCAGGAGATAGAGGCACTCACCCGTACTGATGCGGGTAGAACATCGTGGCGCCTTGAGGCGGGGCCATCTGCGACGGCACCCTGTAAGGCGAGCCCATCGACTGCTGATCCGGCAAGTGGGGTCCCCTCCCGGCTCCTCCTCCTCTTCCTGCAGAGAGAAAAAAAAAAGTGATGCCATCCATGTTAACAGTCTGCAGGTGGAAGCAACAACACTCGCACCAATGCAAATAATACTGCACAATACAGTGGTGTGCAGAGTAGGCATATGCATGTAATTACGGACGCAGGCGCATTGCTCACGAAACAGTTGTATGGCCTGCGCAGGGAGGTGTCACCATATGTGACCTGCGCTGGACTGGGTTGCTTTGACCAGATGGGGTGGCCTCATCTCTGCAGGTAACGGTTTCGTTTTCCTTGGAGAAATGATGGTTTGGAAGACCATAACCATTTGCTGCCTTTTAATTAGATGAAAAGAAAAACATTGACTTTGCACCAAATCTGTAGTATCTGGTACGGTCTGTCATTAGGAGTATAATAGAAGAAAGATGTTTCTTTAAGTGAGCATTGCGTAGATTAGTACAGTGCCAGATGATTCAAGACTGTCCTACCTAGCTATTTAGTACAACAACATACTCTAGTTTCAGTACTTGCATTACTGTGTGTGCTGTCTTGTGATGCACTAAACATTGTTTTTGCAGAAATAGTGTGCCAATTGCTGATGGGTGAGTAAAAGAAAAGCTGCACTCATGAACTCAATCCGTTGCATGCGCAGAACGAATCAGCATCTATTCCTACGGCCGTTGACGCACAACCCGGTCAAAGTCTGAAAGACTACAGGAGAAGTATATGCTACCGAGCATGGCTAAAGGTCTTAGGCAGGTTTCACCGTAAGCAAAAGCGGTCGGATTCCTGATTCTCCAGCTATAGTTACCACTCCTATCCACCTCATTCTCGCTGGAGCGAGTGAGCATATCACCAATCCCGTACCACAGGTCAATGCAACTTGATCTTACTCAAGAAGCAAAGGAGGAAAAAAAAAAAAGAGCACCAGCTAGCCCCCACTCAGCAATCCTATAACCACCATTCAGCCAAACTGACTTGGGTACATCAGTATATAGCCCTTTCATAAAAAAAATGTTAGTATATAGCCCTTTCATAAAAAAAAAATGTCAGTATATAGCCATCATGCATGATACTTGTACTAGCACTATCAAAGGTATCCCTTGGGAAAATGCAATTCATGGCTAGGATAATCTATCAGTGGCTAGGTTCTATTTGGATCGAGGAAAGAAATTTGGGAACGAATCGTCTCGGCCAGGCACTGACCGGTGTCATGTGGCTAGATTTAACAAGGTGGGGTGCACCAACTGCGAGGCCAGCCTGGGCAAGCGCAGCCATGAGCGTCCATGGCGACACATGAGGCCATGAACCGTGCTTGATTAGTGGCCGCCTCTCTCTCTCTCCTCCCGTCCCAATGCAGATATAGTAGTCGTCGTCCTCGTTCCCGTGTGCTGGCGCCCAGTGTTTTACTACTAGCCGGGCTGGACTGGGCCCCCACCCCATCCATCTGTTAATACGATCGTCATCGTCTCTATCTATATCTCTAACAAAACTCACGTTGGACAACGGAATCGAGGAAAAACACGGAGGTGCCCTAATCAAGTTTATCCGGTTAAATCGCGTCCGGCCGCCGCTAATCGTGCCCCGGTTATTCCTGCCCATGCACATGCTGTTGCAGGGGAAAGTAAAAGAAAACAAGGAGGGGGCATTGATTCGGTTTGGTTCCTCGGTTTGCTCACCTCTCGGCTGCGCGGGCCGCGGCGGGCCCATGGACGCAATGTTGCAGTTGGCGCGCCGGCCGGCGATCACCGGGTTCGGGTTCTGCACCGCCCGCTGCGCCGCCTCCGGGTCCCGGAAAATCACCTGCCAAGCATTCCATCCGAGATCAGTTTTTTTTTTTGGACATGAACGCACAGCAAGATCGACAAGCAGGCGGCAGCACTGAAAGAGAGAGAGAGAGAGAGAGAGAAGAGGACTCACGAAGCCGTAGCCCTTGGAGCGGCCCGTCTCGCGATCGGTGATGACGACGGCCTCGAGTATCTCGCCGTACACCTGGAAGTGCTCGCGCAGCCCCTCGGACGGCGTCTCCCACGCCAGCCCGCCCACGAACACCTTGGTCAGCGTCGTGTCGCCGAACCGCGACCGGTGGTGCTGACCGTACGGCCCGCCGCCGCCGCAGGAGCCCGCGCCCGCCGGCGAGGGCGCATGGGCCTGCGGTGACCCACCCGCGGAGGACGACGACGAAGGCGCCGCCATCTCTAGCTTGGCCTTGCACGCAACGCAATACGTTAGTTGACGCGCCGCGCGCTGGCGCTCTCCCCCTGCCTTGTGACTTGTGAGGAGGTGTTGAGGCTGGACTCTTCCCCGATTTTATGGCAACGGGCGCGCGAGGAGGTGTTGAAGTTAAACCTGGACTCTCACCCGGACGATCCCGTGTGTAGAGACCGTGACGCCTGCGCCTGCTCTATCTCCTCTGGTTTCCAAGTATGCTTGCCCCCTTCCATAACACGGCCCTTGTGGCCTCCCTCTCCTCACCTCAGAAGAGAGATGATGGATATGTTAAGAGGAGGAGGAAGAGGAGAGGGGGAGATGGCAGGCAGGAAGGAAGGGGGAGACAGGTGCGAGGGGGTGCGCTGGAAGAGAGGGTTCCGGTGTGGGATGACAGCTGCATGACCCTTTCTAGTCTCGTTTCCAATGGACTATAATAACCACCTGCAACAACGCCTCCTTGTTCGCCATCCTAATTTTTTTATGATGCGACCCTCGCCCCCCTCCCTCTCTCTATCTACAACTACAAGAGCAAGAAAGAAAGAAAAGAGAGAGAAGCAAGCATGCTGCGTGAATTGATCGAGCAATGTGCTGCCACCTTCCCCCACTTGGGTGGGCGTCCTCCCTGTCGCTCTCTTCGGGCGACCACCCCGAGCGAGAACCCAAGCGCCGACCGAGGCGAGGCCAAAACCAAAACGGCGTACGTACGTGAGACGTGCGCGCCGTCGAGTTGGTGGCGTCGGCGGCTGGCCAAGCCTCCCCTGCCTAGTTGGCGGAATTGTTTTGCTGCTGGTAGCTTCTGGCGGAGTTGCTTCCTTGCCCGCATCGACTTTGCTTGCCATCGATGTGATCAGGTGTGGACAGGCGGACGCGAGCTGGAACCAAAGGAAAAAAATTGCGAAAGCTAGCCAAGTGTGCAATCATTAATTAGGTCGTCTCCGTTTGCCATAATCTATCCTCATCAATTTCGCTATACTTAAAAATCCGAGAGAATTTTGGTTCAAACTTATTCTATCCCTAGTCGCGCCATTATTTACTTAACCAGCTAGAACAGAGGAATTAGTCCGAGCAGATCGCATGAACAGCGTATAGAGACTTGCTTCCGAGTCGTGAGTTGACCGCGTGGAATGGTCTTTGTTTTCTTTTTGGCATTTCCGGCGCTGAGGAGGAAATTGCATGCTCGATGTTGGTTATCCACGAGGTTAGTGAGTGGGTCGTTGCCGCCGCCACGTAATAATCAGCAACGTTTTCTGGCTCCGGCCTTTTTGACGGAGCTTTGCAACTAGAAAAAGCACTCCAAATTGGAAAACAGGGAGTTTCATCACTGTGCTCATGACCAGGACTGGCAACCTATAAACGTACATCTACGTCGTTAAAATTAGCAAATCAGGAAAATCAGTTCGTCAATTCAGTAGTCGTACGATTCGTACATCACAGTCGTGTGTGTAGCGTTTCCCCGTAACAAAGACATCATGCACGTTCACCGTCACCTGGACCTCTGAAATCTCGACCGAGTGTTCTCCATCTACGGACTACGCCACTACGGTGACGTGAAAAAAACCGTGGAACGGCCCGCGTCAGCATGAGCGCCATGTTCCTGTCCTCAGCTGGAGACAAGACATGGTTTCATAGTTTTTTAGTTCACCGATATACGCACCGTGATAATAATTATCTTCAACTTGCAATAAGATTGATCATATGGCCTGATGATAAGTAACTTGTATCAATGAACCACCGGCGCGGAGTGAGACGACGGAATTGAAGAAAAAGTGCAGCACTGAATCCCTTGGCCGCAGACGATGCGCCGGGCAACACCGGAACACGCAACTGGCGATAGCAACAGATGGACATCCCGTCCTTCCCGCTAATTACCAACCTGTCCTGTGAAGCAATCCAGACGGATAGAGAGCCTCACACTGTTGGCCGATTCATCCGCGCGCTGGTCCCGCTCCCGCCCAAACGACTTTGTTTAATCTCCCCCCTCGCCTCCCTGTACACTAATAGCGCTTTAACAACGGGGGGCTAATCGTTGGGTCGCTGTCAGTCGTCAGAAAGAGGCCCTACTAAATCCCGTTGCGAGCACTAGCATTGGCTCGGTTTCTTTAAGGACAAGCAACAACAAGAGAGGCAGCCAGGGGAGGGTGAACATCTCGCGTGGGTGCGCAGACGCCAAGAGAGACGGACAACATGCATCGCCGGGCGAGTCTTACTGGACTGCACGATGGATCCATCGATTGCCACCAGACGGATCATCCATCACCAGCTGCATTTACTTACTCCTGTTTTCCGTTATGGTGATCTGTGATGATCGTGAATCTTATTAGCTGGTCGGGCTCTCGCTAGTACTTTGTGCTTGGCTTTCTGGTTTCTATATTCCTGCCTCTCCCACCGATCCTCCTCGTTCGTTTCGGCAAACCTGGAGGCGTCTCTTTCAGCCAGGACGACTTGAGAGTTTTTTGTCAACTCGTGAGCGGCTGCGCCTTCCAGGCCAGCACGACGCTTGCGGCGGCACGTCAGACGCCGCGTCCGTTTGTTTCGGGGTAATTGCATTGCTTGCTCGGATCTGATGTGATCCAAGATGATGATGTACCATCACCGGAAATATCCGGATCGCGAAGCAATTACTTGGTCGGTCCGTGGACGTCGTCTCCTGTCCCTGATCTTGCCCAGGCCCCGTGTGCTCGTAGTCTTTGTTGGCTTTATTAGCGAATTTAACAGCAGAGACTGTCGTGTCGTCGAGCTGTCGAATTTACAGTCCTGCCGAACGACTAATTACCGTCTACAAGTACAGCCGTGAAGAACGAAATCATGGAAACGGGCGTACTGTCTTGGTAGTATCCGCCTTGTGATCTCGTGTACTAGTACTACGCGGTTCCACTTGCACTGCGATGGAAATTTTTGACGCAAACAGATGCTGCCACTGCCAGTGCCCATGAGCTAATACGGTTCGATCTTCATCGATGGTTGTGGGCTAACATGCATGCATTAGGAAGTCCAATCGTGAAGGCCCATGAGCTGATACGGTTATGGACTGGAAATATATCTACCCGGGCCTTTAGTTGTGCTAAAATCAGCCTAGTATAAGAGCGTCGATGATCTCTCTCTCTCTCTCTCTCTCTCTCTCTCTCTCGATCAAGAACTACAACTTCTCTTGTCGACAATTTTTTTTATTTAATTAGATCGAGCGTGAGATTAATGTAGTGTTCCGATCCATTGCATTCTTCAAAAGAAAATTTGGATTAATAAAAATGAGACAACATATTCTTGTCCTACCACTTTATTTCTATGAAATCATTCAACATTATAAAATAATATTTACCAAATATATATCATCTTAGATTGAATGAAATGGTGCAATTCAACAAGCCAAAGATATGAATATGAACACATTCATTACCATCATATACACATATTACTTATTTAGAAAACAAATATTATATCATATGAATTGTGAGAATACATATTATGGAGATATATTTTTATCAAGGAGTATTAGAATATGCTTCTTAACTTGTATTAATCATTTTATGTGTTCTTGTCATTCAACATTCACTAGTTGCTCAATTTCCATATGTTTTTCATACAATATGAATTCAAAAAAATATATAGTAAGGTGTCACGTGAAAGTTGAGCGATTAACAAAACCAACAAAATCTGCTGATTTTTATGTTTGACCAAGCGGTCCAGACCGATTTGAGCGGACAACAACCGACCGGGTTTTCATAAAAACCAAACCTAAATATGGTAGTAAAACAGCTCTTTCTGTGATTTATAGATCGAGTTTTTTACAATAATAAAAACCGCCATCACCGGTTTTTTCAACCCTGCTCACACGGGAGCCGGTATGCACAGTGCCGGCCCTAAGCCAACCCCTGAACCCTCCCAAATTCCCCAAATCTTGAACTCCCATCCGCCGAGCTCGCCGCAATCCGCAATGGAGGAAGGCACCGAGGCGCAACCGCCGCCGCAACCCCACGCTGAAGCTGCTGAAGCCGCGGAGCAGCAGCCTCCTATTCCTATGGACCAAGACGAGGACCGGGAAGGAGTCGCGGAGCCCATGGAGGACGAAGAAGCAGCAGGCGCAGATGCCTCCGAGGCCGCAGATCCCATGGAGGACGGTGAAGCGGAGGGCGACGCCGCCGGGGCTGCTGAGCCCATGGAGGACGACGACGCGCCTACTTCCTCCCCGACCCCTTCCGCGCCCTCCGCCGCTGCCGTCGACGACTCCACCATCGCAAGGAAGCGCCGCCGCCGGAAGAAGCAGTTCCCTGGTATGATCCCCACGGAAGGCGTTCGGGTACTGCGCGGGTCCTCCTCTGCCTCCTCTGCGGCGCATCTCTCCGGCGTCCCGCGTCGCAGGGGGAGGCCCCCGAGCTCCTCATCTCTCCGTCTCGCCAGGGAGCTCGACTCCGAGGCCCTCATCGCCCTCGCAGCTGGGTTCCCTGCGGACTCTCTCTCCGAGGACGAAATTGCAGCAGCCGTGCTCCCACGCATTGGCGGCGCCGACCAGGCCAACTACCTCGTCGTCCGCAACCACATCGTCGCCCTCTGGCGTTCGAATCCACTCTCCCATATCGCAGCTAACACCGCACTCGCCTCTATTCGGGCCGAGCACGCGCCCCTCGTTGCTGCGGCTCATTCCTTCCTGTCTGACCACGCGTACATCAATTTCGGCCTTGCCCCCTCCATCCTGTCCCTTCCTCCACAGCCTCCACCCTCCTTTCCTGCCCCATCCATCATCATTGTTGGCGCTGGCCTTGCTGGTCTGGCTGCAGCGCGCCATCTGATATCACTTGGCTTCAAGGTGGCTGTTATTGAAGGCCGACTCCGTCCTGGCGGCAGGGTGTTTACCAAGACAATGCGTTCTTCTGCTGCAGAGTATCCCGACACTGTTGCTGCTGCTGACCTTGGAGGCAGCGTGCTCACCGGTATCAATGGGAATCCTCTTGGTGTCATTGCACGGCAGCTTGGATTCCCACTCCATAAGGTGCGGGACAAGTGCCCCCTTTACCTTCCTGATGGCCGCCCAGTTGATCCTGACATGGATGCTCGTGTTGAAGCTGCCTTTAATCAGCTTCTCGACAAGGTTTGCCAGTTGAGACAGGTGATAGCAGATGGTGTGCCGCATGGTGTAGATGTGTCATTGGGCTTAGCACTTGAAGCATTCCGTGTGGCTCATGGTGTTGCAGCTGAACCAGAGGAAAGGATGCTTCTGGATTGGCATCTGGCAAACCTGGAGTATGCCAATGCTGCACCTCTTGCTGATCTTTCTATGGCCTTTTGGGATCAGGATGATCCGTATGAGATGGGCGGAGACCACTGCTTTATTCCTGGTGGGAATTCTCAGTTCGTCCGAGCGCTTGCTGATGGCGTCCCAATATTTTATGGGCAGAATGTGCGAAAAATACGTTACGGATGCGATGGTGTGATGGTGCACACCGATAAGCAGGCATTTCGTGGTGACATGGTGCTCTGTACGGTTCCCCTTGGTGTGCTCAAGAAGGGTGACATCAAATTCGTGCCTGAGCTGCCATCTCGGAAGAAAGATGCCATCCAAAGACTGGGTTATGGGCTGCTGAACAAGGTTGTGATGTTGTTCCCTTATGATTTCTGGGATGGCAAGATTGATACATTTGGTCACTTGACTGAGGAGTCTGACCAGCGTGGTGAATTCTTCCTATTCTATAGCTATTCTTCTGTCTCAGGAGGACCATTGCTCATTGCTCTTGTTGCTGGAGAGTCTGCTGTCAAGTTTGAGAAGATGTCACCGATGGAAAATGTAGAGAAGGTGCTAGACACACTTAAGAAAATCTTTTCACCCAAGGGGATTGAGGTTCCAAACCCATTGCAGGCAATTTGTACTCGATGGGGAACTGACAGATTTACATATGGGTCATACTCATATGTGGCTATCGGGGCTTCCGGTGATGATTATGACATTTTGGCTGAAAGTGTCCATGATAGAGTTTTCTTTGCTGGGGAAGCAACAAATAGGCGGTACCCTGCCACAATGCATGGAGCTCTGCTTAGTGGGTACAGGGAGGCTGCTAACATTTTAAGAGCAGCTAGAAGGAGGGCCAAAAAGGCGGACATACCTGAGAAAACGAATGTTAATGGTGAAGTTAAAATGGGTGTTTATGGTGAAGTTAAAATGGATGTTAATGGTGAAGTCAGAGACGGTGTTAAAGATGACAAGATCGATTTGGACGATCTCTTCCGGACTCCTAATGCTGCATTTGGGGGTTTCTCGGTACTCCATGACCCATCTACTTCTGACCCTGATTCGACTTCGCTGTTACGTGTAGGAATTGGTGCTAGAAAGTTAGGTTCTGGTCCACTTTTCCTCTATGGCTTAATAAAGAGAAAGAATGTGGCTGAGTTGGCTGCAATAGATGATGAGGAGCAAAGGTTGAGTACAATGTACCGAGATTTTCGGACAAAACTTGTGGGATTGGATAGCTTGGGTGATGCTGGGCAAAGCCTTATTTCTCGGATTAAGGCTGCTGCTAGGAAGTAGTACCATGTTCAATATGTTTCAATGGTTGACTCTCACCTGTAGTTGTTGTCAGTTTTGAGCATTGAGTTTGTATTCTCAGCATAACTACTGACCTTGCAAGCAATTCATTCGTTTCATTAATTGCGTTATACCTCTTGGCTTTCATCAAGGTGTAAGTTCTGACATTTTATGCTGATAAACAATGGAGAATAATCATAGATCATGTCAAGACGTCAAACAATGTAAGGTTCTCAACAACACTTTTTCCTCATGCTTGTTACATCCCTGTCACTTCTGTACTCCTGCAGTGACAACTTTCAGGCAAATATATTAGATATGTTATTAGGGATATTATGCTTGTGATTGCACTTGTTACTTTGTTAGCATGCAATATGACCTTGGAGGGCTTATGATTTATTTAGATGACTTATACCCCTATAATGTCATGATGTGGAGAATAAGGTGATAGAATCTTGTGAGTCTTTTCACAGTTACATTTCCCTTAATTGTATTGCTGCTTCCTTGGTTAAGCCATTGTTCAGTGGTTAAATTTATATGATGTAGGAGTACTAAGTATCTTGATTACTTGATTATTCCAGTATTTTGTATATTAAAATAATGTGTGAGATCTCAAGATGTTAAGCACAAGGGGCACATGAGTTTTTTTTAAGGAAGTGATTTTATTTCCCTAGAGAACAGGAGTGACTGGTTTTAGTTTCTTAAACATGTAAGGTGATTAATTTCAGCACCATGTTTGATTATCTGAATCTCATCTCGGCAACACTTGTGTTTTTTTTTCTTGGATATCTTGGTCAAACAAATATATATTAACTTGTTTTTGCTGGGTTCCCTGAAATTATGACTCTTATTTACTTTTATGTATGTAAAAAAACATGATAGTGGTACAACTGTAATGAATACGTGCTGTGTAACTTTACGAACAGACTCCTTTTAGTTTTTGCTTACCCAGTCAGCTGAATCTTGATCAAATACTTTGACTCCAAGGCCTTTACACGAGTTTGCATGATTCATTTTCCAAGATATCAATGGTTTCACACAGCAGGCTATTTTTCTAACAAAAAAAAGGGGTAAACAACACACTATCTCATTAGATTTAGATGACTTGGGACAAATAAAACATTGCAATATCTTGAACTAAATCAGCATTTTCCTTGTCGTTTGTTTGTTTCACTGACATGCAGATGTAATGACACCTGTCTGCTAGCTGCATGAAAACTACAAAATTTGATAGTGCATGTAACACTATCTGGCTATTTGATTATCTGGATATCGTACAAAATTTGATAGTGCATGAAAACTACTAAATTAGCATTTTCCTTATCGTTTGTTTGCATTGGCTATTTGATTATCTGGATATCGGAAAAAAATAACATATAAATGTTTTCTCTTCTGGTTCAGGTAACACTAAGGCCTTTTCATTATGATCTGAATTATGATGGAACCTAAAGAATGGTGGTTGACACCAGAGCTATGCAAGAACACAAGAAGACACTGTCCGAATTACTTTTAAATCTCGAAAATACTGGTTTACTTACTCCTCTCTGTTACTATCATGCTGAAAAGAGAGAGCTTGGCTGTAACAATTGTATTCAGATGCCAAGCTCTTTCTGCCGACTGTATGCTTTGACTTGGCTTTTAGGAATGCCATGCATCCTGCGCTAATTGCTCATCGGAGTCTGGTAATGAGCCTATCTTTTCTTTTTCTATATATTTGTCTCTGTGCTCTGTATGATCTTCTGATAGGAATCTTTGGTACAGTACGTTATAGTTGTAGCTCTGCTCACTTTGATGCAGTTTGTCCTATGTTTTTGACATTGAGCTACTAGCACTCAGTCACAGGTCCCTAGGAAGTTTTTTCTCGGCTGAGTTCGCTGCAGATTATCATGCGATCTTGAGCTTATATCACGCTAACCATACTCTATGGAAATTTTATATTCCCGTGAAATTTGGCCACTCTATTTTGACTACAGTACTTGAAGGCAGTTTTGGCCTTTTGACATTGACCTATTTTTCACTGGTAGTTATCATTGCTTTGCGTTGACGTTGAATTACTGACGTCAGAGCTTCCGGGCATATATATCTGATATGCATCTCAAGAAAATGAATTACTGCTAAAGCTTCTTGTCATTATTGACCTCGTCCTTTCTTTGGTGCCTGCTGTCTGCATATGGATTCTCTCCTACCTGTTCTGGGTAAGGCACCAATCTGTGAACCTGTTGCAAGTAGTCACTAATGTATTAGGCACTCAAGAACACAGAAGGAACTCCCAGTCCCAGGGTTTGGCCCAAAACCAGCAACTAGATTTAATCTCGTACTAGTGGAATAATTAGGCGCTGGTGGTGCTATCTTGGCCGCATCCCACATCCATGGATAATAAAGTGGCCATCTACCAACCTGCCATTAGACACGGACGACCATGTCAAAATCCTATAGCTGTTCTATTTTGTCTCCACGACGGGTCCAGCCAGGTGTGGCGGAGTTGCTCACTCCCTTTCAGATCCGTAACCACTTGCGCCGCTCGCAAAAGCGCGTCTCGATCCAACGAAAATGTAAGCCTGTATCAGCAGTACCATGTACTGCTGTACATTCACGACTTCATGTGCCACGCATTTGCGGTACGCATTGTATTGATAGCACTAGTAATATTTAATCTGGCATTACTGAAACTGTATTCCGGCCTCGCTTCGTAGACAAGGACACAGGACCTGATGAGGGGCGAGTCGGGGCTATTGATTGCGTTGAGCGTACCAGATGCAGAGACGGGTAGATGGATCATGGACGATGTCGGTGTCAGCTTGCTAGGATCGTGCAGCCAGCCGGAGGACCAGTAGAGAGAGTAATGGCGGCCAGCCCTACCGACGGACGCGAGCAGACTCTATGGAGAGCTGGTAATTCTCACGACCGACATGAATGGAATGGTCCAGCTTTGGCTATGCCCTACACTTCATTCACACTTGCACGTTCTATTCTTCCGATCCAGTGTACAGGTCTGTAGCATGTAAGTAAAGATAGGAGAAGACTTCCGGTTTCAGCGCCGGGGAAGCTCATTTTGTTCATTAAAAAGGATTTGGGATGTGGAGACATTCAGAAATAGCCGAATCTTTCTACTTTTGTCGGGAAGCTTATTCAGAAGAAATGTATATGACTCCTGTTTTAATGGATCTCTGTTGCCTGATCCTCAGTCCTGAACAAACCCACCTTCACCTTCAGTCCTACAATGAAGGCCGCAACGGACGAGCTAGTTGGTCGCTGCACTTCCAAGTAACCATTGCATGCTTGTGCATTCATCATAGCATCACAACCGGGTTCATCACTTGCACGCTTGATTAATTTATGGAAGGAGTAACAGAATCCGGGGGGACAAACACCATGGCTTGGCTTTATGGAAGCATCACTGACCCACTCACTCACTGGCTTCCCTTTACGAGATCGCACGCCGTGAAATCAAAGCACTCAACCGAAACCACTCGAGGTGGCACTTGGCAGAAGCGGTGAGCCAGCGACTAGCTAGTGGTGCGCGCCCCATGACCGGAAGAAATGGGCGTCACCGTGGAGTGAGTGGTGGGTCGGCTCAACTCAATCCACGGTTGGGGTCGGGTTGTGGTGTGGGGGCGTCTGCATTACACAGTCGCGCTACTCGTCAAGTAGGCAGTCCGGCCGTTTCGCTTTCGCCTCCGCGCCCACCACGACGGGGGGCCGCGGGAAGGTTCGGCTCGGCTGGGCGCTCGCCAGCGTGGGGTGGGGGCAACGGAGGAATCCGCGAGCCATTGCCCGGGATGATCGATCTGCCGGCTGCCGCGCGCGCAGACATTTCCTTGCGAAGATGTGGCGGCGCTCACCTTTCCAGCCGCGAAGAAGAGGCGGGATCATCGTGGCCACGATCCTCTGATTCTCGCCAAAAAAGGCATCGGCGCACGGGGAGGCAGCAATGCCAGGCAACCATGCGCTTTCGCGTCGCGTGCTCGCTGTTTTTCTTTTTTGCCGTGAGATCGATGGTTAAAACATGGCCGGCACCGGCAGGATCCAACGTTTCAGCAGCAGGTCACTGGGTTCATGAACAAAACCCCCGTCGCCTGATCAGGTGCTGAATTTATTATTCCAGAATCTAAATCTGGACGCCATTCTATTTTCTCCTACTTGAAGGTTGGCGAAATTGAGTGTAGCTCGATTACATATCGCGACAGCGATCAAACTAGTAGCCAGTTAAGTAAAGCCATGCCCATTAATAGAGCAACAAAGATTGTTTCTCCAACACAACCAGCAATCTACTATATGTACCCGCTAACCAAAGACAGATCATTTGCCTGAACGGAAAAGATTTCAATTCCTGACCGCCCTTAACCTTTGATGCGGCGTACCTACACGGTAAAACAGTGTCTGACCTCGTTGTACTACTGCACATGCCCAACAATACATTTCCCTTAACAATAACTGCGCGCCCCGGGATTACACATCACATGCGTCAACGACAATGGTTTTTGGGATCTAGTAATGCCCAGCACAATCATTAACAAATCAATCTACCAATCGATTTTATAATCTCCGTATTACACTGCAGAGTTTGTGCATATAAAAATCGGGTAGCAGATGGGGCACGGTGCCGTCACGTTCAGAGAAAACAACGACGGTGTGTGACATTCTGTAGCATCACGAGACGACCGGCCGAACCCAACAACACACGTCAAACGAAATCGGTACGCCTCCAAAACGGCGCGGCCCCCACCGGCATTCATTATCAGTTCCAATCCCACCGGCATCCTCTCTCTCCCACCGACAGTGGGCCCGCGTCACCTGGCCCACACGAGTTAAGACGACTTACCTCAGTAATCAGCGCCTCTATTTATACATTGTGTTAAGCAGGTTGCCAGCTACTAGTGTGATAGTGTCCGCGTCCCGTTCATCCGCCTCTGTCATCTTCCCGTTCCGTCCTGTGACGCGTGGGCAAGGAGAGGGGGGATCCGGGGCGAAAACGGCCAGGGACTCCACTCGATTGCTACTGCTTGGTTTGGTGCCGCTGCGCTAGCTCCTCTCTCTCTGTGTCCCCATTACTCTCTCGTGTAATGGTGAGGAGGCAGTAGCGCTTAGTAGAAGAGGAGGAGGTGTGGAGAATAGCGCGGCGCGCGCCATTGCGGAATTGCTGGTTGCGGTCCGCGCGTGGCACTCCATGCGGCGCTGGTGCGGACCGTGAGATCCGCGAGCAGCAAGCATGTCGCGGCCGCTGTACAGGGGCGCGTCGGGGATCGGCGGCAAGCCGGCCGCGGCGGAGGAGGCGTACTACGACCCCAAGGAGTCCGGGGAGAACGGCATTGGCGGGTGCGGGCGGGCCGCGCGGAGGCGGCGCCTCGCGGCCGCCGCGGTTAAGATCGGGGTCCTGGTGCTCGCGGCGGCGGCGCTCGTGGGCTCCGTCGCGTGGGCGGGGACGCTCTACGCGGGCCGCGGTGCGGCGGCGCGCGCGGCCGCGGCCGCCGCGCACCGTGGGTACCGCCGCCTGCAGGAGCAGCTGGTCACCGACCTGCTCGACATCGGCGAGCTCGCGGGCGGCGGCGTCCGCGCCAAGGAGGCGGAGGTGTGCCCGCCCGAGTACGAGAACTACGTGCCCTGCTACTACAACGTCACCGACGCCGTCGACGTCTCGGATCTAGGGGGCGGCGTCGTCATAAGCTACGAGCGCCAGTGCACGCGCGACGGCAGGGTCACATGCCTCGTCGCGCCGCCGCGGAGCTACCGGATTCCAGTGCGCTGGCCTAGCGGCAAGGGGTTCATCTGGAAGGACAACGTGCGGATTAGCGGGCAGGAGTTCTCGTCGGGGAGCCTGTTCAAGAGGTATGCAGACGGGAATTGTTGCTCCGGTAAATTTCGAGGTGGTGCTTTGGTCCATTCTCCATTGGTTGTTAATTTGGTGGTTCCTCATTGTAAACAGGATGATGGTTGAAGAGGACCAGATCTCCTTCCCGTCCGACGCGCATATGTCTGACGGTGTGGAGGATTATGCCCATCAAATTGCCGAGATGATTGGGCTGCGGAACGAATTCAATTTCAATGAGGCTGGGGTGAGTTGTTGCCTTTTTGGTAATTTTTTTTTTGTCTAAACTGTTACTTATTTGGCTTTCATATTCGGATGCATTAAACTGAACCAAAGGTCATTCAGGTATCACTGTACAAAATCTAATAATTATTAAAATAGCCACATTCCAGCTAGCGCTACTTGTCAACATCCTATGAATTTTGCTGCCTTTCCTGCCAAGGTTTTCCATCTGGTTTAACTCTATATGCAAACCGGTACTTTAAGTTGTTGCATATGGGATCTTGTTATTTCTGCCCAGTCATTGTTTCAGCTCGTTGTGAATTGTGACTGTCCAATTTATTTTAACAATAGTATTTCACTGGCAAGTTGTTCTCTTATCTAATTTGCCTGTTTAAGACAATTTTACATTATGATTTGTTATTCAGCAGCACTTGTCTTTTGGTGGTCTTTCCACTAAGTAATTACTTTAGAAGTTTCGCATGTCGAGTGAGCTGGTTGGAAAGTGGTAGTCTATTTCATCTATTGACCTTTGAAAACCATACATGCTTAATGTGCTGGAAAGTGGGGTTTTCTGTAATGTGCTGCAGAAAATTGTTGGTAAAACCATAGGATCTCCAATAGGGTTCATTACTGACTTATGTAAAACAGTATTGGAGATATCTTATAGTATGCGTTATACTCTGATATTCTACATTAAGAGTAAGGTTCGGCGTAGTTTTTAGTTTACACAACATTCATTTTTATGTTGTTTCTTGCCATGCCATTCCAGGTTAGGACAGTCCTTGACATAGAATGTGGATTTGGTACCTTTGGAGCACATCTTTTTGAGAGAGACCTCTTGACCATGTGCATCGCTAACTATGAGGCATCAGGCAGCCAAGTTCAAATTACCCTGGAGAGAGGCATACCTGCAATGATCGGTTCGTTTGCATTGAAGCAACTTCCATATCCCTATCTTTCCTTCGATATGGTGCATTGCGCGAAATGTAACATTGAATGGGACAAAAATGGTATGTGTTACTCTTCTTCTTTCATGTGTCCTATCTCTTGTTGACTAAACATGCTATGCAGAAATATCTTTTATTAGTACCTGGACATGAATTAATGTTCAAAGGACATACAGTTGTGGGTTATTCATTTGATTCATAACCATGCTACTGCCAACTTGCATATGTAGATGCTCAGTAGGAATGTTTTTCTTGTAATATGGAACTTTTGGTTGATGATCTAATAAAGCAGTATCTCTTACTTAATGCTGCTTTACTTTGTAATTTTGTAGATGGCATTTTTTTGGTTGAAGTGGACAGGCTTTTGAGGCCTGATGGATATTTCGTCTGGACTTCAAATTTGAATACACATAGGGCCTTGCGTGACAAAGAAAACCAAAAGAAATGGACGAAAATTCGTGACTTTGCTGAAGGACTTTGTTGGGAGATGCTGTCACAACAAGATGAGACAATTGTGTGGAAAAAGACAAATAAGAGAGACTGTTACACTTCCAGGTATTGTAGAGTTAATGGTTAATGCATACCAACACCTGCAGGCTTCATAACAAAGATTGATGTTCTGATCAATTATGAACTTACCTATTTGCTTTACAGAAAATCTGGGCCTGAGCTATGTGCTAAAAGCCATGATCCAGAATCACCATACTACCAGCCACTAAACCCATGTATAGCAGGAACAAGAAGTCAGCGTTGGATCCCCATTGAACATCGCACGACCTGGCCATCTCAGGCTAGACAAAACTCAACAGAACTTGACATACATGGTAAGTATTTGGCTTCAATATACAGTCGGACAGAACGTGCAAATAACATTCAAATGCTTTCAATCCTGCAGTTTCTGTGTTGCATTAATAGTCTTTTTACTTTATCAGGTGTGCATTCAGAAGTCTTTGCCGAGGATACTGCAAACTGGGACTCCATGGTGCGGAACTACTGGTCTTTGCTGTCTCCGCTTATATTTTCAGATCATCCAAAGAGACCTGGTGATGAGGACCCACAACCACCATTTAACATGCTAAGGAATGTTTTGGATATGAATGCTCACTTTGGTGGGTTTAATGCTGCTTTGCTCAAGGCTGGAAAGTCTGTATGGGTGATGAATGTTGTTCCTACAAACGCCCCAAACTATCTCCCGCTAGTATTTGATCGCGGGTTTATTGGGGTTCAACATGACTGGTAAGTAGTTGGCCACGATCCCTTTTTTTTCATCTCGAGTTTTTTCTTTTCTTTTTTATTTTACTTTATGTTTCAGTTGTAGATCAAGCTAATGCTAACTGTGAATTGCCTTTAGTGATAAAATTTCCCTTACTACATCACATACTTGCACACATGTTCAGTCATTACTCTCAGATGTCAATGAAAACAAATGCCATGCATGTTGAAGATTCTTCTGGTAGAGGAAACATAGCCTTGCTCAGTTTCACATAGTTCCGTGAGATTCCAGGAAGAAATTTAGACAGTTTTTCATATGTGGTTCTCCTGATTAACTTTAGTTAACTGATGGACGACCAAATATGTGTTTAGGTGTGAAGCATTTCCAACTTACCCAAGAACATATGATATGGTGCATGCTGATGGCTTGCTATCACTTGAGAAGAACAAGAAGCATAGATGTTCTACACTTGACATATTCCTGGAAGTTGGTCGCATCCTGCGACCAGAGGTAAGCAAATTTGGTGATTAAATGGATTGTTCAGACACGAATCATGTCTATAAATTCTAAAGTTCTTAGATTTATGTGGAGCATAAAGCCACAAAATCATAACATTGTTCTGTTTAGGTGTTGGTGATTCTAAACAACAGAATGATTCACGTAGTGTTGTAACAAGTGTTGTTTCTTAACTGTGCCAAACTGAATTAAGTCAGGGACATTGGCATGATTAGTACTAGCTTTGTTTAGTTTCTTGAAAACTTTTGCCCTGGTCATATACATTTCTGTTAGATATTAACAGTTGGGTTTGCAATGAAATAGAAACTACATGTACAGTATAGCTGTAGTTTACAATTGTCATTATCCATGATGAGGATTGAAGACATGCTGCATATCCATACTTTCAGCAATGCTCGAGCACTACTTGCTTCAGTCATAAGATTACTCATGTATATTTGTGGCCTGAATTATTTTCTATTTTGTTTGATGCCGATGCAGGGCTGGGTCATAATCCGTGACACCGCCCCTCTCATTGAAGCTGCAAGATCTGTTGTTACTCAACTCAGGTGGGATGCCCGTATTTTAGATCTTGACATAGCTAGTGATGAAAAGCTACTGGTCTGTCAGAAGTCCTTTATCAGGAAATAAGGAGCATAGTAGACACTGACACAAGATATGAACTTATTCTTTCCCCTACATACTGTGGAGTACAAAGTTTGGGTCCGAACATCGGGGGCAGGGGTCAGCTAACTTGTCATGTATCGTCATGGAACCGCAAGGTACCATTAGACTGGTCGGGTGAGTGTATGCTGCACAGAATAGGCTTGGTGGCTAAGCTTTCCAAGCGAGGTTTTATTGCCAACGATACAAAGATGAATCCATCAAAGTTACTGATGCAGCAAAAAACCACATTCAATAAAGGGATGATGCTGCGGTGTACATAATCGCGGCCAATGTGCCATATAGGTATAGTTCATTTTTGCCCTAATTACTTTTTTTTCTCCTTTTGTAACTGTACCCATTTGTTTTGTATCTTGTATGTAAATTGGATGGTATATACTGGTCATGTCGGATTACAGCCCAGTGAAATCAATATTGTTATTTGGAGATGGATATTCTAAGCAAAAGCATACCGAATATGATTCTGCCTCTATTTATGTATTTTGGAGTTTTGTACATCATCCAGAACTAGCATTGGTATCTTCATTGTTGAAGAACATTGCTTGATTATCATAGAAAGAATGTGCCAAGAACTATCTTTTTGATAGTTTGCATAAGTGTTGCCTTTGGTGACCGTTAGTCTTTATGATCTATTGAGACGAATTGAGATTGCTCTATGGATTTCAGGCTCCTATGCAGCCATGATGCTGTGCAGGGTGGAGCGTCCAGTTCATCTTGGTTGTAGTTGCCATCTGCTACAACCAAATTGGTGATGGTGATGTGCCACCTGCATCCGAAGGATATGAGATATCATTCCTACATTATTCCACCCACTTCTTTGCCTTCTTGTAATCTGTCAACTTGCTAATACCTCAATTCACTTGAAACAAACAGGTTGCAGACAAACCGGTTGCAACTATTTCTCCAGACAGTTTATGAAGCAAATCTTGCTTCTGTTGGCTATGGGTTAAACTGTTTTATTTTTCCTTTTGTTTACAAAGACTTTGATTTGTAGTGTGTACCTTTGCAGTGCAAGCTTGATTGCTAATCATAATTCCATTATGGGCCAGCTGGGATGATCTTACGGGCACCTGTAGCGACATTGACACTTGACAGGCCATCTGGGCGCAAAAATGATTTTAATTCCGTTTTATACCCCAAGCGCCACAAACCAGAATTCGGTTTGATTGTCCCAAAATTAGAACCAGATGCCGGTCAACTTCAACATGCATTTGTTTACTTCTTTGAGATAGACGCGGGATGCATAGCTGAATTTTCACAACACTAGGACTCTAGGAGCAAGTTGCCACAGATTCTCGGACGTCCAATAATCCGTGACCCCGAAGAGCAAATCAGATTCTCCACTTCCTAAAAAAAAAAAAAATCAGATTCTCCACGGCAGCCTTCTGCAGATGCCTACGGAGCCCAAACTCCGCGTTGTCCACGCGTGCCACTGACAGATACGGCCCCACCGCTTGTAATGCCAAGTGGACCCCACTGCGTTGGCTCTAAAGCAGGCCCACATTTCAGAGACGCGCAGCGTAGCAATCATGAACCGTCATGCGTCCGGCCCCACGTACTGCAGGTGGGGCGCACCCGAAATCAACGCATTCCGGGCCCCGCACGTGATGCTCGAAGACGATCGAGCTCCCCGAGGAACAAGACCTGGCCCGTGAGTGACCCGTGCGCCCTCCGATCTTGATCTGACGGTTGTTTCGTGCCCGAACCCGATAAAGCGACCCCAACAACGCAAGCCTCACACACCGAACCTCCCTCCGCACCCACCGCCGCCTGAGTCGCCGTGGCCACGGGCGCCCTCCCGGCGACGAGCGCAGCCCAGCGTATGCGCCGCGGTCCCAGCCGCGCACGAGGCGTCCAGATCTAGTGCTCATAGAGCCCTCCTTACTCTTTGGTTGCCCCATGGCACCGCGACGGCCGTGGGGGACGGCTCTGCTCCTCCCCTTCCTCCTCGCCGCCGTCAGGTCCTCCGCTGCAGCCTGGCCACCTCCAGACGCGTGCCCGGTGCCTACGGCCTTGGAATTTGTACTCAGACATCCCGAGACTTGCTCGAAGCTGGATCGCCGTTTCGGCGACCCGGTCGGCGTCATCGAGGTGAGCTATATCTGCTTCTGTGCGCTAAAATACGAAATATTAAATTGTTATGTATGTGAATTTCTTCGTACCGTATTGAGAGTTTCCAAATAAACGTGTTATGCGATGGAGTGGAAACTAGCAAATGATTCGTGATGCGAATTGCTTCGCCTAAAAAAAAGAATTATGAATTTATTTTTTCCACTCTAGGTCTCGTAATTATCAATTTGGTTGTGCTCCTCAGGTTATGTTAGTTGTTTCTGTTAATTGGTTTAGGCTTCTACCGACCTTCTCTAGTAAAACTGTTCCTCTGACGTTTCAAGGATTGTTTTTATATATTATTATCAGAATTTTAATCTGAAATCTTTTAACATCTCAGGGAGATGAGGTCACACTGGCAAAGGCAATTAATCTTCTTCACAGGAACAAGGATGACTATATTTCCGTACTTTTCTATGCATCATGGTGCCCGTTCTCACAAGAATGCAAACCGAGTTTTGAGAAATTAGCTTCGTTATTCCCTAGTATTTGGCATTTTGCATTCGAGGAATCTGCAATCAGGCCAAGGTATGTCCACATCTAGAGTTTTAAAATAAAACTATTTCCTTAGATAACATCCATGTAGCTGAATGATTATTTGATATTGGGACTGTAGCGTAATATCGAGATATGGAATTCATGGTTTCCCAACACTGTTTCTATTGAATTCGACAATGAGAGTGCGGTATCATGGACCAAGGACAGTTAAATCATTAGCTGCTTTCTACACTGACGTCTCAGGTGTGCTGATTGTTCATGTTTTGCTTGTATTCTTTTTCCTTGAGTCTTAGCAACTGGGCTACATAAGGTCGAGCTTCATGTTTCCAGATCGCTTGATATTTGTTCTGAAATGAGCATGCCTTTGCCTTTGTGTGGTTAAACTGTTTTGCCTTGCCCTGAAATGAGCATGCCTTTACATATGGTTAAATTTATGTGATGAAGGTATCAATGCTTCGATGAAGTCAACTGCAGGGGAGGCAATGTTACATTCCTTCAATGATATTGAGCATAGAAAGGATGCCGATCCAGAAAATTGTCCATTCTGGTGGGCACGTTCACCTGAGAAAATACATTCCTTCAATGATATTGAGCATAGAAAGGATGCCGATCCAGAAAATTGTCCATTCTGGTGGGCACGTTCACCTGAGAAAATACTTCAGCAGGATACTTACCTGGCACTGGCGACGGCTTTTGTAATTTTGAGGTTGCTATATCTTCTTTATCCAAAAATAGATTCCGTAGCGAGATGGACATGGAGGAGGCATGGAGGTGTGCATGGATATTTCCTCACCTACCTTGAGCAAGCGAGACAGAAGTTTCATAGGCTATACCCTTCCAAGCGAGGGAATTTGCAGGAGGGGGCAATGAATGCCACTGCTTGGGCCTCAAAATCATTAGCATCTGTATCGATCGGAGAGTCAAGTGCTATCGGAAGGACAAACTCGACGAGTGAACTAAGATGAATTGTAACCTCTTTTTGTCTGCAGGGATATATGTACAGTACAGTAGAGTGGTCAGGATATGTACACCAAGGATCTATTGTAAACGGCTTAATTGATCACTATAACATCCTCCTTAGAATAAGCACATCCCCTCTTATTTTTTATTAGTGTTCACTGTCAGATTCTTTGGAGGAATAAAGTTTATGTTGTATTGCGAAATATCTTGTGTTCTGGAAAGTGTACATATGAGCTCTTCATTCCAGTCCGAGGGCATCAAAATGATCGTGTTCTATTGTAAGCAGGAAAAATTAGCAATTCAATACAGGGGTTGTTTGGATCCACCTTGTTAAACTTTAACACCCATGTTTTATCTATTTTTAATAATAAAAAAAACGTTCAAACACTCATGTTAAAAGAGAGGTGTTAAAGTTTAACATCTGGTTTTGAGATGGTAAAACTTGTTAAAAGGTACCTATCTTGAGAAAAAATTGGTAAAACTTGTTAAACTTTAACATGAATCTAAATAGATCGATATTAAATTTTAACACCTCATTTTCAAGTTGTTAAACTTTAATACCTTATTAAAGTTTAACAAGGTGGATCCAAAATTCCATACAGGGCCATAGTTACCTAATTTGTCATCATGTTTTGCCTGACTCATGCATTTGGTGGAATGTGGTCAGGAGCTTGAGATACCTTGTCTGTTTGGTCCAGTTGCTTGGGCAGTTCACAAATTTATTTCTTCAAGCTTTGAGAACAGGATACATGTTCGGAGAGACCACTGCGTGTAATCCAAAATCATAAACCGAGATCGCACTATGCTTTATATACAAGGTTCACATTTTGCTGCATACTGCCGCACACATAGCATACACATTATTCTGCTAATAAATCGCACTGTGCGAGCAGCCGACGCGACTTGGTGTACCAGCGCGTGAAGCAGGTCTCCAGGTTGGGCCAGTCGGTGTCCGGGCATGAGGCGAAGTGGTGCAGCCAGAGCGCCAGGATCTCCTCCTGCTGCTCCCAGCTGAGCTTGTCGATCAGATCCTCCAGCACGCCCACCATCTCCGACCGCTCCCGGCTGCTCAGCACCGGCGCGTCCGTGCCGTTGCTGCCGCGGCAAAGCAGCGGCAGCCACGACCGCAGCATCGCCATCCTCTGCTCGGCGGCCGCGCCCTTGTCGGCCGCCTTTCCCCCGGTGCTCTGCTCGAACTCGCTCGAGTTGGCGTACTTGAACAGGAACACTGCACATGATTAAGGGCAGCTGATTAGTTGGAGTAGTAATTTCGCTAATTCGCTTCCATAATTAATAGACGGAGACAGAAATGCAGGTGCAGGTAACAGAATGGGACACGCTCGTTAATGGATGGTACTACTATGTTTCATCCATTGTAATGTAAGTAAGTACTAGATCGTCCTTGAAGAGGCGTGGAATAGTGACGCGAGTGACAAGCTCAATCTAGTCCATTCAGTTCACACAACCCTCATGTTTGGAGCCTTTTGCAACCACGGAATCGTTCGCTATCTCATCTCCTGTTCTCGTCCGCCACACACGGTCACGTTGTGGTCTCCCATTCAAAGACGACGCGTGCCGGCACTCCTTGCAACCATGACTCATCGTCGACGAGTTTACGAACATCGATAGCATTCTGCGTCACGTTCTGTGCAATCTTCACAAGGTCCGGTTCATTCAAATTCCGCCGAACTGATGTCCACAAAAAACGTATTAAAAAAAAAAAGAACAAGATCACGTACCAGCTAGCTGGAGCAACGAGACCTGGAGCGTGGGCTCGGCAACCATCGCGCGGCACCCCAGCCTCGCCGCGGCGCCGAACTGCGCCACGGCGTCGCGTGCCGCGCCGCACTCGGCCATCTTCGTCCCGATCCACAGCAGCTCGGCGGCCAGCTTCTCCGCCGCGGGCCCGCCGCCGAACCCTTCTTCGTCCTCCATCGACGACGCCGCCAAACTGGCCGACCTCCTCAACCAGCGCACCCCCGCGCGCACGGCCCGCTCCGTCCCGGGCCACCAGTGCCCGCCTCCCGCCGCGGCGCGCTCCAGCCGCCGCAGCGCGCTCGCGAACGCGGCCGCGAGCGCCGCGCGGTTCACGGCGGCGGCCTCGGCGCGCAAGTTGTCGTCGAGCAGGCGCTCCGCGAGGCCCCGGACGAGGTCGTACTTGCGGGAGGACACGGGGAGCCTGCACGCCACGGCGAGCACGTGCCCCAGTGCCCGGCCCGCTGCGCAGGTCCGCGACGACTCCGGGCTGGACCCGGGTTCCGCGCGCGGCGGGAGTGTGGGCGGCGGGTTCGGGGCGAGCACGGAGAGGAGCATGAAGACGAGGGCGATGAAGGCATGAGTGGCGAGGAGGAGGAGGCGCCGGAGCACGGACAGAGCGCGTGCAGCGGCGAGGGGGAGAGGCAGGAGGAGGAACGTGGAGCCCTGTTGGGCCGACGAGGGCGACGACGGAAGCGAGAAGAAGCTCGACGCGAGGGAGGACAGCGAGTCCATCGGCGTGCGGAATTGTTGCACGCGCTGCTGCGTCTCCATTGTTGGCAGAGGTGAGCAAATGAGGAACGGAGAAGGAAGGAGAAGTGCAAGGCTGCAGCTTCGAGTAGTGTTGTTGGGGTGCAAGAAACGCGGGAAGGAGCAGACAAACCGGCGGTCTCTGTCGCGACGTCGAGTACACACGCCGACGTCGAGTACTGTTTCGTGCGCCTGTGGACGTTCCTTCTGGATTTTTGCAGGAAAATGGGATGCGATCGTAGGTTTTGCAGATGTGCCCATCATTTTTTTTCTTTTATGCGAATCACGTTTTACCAGACGGCATCGAAGGTCACCCGTTGCCGTTGTTCTTGTGGCGGTTTCGCCAGTTTTGCGTATGGAATGGATAGAGCATGGCATTATACAGTGCTGATACACTTAAGAACAGTAAGATTGGTAATACAACTGAGACCAGGGATGGTTTTCCATTACTAAAACTTAAATTGAGACTAATCGGGATGCAAAAAGTTAAATTAGGTGAAATTCAGTAAATATGCTCGCAGGAGACAAACTATACCCAGCCGGCATCGCGCTGTTCTGGACCTTCCCACATGCCCTGATATACGATGATACGTTTATAACAGAAAAAAATACATGAATTCAGCCGAGAATAGTTGCTTCCTGCAGCAACTACAAGCATTCTTTTGACCGAACAAGTACCATATTAATTAATCAGATAAAATTTATTATCTGTAAGCAGGGAAGAAATAACAAGTCTAGGCATACAAATTTCATAATTATGCACTTGTTGCAATGCACTCATAAAATCTTTCCAACTTTAAGGTTGACGTACAGACAAGGTTTGCAAATTTTAACATATTGCATGTTGCCATATAGTGCTCTATCAAATTAATCTGATGATAAAGATATCAGTCATTGAAGTTAGTGTTAAGTTTCGTCAAAAAAGGCTGCCCTGGACAACAATACGCCGACACTTACGGCAACATCTCAACATGGCATAACCTCTGCTCACAATGCACTATCAAAATCTAAAAGAGATGTATTTATGAATAGCAAGGACCAAGAGTTCAACAACTCCTGGATAATTTACTGGCAGATCTCAGAGATTTCTTTTTATACAAGTGTCGGATCAAAATTGCCTTCAACCAAGCGCCTCTCAAAAAATTACCAGGCCAAGGAGCGTGTACATCACTTCAGGAGCTTTTGCAGCCTTCTCTCCGCTGCGAGGGCTGCTTTGTTTTGTGGTTCCAAAGCTAAAGCATTCCTGAAATCTGTACATGAAACAATTATAAAAAAATATGACGTTTGCACAGGTATGGCTGCAAGATAAGATAGAAACTAGCTTGGCAGCTCATGCATGGATCAACTTAATGTTAAGACCCAAACGCAAAGAGTAAAGAAGATAAAGAGAGTATTGCAAATACACAAAAATATACTCCCTATGTTCTAAAACTGGACAACAATTTAGCAATGGAGGCTGTAAAAAGTAGTAGACATATTCAACTAATATCTATTGGATGCAAGTAACTACTCGCGATCAGCACAATAATCAATGAATCAACTTCAGTTTTTTGGTATGCCACTAAGAACTTGGAAGCAATGCAATGACATAAAACCACCGCACCTTGAAGAGCTTCTCGATAATTCATAGTTACTTCTTTTGCTGTACCTCTCCGCATATATGCTTTAACATTCTGAAGAAAGAAAATAAAATCAGAGAAGCATTTCAAGTCACCTGAACTGAACTGAACAGCACAAGATGGTAGTGATATATAGTCATCTAGCCTATCCAATAAATATTAAGATATATTCCTTGTTTGGTTAACCGAACTATAGAAATGTTTATTCTCGATCAACATTAAGCATTGGAAATTCTCCTATCATAAAGATTAAAAAATATATAGTAAACCTTGAAATAGATAATGAGATCTCTTCTATCCAGCAAAAGAGTGATAAAATAAACCTTGAAATAGACAAAAGAGGCCCCTTACCTTTCTATCCAACAGTAATGCCCGATCACAATCTGCTTCAGCTTGTTTAAAACTGCATAAGATTAAATATGCCAAATTTAAATTACCAATTCAGAAAAAACTATGAGCAGCAATAATGAGTGAAAGAGTGCATACCGTCCCAATTCCAGATAAGCAGCTGCTCTATTGCAGTAATAAGTTGCATTTGTGTCATTCAAACTGATGGCCTGAGAATAAAGTTCAATTGCTTTGCTCCATTCTTTTCCTTTAAAAGCGCTATTTCCCTGTCAAGGGAACACATGATGTAAGAAATAAACAAGCATGTGCTCAAGACACGTATTGAAGTGCTTTAACTTGATGACAACTTGAATGGAGTGACTTCTTACAGTCCAACCCCTTTGAGATGGTTAACATTTGCAAGTGGATTATCTAAACCAGTAAGTGTGTGTATCTAGTACTCAATTCTGTGAAACAATCCAGTTTTGGGCAAGATTATGATACACAGACAAGAAAAGGTTAGCACCATCAAAGTCCCTCTTCCCAAATAAGCCCTCTAGGGTAGGAAAAAAAGGACAACGTTTTCCTAAAACATCCTGCTTAATCCATTATTAATCAATGATTTAAGTATTCTGGAATGTGACAGTAAGCAAAACTTGTACAAATGGAATAACTCACAAAGCCTGGAAACAGCAGAGGCACTGTCATATTTTAACTTGTTATTACTTATTTGCATCAGAAAAACATGTTTATATTATCCTGGAAACACAGTAATGGCAGGTGTAGTCAAATGGCCTTCTAAAAGGACTAATGGAAATCAAACTCTATGGAATATTGAGACTGCAACATTTACTCCTCCCTCTCTAAGAACCAAGGTCAAACAGATTGTTCAGTGGAGATAAACCTTTTCTTTCAGTGACTCTGATGCATCAACATCAGCATTGCCATTGGTCATTGATGTGGTTACCAACTTTGATGCCAAAACTACTTGTTCTTTGATGAGAGAATATGTATCCAAGATAGTACGAAGAAGAAACTTGTCTGATCCATGTGCTGCTACAAATGAAAGAGAGATATGATGATCACTGTGATTTGCCAAGGGAACAGTGGCCTGCAAAATGTGAGGAGTCATACAGTGTTTTATTATTCTCTAAAAAAGAAAAGGTAAATGAAAAATATGTAAATATACTACCTCACAACAGCCAGAAAGTGCAGCAATGCCAACAAAGGCATACATTCTATCTTCAAACCCAGAAGATAACCTTTCTTTAGAATTTTTCTTCAGTGGATATCCAGCAGTTGTCGGTATAACTAAAACTCCTGTGTCCTAAATGGCAACAAATGTAAGAAGTTAAGAGCAAAGACACCCCTTCAATCTAAAAATGATCTTTCAGCAAAAGATAGCATCAATTCTAGCGCTTAGTGACAGTATGATGTACATCAACAAATTCCCATCAATTTTGACACTTCAAAGTGGTAAAATAACAATAATTCAGCTCAGACAGATATTTGTTGTTTCTTCTGGTTCCACTATATCTTATGATAAATGTAAAGAACAACCAATATGAATTCCTTTTCACAGAATCGAAATCTTGATGAAAAATCACATTGTCATGTCCAAGTACTACACAATTCACTCTCAATCAATACCCACTCAGCATGAACTTTCGAGAAATGGAGCCATAATGCACAAGCTGAGTATTGGTAGTTAAAACTGTAATTAATGAAGGGTTAAGTGTAAGGCAACCTTGAGAAGATTCTTGAGTGCAGCTCGCAACTCATTCCTTACGGCATACAATGATTTGATGTTATCATGTGTAAAATTCACAGCTCTTAGTACACGAGTAGAGATATCAAGGCCAAGCTTAGGTTTTACAGTGTTCACCCAATCCTCATGGTTTGCCTTGAACTCATATCTGAAAAGTTTATTGACATGCAAGTCCCAAAGTAATTATTGATTCATGTAGAAGCAATCATAGCAACCAAACAAATGTTCTACTCTACAACAAAAACACATGTCACCCCAAAAACTGAATAAAAGAAGTTAAAAAACTAGTCCTTCCAACAGCAACAAAATTCTGCAGTTATAATCCTGCAACTCAATCATCAAGAAAGATTGCATCCCAACCAGAGAAACCCTGACATCCAAGGGTTCACAAAGTACAGGAACTTATTAGCATTTATTCTCACTGCTGCCGATTCCTAAGGTTCAATTGATACACCAAATATTGATGCCCTAACTTGTCAGCAATAGTTCCCTCATAAAGACCTTGGGAATTCGGATCATACAACTCAGAGTTTGACTTCTTACTAATCAACTGAGGCCCCAAAACAGAATGTCAATGTGAAAAGTTCAGCAAACTTTGGGGTAATTCTTAAAAAACAAATCATCATCTATGGAATTAATGGATGAAGGATCAGCACATCAGTACCATAACTGATATTCTTAACACTTGAGCGTTACCTTACTCAGTGTACTTGTTTGTTCATTCCCCACCATAGCAAAACCCTTTATTTAGATAAATTCAAAGGATTACTGAAAAC
Source organism: Eleusine coracana subsp. coracana (assembly GCA_032690845.1). Classification (NCBI taxonomy): domain Eukaryota; kingdom Viridiplantae; phylum Streptophyta; class Magnoliopsida; order Poales; family Poaceae; genus Eleusine; species Eleusine coracana. The sequence goes on along the minus strand of CM064420.1, from coordinate 67,799,650 downwards.
AAACCTTTGCAGTAACATCATAACTGTCGAGAGAGCTTTCAAGGCCGACACACCTTCTTGTAACTTTGTAGCAGGTTCACAGAACTCCTTTAGGCTAGGTATATTTGAACAAATATATTGGCCGATATTGATGTGCTTAGGTGGTTGATCTGCAATGTATGGGATTGGTTATGGTCATGGACTAACAGGCTAAGCTTTGCAAAAAGTCTAATTCCAAGAAAACTTCACATCAGTATGGCTTACATCCAGGTAATGTCTGAATAGCATTTTTTATGGCATTTACAGTTTTCTGGTTAGAGATCTTTAGAAACTCGAAGCAGTCATCAGCAAAAACAATTTGCCTTGTTTGCTTAACTCCACCCACAGCAGCTGGTAAAAGAATATCTCCAACACGATGGAGAACACGCGGATCTCGTGCAAACCATCCTGAAAAGATTCAGAAACCGAATGAAAAAATAATCAAAAACAATCTCATGAATTTCAGGAAGAAGTGTCACCATATCGACACTTGACACTGGTAGTGATTGAAAGCCTCCATGCTGAATGGAGACTTGTGTTCTAGTCTACACAATGATATTCTGTCAAGGGAGTGGAAACGGAAATCTTTATTGGTTTCTGAATATATTACTTGTTTGGTTATCTATTTCTTGTCATTCTACATTAGGATTCAGAAAACTTTGTTATGGATATAGCTTAATCCAAAATTCATAGACCTTTTCTTTTTAACAAAACTCTCATTAATTCTTGTGCAGAAGAGATATGAATGGAGTTTGATCTATGTTAAAACATGGCACACAAGGTATAACTGTGTCAAAAATAAAGTGCACAATTTTTTTCACAGAAAACATGAGGATGCTAGTCATAGAAAGTAATAAATAAACACCAAAAATGTCGATAAGGGCAAGAAAATACCAATAGTATCTAAACTTTGTGAATTTGTTATGGTCCCAAGTGTAGACACAACACCATAGGAAGGCCTAAAACAAAGTAAGCCACAGAAAGATGCTGGAATTCTTACATCACCAACTGTATCGGTTCCTGCAAGAATATCAGAGCCATGAATAACAGGGAAAAGAAACATATGGAGAAGTGAAGAGCACAAAACGTAAGAACTGAGCCAGCTTGCATCAAGGATTCATCCACAGAGAAAGTGAGTAAGGATGGAAAAATGCATCTAGTATTTAAAATGATCAAGTGGTTACTCTAACATAAGTAATGATAACTGACATACACATATAAGTTCTGAGTTCTGACATAACATTGGCATGATAAAAAAAATCACGAGAAGACTAATTGACAGCAGACACAAGGGCATAGCCAACTTATCAGAATCCCATTCCGTAATCAACAAAATGTAATTTTACTATGCTGTGCATTCAAATAGTCAAATTCATCACTATACCATCACATGCACAAAATGTTCTAACTGTAAACGATATTGAAACCAATCTCACAAAGTTAAAATAGAGACTGTGTATCTAATCCCTTTAAAATGGCTTGACTTCATACATTCCACATGAAGATAGTAGTTAGTCCATATAAGTCCTAACAAAAGGTTGAACAATATATAATTTGCAGTGCATATCTTCTTCAAAAAGAGCCAGCTACTAGATATAAGATTCAGAAATACATGAATGCTGATGGAAACTAACATATCATTGTATAATGTGCATCACAAAAGGTTCAGAAAAAAAAATATATTGCAAATAGAGACAGCATTCTCATTATGAAGCAACATTTAACGGAAAAATAATGCTACATTTATATAGACAAGTGAATAATAAACAGAGGAAGCTGAAGCAATCTTTCCAAAATACCAAGAGCAAAATCGACAAGTTGTGCAGAAACAGCCACAGCAGAACCACTGCATGATCCACCAGGGATAAGTGATGGAGACGCCGAGTTGATTGGTGTCCCACAGTGTAAATTTTCTCCAGTGACACTGCCATAAATGTTGAAGGAAACTATGATAAATCATGGTAAATGGGGTTTTGCCAAAAAGAAAGAGCTAAAATTTCTTTTGATGTTTGTGCAAACAACCATATGTTTGTAAAAGTTCACGAATATGGTTGCATAAATATGTGTAACATACAAAAGCACAATTGCTGAGTTGCAATGAACCCACAAAATATGAACTTTGGACACGACACGGCAATCTTAATTCTCAAGGGAACGCCCAAAAGCTCAATTTAGATGATAATTTCACCTTCAGCAATGTAGAAGATAATTGCATGAAATATGGAAAATTTGAATTTAATAGATATGTTGCTTGCAACTATTTCTTCCTTTACCATTAAATTTATATGAATCACTAAGGTCATATCCTACAATCTCCCACAATAAATTCACAAGTTCACAACAGTAAGAACCATTTAAAATCAATTCAATTTAAACCAACAAAAGGTACAAACCCAAAGCCGAGTTCATCCATGACTGTTCTTCCGACGCAGGTTGCCCCCTGCTTCTGCAGCATCGTGACAGCCACCGCTGTGCGTTTTGCAGCCTCGTGAGTCCTCTTCCAGTCTGGGTTCCCAAATCCAGCTACATAGCCCTCGATCTCGAAGCTAAAATAGAACTCAAATAAAAAACATGGAACGCAACTGGCGATCGCGCAGAGCAGAGCAGAGCTTCCAGAACTTACTTGTCACTGACGGCGAATGTCAGACCCGCGAGCAGGTGCCGGGCGGCGGGAGGCGGCGGCTGCGGCGGAGGGGTGAGCTCGAAGAGGTCGCAGAATGCGCCGGAGTCCGGAGGCGCGGCGGACTTGTCCCGCAGCCACCGGCGGCGGCGCCGCGCGGCCTCCGCCATGACGATGACGCCGGCAACGGCGATGCCCGCGACGATCCAGACGCGCGGGTTGGAGGCGATCGTCCCGTCGCCGCTTGATCCGGCCGCGGAGGCCATGGCCACCCCGGAGGCGCACAGTAGCTAGGGTTTTAGGAGGGTTTTGGAGAGCTCGCGAGAAGCAGCGGGGAGCCGGGGGAGTGGGGAAGAAGAAAGAAGAGGGATGCTCTGCTTCCGCTTTCCTGCTTTGGCTTGTTGCGCGTATTCGCCTCGCCGCCGATGGCAGCTTAAATAATTGTTGTGGGGCCCGATGTAAGTGAGACAGATGCTTGGCTCTCCGGGCAATGAGACGGTCTTTTTTGCTTGTTTGACAAGAAGACCGGCGGTTCATTTCCGGTGGGCTTATCGTGGGCTACGAGATAAAATGGGCTGAGCTGGGTTCCCTGCGGCCATTATAGCCGATAAAACAAGAGCAAATTCTTTATATATTATTAAAAATTATATTATTCTCTTATGAACCATCTAAAATTACAACTTCTTTTTTATATTATTATTTTAAATTTTATATATTTTATATATCACTTTTGTTATTTATTTATTAGATTATTATCAAATAATGATAGAAAAGACCAGTACACCCTTAAAATGAAATCTAGCAAATTATCTGAAATTTTTATTGGTTATATAGTAATAAGAAAAATATAGTTATTATAATTTTTGGTATATTTTTAATAGTAGCAGTATAATAAAAATTTAAAAGATTACTATATTCATGTGGGAATTCGTCCATAATTCTATAAATGATATTTTTGAATTTTTTTAGATTTTATTTTGAGGGCAGATTATTTTTTTAATTATAATTTAATAATTATTTAATATATAAAATAGTAAGAGTGAGATTGGAAATTTGAAATAATGGCATGTAAAAAAGTTATAATTTTAGATGATTTATAAAAAATTGATATAAGTTTTGATGGCGTAGAAGGTATTTGCTCATAAAACAATGGACCGACTCCCTCTAAAAAATCCGGAAAGTCTTCCCAGCGACGGGGTCGCTCCCGTTCGCGACATCGGTGGGAGCGGGCGGTGCGGCGCCGCCGCCCGCCGGAGGTCGGGCGGGGGAAGGGACGCTTCGCCGCCGGTTCGCGGGGGCGACGGGTCGCGGCCGGAGAAGACGACGACGCGGCAGGTGCATTTGTTCTTGCTGACTTTTTGCTGTCAGCAAAGAAAACTGCATTTGTTTCTTTCTGCCCGACAGGTCATCCACTTGCAATCCCGTTTCTAATACTCTCTATTACAAATGTACGATGGCTAAATTATGTATTAATACTGCCAGCGGCCACTGATGAACAAATGTTGAAATTAGTCAAGTCATAGATCTTTTCATAAGAAGGATAATACGTTCTGTGCCCTACAAACTATCAGTTCCAGCAGTATATTATACTGCAACCTAATATAAAAGAAATTCTGACCTCTCAAACTCGTGTCCTGTTCTTGTCCTTCACATAACCCATTGAAAACTAAGCAAGTTGGCACGCTACAGTACTAAACACAGGGTCCAATCCGGTCAAAAAAAAAAAAAAAACACAGCAGTATGTTTGTTGCCTGGTGTGCCTCATGATTGCAAGTCAAACTGCAAATGTCAGCACTGATACTCTGACGGATTAACCAGCCTTGACATTGTTAGGGGGAAACCTCAGGGATCAGTAGACATTATTTCATTCGTTAGAGAGTCTGCTTCATCAATTGGCAGCAGTTTACCTGAAACGTTACCATATTTGCGACACACTGTTACAATTCAGCTGCATTTTTTTTAGAAACGGGCCTTCAATAGAAAAGCAAGTACTGTAGTTTACAGAATTGCGTAGCAGTATTTAACAAGGTCAAAGGAGCAAACTGAACAATTCATCTGCATTTGAGTAATATTTATCCCACATGTGACATGTCCTGCTAATGGAGAGCATCATTAGTAGGAGATTCGTTTCAGTGACTGGCTCACTGAAACAAAGAAATGTGGCAAACACCATAAAAATGGCATGGAAGTGCAACAAATGAACATTAGAAGGGTTAAAATGCATACTGTTACTGAAGAAAGCTGTGCCATTTACAAGAGTTATTTGGTTCCGTCTTATTGTTACCTGCAGCAAGTGAGTTACAGATTGTAGCAGTTGCAGCTAGGACAGTGACTGAATTTGTTAAATAGACAGCAGTGTGGACACCGGGCAGATTGGACAGCAAGTGAAACTAGTAGCGGCAGAATCCTTTCCTCTAAACTGGACGTAACAGTTGGGAAAAACTGGCGTCGAGCAACCTGTCCATCACAAAAGGAGTACACGTCTCTGAATGTTATGGGCCTATCCGTCTATCTGCATTTCTAGTGTAGAGCTATAGGAAAGCAACATGTTAACAACTAGGATGTGGTACGCTCTGCATTTATTTTAGGGATACAATGACCAGAAATTCTGAATTTGAGTAATATTTATATGCTAAATATGGTACGCTATTTAAATCTCAATCAGAGTTCGTCTCCACGTTGTGCGGCAATAATGTAGAAGCCTGTAATTGCTTTCTTTCGGTCATCCTGCAATGAGAACTCACCAAAAACAAGGATTTTGGGTTGCTCTATGACCGAGTCTCCAAAAAAAATTTACAGAGCAGTAAGAGAAATGCTAGTGCATTCCGTCACTTGTATGCAAACAGAGCTTGTCCTTGTTCAGTTGTCTCTAGTACACACAGGACACTGAAGCTCATATATTTGGAACTCGTGTTGAGTACTCGACTAGTGATTTAGACAGTGAAGGTTCAAGTCACAACTACTAGGGAAGCTGGAGTTGAACTAATCATGAAGGAAAGCTCCCCTTAACTTCGCCTGTTACTGTCAGTGTTGAAGTAGTAAAGATCGGGTGAAATTAGCATCAGATTGCTTGGTCCTACAAGCCATATATATTATACCATAGATTAGACAATTGAGGGACACAATAATTTGCTGAGCTAGTTCATCACTGATGGATGGCTGCGGTATGGTCTCCCATTTTTGCAGGTAAATTTCAGAAAGTACAATGCAGCACATTGCCGTTAACTACCTTCTGATCATTTGAAGGTTCCTAATGGTTACAAGATTAAGGCATTCCCCAACAGACTTCAGTTGAAGATGTGCTTTCTGGAAGTTTAACTGTAATCGAAGTTCAAAATGATGCAGTAAAAAAAATCTATCTGAATCTAGAGAAAGGACAAAGCGACAAGTGGTCTATTCCTGCATAACATTAACAGGCATTACTGAGACACATGGTAATATTATATGGGACAGTTAGAAACCCATGTCCGTAAGGAACCATCTTTCTGTTGGACTTATGAGCAGACTACCTATCACTGAAGATCGGCAACATGCCAAAACCTGCAAGTGGACACAGAAAAGCAGTTTCCTACATTTGTTAGTTTTTTGTGCATTGGGCAGCAGTTTGAACCTTCGAAAGTGGCATCCTCTATCGAGGAGGGAGGAAAGTATCACAAAATGTCTTGCCTTTCATTTCAGAGAGCAAAGAAACTTTATCTTTTTGCCTAGCTTGTTTCCAATGACAAGTGATGGTGCAATTGCACATTAAGCAAGGAGACAAGTCGCACAAAGCATCGGTGGTGGAAAACTGAGGACCAAGAATCCTCCATCTCTTTGTGTTCATTCCCTTGCGCTGTTCCATCTGGCTCTGTTGCATTGTGTATCTATGCAGATGTCTGGCCGTAACCGGCATCTTCTTTATACATTTATGCAGCACTAGAAGATGAACATAGATTTTTCTTTCCTGGAGCATGTATCCAAGCTTGCACGTAATGTGAATCAACTCCATATATCACTATCAATTGATGATGCCTTCATAATTTAGGTGACCTGATCAAAATACTTGGCAAGTCAGTAACCAGAAGACGAAGAGCTATGCAGAATTCAACCCTGAGATAAGCAGAAGTAGGTGACACAAGGCTTAAAGCTTTAGTAAAAAAAAGGATTATTTGTGTCTTTGGCTATCTATCAAATAAGCCATTTCGATATCTTTTTGATACACACGAACGCACTCACTACGGTTAACCTCAAAGTGAGCATGGTCTCAGGCATTTGGCCTGTTCTGACGATGACGAGACTCCTAGCTTCAAGAGTGTCGTAGTGAACAAAGCTCGTCATCTGCTGAAGGGTGTTCCTGATGGGAGCAAATAAATACCTGGATGTTTTTGGTCGCTGGCTGCACCAACTCTCCCACACATCTCAGAGGGTGTCATCGCTTGCTTGTTCCAGTTTGCATGGTGAAACTACCCTTTCTACTGCCATGAAACAGGTGTGCATTGGAGGACTCGTGTCTGTAATCCGTTCAATTACCCATTTGTGGGTTTTTTTTTCAGATATAGTAGTGATGAAACGACTTGGATCGTAGTCTGATATACAAGCTAGAAATCAACATTACGGTGGTCCATGTGCATTGTGACTGTTTGAATGTCGAGTCGTTTGGAACTCTAAACTTTCATTTATCTCTTCAGTTTAGCAGTGCCATGATCTTAAGCTTGGAGCTTCCATTTCTGAATTGAGGCATTCCGTGATTGGATACTCGGAGTTCCGTGCCATAATTTCTGAAATTTAATTGGATTCTCTGAACTCTGAGGTACCGAGCCATCATTTCTGAATTTAGCATTGCCGCCATGATTGGATTCTCTGTACAGATACTCTCTCAGTCAATATACGCAGAACTCATCATCTTTTACAATGAGATCACAACCCTCATCTAACTGTTCCTATATACTCTCAGTCAATATACGCAGAACTCAACATCCCTCAGACTATCACGATCAGGTCCCAACCCTCATCTAACTGCTACTAGCTTTAGATCCTAGCTAATTGCTCTGCAATAGAGTCCTACGACTATGCATCATGAACACATTCTTTCGACCTGTCTGCTTTTGGTTTTCCTTGTTTTCTAAGCACAACATGGTTGAAATTCATCCACCAACAGTCAATCCAGCGTCAGCGAAGAGATCTCAGCGGATCATGGATTAAAATATGCAGCCTATAAGAGAACGAGTTGGTGTGAATTTGAGGCTGCCCATCGTGAGTTGTACCATGCATGACTCATAATGCACAGATCTCATAATCCTTAGCTTTTATGTGAGCTTAAATGGAGACAGACCTGTACGTGCGCGAATGGCTGCTATGGGTTGGTTAGTCTAGTCCCAATGGAGGATTTTATTTTGTGGTTTCTAAAGTGCCACATGTGCATAAAGGATGATTGAAACCATATTTATAATGTATAGTTTTATTTTGTTGTTTTCTAGGCAACACATGTAAAAGAGAATTTTCTTGGAAACAGTGTAGATATAGTTTTATCTAGATGAAACCACTCCACTCTCTCTCCTTATTAATTTCTTACCACATCATCAAAACTGATGACATGACATCATATTTAATGAAAATGAAACTCTCATTGAGAGTAGCATTATCATATCTTTTTAACGTGGTTGCATATTTGTGATAATGGCAGCCCTAGGTGCTGCAAGACAAGTACTCATATTTAGAATAGGTCATTGATACTTGTACTTTATCGCCCATGTTTAAACCATGGGCAGCTCCACTGTTCAGGTTCCAATAATACCTCTACTACCGCTAGAGGTCTTTCTAGACGCAGTTGTCAGCCCCGGTAATTGTTAAATTCTCTGGTGGAGTATCAGCAGCAATTTTAGGATGCAAAAAGGTTGAGCTGCAAGATTGAAAAAAAAAATGTACTGGTACAGGCTATATGTGCCGTTGTACTAATGACAGCTTTAACAATTGGATATACGCATGTACGTAGAAACAAAAATATTAATAATCACCTCATGACAGAATTCGAAACTGGGAACACATATTCATTAGACAGCAAGTGGATGCATTTGATTGAGACAGATTATAAAAAAGGTGCCAGAATAAAACAACCTCGACTGGGATTCGCTGTTTTAAAAATATCCAGGACCCGCAAAAACACATAAATCGTCATATCAAGCCCTACATGTCTCTAGAAACCAAATCAAAATGTAGCAGATTATAAATCAGATTCAGACCACACACAAAAAGTTCTCTGAAGCCAGGAAATATATAAGACTCTTGCCTGCTCAACAAATATTCCACAAATTCCACCACGAATAAAAGAAACAAGGGTTAAAATTTCAGTGAAAGTTGACGCTTCACGAGGATCCAATCTGATTATATGAAATACAAAAAAACGGCACTGTCAATGACCCTGAAAGCAACTTGTGGAAACGCTAATGAACTCTCGCCCACGCGTTTTAGTTTGTTTATTATCCGGCAGGAGGAGGAAGGTGGAGAAGGGTGACGCCCGCGGCGACGACGACGAGCGAGCGCGCTGCTTTACCTCTCCCATGCTAACGTCGCCCGATCACGTTGCGTGCATGGGGAGGCATCGTACTCGTACCCAACACACGCACGTCGGTAAGCACGTGGAGTTCATCGCATCAACCTGCGCGCAAACTGTCAAAAACACGCGGAAAAAATAATCTCCGTGGCGTTGGACGCTAGGTAAAGATGACGATGGGTTCGGATTTTGATTCCTCCATTGTTGGGGCTTGCAACCTACCCGGTGTGTACTAACAGTGTACACAGCATACGACGGCCTGTAGCAGAGTACAGTCACATCAGGGCTTCCATACTAGTTGGTATCTATAATATATTAGAAGATATGTTAAAAACTAGTTAAATAATACCTTGTCTCTATAACTTATCTCAATAAATAATGGGTCTCGCCAATAAACTATAGTCCTGTGTAAATCAGTCTCATGCAAAAGGGAAATAGACAAGTAAAAGATACCTAAATCTGTAGCATCAGCTATAAACCATTGTTGCTGTGAACGTTATCTTTCTCCTCTCTCTTCTCTCTTTTTATTAGAAAACGAATTTATACCCTGCAACTGCAAGCGCTACCTTGTGTCAGCTGTTGTGGAGGCCCTCAGATCGTAGTTGCCGAGTTTTCTGCGCCATCTCCGTGCAGTTGTTAGTGCATCGAGTGAATCTATGGTTAAGATCTGGATAGTTTGGGTGCAGTTCAGCGACCTGATTTTTTCAATCATATATATTCAAGTAGCAGGTTCCAGCAAAGTGGATGTATAAAGCAGAACTTTTTCGGTGTGATATAATCTTATCTGAAGTAATAGCAGGTAGGAGTCTTTTTATTCGTTGCTGCAACGAAGCTAGATCATATGAGTTCCCATTTAAGACCTGCATCGTGTTGTTGGCTTATTTTTCAAGGCAGGTTACGAGAGAAAACACACGCACACACGACCACCAATGAGCACAAATTATAGCGGAGTCATGTGTCTGGAACTGGAAGCTTCTCTCTTCTCTGAACTATGTTCTAGTTTTCTCAGAATACAACTCATTCCCATTATAGCTAATCAATAAAAGCAGCAATCAGATAACAGTACCTACCTAATCAAGGCATTTACTTTTCGTGTGCAAGATTAAAGTAAAGTTTCTGCATAAGCAATATTCCAGATATTAACTTTGTCATTTGGTATATACTCCCACAATAACTCACAGGAATTTACATGTTGACATGTAAATGGTACATTTCCCGTGATATTATAATTTTGGTGTGCTACCAAGTGCCACGCACTTCCAAATACAATCTGTTCGAATTTTTGAACTACATATAGACCAACTAATATTCTGATAGTCTAAGACTCCATATATGGGACAAAGAGTTGTTGAAATTGCGCCGTGCATTTTTATTTGGGTTAGGCTTTCTACCAGTTCACAGGAATCTATGTGCCCGTTTAGTCTAGAGTAACATCATAGCAAAGTATATTTGCAAGAGAGGGATATATCTCAGGATATGTTGCATTGAGGCATTAAGCTAATGGTGAATAGTGATCTTAGCAAATCCACAAGAGAATAATCACAAGAAAAAAGGAAGTTAAGGAACACAGGATATAATTGAGACTAGGGGTTCCCTCAAAAAAAAATTGAGACTAGGGATAGAAAGCATAGTAAATCTCAACGAGACCGCGAGATTGCTTTGCCAAGTAATATTATCTACCAGAGTCCAATAATCACGTCAGGACAAAGTCGAGAAGCATGAAAGAGCCCTTATTTTAGTGTAGGCACCTGGACCCCTGTCCCTCTACGATGGACATGAACAACGTCGGCATACTCGAATGATCAAAGGGCAGATTAGTCATTTCAGCTAAAATAAATTATATCTAACCGGGTTCGGGAAACAGGGATTTCCCGGTCTTTATATAGAGGAAGATGTGTTCTGGTGACCAGCCATCAAACTAGGAACAAGAAGTTTCAAGGGCCAAAAGGAGGCGGCTTGTCTCCCTCCTTCCCAACTGCACCACTCTGCCCGTCCTATCTCATCTCTCAATGGGAAGGTCTCCCTGCTGTGATGAGAATGGCCTCAAGAAGGGCCCTTGGACTCCTGAAGAAGACCAGAAGCTGATGGACTACATCCAGAAGCATGGCCATGGAAGCTGGAGAGCACTGCCTAAGCTTGCCGGTAGGCAACAGACACCTCTGTTCACTAAGTCAGAGCTATATGAAATGTGGCTCATCTGGATCCTCTTGCAGGGCTGAACAGGTGTGGCAAGAGCTGCAGGCTAAGATGGACTAACTACCTCAGACCAGATATCAAGAGAGGGAAGTTTACCCAAGAGGAAGAACAAACCATACTTCGGTTCCACTCCGTCCTTGGCAACAAGTACTACACTGCACCAGATCTCTTGCATATGCATGGCATCATTTAGTCTACCAATCTAATCTTCACTCTTCAGAAAGTCATGTTTGGCATGTCATGCACTTTCTAACTTATTCAACTCGATAAAACCAGGTGGTCAGCCATTGCAAAGCACCTCCCGGGCCGTACTGACAATGAGATCAAGAATTTCTGGAACACTCACCTGAAGAAGAAGCTAATCCAGATGGGGTTTGACCCGATGACGCACCGGCCAAGGACAGATTTCTTTGCAGCCCTTCCTCAACTCATTGCGCTCGCCAACCTCCGCCAGCTTGTGGAGCAGCGGCCGTGGGACGAACACACCGCCAGGCTGCAAGCTGAGGCAGTTCAGGCTGCAAAGCTCCAGTACTTGCAGAACCTGCTTCAGTCTGCAGCGTCCATTGCCACAAGTCCTAGCTCCACCAGCAACAACACCATCCCCAGTGATCTGGAGCAATTTGGCCTCCTGAGTCCTCCACAGATGTCCTCCTTGTCTTCGTTGCCTTCTCCAAGTTTTCTAGAGAGTATTAGTGGCCAAGACATAGCTGGACAGGTGTCTGACATCCAAATGCCTAGCTCTTTCTTCGAGCAGCCCATCAGCAACGATGTTAACCAGAACGCCCATTACACTGCAAAGGACAGCGTAGAGGGGGACAACAGCACTCCCAAAACGCTGCTGATGTCAGAAAACTCCCTTCCGCCGCTCGCCGACTTCCCCATTTGCAACCTCGGCGATGCTTGCAGCACCTCAAGCTGTGGCGGCAACAACACTCAATTCTCAAGCTGGCCTGAGTTGTTTGATGAACAGTTCTTGAACGAGTTTGTGTGAAATCTGGTTTGGAGTGTGTGCGTCACTCTCTGGTTTGCTTTTTTCAGTTTTAGTTTTCTACTTTTCTTCCCTCCTTACCTCTATTTCTGTGGCATATCATGGTGTGGGCTTCATTTTAGAGCTATAGTTTTCACATGCATTAGTAATTCAGAGTGCAAATGCATGCTCCTATATAGTATACACCAAACACTTGTAAATATACAGCTTGGCCTATATAAACTTTCCCAGGATTGAACTATCTATTTTTTCATGCAACGTTCTAGATGTTCTCTGGAACCACAATAACTGATCATTAATCCTAATAAAATACATTATGTAGATACAGTGTCATAATCGTTAGTGCCAGAGGCTACTATATACAGTAATTGCATGTGGTGGTGATTTAGTCATTCAGCGCATATTAGTTGAACAAGTGTGTGATACAAAATTTCAAAGCTACAAACTTATAACAATATTAAAACTCAAGTAATCAAATAACAAGATTCTATCACAGACAAAAATAATTAAGATTTCTTGCCAATTACCATCAAATAACATTAAGTGAAGCTTATATGCCACAACAATATCTAAATAAACAAGATCTATTATTTTTTTTCCAAAGAAAAGCTTGCGTTCCATTCAAGTTGTAAGTGTTTACTTGAAGAATGCTAAGAAGTGATCCCCAATAAAAGAAAACTTGTACATGCTACTACGGTGTGAAAGAAACTTGTCTTCTCAGGCAGTTACAGGGAGTTGACTGAAATCGTTGAGTGAAAAAAGCGACAGAAAGCAAGTGGCATTGATAGGAAGGGTCCAAACAGCTAAAACATATGCTGTTGTCACAAATGATATTTAATTATGCTATGCATCAATCATGAGCTTTTCTGAAGCGCTACTAGTGTTTTTCCTTAGCGCTTCACAGAGTAGTTAGGACTGGGAAAGAAAAAATGCAGAGACAAATCAATCCTAGTCACTAATCAATCTGTGCCAGTGTACAACACTACAGATAAGCCTGCTCTCCATATCTCACCTATTTGAATTTAAACTCAGCTAACCCTCACATCACTGGGATGCACTGTGACACATGCTAAGTCATATTTCTGTTCAAAATTAAATTTGAATAAGTGTAAAATGCATCCCAGGGCATATACGATGTTGTGGACATGCGATGTGCCTAGGGATGCAAGATGTCTTTTCTTTATTTCAGGATCATGATGTAAATAGAGATGATTTATGGAAACAGTAATCCTTCCCTGACGTTTCCTTAAATATATTAGAAACAAAATATAATGGAAAATTAAAACAGTACCGGTGCAGTATTCAGATTCTGAATATGACACATGAAAAATTCCCAACCTAACTTTTAGTTAGAAATTAGCAATTTGACATTTGCTAGTTGTGGATCTGGAATAAGTCTAAAGAAATATATCAAAGAGATGGCAATGATATATGCTCCCTAAAGACCTTTTGCTTTGAGTTACAAGGCAATGAAGTTGATTTGTTTCTATCCATCTGCATTCAACTATCTCTAAACATGTCATTTTTATCACTGCATATTATTGAACAAGTTCAAGTCACTGATTTTTTGGGGTATATATCTATCCTTGAATAATCAAACTATGTATCATGCAAGGACAAGTCAATTTAGTCATCTTAATTTCTCATCTGTCCAAGAAATGTGTTACTAGCACGTTGCTACTATCAAGTGGATAGAACATCTCAAATAATTGACTTGTAACTACAATGCTATAACGCCTTGACGTGTAACTGAAGCCATTCCTCTAACATCACAATCTTAGTAAAGGCCTGGGTAAGGAGAGGGTATTCCGCTAAAAGGACATGGTCCTACTCATAAAAACTGATGACAGATCCAAGCAGTTAGCTCTATCGAGCAACATCCGCAACACACTCTGGAGTCGAGGGAGGGGCCTATAAGTCCAACATAAGTTGGATAATTCTATAAGTGCACACAGAAAAACTAGTAAATAATAACAGGAATGCAAGTGTATGATACAAGGAGGCATTTCAAATACTCATAAGATAGTGGAACTGAGCAACAAAAAAAAAGGTGATGGAATTTTAATGGAACTAATATGTCTAGTGCAGTTAATTGGTTTAATGCTTCAGAATCATTTATGTCCTCCATAGCACTGGTAAAAAAAATTCCAAATAAAGATCATTCTGGAAAATGTAATGTCATCACTCCTTAGAATGGTATTTTGGCAACTTCGTGACGAATAAGAGTGTTCCCCTGCAGAACCTTTTATTAGTGAATGACTTAAATATATTTGGATGGCGGCGCAGACTGGTAGGCAACATCCTACCTGTTTAATAGCTGAGATTAACTCAGACGTAGAAAAAGGTCAAAGCACTGGGAAAGAAAACTTCTCACTTCATAAATTTTCATCCCCAAATTGAGGCTTCATCAATCTCATTGTACCACTGATGGTCTCATGGGCAGCCTCATAAATGGGTGTCCTAGGGTGCTGGAGGCTGCCAAGATTATTTTTATTTATTTACTTAGTGAAGGAAATAGACTGCCAATATTATTCTTCTACTAATTCAGAAATAGAGTTACATAACAAGTTGTAGGACCCAGAATTTATAGTAGAGATAGCTTTTTTCCATCCACAAAAATTGAGTTGAGAAAGCTCTCAGATGGTGTTAATTTAATTTGATTGAAATTGAATGCAAGAAAGCATGTCTGTCAGGTGCAAACAGCCGACCATTCTCGATTTCTAGATAGCGTACAAGTACAGTTTCATATGCCAAAAATTGAATAGTATGCATGGATAACGCAGGGAAGCATACATTTTCAATGGAAGCATGCTTTTTAACAAAACTGAAATTTACAAGAGAGACTAGTGACTGAACTTCAGGTTTAGATAGAAATGCTTAGCAAACTGTCAACCTGGAATACAAAACAAAACGAACAAGGGATGAAATTACAGGCAGAAAGAAACCTTCCTGCGACACTTGCATGGCATCACTATTGCAGATTGCGCTTCTTTTGCTGCTTTCTACTCCTCCTTGTTCTCCCTCAGAGATGGCGGCGGTCTGACCACAATGCTCTGCTTCCATTTCCTATCAAGCTTCCTAGATAATCTTTTGTTGATTCCTTGTTCAATCTCCCTCTCTCTTTTCACAGTCAGCATACGAGCAATCTGATATAAAGATGACAATGTGAGTAAACAAACAGTTCTAAGGACATGTTTCCACTAAGGAAAATAAAAGGAGTAGGAAGTGCAATATTAACTTGATAAATTCATTTCTGAGAATGTTAACATCGTAGATCAGGACACATTAGAGAGACAGGTTGGATTGATCTGCAACAAACTGTTAATTCTAGCTCTACTAGTCTCTTGTGCAATGACGATGGTTTGACATAATTGATAGAGACAGAGTAGGGTATGATTTCTGGCAAGTTGTAAGTTCTCAAGAATACTGTTTCAATGTCATGCAATTTGTTCACATAAACAGTGGACTATCTTTATATAATGTTCTACTTGCAAAATTCTGTTATCTGTATTCTAATGTCATTGAGAAAAAAAAAAGTTCTTGTGCCTTTTCAATGCGATTATGATTTTCAACACGATTATGATATCATTTGCAAAGAATGAAAATATTGCATATGCACATCATATTCAATGAAATCCAGCAAACAATGGTATAAACAAATAAAAGAGCATAGATATAATGCCCTACAAACAAATAAAGTTACCCTAGAAATCAAACATAAAAAGGCGTGCATTGGAGTTGTTACAGTCACAAATTAACTATAAACCAACTAGTAAGCGATTAACTTGTGGCTCAGACTCCATCCACAAATCGGCAAGTACTAACTGCAAGTATGCACTACCCACTAGATTCTGGAGTCATTGCTCCAGTCAGCAATAAATTTATTTGAGTGAACATTGATACATGTATAATAATATATAAATAATAAAACAATAGTAAGAGTGAACATATCGGACTGACCACACGACTCTTGGAATACCGTAATAATTGTTTGGCAAAAGAAATGATCGATTTACTACTCATACGTTCACCAAATTTCCTACATGGGATGACACTTTCCCGAATGAATATGAAAACTTTATAAATAACACACATAATATCAGACAGTTAGCAATGGACTGAGGAATGTACCCTCTTGCGCATGCGGCTGAACTCGCTGTTCTTGAACTCCTGGCGGGCAGAGCGCTTGAGGCGGAGCAGGAAGAGCTCCCCCTTGAGGTCCACCACCTCCTCCTCCAGCTGCTCCGTAGACATGGCCCGAATCTCCTCCAGGTCCTGCTCCCTCTTCGCCATCGGCACCAATGCGGCCGCGGCGCCTCTCCCCACGGACAACGGCGCCGCCGCCAGTCCAGAGAAGAGCCGCGTTGCCGATGCGCCAACTGTGCGGAGGCCGAGGAAGGCCGTCCGCTGCGCGGGGGCAGCGAGACCACGCGGAGTGGAGACGAGGGGTGAGGCCGCGGCGAGGGACATCGTCGCCATTGTTCTTCCACGGCGCTCGCGTTCTGCTCTAGTCGCGGTTTGGCACGAGGATAAGGGGGGATCGATCGATGACGGGCGGCGGTTTATCTGGTTGTCTTGATGGGCTTTGCTTGCCCGAATATTGAAGCGTGATGCCATGATCCAAGGGCCATTGTACCAAGCAGGCCCATATGGCCATATGATTTTTATTTTTTTGGTCTAAAAATAAATATGATTTCTTTTCACGAAATAGCAAAGGTTTTTTAATCCACTTGTACTTTTGTTCGTGAAACAGAGACCCCAATGCAGATGATCATAATTTAGCTCAAATTTTAGTTTAATCAATCTGATAAACTTGTCTAATTTCTTATCTTAGCCTAATAAAAGACCTATGTATTATATAACCCCTCCGACCAACAAAACATAGTGTGGTTGAGCCTAAAAAATATAATACTGAAGTAGCAAAGGTGATATCATTTTTTGGATATTTTTTCTTATTTTTTTAAAAGCAGGACAACACATCCATAGCAGTTACTGGAGGCTTTGTAAGGATCAGAGATCAACCGACCGGTGGCCGGTTCAGCTATAATACTTAACAACTTAGTACGGTCAGTTTTTTCTTTTGATACTTTCTCTCTCTCTCTCTCTCTCTCTTAATTGCTAGCAATGATTTATGTGAGTTTATTTTAAAGACCGTCAATCAAACTTTTTTCAATATAAAAATACATAATTATTTTGCGTATTATAGGAAAAAATATATAAGCTCCGTGCTGTAAAATATTATAGCCCCGTGCATCCGCGCACGGTTGCATGCGTGCACGGTAAACACCCACAGTAGAATGAACCGGGACAATAGGCACGCACATAATATCAGACATACCGCGCACTGATGCAGCGATGCTGCCCATGGGTGAAAGCGACGGGGGCCCTGGAAAAGGCAGGAGTCGGCGCGCGGGTAACCTCACTCGCCGCAGACCACCCTGCCGTCCTCGCCCCGCAAGCGCCGGCCCGAGCGCCAACACGTACTCCCCCCTCCGCAAGCCAAAGCCACACCGAATATACCAAAACCGAAACGCCTCCACCCCCATCTGCTTCGCGAAGCAACATCATCTCTCTCCCTCCTCGCCATCCTCTCCTCCTTCCTCTCTCGCTCTATCCCTCCCTTCCACTACCCTCCCTCCTCGCGCCCCGGCACCTCGTTTTTTTCCCAATCGGTGTCGGCGAGGAGGGCGACGAGGCGGACCACGCCGCCGTCAGATCTAGGGTTCCACGCGTCCTTCGAGGAGAGAGGGAGGGAGGGAGAGGCTGCGCCATGAGGGCTACCCGGGAGCACATCGCCGCCGTGTCCATTCCCGCCCCACCTCCGCCCGCGCCCGCGGCCGAGGACACGGAGAAGGAGAAGAGGAAGAACCGTCGCCGTCAAGCGCGCCGCTCCAAGCAGGCTGGAGCCGCGGCGCCGCAGGGCCCGGCGCAGACGGACGCGGCGGGGCCGAGGCCGTGCAGATCGATGCCGCCGATGCACGTGGGCGGCGGCGCCCGGGCCGACGCCGAGGCGGAGGCGGCCGCGGCGGGGACGAGCCACTCCTGCCCCCTGCTGCCCACGCCCAGCGCGTCCGATGTGGCGGCACGGAAGGCGGGCTCTGTGGGAGCCGCGGAGAGACGGTACTTCCAGCCTCACTGGCCTGAGGAGGCCGTGGAGGAGGCTGTCAAGGTATTTAGCTGCCTTGTGGGAGGTCTACAGCTTCGTGGTAGAGATTTTGTGTGAACTGACACTCTGTTTTACTGCATTTTGCATCGCAGAGGGGTCGTGCGTTTGTTGGGAAGTTCCGCGTGAATGCACACAACCGAAATGAGGTACGCACCAGCTGCTCCATAGGTCGATCACTATTGTACTGTTCACAAGCAACTGCATGGTAACGTTTGAAAACATGTGTTTCTGTAGGCATACTGCACCATTGATGGCATCCCGGTGGACGTTCTCATTACGGGGTTGGCACAGAACAGAGCGGTAAGTTAAGCCTGGGTGCACTAGTTGATTGGGTGTGTTACAAAGGTGTCTCATAAGTGGTTATTTTACTGGATAATGCAAAAGCAGGATGTCGTACTTATCCTGTGCACCTTTCTTGATAAGTGATCGGCCCATTTTTTTTAGACCAGTGTTTTTTTGCCTTAGTAGGAATCCGGAAGTACCAGTACTTATCATTTTGGCACTTGGTGAGCCTCACAACAAAACAGTACAATGCTGCTATGGCTTCCTTTCCCATGATCTGGTATCACCAACAATTTTCTGTCAAACAAGGTTGAGCTTATCAATTAGTGATGATAGCTTGTGGGCAAAAAACATAGTAATTACGGCTGCCTTGCGTTTTTATTATTTGATGTTGAACGTTGAACATAGATACCCTTGGTATGCTTTAAAATTGACCTGTACTTCAAGTTGGAACTTGTTGGTGCCCATGGAAGAGTACCATGCGTCTCAGGCTACAAGCCAATGACAGAAATGGTACGCCCATGGAAGAGTAACATGTGTCTGACTTACTGAGTTTGTTGATTCTCTGGATAGCTTTTTCTATTGAAAAAAAAAGCTGCAGTTCAAGTTAATTTGACATTATCTCCATTCTTGTCTTTTTAAGTGTTCTGTCCTGGATATAGTGCTCTAGTTCATCCTTCACTTTGTTTCTTGTACACTAATGTCATAATGTGTTGTCGGTTCTTTGGCCAATGCCCAATTGTCCTGACAAGGCATCTCAAAATATTCACTCTAAATCAGAAACAACTAATGCACTAGATAGTTTAGGTTATGTATGTAGTCATAACTTATTTTTCCAGGTCTTGGAAATGTTACTTATGGTTGGTATAGGTTGGTGAGTCGCTTGCAACGTGTATACCATTCTACTCACTATGTGTACCATTTATTTCTCCACGTTAAGCAGATTGATGAATTCACAGCATGATTGTATCTTATGAACCACTTGCAGGTTGAAGGTGATTTAGTTGCTATTACACTGGACCCTATTGCCTGCTGGACTCGAATGAAAGGGCCTAATGTTGTAGCAGGAGATGCTGTGGTTCGTGAAGTTGGTGAAACAAATGGGAATCATAGTGGGAAGAGAGGACAGGCGGATGACAGCTGCAGGTTCGAAAATCGTAGTAATGGCATATCCGTTCCAGACAGGATGCATCACCATCACAAGAACAGTGATTTTAGTCAAGCTGTTAAGTGTGAAAATGGTAATGCTATTGTCTCGGAAAGTTATGAGAGAGACTTGAATGATGCAGAGAGTGAGGCTTCAAGAGCATTACAAAGGATCTGTGCAATGATATACTCTCACCCAAGCAGACGTCCTACAGGGAAAGTGTTATCAGTCATAAAGAAGTCTCCGCGTCGTGATGCAATTGTAGGTTTCCTTGCTCCTTTCCCAGTGTTACCTGATGGGGAGCAGCAGAAAAACCAGATGAATGGGCAAGGTTTGAAGAGGATGAACCACAATGCACAACCAATTTTTACAGGATTGATTGTTCTCTTGCCTACTGACCCCAAATTCCCGCAGATGGTTGTTAATGTTAGCACTTTGCCAGAGAGTGTCAGACAGAGCTTCAAAGAAGGTGATGTGGCTCTTGACAAGGAGTTGATTGCTGCTCGAATTGAGGAATGGAATGAGGAAAGTCTGTTTCCCTCAGCTCATATCATACAGTTCTTGGGGAAGGCTGGACAGGTTAAGACACATATGGATGCTATATTATTTGAGAATGCAATATCCGATGCTGAGTTTTCACCTGAGTCCATGGCATGCCTTCCTGATGTTTGTTGGAAGATTCCTCAGGAAGAATTTGAAGTCAGAAAAGATTTGAGGAATGTCTTGACTGTTACCATAGACCCTCCTACTGCATCTGATCTTGATGATGCTATATCAGTTGAGACACTTCCAGGAGAAATTGTCCGTATTGGAGTTCATATTGCAGATGTTTCTTACTTTGTCCATCCAGAGACTGCATTAGATGCTGAAGCTCAAAGTCGATCTACTAGTGTTTACACTTTGCGACATAAAATATCAATGTTGCCTTCAAGACTATCAGAAGAACTTGTTTCACTTAATCCTGGTGTTGACAGGCTTGCCTTTTCTTTTATTTGGGACATTGATCCTCATGGGAACATAGTTAGTCGCTGGATTGGTCGAAGCGTCATCTTTTCGTGCTGCAAGCTGTCATATGACCTAGTAGAGGATTTGGTTTGCAGTGAGTCCAGTCAGTCTAGATTTGCTGTTTCTTCTCTTCAGGTACATGGCACATTTGAACGAGATGATGTTACCAAGTCCCTTAGATGCTTGTATGAGGTAACAAAAAATCTAAAGGAAATCCGATTCAAGAGTGGAGCTCTTTCTCTTGACACTGCAAAGCTTATGATCTTGTTTGATGAAGCTGGGGCTCCGTGTGATAGCTATCGTTATGTGAGAAATGATGCATGCTTCATCGTTGAAGAGCTAATGTTGTTAGCGAATATGTCAGTTGCAGAAGTTATATCTAATGCATTCCCTGATTGTGCTTTACTTCGTAGGCACCCTGAACCTAAACTGCGGAAGTTCAGGGAGTTTGAGGCTTTTTGTGCTAAGAACGGTTTTGAGTTGGATGCCTCATCATCTGGTCAACTTCACCTTTCACTTTCTAGAATAAAGGAGAAATTGCAAGATGATCCTGTCCTGTTTGATATTCTTATGTTTTATGCTTCAAAGCAGATGCAGTCAGCAGAATACTTTTGCACAGGCAACCTGATAAGCAGAAAGGATGACTGGGCACATTATGCGTTGGCTGTCCCTTTATATACACACTTCACTTCGCCTCTTCGAAGATATCCTGATATAATTGTTCACAGGACACTGAATGCTGTAATTGAGGCTGAACAGATGTATCTGAAGCATAAGAAATCTCACACAGGTCAGAATGGAGTCATCAAGGCAGCAACATGTCAAATGACAGATAGATGTTTTACAGGACTCCAATTTTGCAAGGATGCTGCTGAATCTGATGAAGGTAAAGAAGCACTTTGTGCTGCAGCTAAGAGGTTTAAGGTTCCTTCATCAGAAAATCTTGGGGAGGTTGCTGAACACTGTAATGAAAGAAAGTGGGCCAGTCGTCGTGCAGAAGAAGCTGGACAGAAGCTTTACATGTGGGCTCTGATAAAGAACAAGGAGGTAAACTATTGGTGCATTCATCAATACCATCTTCCTTGCTTTTTTTTTCTTCTTTAAGCTTTATATTAAAGTGCTGCATTTTTTTTGGCAGGTTGTTGTATGCAATGCTAGAGTTCTAGGGCTTGGACCAAGATTCATGTCAGTTTATGTGCCTAAGCTTGCGGTACACATTTTCCTAATCTCATCCAATGGAATTTCTTGCTTTGGTGTTTCCTCCCTTGTCTGAATGTGATTTTATGATGCAGATGGAACGGAGGATATATTATGATGAAGTTGAGGGGCTGTCAGTTGAGTGGTTGGAAGCCACAGGAACATTAGTGCTTGATGCATGCAGGCACAGGCCTCCCCAGAGGAGGGGAACTCAGGTTAAGTGGAGGGCAATGGAGGAAGTTGCCTTGTTGATAAACCCATCAGAGTCTATGTTATTTGAAGAAGATGAGGAATCAGGAGTAACAGAAGCTGGAGGCTGCACTGCCAAGTCAGTTTTGCTGAGTAACAATGCAGTGAAATTTCAAGCTGCCCCGGCCACTCTGCCCCTGGTGATACGTTACCTGAGCGACATTCCTGTGGTTCTTCATGCAACTGGTGGTGAGGATTGTGCAGTTGACATTGCAGTAAGACTGTACATATCGACATACTTCTAGTGATAGGAAACTTCCCCTAATGACAGGAAACAATCAGTCAGTTTTAACGTTTTTTTCAGTTGAACAGAAGTAATAAAATGGCGGTAGGCGAATGCAACTTAGTGCTGTAGATGCTTCGTTCATGTATAGCTAATTAGCTGCTCTTCAGCTCAGAAGGGAAAAGGTGCCCTTTTCCATTCTTTACCACCCTTCGACAGTTGAGGGTTTGTGCAGAGTCAGGCGGCTTTCGTTTTTACTGTGAGGCTGTTTGACCAGGTACCAGAGTGGCCTAAGAGTGGCTCATCAGAGATTTTCTTTTTGATTAGCCACTTTAATATTTTTGTTAAACCGCTTACAGCTTGTTTGTACTGCTGGGTTCACTAGGTGTTTTGATCAAAAGCATCGTTACTTTGGAGTATAGCTTTCGAAATAACTGACAACTGGTGTCGTTACGTTCTTTACTTGTTGCATGAGGATTCTTTGATCATGTTATTATTCAGTGCAGTTGTGGTTTTACCGGTGTGCTGTGTTGTAGGGATCATGTGAGCTACTCTGTTAAAAACGAATTATTTCGAACTGTGTGTGGGGGCCGGGGGTGGGGGGGGGGGTGTCTCTGGAGAAGGAAAATTGGTTGTGGGATGATTAATTTTTAAGCGATCTTCTGACACCGATGTGACAATCACTAAACCTCATTTTCAGCTTTGAATATAACTGCAGTAACTTTTGGATAGATGTGCTTTCCAGGTTTCCTGCCCTGAAACCGGTCCAATTACGCTTGTGAAATTTACTTCGATTTTTTTGCCAAAATCCACTTGAAAATATAAAGCTATATAAGCGGGAGGACTGAAACACGAGGGCGTGCAACAAACTTCAGATTTTCCATTAGTACACAGTTAGCCAGGAATTATGTAAATTGGTTGACTCCAGTTTCATAGACAGTTTACCTTTAAATGCCAACACTGAAACAATAACTAGCCCATGTTTCACTAAGTGGCAACAACAAAATTACAGTATCTACAAATCTAATTAACTCGCTTGAGAAAAGCAAGTTTCCAGCGCTACTTGTCCTGCACACAAAAACTTCTTCCAACTCATAGCCTAATATAAACTGTACAGATGAGCACAAGCATGTTCAACAAATCAACGCCTCACACTATGGGCCTATCACCATCGACAAATTCCAGGCTTTTCAGTCCGGCAGATTGTAAGCATCTCCTCGTACTTGGAAGGGTAGACGAAGCCCCACAGCTGCATTAAACAATGATCAACATATCAGAACATGTGGACGTCCACACTTCAAAAACTTTGACGGTGCTGCAAAAATATACTAGGACATACAAGACAGCGAACACAATGCTTCAGTATTTTAAATACCTCAACATCTTTCACTGCAAAATCAGGGGAATCTGATAGACAGTCATTGTTGAAAGTCTCTGAATTGGAACTTGAACCAGTCAAACTGCAAAGAATGTGGAGAACGAAAAAAAAAAGATTGTGAGATAGTGGCAGTAAAAGAGTGAGTGATTCAGAGAGAGAGAGAGAGAGAGAGAGAGAGAGATTACAGGTCTCCATCCAGATAAAGTGCAAAATGACCTCCTCCTCCAAGAGCCAGATAGTCGGTGGAGCATACTGTGAAATAGTTGTTGGCACCTATAACAAGCAACTTTCCAATAGCTTACAAACATGAGGCAACACAACAAAAAGTTCAAAGATTGCACATTTGGGAGCCCTCTCGAGTGAACTCTTGTACTGCTTATTGTCATAACGAAAATGGATCCTAACAGTAATATGTGCGGGTAAGGGATCTATCACAAGTTACATAAATCATTTTGGGTATAATATTGCAAAATATTAGAGAAAAACCACTACAGCAGGGTAGCCATATAACTAGAAAGCATATCGAGCACTTCTGGTCATATATTAATTTTTCTCATGCAAACAACATAAAATGGATGTTGGACATTACCGGTTGGCCGATATATCATAGGGTGGTTGTGTAAATTAGTGAAAACAAAGCAGTTGTTCGTCCCCTGCAAGAATAGTTTCCAAATAATCAGTAGAAAGTAACTTTAAAAAAAGTAACCCAAATGCACAGGCAAACCCCCAAAACCTGATACTTCTTTGCGCTGGATGGCTGCAATGGGGACTCAACTAGACCACCAAAAACTGTTCCTTTTTTATCCCCAACTACCTGTATGTGCAGCATTAAAAAAATCAAGAACAGAAAGTTAGCAATTAGCAAATACAACAACAACAACAACAACAAAGCCTTTTTATCCCAAGCAAGTTGGGGTAGGCTAGAGATGAAACCCATGGGAACCCAAAAAAGAAGAGAATCACGGTTCCGGCACGTCTATTGCTAGTCTCCAAGCACTCCTATCCATAGCTAGCTCCTTAGGGATATCCCACGCCTTCAGGTCTCTCTTAACCGACTCGTCCCAAGTCAAGTTAGGTCGGCCTCTACCTCTCTTAACATTAGCATCTCTCTTTAGAACCCCACTACATACCGGCGCCTCCGGAGGTCTCCGTTGGACATGTCCGAACCATCTCAACCGATGTTGAACCAATTTCTCCTCGATAGGTGCCACTCCTATCCTGTCCCGGATATCTTCATTCCGTATTCGGTCTCTTCTTGTATGCCCGCAAAACCAACGCAACATACGCATCTCTGCTACACTTAGTTGTTGAACATGTCGTCTTTTCGTAGGCCAGCACTCAGCACCGTATAACATCGCCGGACGAATTGCCGTCCTATAGAATTTACCTTTTAGCTTTTGTGGCACCCTCTTGTCGCATAAGACGCCGGATGCTTGACGCCATTTCAACCAGCCGGCTGAAATTCTATGCCTAACATCTTCATCGATGTCACCGTCCTTTTGCAACATCGATCCTAAATAACGAAATGTATCCTTCTTGGCCACCAATTGTCCATTAAGGCTAACGTCTCCATCCTCATGTCTAGTCACGCTAAACTCGCACATCATATACTCGGTCTTGGCCCTACTAAGTCTGAAACCCTTGCACTCTAATGTGTGCCTCCACAGCTCCAACTTCCTATTAACCCCATCCCTACTCTCGTCAACTAACACCACATCATCAGCAAAGAGCATACACCAAGGGACATCACTCTGTATTTCTCGTGTGACCTCGTCCATCACTAAAGCAAATAAATAAGGGCTCAATGCTGATCCTTGGTGTAGTCCTATTTTAATCGGAAAGTCATTGGTATCGCCATCACATGTCCGAACACACGTCCTCGCGTCCCTGTACAGATAATGACAGATAATGACAGATAAAAAATTATATGATATTGTTCCATGCAGGCCCATAGAATCCAAATAGTGAACAAGTGACAACATATTAACTTATTATAATGAAATAATATTTTGAATTAAATTGGAGTTGTGAACACAATATGTAATGACGAAAAATAGGCTGCCATTTTTCAGGTAATAGTGAAATCGCAACAAACAGACAACATTGAACTACTTAGGAAACATGATAACATACCAACAATGAGAAACCAGGGCAAAGCATGCTCCTTCTATATAAAGTAGATAAAGAGATTCCATGCCTCAATGTGCTGCACAAATGTGAGTTACATTATATAGCAGTGGTGACACATGATCGGAAGTCAACATATAAGAAAAAAAAAAGAAGAGACATGTCTTAAACCTGTATAGCAAAACCCAGTTCCTTCCCTGGGCAAGAACAGGGAGAGAGGCATAAAGAATGGACTGCATCATTTCTGATAATAAAACAGATGGTTCAGACATAGTTGGCAAAGTACTTGACGACGCGACTTCCTTTGGCTCCTCGAGCTCCAATACAGGCGCAACTGATTCTGTAAGATTAACTGTCTCCTTGTCAACTTTAGGCTCTGTAGCAGTTTGTCTGAAACCACCAATCCTAACGGCTTTATTAATGATCTTTCCAATGGAATGCTTCCCTCTACTTATGAACCCTGTCTTTCCCTTGTTTCCCTTGCTTACTGGTGTTAAAGTTGGATATCCCATGTCCACATTCTGCTCAAGGTGTATCTCCATCGAATCGTGATTTGAGCTACTAGATGATGACAAAAATGATATCAAGAAAGCTCTAAAGGAAGATGTGTCAGGGCCATCTTGAATGTCAGAGTTGTGTTCAGAATCTTTATCGTTCTCTGAACTTTCTTGCTCTTCGTCCACTTCCTGCACATGCAAATAAAGAAAACATGAACTTTCTAACACATGCTAGAGACTGAATAAGCGCATTTTCTAACTGGAACCAGATACATTTGTAGAGACCATCAACAAAATTTGGACGAATGCAACATATTACACATTTGCAGCATGAAAGACAAAAGGCCAAGCACTGTATAGCTTCCAAGGTCTCTTAATTAACTTTGCATTGCAGCTACAGCTATCAATGGTTGCACCGTTAAACAAATCAACTTTGCTTCAGCTAACAAACAACAGTGCTTAGAACTCAGCAACAGATGTTTCCAGCATGCCATATGAACATAGGAAATGAAAGACACAAAACGAAAATTTATAGACTAAATACAACATAAAAAAAAATCCCGACCAAGAGAAGAGCAACCAGCCCAAATTCATACCCAATGAGCCAAATCCTATATCTGAACTAAACAATAGAGCTTGGCAAGCTACCTACAACTCTCATTAACCAAAGAAGGTCCTAATTAGCAGGACGCAACAATGGGCACCACTTAAAACCCAGAGAAATCACACATCAAACCTAACGATAGCACGCTTGAGCTACGAGATCACTGCGAACCTCGCGAATGTCTAACTAGAGTCGCCCAATCTAGCAAATCGAGAACGCTAGCAACACACAAATTCAAAACTGAAAAGGCATCGCCTACGTCACCGAAAAGAGGGAAGGAGGATCCGGGGTCTCACTGGGAGGTGCGAGGTCTCGCGCTCTGAGACAGGGTTGAGGATGACGGTGGTGAGGTCGGAAACGAAGTGCGCCGCCTTGCTGCCCAGGGACGGCAGGTACCCCATCGGCCCTCGCCACGCCCACGCCCACGCGGCTACGCTTCCGGGGGGCGCGCTCCGCGCCCTGATCGGCTGCTAAATTTGGGAGGCGCCGCCGTGACTGCCGGGGTCGGCCCCCTTCTGAGGCTTCTGGAGCCGCTTGGGTTTCAGCTTGGGCTGCGGAATGCGCAGACGGCGCGGCGGAGACGATTCCGCTGTTCGGTGGCGAGTCTAGTCTAGATTGAGATTTTTTCTTCCCTTTTTTCCAGTGGCGTTGTCCTTGTCCGCGGCGGTTAGCGGGAGGCGAAGGATGTACTAGAAGTCAGCCTCTATACGAAAGTCCCACTTGTCAGAGACCTCCCGTGTGGATTCGATTCGTTCGATCGAATTCCAAGGCACCAGATCTTCGTGACCTCTGTTGAAGATTTTGAAGGAATCAACGACTGAAGATTGCAGTGCACAGGTGCAGGCTGGAGCTGCTATGCAATCGGCATGACGAAACAAATGCACACCGTAAAGTTATATATTGAAATTCATGTTTTGCGCAATAATTTCACATGAATTTTGTAGGCATTTCATAGATAACTCAATTCGATCCTTCTATATAAAAATAAAAAGGAATTCAATAGATTTTCGCAGGCGTGTTCCAAAGGCGGCAGCACGTCGAACAATACACAGTGCTAGCACAGGTATATTCCTAAAAAAGCTATACACTGTTGGTGTATAATAATTCCATTGCTGATCAAACTTACAGATAAATTATCCACCATACTAGTACAGTGCTACACTATTACTTGCCCTGTATGAGGATTAATGTTTGCCTATAACTAGACCGGTCCAACATGTGTACTAAAAGCCTGTCAAGAACCATACTGCATCAGATATTACATAGTGTACTTCAGAGTGGAACAACTATTCTGTCACTACTGCATTGCAAGAAACGAGTCCCGTCGGAAATCGATTATATCACGCGGGACGACGATACACTGTTTATGTGCGGCGGTTTCTGCAGAAGCAGCTGCGCTACTGACTCATCCATGGGGTTCGTCTGCGTTTCGGCCCATCTGCCTGGTCTGAACCTGCGAAACATGATGTGAACATATTCAGGACTTCAAATGTAAATAGTTCAAAGCACATTATTCAAGCATGCGCACTATAAAAGTTGAGAAAGCTATCGAATGAATATATCGATTCCAAAAACTTGCTGTTCAGTCCAAGCGTACCCCGTTGATCTTGAAGAGTTAGCAATATAGTGCCTTTGTTCAACAGAGTTAGCCAAGCGGTACAAGGCATCCCTTATGCGTCCTTTGGTGGCCACATCCATCTGCAAGGTACACAAAAGGATACAGATGGTAAGTATTGATGACATGAAGGAATGAGAGGTTACGACATGTTGTGCTGATTACTGTAAACCTACTTGATTCATGCCATTCTGAAGCCTGTGGAAGCCAAGATCCTTCACCGGCACAGCTTCAAGAATCAGTGTTGAGCGAGGCTGCTCATGTAACTCTGCAGAGGTCGTCTCCTTCGAGCAAAACTGCATGCCTGCACGGTTTGGCGCACTAGTACTGCCTGCAAAATCTTCATGAAACTGATAGGTCTGTGTTGAAGTGTCACTCATAAGCACTCGAGGCTGTTCGAGTGGTATCAGTGGAGGAAAGTACATTTCCAGTGGGTTTTCAGCCATTCCCTCAAGAAGCATATCTGGAGTCCCATTCAACGGGTCACTCAGCTTCCTCTTGGAACACGGAACATCTGCAGCAACAAGATCTGGCTCTGAGCAAGTAGACGAAGTAACTACTGATTCATCAGGGAGCATGGTGCTTGATGTTGTTGGGACTTGCGTGATCCGATTTGAGCATATGATAGCCTCTAGTCCCTCATAGCCTCCAGTGTGTTTCATGCTTGCTATATTATCATCGAAGGGACCGAAAAGTTCAGCGTCTATATACTGTGAGAATTGGTCGATCTCCCCAGAAGAAAAGGTAACATGCGCCTCATTACTCGAAGCCGTATGATCCCTTACATCACTCTTTGTCTTTTGCTGTATGTTGGTCGAAAGTGGCGTATTAATCTGCATAAGACGAGAGAGAGAAATAAATATTTTCGTAAAAAAATGGAACCTATATTCTTTGAGGAAAACATGGTCTGGACAGGGCAAAGGTGTTGACTCTCAGCATGACAAGGAATCTACCCTGGGGAGGAAATCAGTTGCACCATATGACCTTCAAAAAGGAGAGAAGTAATTAGGGAGATGTATTTTTGAAGTGGTACCTGATCAGGAACTGAAAGTGATGACTCTATTAAAGTGGCAGTTGTGCTCTGATTAGGTTCACCCGAGACATTTATGCTGTCAAAAGGTCTGCTTGGTACAAGCTGAGCGACTGGCGAGCAGATTGATGACCATAGTGTATCATCAAAATAATTGCTCCCCGTCTCAAACGTGGGATTGAAATTTCTTCAGAAATTAAAAATAAAATGAAAAATGTCAAAATTCAAAAATAAAAGAGACGACAAAAATGTGAGAAACACATACACAAATAAAAAAAAGGCGGCGTAGCTGATGGTAAAGATACATGTTCAAGGTAGCAAGTAGGGATTTACCTCATGTTGGTTTCAAAGTCATCGAAGCCGCCCAGGTCAGGCAAATCGCAGAAAAACAAATCTTTCCCCTTGTTCCTCTGTTCCTCCTCTGTTCTGACAGTATTGCTCTGTGATGAACAATTGTTGACACTGGCGTATCCATCGGCGGCGAGCATGCTCGCATCTGTACCTCCGTCGAACATGCCACGGCTTTGAAGCAGCAGATTATGGTCAGTGATCAGAGAAAACCTATCCATCACAATTCACAACGCGTGCAACCTTGAAACAAGAAGAGTTTATGTTACTTTTTCGAAATGGAGGAGGAGTTTGTATTTGATTAGGGAATTTTTGGTAGGAAAGAGTTAATAAGTAAGGGAGTGACGCTTCTTTTTGCAGCTCCAAGCAGTTTGTCCTTGGTTTTAGTGCAAGTCATGATCAAGCAAGATAAACCATCAGGATAATGAAGAGCAGGCTAAATAATGCCTGGGTTGAACTAGTAGACTATTGGTCCAACATGCAAAGAAGCTATGAACAAGTGCCAGAGCTTCTCAAGATCGCAAGCAAAAGGAGAACCACCGGTAGAAGCTAGGGAAGCAATACCTCGTCGGCGCGATGCTTGTAGCCGGAGTTGAAACTTGCAGCAGGGCCGGACTTGAAAGCGCGGCGTGCGCGTGTGGGTTGGACGGCGGTGGACTTGAAGCAAAAAAGCAAGAGCCAAGAGCTGAGAATTTGATGGCACAGTGGCCGGCATTAATAGGAGCGGACAGGGCATGCACCGACGGCCAAACCATGCGGTGGAGGAGAAGGAGAGAGTTAGGCATGCCGAAGTGCCTGATCGTCTGTCTGGACGCGATCAAAGAGGAGTGGTGGGGGTGACTTGTCTCCTCCTCCGAGAATGGCCGTTCGGCGCAGCGACGCCGACGCGACGCGCCGGGGGTTGCCAGAAACGGCAAGGATGCCACCGGTTCCGGCACGCGGACAGCGACGCCCGGGGTAACGTGCTCGGCCCCAACCCGGGACATCAAATCGGCGGCTCGATAAGCTTTCGTCGCGTACGGCGGCCTATCCATTGCCGCCGGGTCTTGGGGTCTGATGAGCCTTGCCTTTTTGCCCTGCGCTAGCTAGCGGGCCTTGCCTACGCACAACTGGCGCGCGCGCCTTTCGCGAGAAGGGCAAGTAGTGAGTGGCCGACGCTGCGCCGGTGACGACTCACTCGGCCAGCGGTGGTCGTGATGCGCTGGGTGTGCCTGCCCGTCTCGGGCTTTCGACGGAGGACGTGTGGAGGTGGCTCCGTTTGGGCGGGTCGGCAACGCTTTTGACGTGGGAATTGACGTTTCACGTGGAGGCGATGATCGGGTGTGTGTTGATGAGCTGCAGCGACATGGCATGGTGTACATGTGGTTGGCGGTGCAGAGGCCCGATCGTGTAAATCTGCTTTGCCACTAGCGTGTCGATTGGATGTGTGGCTCGTACTACTCGCTTGGTGTCAGTGTTGTTTGTTTATGTGAGCAAAAAGGGCTTTGTAAATTGACAGTACGAGGAGTCTGTTTTGACTCTTGACACCGCGATAATCAGTCAGTCACATGGACGCGGTCACACTAACCTTGACCTTGAACCGTGTTTTCTTCTTCTCTCTTATTACAGTTATTGATTGTATCTCTCCCTAAAACTTTTGCTCTCCCAACGACCAACGCACACGTAAAACGTACAAACATGTGTTTTGTGGTATCAGCATCAAAAGTGAGCCGTTCTGTATTGTCCAACACCACGTAGCATTTTTTTTTCTCATCCAGAAAAGAAAACTCCATGCGTGCACCATGAAACGCAACACAAACCGGATCGTATGCCGTCCATTCGTGATGACGCGGTCACCGTGACGTACCTAGGAGGCTAGGAGAGTTCGTGCGCGATACAATTGCCGTGTCGCGGAGAAGTTTCGGCAGGAGTTCGTGTTGAACTCAAACCCGAAGCAGGAGGCCGCCGACGGCAACACACGAGCATCTGAATTCTTTCTTCGAGAAACGCGACGGAAGCCACGGCACACGGACGGCGATGTGGGCGTGGTCCCGTATCTCGACAGAGCCGCGCGCGATGTTGATTGTCCTTTCTAGCGCTGCCCAACTGCCTGTCGCATTTTAACATAGGTTGTTAGTGGCCGGAGGTCGCTGTTTCGATGGCTTGCCGGAACTGCGAAGCCTGAACATGGCATGGTGGTAACACGCGGCGCGGAGCAGATTGTTTTCGATCAAAAGCAGGTACCGTTTGGCCGTTGTGATGGTGAAATTGAACCGGCGAATTCGAATTCTCTACTGTATACTACTCCCTCCATATTGAAAAAACAATTTGTTTTGGACATCATTTAGAATACCAAGGAGAGATTAACGAGAGGATATTTTCTATGTCTACCCTATTAAATAGAGTATTGATTCTACTTTATTCACAACCATTTACTTACTCTATTGGTTGTCTGTGTCAAAGTCCAAGTTAAAGGTGGTGGGTTTGACTTCCATTGACCTTATTTTTTGTGTCACTCTTCTCATTTACTTACTATTAAATTAAAACAAATTCATTTAATGATAATTAATATTAAGCTAAAACGAATTGCTTTTCTAATATGGAGGGAGTACGTGTTATCTTTTTTTTTCCTTTTTTTTTATATCCGAAAGGAGAGTAGTAAGCAGATCGAACAGAAAGAAAGAGGCGAACCTCATTTAATTTCTTGCGAACTTCAGAGTTGAAAAAACAATAAAGTATCGACGTTTAATTAGCCAGTTGCACACCAAGTGGCGCGGTGCCCAAAAATATAGTATGGAGTGAGGATCGTGCTGTCATCAACTAGTAATAAGCTGTACCATTCGCAGAACACTTGCCTGATTACGACTTTTTTTAACACCTAATCCACGATCCCTCATCAAAGCGTCTGTAATCAATCATGCACCACCAGAGCTCGTCGCTCTGGCCACGGCCATACATCAGTCCATCACGATCACCCACCGTCCCTACGTGTCAGCGTCCTCATGTCGCGTGGCCACGATCATGGAGAGCCCATGGACACGTACGCGCACATCCTACTTCCCCGCGGGCCCCAGACGCCAACCTCTCCATCACGACCGGGTCGTTGCCTGGACCGACCGACACACGGCACGCCCCCGCAAACCCCTCGCGGCCCCACATAAACCTCACAGCAGCGTCTCCTCCTCACCGCGTCCCCTGATCTCCGCACCCATTTCCAGATCCCACCACTCGGCGCGACACAGAGCCACAGAAGTCGATCGAGCCCGAGCAATGGCGACGCTCACCGTCCCCGCCACCATCCCGCCCGTCGAGGAGGACTGCGAGCAGCTCCGCAAGGCCTTCAAAGGTACTCGCGATCCGCCTCCTGCTTTGCTCCCCGCCATGATTGATTCCCCGCTCGCATTTCGCTGTGCCTTCTGATTGATGCGATCCGTTGTGTGTGTCTCTCTCTCTCTCGTTTCGATCGCAGGGTGGGGCACGAACGAGAAGCTGATCGTCTCCATCCTGGCCCACCGCGACGCCGCGCAGCGCCGCGCGATCCGCCGCTGGTACGCCGACGCCTACGGGGAGGAGCTGCTCCGGGCGCTCAGCGACGAGAACCACGGCAAGTTCGAGGTAACGACCTCACCGATCCGTCGATCCAACAAGGCTCCGGAACACGCGGTCGGTGGTCGAGCATCGGCCGATCACGATCGCGACTCTCTTATCTGTCTGATTTGGTTTCGTTTGTGCCTTGCGATTGATGATTGCCCATGAACAGAGGGCGGTGATCCTGTGGACGCTGGACCCCGCGGAGAGGGACGCCGTGCTGGCGAACGAGGAGGCGAAGAAGTGGCACCCAGGGGGCCGCGCGCTGGTCGAGATCGCGTGCGCGCGCACGCCAGCGCAGCTCTTCGACACCAGGCAGGCGTACCACGACCGCTTCAAGCGCTCGCTCGAGGAGGACGTCGCCGCGCACGTCACCGGCGACTTCCGCAAGGTGATCGCTCCTCTGATCCCATCACATAGTACTAGTATGTCTTGTATATCACGACGTGGTGCTGTTTTCGTACACACAAAGAGAGAGAATCGTTTAAGCGCTTGCCAAATTATAACGTTGATCTGGCTTTTGCATATCACAAATGTGTACAAACCAATGTTACTGTGCTCGTCCTATGATGTGATACAGCGGAAACATAATACTTTTGGTCTTGTTCCTATTATTGCCAGTGCTCACCGTGCATTCTAAAGACGAGACGTTAGATGTTACAGTTCTGATGTTCCTGTTGAAGAATTTAACTACTCTAGCTTAACTTTTCTGGACCTTACACGGCTGAGATGTAGAAGCATGCGTGCCATATTCTTAGATGTCCCATCTGAGGAATGTATGTGGTTCTGAAGATGAGATGTTGCAAACCTGTTGATCCTGTTGATTCATTTAACTAGCCTTGTCTGATTTTCCTGAACGTAGATACGGCTGATTAGCTATGAATGTGTACATAACCCCGTCTTAGAAATTCATTTCGATTGCTTCTGTCAATACGAATTACTGATTTATCTGATACCGTTCTCTCACTGAAAACTGCCCTATTCAATGTTCAGCTGGATATCCTGTCTATCCTTTTTGTGTACCTACTGATCCAGAAACTACTTCTTTTGAGTAGAATAAAACACAAAGTTTATAGAGGGAATTCTGAACAGTTGTTTCTTTGTTTCAGCTTTTGGTGCCTCTTGTAAGTGCATACCGCTATGATGGCCCAGAGGTGAACACCTCTGTGGCTCATTCTGAAGCCAAAATACTTCACGAGAAGATCCACAAGAAGGCTTACAGTGATGATGAGATAATCAGGATTCTCACCACTCGCAGCAAAACTCAGCTACTTGCTACATTCAACAGCTATAATGATCAGTTCAGTCATCCGATCAATAAGGTAAACATTAAAAAGTGACTTGTTGCTAAATCAGTGGAGTCATTAGATCCTATACATTTTACAGCACGCATATCACACACTGACACTTGTTCTGTTTGACCTGTACCCCTATATCGTGATGAAAATAACTGACTCATTGGGGTTTATTATATACTAGTATAGACAGCGACTATAATGATTTTGTTGGTCAGGCAATGACCAAGTTAAATGGAATTAAACAGTGGCACAAGTTTTGTGATAACCCTGTTGTGCTCACTGAATAACTGTTATCAGGACTTGAAAGATGATCCCAAAGATGAGTTCCTTGCAACACTGCGGGCAATCATCCGGTGCTTCGCTTGCCCTGACAGATACTTCGAGAAAGTGATTCGACTGGCTCTCGGAGGAATGGGCACAGATGAGAACTCTCTTACTAGGGTCATAACCACTCGTGCTGAGGTCGACCTGAAGCTGATAATGGAGGCCTACCAGAAGAGAAACAGCGTGCCACTGGAGAAGGCTGTTTCTAAGGATACAACTAGAGACTACGAGGATATGCTCCTCGCCCTCCTAGGTGCAGAGTGAAGCCGATCTCCGTTTCTGTGTGTTCCTCTTGTTTGATGGGAAAATAAAGCTCCACAGAACTGCAAAACGAGTGGTTGTTTCTGAACAATATTACGTGTGTAACCTATAGCCTGCGCTGCGGTGCTGGTCAAATAAATTTTTATCTTCACCCAAGTTTTTATTTGCGTTTTAACACCGGTTGACTATTACGACTGACTGTCCTTTCCTGACGGCTAATGAGAAGATTTGAACTCAACCTTATTCTTCATATAAAATGCTCCATCAGTGACAACGCTTTCTTCTTGTTCCTCGGCAGCTGTAAGATGGTCAATCAATCAAATGTTATCATCAAAGTAATTCGAACCAAATAAATTATTCTGAAATGAGAACATGCGGGGAGGATGTAGTCAATATGCAAAGCTTTCCGACAAGTCAGTTTGTAGTTTACCCACAAGCTACGAGAAACCAACGCTCTGCTCGTACTAGCACGGAAGTAAAAACAAGAATCCTACGGTATATTCAACCGATGACGCATTCGGTGATGAAATTAAGGGGTGCTCAGCATGTTCAAGCCTTGCTCGTCAAGTGTCATGACTGAGACTCTCTTTTGTTTTTGTGAAGTGCCTTGACCATGACTTACCGCAGTACAACTTATAGCGTACATGACACGTAGAGGATTACATCAAAGAGATCACGCGAAGGTGGCAACCAGAGTACCGGACAGAGTGTGGACTCACGCCTCTGCGCTCGTGCTCCTCGCGTTTGGACCGCTTTCGAGCGTCGCCATTGGGCCCAGATTCATTTCATCAGTAAGATTTTCTACTAGTACGAAATTACTTCCAACCGCCTCATGAATCTCCACGCGTCAGTGGCTGTCTTGTTCGTCCTTTTTCGCATGTTCTACGCTGGTTATTATATTAATAACAGGTAAAAGTAGAAAGGGGAGAAGGACACGTCAGTTCAGCGCGGCAGCAGAAGCAGAGTATTTGATGGGACAACTACTTCCACCATAATAACCACTTTGAAGTTTGGCCCAGAATGTTTGGGTACAAAAGTCAAGTGAATAAACCGAGTAGTACGTACTGCTGGTGTACGAGTATTACACATGAGCTGAGCTAACGCACATACCATGAGAAGAACAAGTACAACTGTCTATACATGTACATATAACATACAAGTATACATGAACAGAAAGCACCCTTGAGCTTCCGAGTGTAGCAGTCCAACACGCAGTTATTCAATAATGGATAAGTCGGCCCACGAGTCGAACACCGGCGACCTGATGTCCGACAGCCCGTCGAACACGCCCGGCGGCGGCGGCGCGCTCAAAGGCTGCACGGCCGGAGCGTCCCGGCCAAGGCTGGAGACAGTAGTGTTCATCGTCGTCTCCAAGCCTTGCCCGCCTCCATCACCTTGAAATTGATGCCCCAACCCCGAGGCGGCGAGGGCGAAGGCCGGGTTATTGCTCACCGCCGCGTGCACCCTGCGCGGGAGCGGGCGGAAGATGGCGGCCGGCGGGAAGCCCGTGAGCTCCTGCACCATGGCGCGGAAGTTTGCCACGTCGGTGGCCACCACCGTGGTCGACGAGCGCCGCGACGGCGGCCGCGCGCCGGGCTTCTTCTTGCCGGCGGCGCGCCGTGGCTGCTGCTGCACCTGAACGCCGCCGGCCGGGTCCGCTTGGCCGCGCTGGTGGTGTGCTTCTGCCGAGAGCTGCTGGAGCGAGCGGCCCGCGGCGCACGGCTGCAGGTAGCTCGTGTTCTGCTCTTGCTCGCCGGAGGAGTACATCGCCGCGAGCAGAGAAAGGGAGGTCGTGCTAGGACGGCACGAACGACGACGAAGTGTGTAGGGCCGCAAGGGGGGGAGTTTCATGTGTAGTATTTAAACTTGCTTCTGATGAACGACATGTGCGACGTGTCAGCGATAGATAGACTGATAACGATGCGCGCATTTTCCTCCTGCGAAGCTGCGATCGCTAAGCAGATGGGCAACTGAGGTAATTGTTTAATTACTACTTTAGCTTGAGCCAGGAGATGTGCATCGTACGTAGCCGGAGTCGTGGTGGTTCTGACCTGCGCAGTAATTCACGACACCTTAGCTCAACCTTATCTGGTTGTGTTGTGTGCTTTTATTTTTTTTGAGGATACTATACTACACTGGTGAAATGAACTTGTGTTGAAGAAGCTGTCCAACAAAAGTTTCGGCCAAGTTGCAAGAGCCAGCTTGGGGACAGATCAAACGGTTGAGGAGCGCTGCGAAACGGTGACATGTGGTCAGCAGCCTCTTCGCGTCGGAATGGCTAGCTTTCCGGTCGGGTAGCGCGGACTGCACTGCATACGTGCCTAGCTTCCTCGCCAAGTTCTCCGATGCTGCGGGGGACCGGAAGATTGGTTGCTGCCTTCGACGCTTCTTCGCCACGACGCCACGAGTAGTGACAAAGGGTTCGATGCTTCACTTGTCCCATCTTGTCGCCCCCCAAAATCAACGGTCAGGTCCACCGCCGATCATGTCGCGGTCACCCAAGCTTGGGGAGCACTTCCTCCATGTCAACACCGAGTCAACTAACCAGTGCAGGTTACGTTGCGACGTCGACGCATAGGAGAATCGTATCGGGGACTGCCATCCATCCATGTACTACCTACACGCCTTTAATCTGCGAACGCGACTGCATCACAAGTACAGTGGGCACGACTCGCGATTGTTGATTTAATTTGCTATCGCGCCACGTTGGCCTTGTTGCGTAATGAGATAGAAGGTGTGTGTGTCACCGCATTAACTGGTCTAGTTCAGCCGTTCAGGCATTGAGCTCTTGGGGTTTTTTTTTCCCGGAGGAAACCTGGGATAAGCGTAGACCTGGACCAGGGGCAGGGCAGGTGATGAAATTGGATCGTGAGCTTGAAAATCTGGCGCATACGTGGTGCGATCTCGGCGGTGGTGTCATCAGAGGAAGAAGTCGGGCACGTGGAGCAGTCGCTCTCTGCAAAAAAAAAAAAAAAAAAAAAAAGACCTAACTACGTACCTGGAGGCCGCGAGCCGGCTCACATTATTATGGTCACTACTCCCTCCATTCTTTTATCTCCCTTATATTAGATCAATACACAATGATCAATAAAACTTTAATTATGTATGCATGCAACCAGTCATCGGTATGCTATTACTTCTATTTTAATTTTTTGTGCATATAGCCCAATCCTTAGTGACCATGCAGTAGGTTGTTGCTAGCCTCCGTATGCATGTAGCCAATAGTGCTCCACATTGATTTCCATGTCATTTAATTTTTTATTAGGCGAGGGAGATACTGAGAAAAGAAGAATTCTGTTACACGAGGGATATAAAAGGATGGAGGGAGTAGTTTACTATATCAATTCATAGATTATATGTATGCGATCCGTTTTTAGTGACCTCAACGGATAGGAACAACCATACCTAAATAAGTCAGCAAGCGACTATAACCTAGCGCCTAGCGCCGCTGCTAGTAGCAGCGCCCAGCTCACACCGGCGATAAGGAGGAGCGGGAATTCACCATTTTTTATAGTTCAGTTATCCTTTTTTTTAGATCGACTTCTAGTGTAGGGTTGAGTTAGTCTCTATGTCAAGTTATTGATATTGAGAATTTGTTTTTGTTTTTTTTTGTCAGCCACGCCAATAATAAAGGTTGGATTTAGTCTCTCTATAATGGCAGCAATGAAGATGATGGCGGCGGCGATGTCGTCAATAATTTTCGTGTCTTGATGACATGGAGATTTAGGCTTCCGGAAAGCGACATCATGGTGAAGATGATATTGTTGACGTGGAATAAAATTCTACAGTCTTTTCTCCGTTTTATCATGGTTAGTTCCAACCGCGATGAAGGATTTGTGAAATCAGGTTTATTGTTTTTTCCTTTTCTTCAGTGGCAGAAGGAGAAAGAAGGAAAACATGAAAAAAAAGAGAATTATGCTCAATTCTACCTATAGTAATGTTGGTCGTCGTTTTCTGGACACCTATACTCAATCTATTTGCTAAGTGTTTACATGTGTGGTCATCTATATGAATCTTTATACATATTTAAGATTGAGTTTTAGAGCTACATACTAAGTGCTCGTAGTTATAATATTTTTGTATTTCAGAGTGATTGTAATATAAAGATGTATTCAGTCATTATTTAATATAATTTTTTTTATTAATAAAAAGTCAACAGCCGGCTAAGTAAGACTTGTTTAACATGAGATGGATAACTTTTTCTTTTTTTTAAGAATAAGATGAATGGTTATTTGCATACGAATCATGTGATATGATACTGCAGCGAAAGCAGCTGGCGAAGAAAAAAACAAAAAAAAACAAAAACAAAGGTTCTTTTTGGAAAGCCGGGGTAGTATGTTATGGGCTCAATATTTTTGGCCCAAAAGCAGATAGAGCAGAATTGAGGCCCGCAGTAAAACCAGCTGCCGGCCTGGCAAGCAGAACGGTGCAGAGTCCAGACGGATG
The DNA here is from genome assembly GCA_032690845.1 of Eleusine coracana subsp. coracana. NCBI lineage: Eukaryota > Viridiplantae > Streptophyta > Magnoliopsida > Poales > Poaceae > Eleusine > Eleusine coracana. Next base: position 67,759,535 of record CM064420.1, on the reverse strand, counting down.
CTGACTACTGAGCACTAACTGACTCGGTAAGCTACCGTGTGTTTGGTTGTAATGAAGTCAACCTGGTTTAAGTCGATTCATTTTTGAGCTATTTAAATAAGGAGTAGTGGAAGCGGAGTGATTTTAGAAAGAAATATTTCTCTTAGACTCGGGTTCACTTCGTCCGTCAAAATTTACGTCCATATAAGAGTTTGACAGATGGAATCATTCATTCCAGATTTTTAATTCCTTCATTCAAATAGAAGTTGGAACAAATTTATCCCTAACCCAGAAAAATGACCAAACATAAAAAGGGTTCGAGCCGTCTCCAAAACAAGGATTAGAGCTACTCTAACCCACCCATCCCGCAACCAAACATATGCTAGAAGATTTACCTCTAAAAATAAGGTAAGCTAGAAGATTTTATTGAACTTAAATATCGTTTCACTGAATAAATCTTCACGATTCAATATTACAATAAGACCGGGAGTTTATTTTACCGTTATAGTTAAAATATTACTTAAAACTACAACTCATGTTTGTTGTCCTTGTTATAACTATCAGGGCCGGCCCTGGGCCAGTGCGGGAGGGGCGACCGCCCTGAGTCCCCAAAAATCAGAGGTCTCAATCTGGTCTGCTATGGTCTATGGTGTTAATCAGAGGCCTCAATCTGTAGATGATATAGTATTAAGTATTTAACTTTTAAGTGCTGGCCTGCTATGGCCTATGATGCTAATCCAGATCCATGAACATGAGAATGTCTAGGTTACACACGGACACAGAGCAGGAAGCCAGCAGGAATAGCACCCATGATCGCTCGTCGCCGCCTCAACTATCATAGACAGTATACATGCTCGTACACGCACGTAGCCACACAGGACTCGGCAAGACCGACCAGACGCTTGTCGTTTGACAATTTGGCGTCGCTGGAGTCCGCCGAGTAGCGAGTAGCATCAACAGTTCAGCACCATCGATCTCTTTCGGTGCTCCAGCCCATAACGTTTAAAATTTTCTTGATCCTAATTGATCTTCTTGCATATTCAGTTAGATATATGCAAAATAATTTGACATTTATTTATTTATTTTTACATTATAGACTCGATTTAATCATATTTTCATGTCTTCAATTAAAAAGTATTTATTTGGCAATGAGAAAAGAAAAAAAAGAAAACATCAAAATAAATTGATTGAATCACAGAAAGGTGGTATTGATAAATATTTTAAGAAAGTATTAAAATAAGATCAGCTTTGTCTAAACTAAGGTAATCTGGTTTTGATATTAAAAATAATATAGTTTAATATATTATTATGTTATGTTTATATTTGATTATCAACTATAAAGACCCTTATTTTTTATTCCGCCCCGGACCAAAAAAAGTGAGGACCGGCACTGATAACTGTACAGTAGGTACGACATCGTTGTGCAGTTCAGGTCGCTGCTCGATTTCGATTCGCAAACTACGCCCGACCCCTTCAAGTAGAGATTTCTGCTATTCTATGATTGTATAGATTTGACTTCTCTCTTTTACAATTACAATAGACTTCTTTCTTTTATCATTAAACTGTTAATTTTTTCTTTCTTTTACCACTGGTTAACAAATAATTACAATTTACTTATCATAATAGTTAAACAGTGCGTGAAAAGACGAAATTACTCCCCATCGGACCCAACCGGATGGACCCGATTGATTTTTCTTGAGATTTCTCTCCTCTGTCCGCTCTTCGCATCTCCCCTCTGGTCGATAGCCGCTGCCCTCTCTGTTTCCTAGTCCTAGCCCACCGGCGAGCTCCCCTCTTCGTCGAGGCCCAAGACGACGCGTCTCCCCCCTCATCTCGGAGCAAGATCACCACGGCGCGCGGCGGCGACTGTGCCTTCATCTCCCTCAAATCGTAGCGGGGCTTGGTCCTGTGCCGCCGTAGGTAGCGCCCAAATCTGATGTGGGGAGGGGGAAAGGAAAGGGAGATCTCTCCGTTTGGGGGTCGCCTGAGTGGGGAGGCTCGCCAGCAGGCGGGGGACAGTAGAGATGGTGGCCTGCGACGTGAGGGAAGGAGAAGCGCTGCTGCACGGGAGAGAAAAGATGTCGATCGCTTCGATCGAGTCAGGAGCAATGGAGTTAGGAAAAACTGAGGGTGTTTTTGTCTCTTTACATGCCTTTTAACTATTATATGGGTAAATTGTAATTAGATATTAACCAATGATAAATAAAAAGATATATTAATTATTCAATGGTAAAAGAGAGAAGCTCACTCTCAGTGTTTTTTCTGAGAAATGTGTCATATATGATCAAGAGTAGGAGACGATCAACTATCTCTTAGTAGCCTGCCCCTTTGCTCGATGATTCTGGTTTATGGCACTGTCATTCTTCAGCCTATAGGCTGTAGCACCTCAACCAACAAACATGATGTTTGACACTTGGTGAAAAACGGCATGGCAAGCCGTTTCGAAGCAGAAGAAACATGGTTTTAATTCATTGACCGTGCTGAAGCTTGGGTCATTTGGACTCACCGTAACGGACATATGTTTGAAGGGTTGACTCCAAGTTTAACTCGGACATTCATGAATGTACAAGATGAGAGGCATATTTGGGAGATGGATAGGGCACACGGCCTGACTTTTTTGTCTTCGTTGACTACGGATACTGGTTTGTAGTCTAGAGTGTGGTGTGTGGTCGTTTGTCAATGTTAACTATAAACATGTGTGAATGTAATTTTTAGAAAAGAGTGAAATGTGAATATGTGTATTGTATGGGTTCTTGTCTTAAAACTTTTTCTTCTTAATATAATGAAACGTAGTTTTTCTATATTTTTTTAAAAAGGAAAATAGTAAAATAGCAAAAATCTCATAACAGTATCGGTTCTGACGACGCGGAGGTCTCCTGCATGCGACAGAGACCGCGCACCTGTATTTTTGTTCTTCCGGGATTGAGGGGATCGGAGTTGTCATTTTCTTCCTTGAAACGGAAAGAAGCAACACATGGTGTCCTGATTCTGACACGACGATGAGACGCAATGCAAACTGCATGGATGCTCAATTACGGCACATGCAGATATCAAATACTACCCCAGACGTCATTGTTTTGAATATCATTGATTTGATTACGCCATAGAGTATATGTATGAAAAGCCTCTCCAGATCTCTTTATTCAACAGGCATTCGACTATATAAAACGAAACCATGACGATGATGAACACGCAAGAATCTGCCGAAGCCAGTGTCGGTTGTCCGAGAAGCACCTCGAAATCCTGAAGCCGTGGGCTGCGAAGACGACCGGACCCCCGTCGGCGCGAACGGCCGGGCAGCTATATCATGATGACGATTACCCGCAATAATTTTGACGCGTATTATATCATGCGAGCCTGATTCGGAGAAGCGGAGAGGGTTGACCACGAACGCACGCGCACGAGTCCGTGTCACGTCACAGATACCACCACCCAAATACCCAATGCATTGCGAATATTGCGACCCAAAAACGACGGGACACCGTACCGGCAGCAGGAGAGACGCTTCTTCTTCCTCAAAATCATCATGCAGTCCTTGTTTAGCACGTCCAACACGTTTATGGAGGACCGGCCGGGTCCGGGTTGGTGCACGCACACAAGCACAGGCATGAACGACACAATAATAGAGCTGTTCGAAATGACTCGGCTCGATCGTGCGGCCGTGTCCGACCTCCCGGTCTCCGTCTCCCAACGCGACCAGACAGAGAAACCTTTCCACCCAATTAACGGGGACATTCCAGCGCGGCGTTGCTACACCAAACACCAACGCGCTGGCGATGTCGTCAACGCCCCTTGATTGGTTGATGGGGAAACCAGCGGGTATAGCAGCTAGCATTCCTGATTTCCTTTGGGGTTGTATGTAAACAGGGAGGCGTCCCGTTGTTACCCAGCTCTCGTTATAGTGTATCGGAGTACATACATTGCGTTGGTGACAGCCAGGATATTTTCCTTTCGAATGTGTGCACCAATCAGCAATAAACCGCCAGTGAGGCATGACCTCACCGTGGCATGTCCTAGCCCATACCTTCCGTTCGGAAGGAAGGAAAACAAAAACACTTGGGCTTCACAGTTTGGCCAGCTCTTACCAGCTTCGGCAAACAAGTCTACCTCATTGCCAGACCTATTATTAGCTATCATTAAGTTATTATATCCCATAAATTTAATAGCACTTTCTTTTTTGTTAACTCAGTTGTGTCATTGTACATTTTCTATAAAAAAAAGAAAAGGAAACGAAAATTTGAGAAGACAGTCCGGATCCACAATAACTGTAAACCAAAGACATTGGACCTAATAACCAAACAGTTCGTTCACACCGTGAACACGAACCAAACCAAACCCATGGTCCATGCCGCCACGGCCTAGGAAGAGTGGAAGACTTCCAAAAACTAACGACAAAATATAACAGAGAGAGAAGGAGGCGAGAACTCACAGAAAAGGGCCCCACGTCACCATCCCCATAACCACGAGGGGTTTTCCTGCAATATCCGCAGTTTAAATTCCCCGTGCTCCCCACATTCCCACCCCCGACTTCCCCGTTGCCAACCAGGACAGGGAGGCAATCGCCAAGCCAACACCGGCCACCACCACCTCCTTCCTCTTTGCCCCTACGCTGTTTCTGACCATTCGCTCCCCCCACGCGCACGTCGCAACCGCGCGTGGGTGGCCAGGGGAGCACCTCGTCTCCGCCACGGTCGCCATGACGGAGTCGCGCAGCCCGCCGTCCGGCTGCGCCATGTTCGGCATCTACAGCAGTATGTTCCGCCGCCGCCGGTCCGCGTCCATGTCCGGCGCCATGACCCGGGTCAACGGCGACCACCCGGCAGCGGCCGACGCTGAGTCGTCCCTCAAGGCCCCGCAGGTGAACCACGCGCACCGGAAGGCCGCCGCCGTGCACGAGGACTCCTCCTCCCTCGTGCGCCGCCCCAGCGGCGCGGTCGCCGCCCGCGCCGCGCTCCCCGCGATCGAACGGAGCAGAATGACGACGAACAATAAGCCCGCGACGAACGGCGGCGCTGCTGGTAGAGCTAATAATAAGCCCGCGGCAACGGCGGCGGAGTACACGGGCATGGCGGCGGAGCTGGACAAGATGATCCTGGACCATCAGAAGGTCAAGGGCACGACGCAGTTCGTGCGCGCCACGTCGGGCAACATGATGCTTCACCGCAACCTCGGCAACCTCAACTCCGGCGGCGGGAACGCGTCGTCGGCGCGCAGCTCGGTGGAACGCGGCAACGCCAACAACAAGGCGGCGACCACCAACGGGTACGCGTACTCGGGGATGGGGAACATCGTCGTGAATAATAATAAAGACGCGACGAGGAAGAACGGAGGCGGCGAGCTGTGCCGGGCGCTGTCGCACCGGACGGACCCGGAGAAGCTCAAGGAGATGGGGAACGAGGAGTACCGGCAGGGGCACTACGCCGAGGCCGTGGCGCTCTACGACCAGGCCATCATCATGGACGCCCGGAGGCCGGCGTACTGGAGCAACAAGGCGGCGGCGCTCGCCGCGCTCGGACGGCTCATCGAGGCCGTCGATGACTGCAAGGAGGCGGTACGGATCGACCCGGCCTATGATCGCGCCCACAACCGGCTCGGCGGATTGTATCTCAGGTAAACGCGCGTCCTCGAACAATATCTCTCGTCAAGGTTTAGATGGCATCCAAATTCATATCTTCTTATCATACTGCATGCATCCGTTCCTGCTTCTATTCTATCTGCAATACATGTGATTTTCACGTGCATTATATTTCTGTACATATAGATGTATGAGATATGATCTATAAATCTAGCCTCTGCGACGTAGTAGGTGCTTTATATTTTAAATTTTCGGTTGTTGAACTCCTGTTCGCACGTTCCATTCAGGGTCATTTACATGGTACTACCCCATATGATTTTTTGTATTACAACGTTTGACCTTGTGGCTTGTGAAGTAGTATTTAAAAACCAAAATTTGGTGGTTGTGGTGTTCATGACCTCTACAGAACAAGAAGACAGACAAAACTTCGCTGCAAAATATATATATATATATATATATATATATATATATATATATATATATATATATCTTAATGTGAAGTTTGATGAAATGCAGATCCACCTTTTCAATAAAATCGAACCAGCATGCATGTAGCTGGCTATTAATGCTTATAGATTAAGAGGATTAGATAATGGTGCGGCTACTTTGCATCAGCACTAGCTTTTGTCTAAGGATGGTCTTTTCAAGATGGCGTAGGAACAGCGTCGCTATCCTTCCTTTGATGACCTTTTATCTTTTCCTCACTAAGAAATGCAACAACCCCTTGATGAAGAAAACACATGCTTTAGTGAACTTTCATTGTATACTCTTGAAACGTTTGATCATTGGATTAGCAGGTGCAGGTCAAACCAAAACTTCAGCGTTACATTATGCTACTACCTAAATGGCGAGCTTCACGTTGATGATTGGTGCTTTTACTAGCCAATCACTTCCTCAACAAGCATCCTTACCCATCCATTTCAAGTTGATGATTGCACTAGCTAGCTGAAATCCGTCAGAGAACAAGTCTTACCTTCGTTTTCTACACTCTAAATATAGTCGGCAGATTATTTTGGGTGCCAACAATTGTGAACAATGATTGATCGATTTCTGCTTTAGTTCATACTATGGGATTATGGTAGTCAGTTTAAATACCGTAAATGGGTTTCAGATGGAAGAGCATTATCGAGATGTCGACCTATTTATGATAGTATATGCATGTTGCATTCTCAGATTAGGAGAACCTGACAAAGCCATCCACCACTTCAAGCAATCGCCCAAGGAATCCACGGGCGCGGACGTCTCTCGCGCGCAGTCCGTGAAGACCCGCATCGCCAAGTGCAACGACGCGCGCAAGCTCCGGAACTGGATCACGGTGCTCCAGGAATCGCAGGCCGCCGTGACCGACGGCGCCGACTGCGCTCCACAGGTCAGCGCCCGTCACAAATAACGCATTGCACGAAACGTCGTATGATTATTACTGTAGCTTTGAGCCCGCGACCTGATGACGACGAACGAACTCGATCTCTGGCCAGGTGATGGCGTTGCAAGCCGAGGCGCTGCTGCGGCTTCAACGGCACGACGAAGCGGACGCCGTGTTCAACGGTCCCAGCGCCCCCAGGTTCGGCGTCGACGAGTCCACCAAGCTCTTCGGCACCATCGGCCACGCTTACGTGCTCGTCGTCCGAGCTCAGGTCGACATGGCAGCAGGAAGGTCAGTTCATTCGTTCCCCACCTCTCCAAGCAAACTTGTTTTCTGATGGGGATGTCTCGCTCACCATCAGCGAGAAAAGAAAAAAAAAAGAAAAGTTGTGTCTGATATTAATATCGTGAATCGTGATCACGAAAAGGTTCGAGGACGCGGTGTCGACGGCGCAAACGGCGTGCCAGCTTGACCCGAGCAACCGGGAGGTCGCGAACGTGCACCGGAGGGCCAATGTGGCGGCGGCGGCGCGGCTCCGCGGCAACGACCTGTTCAAGGCGGCCAAGTTCGCGGAGGCGTGCGCCGCCTACGGCGAGGGCCTCGAGAGGGAGCCCGGCAACGCCGTTCTGCTCTGCAACCGCGCGGCGTGCCACGCCAAGCTCGGGCGGTACGAGAAGGCCGTCGAGGACTGCAGCGCCGCGCTCGTCGTGCGCCCGACATACAGCAAGGCAAGGCTCAGGAGGGCCGACTGCAACGTCAAGGTGCGCTGCTTTTCCTCTCTTTTTTTTTTCTTTCCCTTTTCTGATAAAATGGCACTGCAACAGCGCAAATGCTTCATCTCATTTTGTCATTATCTTCTTGGTGTTCTCGTATGTTCAGCTGGAGAGGTGGGAAGCGTCCTTGAGAGATTACCAGGTGCTGATCCAAGAGCTCCCGGAGAACGAGGACGTGAAGAAGGCTTTATCTGAGGTCGAAGCCAAGCTCAAGAGCCAAAGGAACGGGGGCGCAGCAGACAGATTTCAGCACTGACGACGTCATGTAACTACCGATCACCTGTCTCAGAATTTTCGTTCCGTATTCTCAGTTCCGGTACTTCATTTGGACGTACTGATGAATTGTTCGTGGTTGGGCAGTTACAGACTGCCGTAGACAGTTTAGATACCGAAGCAGAGTCAAATGTGTACTCATTATTACTTTTATTCCTTGGACCAATCATGCCTTCAGTGTCCGTCCTAACAAACTTCAGTGCCCTTTATCTACCTTATTTTTTACAAGTTTGGTGTTAGGACATCATTAGATGGCCACTCCTAGATAAAATAAGTCAGCACTAGTTTGAAAATGAGGCAGATTCCATCCCTCTTCTTTGCAAATCTTTTACGAGCAAAGGATCGGGTGTTTGATCATGACGCAATCTGTTCTCCGTTGCAGGTTTCTTTATTCTGTCGGTTCCCGGAGAAACCAACTGCATGTTCTGAAGAGGACAAGGCGTTCGACAAAACAACTCTGCACGCACAGCTGCATAGTTTGTTGTACCAAAATCAGTATACTTTTTTGTTGGCCGTACACCAAAATACAAAGAGGGTTAAGTAATGGATTGTACATAATACTTGCTCCATTGTGATCTGTAGTTAGTTGGTTTGTTTGATTTGAGTTAATTTACTTGGCTGTGGGGATGCCGGTGGCGGGCCCAGGATTGGTGGATATCTGTCTTCCTCTCAAACAAAAGTGCGGAACATACAGAATTCCTCTAGAAATTGAATCTTCTCAAAGTTGGAATGTGTGGCTATTCATATGAGAAAAGCCTTCTTTGCTGCAACAATGAGAAAGCTTTCATCCTAAATTGTAGAAAACATGCATAATACATTAGTTTGTAGCTTTCTGGTACAATAATGATATGATGTATTCTGAAATTGTGAAATGTCTCTTACAGTTGAACGTCTCTAGTTTTTGTGAGATAATTCCAGATCCAAAACTTTGGTTTGAGATTTAATCCGATCACTTTGATATCTGAATAATGTATGAAAGTCCATTGCTCCCAACATGGCTCCAAGTTCTTGCCAGGCATGGTTCTATCTAAGATTTTTGGTTAAGGAAGAAGGAAAAAAGAGAGACCGGATTAGTTCGTTTCCGACGAACCGGATTTGTCCCGTTCGTTTTCGTTCGTGACATTCCCGTTTTCGTTTCCGTCCGGCAAAAAAATATGAAAGTGAAAACATGATAGGTGTTTTTCCGACCGTTCCCGTCCGTTTTCAGCCCTAAAAATGACTGCCCTATTTTATTACAAGCGCACCACAGTTGCAGATTTTAGTACCAAACTGGATGAACCAGCAAGTTGAAAATCAGGTGAAGGCAACAAAACCCTTGTGGTTGTAGCTGATGCTAACGGCTGAACTGAATCCTCTTGTTTTCTGATAAATTCACATGGAAAAAACAGTGATAACATGCAATTTGTACCCTTTGTGGCTACACTGTGATGCCATCGGTTGAACTGATTCCTCTTGTTTTCTGACAAATTCATATGAAAAAAATAGTGGATACTCAATAGGCTGAACTGATTACTCTTGTTTTCTGAAAAATTCTGATAGAAAACAGTCGATTTGATGTCTGAAGAACATACAGGCAAGTCTGTCCTCTCAAGATGGTTTCCAGTTGGTGACAAACATTGATCTATACTTTTCCTGTACTGGAGCAGCATATGGTCAGAAAATAAGCAGAATCTTGTGTAGCAGAACATGTGATGGCCAGGGTCCAACTCCAACAGTTGTCTTCCTCCTGCGCGCGAGGTTGGAGTCGGCGGACAGGACAGGCCGCGCTGCGCTGCTGCCTCGCCGTAGCAATGCCGATGCGCGGTGCTCACTTCCTGAGCGCGAAGCCATGAAAGCCATCCTCCTCCCTGAAATCGCAGCGGCACTCTCCACGTCGCTGATGTCCTGGACGACATGCCCGGTAGCCCAGGTCCACCCGCTTACGCTCCGGCTCTGTTGGCTCAGAGTTGTTGCCGCCGGTGAGCGCTCCAAACCCCGACGCGGTTCCAGGCTGCAATCAGTCCCTTTCTAGCGTCGGTGGGTGGATGGGTTGAACCCTCAGCCGCCGCCGCCGGCGGCGACTGCCGGCGCATCGGTCTCATCCTCGCAGCCATCCCCTCTATCCACAACGGATCCCAACTATCCACAGCCGTACAGATTTGATCCAACGGTGACCAATGGACCGCAAGACACTTTACTCTGCTCAAGACGTATTTTACATAACACCCCCTATTTTGGATCGCGATTATTAATCACAATCCAAATATTTACAATAAAACCCCTAATTTGAATCGCGGTTATTAATCGCGATCTAAATAGTGCATCGCGATTAATAACCGCGATCCAAATATTTTTCAAATATGTCCCTGATCTCTTTTCATATTACACTTCCTTGTTCATCTAGCGGCATGGCGACGGCGGGTGCCGCGAGGAAGTCGATGACGGCGGAAGGGGATGGAGCTTGAAGCCAGCGACTGGTCGATTGAGCCCTTGATGGCGAAGTGGGAGACCCCGACGGTGGCGGCTCGACGCGGAGGAGGCCGAAAAGCTCCGGGAACTCGAAGAGGAGGTGAAGTCCCCTTGACCCCTTACCTTCCACTGTCACCTTGAAAAATCGGGGAAGGTGAATCCATTGACGACGAGGAGGGTCAATGTCGGGGCGCGTTTCGGCGGATAGGAGCCGTGGGAAGATCTACGCAGCAGCATTCGTGCGGGAGATGAGATCAGAGGAGGGGGAGATGGCGATTGGATCAGAGTAAGGCGTGATGGCACCTTCCAAGCACGCCGCTGAGCGTTGCTGCTGACGCAGGGGAGAAGGGGTGGGATTCCGGTGATTCCTTATCCACCTTCACGGCAGCGGCAGGATGGTTCGCACTCTCGTATGATCTTCATCTGAGTGGCGCCGTGCCAGAGCTCCTGTGAGGCCAGCTCTGCAGCAGCATCCAGGTAACCAGTATTACAGCATTTGCGATTCATATCGAGGCAGTGACTTATCAATTGATGCTGATTGATTCGATATTGCATTAATTGGACAATGTGCTATCATCCTCGCCTCAACTTGATATTTCTGGACCAATTCACTTGGGATAAGAAGCTCCTTCAGGATCGATGTTACAAGGTAATATGTGCTTCTCTGTTGATTACTGCTTGGCCAATTTTGCAGTTATGCCTGACAAACACTGTACCGTCACTCAAATTGACATGTTTATTTGCTAGTATATGTATGAAAATAGCCAGATGTGATCGTTAGTTGTCAGTGAAGTGTCCTTAAAGTCCGGACTATTCAACTTGGCTTCACTTGCTAATGAGCCTATTGTATGCACTAAACAAGTAGCATCAGATGATTTATGACAGTCCACAAGTTCTAGGAGCTATGCAAGCTTAGTGAGCTGTCTATCACGTTCTGGTTATCAAGAAAAAATGCATAAAATCCACCAAACTTGGGTCTAGCAAACCTGTTTTGCCTTTTAAGACCAACCGATGGTTGGCAAAGTTAAATGGTTGGCCAAATGCAAGTACAGTTCTTGTTGGAACATAGCCTTTTCGGGAACAATTTGTTGGTCCAAAAAGTCATGTTAAATCCGACAGACCGACACCACTGTTTGTAGAAGAAACTGACCCCTTCCTCACAGCTAATATGAGCTGAATAGAAGCAAACCATGCCAGCAAATTCTACAAATTTTCGAAAAGATAGAAAGGATATACTCTTTAAAGTTCATCATAGAGATTCCGGTCTATCATTAGACCTAGAATAAAGCTCCTCAGAATCATATCTCATCAGAAGAATTATACTAGCACGAAAAGAGTGGCAAAGCTCATCATATACAATTCTATACAATCTCACATATCGCAGGTACAGTAGTATTCACCACCTACCTGGGTAACATTTAACAGGGGGGATTGCAGCACTATTTACAGAGCAGGATCAGTTTTGCAGGCCGTAGATTGGCCTCAGGCAAAAACCAATTCTGCTACGTGCTGATCAAACCCTTCTTCACACGAGCTGTATGCAGCATAGTAGTATTCTCAAAAATGCAAAAAGAAAAAGGGGAGGAGGCAAACAAATAGTTAAACAAAAAGCACATACATTCCTTGTAGAATGACCCTTGTTTTCATCTCTTCCAACTCCGGCAACGCAGTACCGCATCATCACTGCCGACTATCCACGTCTCCTTGGCGATGTCAAGGGACACCTTGAAGAAGTCCGGCGAGTAGGTCATGAGCACTAGGCCCTCCTCCTTCTCATTGCCTTCCTCCTCTGGACTCTTCTTGCCGCTCTTCAAATCCTTATCCTCCTCTGCCTCTCCTCCTAGCCTTCTCTGTAACCCCTTTGCTGGTGCTGATCGGCACCGCATCAGCATCAGCGCATTTGCCGGCGGAGCCGCCTCTTTCTCCTTATCCTCTTCTTGATTCTGCTGCAGTTCTGGTACCTGCTTCTTGCTGGACACCTTCTTCCCTTCCTCCAGCACCATGAACCACCTTGCCAATGCCGCGTCGTGCTTGGCTTCCTTCTCGGCACGCTCATCTTCTTCCTCCTCTTCCTCATCGTCGTCCTCGCCGGAAGTGTACTCGACGACTGCACCGGGGAAACTGCCGAAGCAGCCGCGAACGTTGAACCGGAAGGCGCTGTGCAGCGCGTCCAAGAGCGCCATAGCGTCCTTCTTGATCCCCAGCGTCTGCAGCCATGCAGCCTTCTTGCGCTTCCTGTCACCGTTGCCGAAGCCCTTTGGCTTGGAAGGCCGGGCCTTGATCTGCCCGACGCATGTCACCTTTGGTGACGTCGGCTCGTCGTCCACGGAGATGTCCGCGGCACGGCGGCTTGGGTTCCGGACTGACCTGCCGAGCGCGCTGGGCGGCAGCGGCCCGGCACGGCTCGTGCTGTGCCGGCGCTTGACCGGCTCCGACGCGGACAGCCGTGACGGGCTGCAGATGGCCTTGGGCGGCATCAGGGCGAGGTGCGCCCGCGTCGGGAAGCAGACGAGCAGGTCGGTGGCCGTGCCATTGCTCCCCCTCCCACCTTTCATCGTGGCAGCGCGGCGAGCTCGATCAGAGCTCTCTGCTCCCATCGAGATCGAGTGTCTTCTCCTGTGAAGCATCATGCTGTGTTTGATGATCTGCTTACAGAGCGGGGCGGGGTTAGTTAAAAAGGAGGAGGCTTCCTGCTTTCAGTTGGTGGTAGCGCCTATAAAAAACTAAGCATCATCATGCACAAAAAGCATAAGCCAGCATGCACACACACAGGTACATGGCATCGTCTTTATAGCAGCAGCGAGATGCTGAGATGGCCATAGAACGTTGCGCGTGCTAGTTGCCATGCTGATTGGTGAGGGTAACAGGCGCATGCCGCTTGTCCACGTCTGCCATGAGATCAGCATGGTGTTTTCTTCTCGTGTTGCTCTAGTGATTAGGCTAAATTATTGGGTTTAGGGTGGACTGATTGAAGTCGTTGATCACGGGCATGATACGAGACTCCTTTATGTGGTCCTTACAGTTTTTAAAGCTTAGATAATCTATACTGAGTTTTGGGGGCTAGTTAATATCGTATCATGATCTATCACCTTTGGTGTAGCTTAACACTATCCAATCAAAAAAATATATTTACCTGTTGTTGCATTTGTAGGTGCAAATTACTCTATGCCCAAGTGCAACGTTCATCACTACAAAGTTAATAAACAAAGACATTGTTTATTTTGAAGAGTTCGTTCGGCGCAGTATTATATGTTCATCGTAATATAAGAACAAGCAAGCTCCTAAGAGGATATTAGTTCAGATCTCTGTATTGGTACGATTTATTAATCTATATACAGATCTATTGCAGAAAACTACACGGCCGCACGGTTTTGTTGTACCATCCATGGGACATGCTCATTGCTAGGCTGGCAGCAAGTCACACATATAGGGCAGTAATTTCCGTCCCATGGCCATGATCTTCCTTAGATTTGTTGAAGCAGTTTTGTACTAGTGATCATCCTCTCTGGGGCAAGCGTCTGCAATATTAGGATATACTAGAAAAGGGAATAAATAGACGGAACCACTTAATCAAACGGTCGCTCGCTGTTGAATTGAAATGGCTTCGAGCTGGTTTGTTCCTACATGACAGCTATAAGGAGGTCCATCTTTGTGCGTACCTGAATTTTAAGCGAGCATTGATGTATGTACCTTTCATTTCCCATCTTCTACATTACGGCAATGCTGTACACAGTACTCATACACAGTTCTTTCTACCACCATACTGTGGTCCATGAATGAGCACCATAACTTGAGCCGCCGCCCAGTACCCTACTCGTGACAGTCACGCCCTCTCCGAATGGAGGAAGGTGGCGCGGCGCCAAACGGCATAAGTTAATCAGGCGAATGGATTTTTTTTTTTTTTTTTTTTTTTTGCGCTAGTAGAGAAATCCACTACTATGATTGCCGCATCACAGGACCTGAAACTTCAAAGCTGAACTAACCGAACAACAGCAAAGATACACTCTTCCAAAGGAGCTATATTCTATCGTTCCGTTTATTAATCTCTCTACCTATAAGATTAAAAAATTCACCTAATGATGATTCGACTTGTTCGATTAGCGCCACCAAATCATGCCGATGGGTTTGCCGGCCGTAATTGTTTAGCCGCGTGCCAATGATAAGGGATGGGTTGGTGTGCGCTTGCTTGATGGATGATCGATCGAGCGCCCGCCATGATGTGTAAAGATGGAAGAGAGGAGCTGTTTTCTTCATTTAAGAACAACGGGTGGCATCATGAAAAGGACAATGCACTTGAGAGTTCGGATGAGGTGGATGGGTCCAGCGCCCACTTAGGAAGATTCGAAGTGATGAACTTGTTGCAATTTGCTGAGTTGCTTTGATTGGCAGTTCGGCACGCTAAGCTGTTTCGTATTTAGCTGTTTTCTTGTTTCAGGGCCTCTGATGTCAGAAACATTACACGAGAAATTCGAAGAAAAGATCTGGGCCGACACTTTTCATTTCATTTAGTTGGGCTTGTGCCTGCACAACAGAACATCTATATGGGCCTGTCATTAATGAGACAAATGGGCTTCTTGTTCAAAATTCCTTTCTACTAATATACACACCTGACTCTGACTGGCAATCATAATTTATAGCTAAAAAAATCAACGGAAGAAGTAGCTCAAAAACATAAAATATGCAGAAATTGTCTTATTGCTTGTTGCATGTAGGCATTTCTTGTCGATATTAGTTACAGACTAAAAAACTTTTTGTATAAGATAGCCTATATAAAATTATATATGGCAATGCTTAATGCATTATTAACTTGCAGGTGTCGAGGCGGCGATCTAATCTAAGCCGGCGGGAATTGTACACACGCACGTGTACGTGAATTGCTAACGTAATGCTTGCCTACATACATACTGTAAACATTTGCGAACGCCCATGCCGCGAATACGTGATCAATAGTTTTGTGGCTCTGAATTGCAGAATGGACAGTTTGGGGTCAACTTTGCGCTTGCGCCCCCAGTTCGTTGCGAGCTCCAGGCTGATGCAGTTCCTCCTTCCCATTCCCGACATCAGATCCTCGCCGCCTCAATCAAAAGAGCAGCACCTAAACCCCATAGAGAAAGAGACAACATGTCTGCCCACTCCTCTTCACACTGATCCGTCCTTCGGCACGCCCAACTCTTGTCCACCGAATAAATGAGGGTCGGTGCTTAAAACGATCGCTGAAATCATGATTGATGCTGTCGTGACAGAAATTATCTAAATTTCCAGTTGTTGTCAAAGCGCCGGAAGCTGGAAAAAACACGCATGACCACCATTTCTGAAATATTACACGGATCAACAGCATCCAGAACAACATTCTACAAAAACGACCTCATCATCAACTAGCCACACAACTCGTTGCACGAGACGGCTCCCGATTATTCGAGGACCCTAGCAGCAGCTACCACATCCTCACTACAACACCGTGGCACACGCGCATCCATCAGGAGAGGCGCCAGACACGGCACCGCTTATTACGAACAGTACGGAGCATTACGACTCGTCGCCGACCGCACGCATCTGCGTTTGTACACTCTCCTCTGGCTTGCTTGAGTGGCGCGCGTTCACGCTGAGGCGGCGCCGGCGCCGGCGCAGTTGTCGACGACGGCCTCGAGCTTGTAGGGCGGCGCGTCGGTGGCCAACCACTGCTCAACGGTGAACAGCTGCTGCGCGCAGCCCCTGTGTGGGCCGGTCACGGTGACCTCGACGTAGTTGCAGTACCAGCCGTGGTGCGGGCCGGTGCCGTCGGTGGCCACGCGCATCGAGCAGGGCGGCTTGGCCATGCACGGCCCGCGGCCGCTGAAGATGTCGAGATTGCCGCGCTCGAAGTAGGAGTGGCCCTGGCCCATGAGCCCGCCCCACGACGGCAGGTCCGTGATCCCCACGCCGTTGCCGTCCGGGCCCGCCAGCTCCAGCGTCACGTTCGAGTCCGTCCCGGCCTTCCAGATCGAACCCGTGCGGATGTACACCGTGTACACGCACTCCATGCTGTCGCCGCCCAGGCCCAGCACGCCGGCGTCCGCGCCTCTGATCAGCTGCATCCATCGGAAACACACGGGACGATCTAGTAAATCCATGGACAGATGATGCATGTCACGCCGAGAGAGAACTGTGGGAGAGGCGGGTGATCAGGTTACCTTGATCCGAGTCGGGACCTCGCGGCCCTGCGCCAGCGCGGTGGCGGAGGCCGCCACGGCGAGGAGGAGGAGGACGACGGCGAGCTTGGCCATGGGTTCGAATCCAATCAAGGGGCTGCGGCGAATGGGTGAATGTGAGCTGCGGAGATTGGGGGACTGGTGTGGATCATATAGAACGGACAAGATTGCTGTACTGCATCGTGGGGCCTGGCTGTCATCACGATGCTGATCTGATCTGAATTGCCCCATTTGTCACAGACCGATCGAGCGACTCGTGGACTATTCAAAGGCGAAAATGATGGCAGGTAGGGCCACCTCACCTGCTGCACTAATCCTACACCTGGCAGCAACCGTGTCCCGCATGAATCAACGTGGTTCTAAACTTCTAAAGTGGCATGAATCTATGGACGCGAAATGGAATATGACGGGAAATGGGAGAAATGCAAGCTCTACCAGATCAACAATGATCGAAGACAGAATTAGAAGCCATTCATTATTCACTGGCCGGTATAGAAGACAGGATGATCAACAATGATCACGCTTACATCGGAAGACAGGATGGAAGAAGTGACGAGTTCACAACAATAACCACAGCATATCACCAGCTGTGCCTCGCACGCCTGGCGCTAAATAAACCAGTTTTTACTGCACGAACGACAGGCACTAATTAATGACTACTACTAATAGTATTATTTCTCATATTTAATTTCCACAGCTTAGCAAGCAAAACCGTTTGAGGCAGAAAATTGCAGATACAACAAACATAACGATGACTCTGGCTAAAATGGAACAGCGTAGACATCACAAGGCCTAGGTGCACAGGGCTACAAAGGACTCCCCAGTGTTCAGTTTACTCAACATTCCAGCTAAAGAGTTATCAGTCGAATTGTTGTCGAAGAGCCATCTCGGTTTCGCTCTTCCAAGAAGCGTGCGATGATTGCCCCCTCATCCGCTTGACCTTCTCCTTGTCTTTAACAGTGGAACCCTTCTTCTTCTCTGGTTCCTTTGTCTGTGCTGGTCTATCGCCACATTGTGGGCAAACCATACCTCTAGCATGTGAATATGTCTTTGGTACGCCACACTGGAGACACATCCTAGAGATTGAAAGGAATTCACAGTCAGAACACTACAGGTATCAGGAGAATTTAATATATAATGCAAAAGTTCAGAGAAGATGTAGAAAAGCTTCTTCGGTGTAGTATTTCTTTCTTTTTGAATTGAAGACAATCAACAATTATTACCTCAAAAGATCAGCTGCATCTTCTGGCCCAGGGTTTGCAGCACCAATTACTCTTTTTCCATCAACAGAACTAGATGTCACGGAACCTGAAGGGTTGGTAGTAACTCGTTCCCGAATGGCAACCAACTGTGGTTTTGCCACCACAACAGCACCTGAAGACAATGTTTTAGTTACATAGAAGGGGATACATAACATGTGCACATGTTTTGCACATTGTAAGATACAACTATGCAAGCACACATCATCAAATGTCCTTTACAATTTTCATATCAACAAAGCTAAGAAATGCTGGCATCTGTATGTCCTTAATTAAGCACTTGACAAAGAACCAATTTCATCTTGACAATACCAGCAATAACTCTGAAGAAAAGATAAAACTGGATACCAAGTGCATTATCCTACTTAACTATCTTGGTACGCCTAAATTACACATTCCTTCCATATCTTATTATATGATACTAAGTTAGAGTTTGGAGGTAGTACTAGTTTTAGCAGAAATGCTATCTATGTATGATTTATGGTCCGATGCTGTGTCATTCACAGCTTCAATACTAGAGTCCTGCTAAGCATAACAGACCAATAGGTATGACTTCAAACCAGAACCTCAAGTATTGTAGTCTAGCCAGTAGAAGATATCAAGTAAAAGAAAGCACAGAATTGATATGTCACAACTCTCATCATTCAACAGAGTACAAACTTATATATTCTTAACAACCAAATTTTCTTGGAGGAATGCTAGTTGTGAATCTAATAACCAAATACATAAGGGGATTCTGCTTTCACGTTAAAAAAAGAGGGGGTTCTGCCTCCCGTTTCAAGCAGACAAGAGAGATAGGATGCAGCTGGTTATGATGGGCAATGCAGTTGGTTATGATTGGCAAACAAACAAACATATATGATATGTTTAAAACAAATCGAGTTCCACAACACCCCATCCAATATGACGTAAAGACCAAGCATTTCATTTTAAAATTTAAACCCTGAACAAGCATAATGTAAATTGCTCTAAACTGAATCAACTAACTCTACAAGAACAACACCTAATAATGGTACTAAAGATGTAAACCATGCAAGTGAAAACTTAAGAACACTAAGCACATCACAATACAGCTATACAACCATACATCTGAAGCTTGATTCTAGCTGAGTGTAGACACTTGGCAGGTTCTCGCCCCTGCTTCAGGAGTTCAAAACCCATGATGATGTATATTCAGAATTTCGCTAACAGATACTTATCAGAATAAACTTCCTACTGCGCACAGGACTAATAAACAGTCCATTGAATTGGCCCTTCATAATTGCTGTTCAAGTTCCACCACTGTATTTTGTCAACTGTAGGTTCAATTTAATTCAGAGTCTGGCAAACTAAAATACAGGCACTACATAATTATAACAGCAAAATCTCTATGGCCTAGTTTCCATTGCCCTGACAATGCACGATTTGAATCGATTTCTCCATTGAAGTCTCCAGAACACACACATCATTAAACTAATCCAAAAACCAAATAACATTACTAGACACCTTCAACTGGTAGTTAAATGAACTTACCAGGAGGTGGATGCTTGCTTCCCTCCTTCGTGCGGCGGTTGAGCACGCCAAGCGCCTCCGTTGCCTCCTCTGGCTCGGCGACCCTGTGCCTCAGAAAGTCAGGCGGTCCGGAGACGTCGGCGAAGGCCTCTAGCGCGGACGGCAGCGACGAATCCCCACCGCCGCCGGCATCTCCCACCTTAGGGTTTGGGCGGCGGCGGGCGGGCTTGGATGCAGGCTTCGGAGGAGCGGATGCCTCGTCGCCGTCGGATCCGGCTTCCTCGGCCGACGAGTTGCCGGATTCGCTCAGCTCGAGGCCGGCGCCGCCGGCGGACTCGTCGTCCTCGGCGGAGGAGTAGCCTTCCAGAAGCGCTAAGCTCATCGGCGTGTTTCTGTGTTTTCCTGCTCGCTTCGTGTCGTGGCAGAACGCTGCGAAGTTCTACGAGTACTCCCAAAAGTCCCAACACGGCGGGGTGCGCCGCCGACTACCGTTAGATTAGAACCTAACGCTCGAAATTTGTTACGTATCAAGGATTAAACATGGAGGTTTCCGTGTGCAATTGATCTAAAAACCTTATAGGGCCACAACTGACCTGGCCCAACATATTTAGGCCCAGTTAAATGCCCAGCCTCTGTGCGATGTCGAAATCTGGAACTGGGTTTCATTTGCCAAGATATATTGGATTGGGCCTACAACATAATAGGCCGACCTTCAGGATATCAGCTACAGAAAGAAATTTACCGGGATGCAATTTAAATTCCCAGACTGACCGACCATGTTCTTCGTGTTTGGTAGCAACTTACACGTGCGCCAATTTTGCATGTGCTTAATGTTCCTCGCCAACCTGAGATCCTTCATCGGTAACCATTATTGGTTAGCTGATGAATCCAATAACTAATTGCACACATTTTCCATAGTGTTGCGGTTGGACAAAAGAAACTCTAACCACTCATGATTGGGTGTTTACTTTCCTATGCGGCGCCAGGTCGGACAGTTTGAGACCCGTCGTCGTCGGCCGCCGAGAAGGACAAGGGTTGATATCGAACACAGTCAGCATCCTGATGCTCCTGCGATTTCCTTGCTCGCTGCGCTCTTATTCTTTAGTGGCATCAGTGTCATGCAGAGTTGCGCGCTTGCCTTTATTTTAACCTTTTCTTCTTTCATAACATGTTTCCAGTTTTCAGTTCGTGAGAGCTGATGAGTGTGTATATGATATAAGTGCGGTATCTTATGCTACATTTTTTTCAGGTCCTGTCCCTTTCGTCCATGCTAACAAAGACCATAAATGGACTTGGAATATGAATGGGTGGAGTGCGGTTCACTTGCAGTGATGGTTTAACCACTCCGGCCGATAGAGACCACACGGATCAAGTAAACTAAAGATCATTTCAGTTCTAGCAGGTCGCGAGTACCAATCAGTTCGCGTAACTATTCTCTTGAAAACAAATCATAGGATTCTAACAGTTGACCTAGTTAATTATTCGCTGTCGTCCATAGACGATTATTGGATACATTTTATGTTTTCCGGGAGAGCATATATAATTAATCTTTGCTTGCAGGAAGCCGCTATAAATTTGATTGACCTCTGGGCTGCCGTCGTTTGCACATCACAACTGATTTTGATAGGAAGTTCCTGTGCTCTTTTAATTGTTCCTGTCTGTCACTCTATCTGGTTGTCGTCACGTAAGGTCTGCCACGTTTCCAAATCCAAGAGGAAAGAGAAGTGTCAGGGTCAGTAAATGTCAATCTTTTCCGGACCTAATAAAGATCCGAGTAGGAGTTGAAAAAAGGAATTAGACGACGGAGTAAACGTGAACATCGTAAGAGCTCTCTCATTATCTGACCAATCATATGAGCGAGATTACTTGCTCGAGATACCCATATGCCATCACTAATTCGCTATACTGGCAATGGAACAATGACTGTGCTATTAGCTTTTTGATGAAACAAAGAAAAAGGTTCCTGTTGACAGCTGACTGACGGCCCATTGCACGATCTCACAAGATAAAACGGAGAACTAAAAGTTAATTCTGATATATCCCTATCAGCCTTTGAAAAAATGGTCTAAAAAGACCCATAAAAAAGTCAATTTTTGTTACGTGTTATACTCCTGATTGAGTAGTTGGGCTTATGAGTTAGTAGCATGATCCAGTGAAGATACGACTTGCTCGGTCTCCGCCGCACACTGACACTTGTTCAGTTTACACTGACGCGTGTGCGTGTCCGTAGAAAATACATACAGGCTGCATGATCTGTCCTGTACATACGTGGTGCACGCATGATTAACAGAGAGCTAGCAGAGCAGTTGCCATCCATCAGTCCGGGAATAACAAAGTACGACGCACATCAGTTGGCCAGGTAGGTGGATAAACCAACCCTACTGGAAGCGAGCACATGCCCACATGGTGGTTAGTTAGATCCTCTAGACGAAAGGCCCAATTAACACGTCCGCACGTTGATCTGTGCGTGCAATGAAACGGAACCCGTCCTCCAAAACTTACCCGCACACGGCTCATCACGAACATAAATTTTTACTTACCGGCAGCCGAATCTCTGGACGCACGCACGGGCGCGCGATCGCATCGGGCGGATCGTGCGCTGGCCGTGTTGTCCCTGGCTTCACATTACGCGGCGCACGGCCCGTCGGTTAAGAAATTAACAATTTTGCTTGCTAATTAATGATCATGGATAGGCTCTGCTGCTGTCTCGTCTCGTCGGGGACGGGGAGAAGAGAGAGGCCGGGTCATGCAAAGGTGTTCCGGGTAGAGAGAGATCCACACTAGCCGTGCCCGGCAAATTAAACTTGAGCGCGGCGCAGCCAAATGTGCGAGGCGTCGTCACGTGTCCATCGGCAGCCACCACGGCGAAGGCGACACGTCCAGGCGGCCCCGGCACGGAACGTGACAGCAGACGCCGGAGCAGAGGCCTCTGCTATCGTCTCGGAACTAGAGCCGCGTACGGGGCCTGACTGAACGTAACGTAACCTAACCTATACCCAATGATAAATGATGAAAAAGCTACTGTACTACTCGTAGTATAAGCTGCTTACAAATATATGATGTGACAGTATTAAAATTTTTAGATCCCAGAAAGCAAACAAAGCAGACTGGCCACGCGACGCCAATGCAAAGCAGCGGATGTGCGGAGGCCAACCAGTCCCCAGCCGTCAACCCATCACGCCAAACAGTCCGGGGACTGCACGCAAAAGGGAAGACTAGTTTCTTGCCATCGTAAATTATCTATATATCCCTTTGCGGCCGAGGCCGTATCCACTCCGCATTGGCGGATGAATGAATGAATGTTCTAAACTTGTCGCGAAAGATTTGAGCTACGGCATCGGCATGCTACTACACCCGTACGTGTGCCTACGGGTAGGAAAAAGATGGACGAATTTGTGCGATCGGCAAGGGGCTACGAGCCTAGGAGAGTCCTGGGCCAATGCGTTTCGAGATCCAGCGAACTAGTGGTGGTAGCTGTGCGCAAACAGGGAAGGCGGCCGGGGCTGCTTGGACGGGCGGATAAAGATCTCGCCGTGACCAGTTGCGCGTTGCCTCACTCCTGGCCTAGATTAGGTCCATGATTGGCAGCCAGGCATTAGATTCTCGGAGGTCGTTGCACTTTGCATATGCCTTGTGTTTGGCTGGCGGAGAGAGAGGCTGCTGCTCTCAGATTCAGAGACGAGCCACCAGTCATCACCACAGGTCATGCATCTTCTAGATCTAGCATCATCAGCACGACGAGACCGAACCGGACCGGACCCGATGGAGCCAACAGTCAGGCAGAACGAAGCAGCGCCAATAATGGGGGCCATCTATAGCTAGGGTTAGTTATTTTATCCATGGGGCTTAGCTTAGGCGCCAATCATGAGCTAAACACGCAGTGGACTGGACTCCCCTGCTTTCCACATAAGAAAGTATATAAACACACAGGGCATGGCGAATTTAGTGTGCCACAGGGGGGACACTTGTCAAACGTCAAAGTCCCTTTTTCTCTGGACACTTGCCGTGCTGTAGCAGTGCCGAGAGCTAGGCCAGGTCAGGTTTCACGAAAAAGCTTCACGGCTTTAGTGGATTCCAACTCCCTTCTCAACCATCAGACTCCTTTACACATAATTTGTGCCTCGACGGCCAGTCACCACTCCAATGACTTTCCATGCATCCTTCTCTCTCTCAATACCTAAAAGCTAGGTACTAGCACATGTAAACACACACATTAGTAGTAGCACTCCAACAGTACAGTAGTGTCCCTGACGGCCGGCCCCAAACAAAAATGCTCATCTCTTGTGTTGTCAGATCGTCTGATGCTCCGTGACACTTTGACCTTTCCATACTACTACTCTTACTAAGAATCTGCTAAGAAGGGTGTGCCACATTGATCTAGGGCTGTGTAAAATGAATCAGATTCATTTGTTTATGCAAACTTGCGACGATGAGTTGTTTATGGTGAATAATTGATACCGGATAGATCTCTCCACCTGGGAGCCATGTGGGGGTGATCTCGCCGGCCGGTGTACCTTGAACCGAGGGCATGCCCGAAGGAATTGAAGCCAATCCTTTCTCGCTCCAAGCCCTTTGGTGCCAGATAAAATATGCGCCCACGCAAAGGCAAAAGCAGCAGCTCAGCTTGGATCTGTATAAACTAGCGTTTCTTCCCTGCACCCTATAATGGTTGCACCTCCTATTCTATTCCTTGTTTTGAGTTGGGGGATCTCAATGCCAGATTAGCGGGCCGGCGGCCAATAATTTATCTATCGGCAGCAGTCACTCTGCTTGGGTGCGTGCTCAAGGTTTAATAATAATGCCATGTTGTATTGCATGCTTGGGTTCTTGTGTGGGAACTTAGGAAACAGTTAGCTACTGAAGCAGTCAGTATTGATCGGCGGTATTTCTGTTCTGTTTCCCCATAAACTGCTTGGACCTTGCATTGCTTACAAGTCTCATCTCGTTACGTCAGTGCACGCTTTTATTTATAGTGTATGAACTGCCATATCGTATGGGTCTCAGTATATATTTTGATGATGCCATCACTTCTACTAACCAAACAATTGCATTTTGTCTCGGGCCAATAATATCACTCTGGCTGCAGCTGTTGCTATAGGAGTCGGGAAATGAGATGGAGACACGCACAGTAGCAGTGCGGCAGTACGTACAAACAGCTCACCTCGTTGTCATTGCTGCAGGAAATAGGCATTTCATCCGCCCCTGATTGGATTGCAGCAAATAACACTTGCGTCGAGCCAAATAAAGGGGGTTGGTTGCTGGATGGTGGCGTCCCAATTAAAGGCAAAAAGACATAAAGTACGAGAGTGGCCTCTCTGACCGATCTGAGTCGTCCTTAAGCATCCATGGATGGCATGCCACCTAGCTATCATGGGATCATCAATGGGTCCAATGCAATACCCCACCCCCTGTAACCATGAGAGATCACTGCACATTGCCGGGCGAAGGTAGACGATAATGTGTGCCTCCGGACTCCGGTTGGTCGAAGTGAATGCACGGCGCAGGCCGGAACGAGCAATGATAAGGTAATTGATTATTAGTGTATTCAATTTAAAGTTGCTCCGGTTGGTGGATGTTTGCTAGTGTAAGATGGATGACCCATCAACATTTCCATTTGGGAGAGAATGTAACTAAAAATGGTTTCTGGTTCCAGTAGCACTGCTGTGTGTGCACAGTCGTGTACGCTTCTGCCATATATGTACGCATGACGCCAGGAAGCCACTAATATCAGTCCAAGGGATCGAAGTGCATTGTTATGTGTGATTGGCAATGTTTCCATTTGCAGTAGCAGCTAGCCAGTTACCCCTTTCATGTCATAGCCAGGAAAACCCTCATCTTGCAGGACAGAGATAAAAAGGACTATATGATATCATCCGTATATGATTAGTGTGAGTAGTAACAACAACTAACACACAGCTAGCCCGCAATGATAATTGGTGGTCCCCGAGCAGTCAACTCGATCTCGACCTGCATATGGTCTCTTCCTCTGATAAAGATGAACATTTCAAGCAGGACTAGTAGCTTTTTGAGCACTAAAGAACATGAGCTGCTAGCCAATAGTGCTCTAGAACTGTACTGTACCACACCATGCAATCACATGAGAATATGCACCAAATCATTGCGAGGAATCGTATATCTTGACAGAAGAAGTCTTCAGTACTTACTCTCTACTTATAATGTACTAATACAGCTGCCGGTGATTGATCGACATATAATAGAGCTGCCTAATCACCCGTATTAAGAGAGGAGGTTGCGGCCTAATTAAGGGCACGTACTGCAGAGCAAGATTGTTAATTGTTGGACGACCTGTCTAATTCTCTGTACCATTTTTTTTACAGGCCAGCAAATCTGATCATATCATGAGCTCTTACTCCTGTATCCAAAGGCCTACCATAAAATACTTGCGCTGCACACTGATCAGTGAGAGGACCACAGCATTGTTGGAGCGAGCGAACCTATTGTATGTCGTCTGAAGGAATCATGGGATCCCCGCACACAGCATGCATGAGTGTAGATCCCTGGCATGAACTAAACTCGATCGCCATCTCAAGTAACATGTCCCCATAGTACAGTACAGCCGAAAAAGAATTCAGGAGCTCGCCGTATAATATCACGCGTTCGTACACGCAAAAGCTACCGGGTAACCTCAGCTGCTTGACACGAATCAGCTGTCTACAGTTCACACACCTGACGGGGCCATTAAGTATTATTCGCCTTGGGTGATAGCAGTTTGTCATGGCAAGAACTGGCAGGCGAGCGAGTCTGCAGGGAGATCGTGCAGCAAGCCGGTCACATGCCTCCCCTGCAAGGTGGTGTACTGCGGGGCTGGTTCGCGCTTGCATCAGTGCATATATTTTTTTATCGTCATCAAAAGAAGAAGCAAGTTGCATGGCATCTTCTGTATATATAGGACGTACGAAATAATTGCAGATTAATTCTTGGATTACTTGTTTGACTAGTAGTACAACGATTTTACAAAGGAGCAATTGAACAAGGACGAAGAAGCCTATAGCTATAGGCTATAGCTAGTTGTTACTAAGTACAAGGGGTGAAGTGAACCTTCTCTTTCTTGCAAAGGTTCTTGGAGGAGTAGCAGGTAGGACGGCAGGTAGCTTTGCATATGCCTTCCAAACCCATGGGAAACGACAAAAATATCACAATAAGAGGTAGTCCTCGCTACTAGTACACGGACACGATTACTGTACTAAACAGAGCTGCACCAACGCATGCTTTGCTTGCAGCCGCTCAAACATCTTCAGACAGGCTAGGTGTTTTATGTGGCCTCTTTTTCATCGGCGGCACAAGCAGAGGGGTCAGGGAATCGAAGAACCTGAACCAACACAAGTCCGGCCGTTCCACAAGAATCGTCAGAGAGAGAAAGAAAAAAAAAACTTAGTGGTGGTGGGGGATGCTGGGATGATTGGACACCGATTGGATCGATTGACCAGGGGACCGACCGACCGATTAGCTTCTCTTCTACTGCTCTGCTACACTCTTGGCCGAATCATCGGCGATGACGATCTCCGCTTCCATTCCACGAGCCGGAGCAAGAAGTCCATGACCTCATTTGGGTCCTGGAGGGAGTAGGAGGCGTTGGTCTCCTTGGGGCACTTGGAAACAAGGATGCCCAGGCCTTGGCACCTCTTCCTCAGCACCAGCATATGCCACGGCGGTAAAAATAAAACGTTATCAGCATGGACAAAAAAAGAATTAATGCGGCAGTCGAGATCAGAAAACCATGACATGTTCTTGCTTGTACCTTGAAGGCGTCCTCGTCGGTGCGGTCGTCACCGATGTACACCGGGAAGACGTCGTTGCAGTTGGCGAATCCTGCAGACGAAAAGCAAATAAGGCGAGGTGTCATCAGCTGATTTCTTTAGGACAGCGGTGTGATACGCAAGTGAATAAAACCGGAACGAAAACGATTGTGATGACACGGACATCAATCAAGTATATATAAGATCCCATACAAGATAATAAGATATCGTCAGGGGGTAAAAAACTGTTTGTCGTAATATATGCACGTACCGAGCGATTCGAGCAGGAACTCCAAGGCCTTGCCCTTGTCCCACATAATGCTGGGACGGATCTCCAAAACCTTCCTCCCCTGAGTGAGCTTCAGTTTGGGGTAGTCATTGATCACGGCCTTCACTTGCTCGGCCAAAGCATTCCATCTCTGCAAAGGGATCAGCAACAAGTGGTTAATTTGGATGATAATGAGGAGGACGGATAAACTAACCGCGCGTGAAGGATGCGCGGCAGTATAATAACAGCACAGTCGACGGTTCTTGCGGTGAAGCGGTTGGCATCCCAAGATGGTAGTGAGGTTTGCCTACCTTTTCATCTACACATCTGAAGTGGACGGACAGGCAGAACTTGTTGTTCTCCACCTTGGCTCCAGGTGTGGATTTCGTCTTTTCCACCAGCACCTTGTACACCTGACAACAGAAATACGATTCACCTCAGCACGTGTTCACGCAGAAATTAATGGACCAAGTGTTGTTCTGACTAATCAACATCTCGACAACAAGGGGGTGTGGATTTGTTTTCAGGAGTAGAGCAGATACCTCGTCGATCATGGGGAGGAACTCGCTGGCTGGCTGGCACAGGACTGACTCGGGCTGCAGAGATTGATTTGGCGTCATCAGAAGGGGAATCAGAATGATATATCAGCGGAAGAGAGAAAAGGAGGAGAAGATGGAAGTGTAGAGCTTACGTTAGAGCTTGGTCCCTGTATGTCCATGCCGTGGCTGCCGGCGTAGTAGAGCTCTGAGAGGCCGATGAAGTAGCGCACCTGCATCGCGCAAGAAGGAAAACCAAATCAGCAAACGCTCGCACGCCGGAGCTCGTCCGGTGTCTACGGTTTGGAATCGACCGGTGCAGGCAATAATGTACCTTGTCGCAGCACCGCCCGCTGACGATCGCCGTCGGGAAGTGTTTCGCGACGTCGCGCACCGCCTCCCTCATCTGCACAAGAACAACACCCGAAGCAGGAGAGAAACGTCAGGATTGATGAACTCTCTGGGCCGGCCATGGAAGAAGCTAGAAGAATCGTCATCCTCACCGCGTCGCTCATGTATGCCGCGTCGGGGTCGGCGACGATGGGCGAGAGCGTGCCGTCGTAGTCGAGGAACATGACGATCTTCTTCCCCTTGGACGCGCTCGCAATCTGCTCGAACTTTCCCAGCGCCGACGGGTGCTTCCTCTGCCCAAATTTAATCGGCCAAACAAGGGAGATGAAGGTTTCATTAGCACCACTTTCCGACGCGTGGCAGCAGCCACGCGGGAGACCAAGGACTCGAGATGACTCACCATCCATGCCGTGAGCTCGTCGGCATCGGCGGCGCGGGAGCGGGTGGGGGACGAGGCGCGCATGGCGTCGACCCAGTTGCAGGTGGCCACCGAGCGGGCGGCGGCGGCGGCGAGGTCGAGGTACGTCTGCCGCAGCGACATGGCGCCGGCGGCCGCGCCACGGCAGGCCAGGAGCGACGGGCTGGGCCCCGGCAGCGCCGCGCCCGCCGCAATGCCCATCTCCGAGACCACCACGTCCTGGTTTGTCATCATCAACGACGGCCGAGTGCCGAGGCAACAGCAGCACGCGAGACCTGCTTCTCGATCGTCTCGTTCCGAACGAGAACAGCTTAAGCTAGCCTCACTCACGCTCAGGACTACGGTGGGAGTGTGTGTTGTGCGCTTGCTTCTTGGAGAGCTGCTGCTTGAGGTGGGTGGGGAGGAGTGGGGAGAAGCGTGGCTACTTATAGCCCAAGCTGTGGGGCCATGTGGGCCTGCCACGTGGGATCACAAGTGGAGCCGACTTGTGGGCCGGACTGGCCGCCGCCCCCGGGCTTGTGTACGCCGTAGCGGCATTGGTGCATCCCCTACACCTGCCGTATGGTTTTTGTTTCGTAGCGCATCAAAGGTAAGCCGAAAAGCAGCTCCAGATGACCACATACTACTATCTACATCAGTTTTTATCAGATTTGTACTAGAGTGAAAATGAGTGTTTTGCATCTCAAGAGAAAATGCTACATGCCCATTGCCATCTTGCATAATATTGCCGATCACATCAAAAAGGTACTTGCAATTTCGATAAGGTAGCGTTTCATATTACCTTCGACCTCAAGTACTTGCAATCATAATTATTGGTGTAGCATTTCATATTACTGGCGGACCTTCAGCATCGCAACATAGTAGCCTACAAGTGGGTGCAAATTATATGGGGAATATTGCTATATATATATGGAGGATGATGTATATCATGTATTCATCCGATATTAATAGGGTGCTGGTTATTAAAATTGTTCCAATCATATGCCCC
Source organism: Eleusine coracana subsp. coracana (assembly GCA_032690845.1). Taxonomy (NCBI): domain Eukaryota; kingdom Viridiplantae; phylum Streptophyta; class Magnoliopsida; order Poales; family Poaceae; genus Eleusine; species Eleusine coracana. Next base: position 67,729,868 of record CM064420.1, on the reverse strand, counting down.
AACAGAGTGGCCCAAGGCCCATGCATTTTCACAGTTGCTTCACAAAATAAATTGCGATGGGTAATTTGTAAATTAACATGCAATGCAAATTAAATGGGGTATTTTGGGTTAATCTTTAATAGTATGTCTAGTGGTGAATAGTTTATCAAAATATATAGGGATCATCATTTTTCAAATGTAACTCTCCAAACTACGTGTCCATGATAAGCAGTAACAACAGGTGCTTTGCAAGCAGAAATGTTTTTGCATTGTGTGATAGTAAATAACATAAGCGACTCATGAAAATATATCATTACTCGTTACAGCGTTGTTTGTTGAAGCGGGACTCAATTGTGCATCTATATTTTCACATAAACGAATTAAAAATCATCGACTAAATAAAATATACAATAGTCATATTATCATTATTCAACAAATTTAAACTGAATTAGGTTGTACCTCTGTCACCTTTAACTCCTTAGAATATCTTCAAGAGAGTCTCATAAACTCTCTTTAAATCCAAGTAATAGGGTTTAATCCAGAAAATGATCTCCAATAGCTCTCCAAAACAACTCATTGATTTATTCTTTCCCTAAATTCACCTTATTTATAGCTAGAAATAAGTGGAAAGTTGAGAATTCCAATACATATATTTATAAGAGAATTAATTTTGTTATGATCCCAAATATTGATGTGGTTAAATTAAACGTTTTCTAGATCTATATTTACGAAGAACTGTTGGAGGAGACAAGAAAAATTTATCCTTTAAAATTTTTAGACTACTACTAAAAACACTCTATTAGGATCAATTTATTGGAGAGCTTTTGAAGATGCTCCTAGGGTCTATTTTTCGGTGAGCTTTTGAAGATGCTCAAACTTCTCTCAAAGTAACTAAGCCCAAGGCTAATACCTCAACGTTGCTGGCCCTGTGCAGACAGCGCTATGAGCAAGGTAAAGTTTCAACTTTCCTTTGGAAAGTACTGCACTCCAATGCAAGCAGCAAGTTCAGAGAATTCATTAGGAATGAATTTGAAGTGCCCAAAGCATAAATACTTTTTGAGTTTCCTCGGATCCAAACATGCCGTCTGCACGGTAACCGATGAGAGTAAATTCATTGAACCTGGACATATTTGCGAATTTGCCCCGAAAGAAGAGGAGACAGACATGCAATGCAAAACGCAAATTGGCTGTAGTTAATTATATTCAGATATAAATAACATCAAGTTTTTCTTGTATGGACCAGCAACAATGAGTTGATGTGGGAACTTTTGTCTTGCTAGTGCGCCTACTGTGTGGGCAAACCGCTTCCTGTTGAGCAGAAAGAACTCCTTTTGGAATAGCCAGCTGTTTTTATCTCAGCTGGAACTTGGAATTTACAGCTTGTCATTCTATATATATATTTTCACGCCGGGGTTGTAAATAGCATAACCTTGCTGATAGAAAAATGAAATTGTTTGCAATCGAAGTACTGATGATGTCTGAATGAGCATATGCTTGGCCGTACAATTATGGATGCTCTGCTACAACACCACATGTTAGGAACCGCCCATTGCGATTCTTCTTGCTGTCAAGTAGTGTAACCTGCAAGCAGGGTTCTGACCTGCTAGAGAGGACAAAAACTTAAGAAAGAAGAAGTGTCAACTAACATATATAATTCTATATAAAACCTAAGTTGGGCACTCAGCAGCTTTCATTGGGCGATATCTGTTGGGCCTTTTGAGTTGTTAAATTTTGTCAGATACTCCCACTAAAAAGAACTACTCCGTAAAATAAAAAACATGCCACAGTGTTAGTGGCGGCAACAACTTAACAAATCAACTAACTACACCATTTAATACTAATAATGCTGCTAATCTCCTTTTCTTTTCTGTGTCTGTGTGCGTACTTGCAAGCAAAACAGCACACAGGTGTTTGAATTTGATAATCGTGTTGATAATTGTGTTGATGGGTCGGAAAGATGGAGATAGGTAGGTCAAGCTTGTCCAAAAATGGGCGAGATATCATTAACTGATAAGCGCTTTGTTCACAAGAAGCTGCATTTGCGTGCGTGCCATGCGTATTTGAGATGGAAAGAGGTAAGAAAAATTATCTGGCGATGCGTGCACTGGACACTGAAGAAACTAAGATAGATATTCAGGGTCGCTGTCGATAATGGAGCTCGTTACTCGTTAGTGCGCAGAAAATGGGAGGAATTAAAGCAAGGAAAAAAAAAAGCTAAGGTCGATGGCGAAAAATAACATGGTCGTGCTAAAGAGAAGGCGACCGCTTTCCGCGTCCCACCAGGCACCACCTAAGTATCGATGGATCGTTTTCTTCCTCCTCCTCTCCCCTCCTGCTTTTGCCTTTCCCGTTCTTTATTAATGTGCACAACAAAAGTGTCTTTTTTTTCCCCTTGTGAAATGAAATCGGCCCGCGCTAGCTGCTCCGGTTCCTTAACAGCCAGGACAAATGTTTGAGAGATCTAGGTAGGATATACTTAATTAGTTGGGGGCAGTTATCAATTCGGAGACGATTAGTAGTTGTGGGCGGTGGTTTGATCTGGATACAGTGCGGCGGAGCCCAAAAGAAAAAAAAAACAACTTGATTTTTCATCGAGTGCCACACTTTCGTTACGTTGTGTGTGTATTTTCTGTTTGAAACTTGAGAGATCGCGTATCGGCATGCAAGGGCAGCTGTCACCGATCCAGAGCAAGCAATGACTGAGGAAGGCCAGTAGACGTACCATGCAGATCGAGCGACGCCGATACGGTTCACACAAGCCAAACCAATAAGCCTCGCTCATTATCATGCACGGCGCGCGCGTACGTCGAAATACACGTCATCAAAACTCTTGCATTGCCATGCACGGACACGCGATGGAGCCGCGGTGGCGTGCATGGGATACGGTATACAGTATATATATAGCAGAGATCACTGGGTATTAGGACGAGTTGCTCACTCGGCTCTTGCATGTTTCGTCGGCTTCTGTGTTCCACACACGTTGCATGCGTGCCGGGAGGAACGTACGTTACTGTACTGACCCTGTGGGCGCGTACACACGTCGGCCTGGTACAAGCGCATGATGAATCCGCCGGACGGGCCGTGCACGTGTCAGCAACGGTTTGTCGCCACTCGCCACACATGACTTCTCTTCACTTGGTAATAGTACTATTCCTGTTGAAATTCACGCATTGCGCGTGTGCTGCGTAGAGGTGAGCAGAGCTCGCCAGCTGCCACTGTGTCCTGCATTGCATGCACGCTCTTCTTGGAGATGGAGTTTGGAGTAGAACAACAATGACTGGGGCACCAACACACGGCGTAGTGGAGGAGTACAAGCAAATAAAAGCAAGCGAGACCCACCCAGCGACAAACAACCCGCGCTAGCTCCACTTCTAGTAAGAGCATTTTTAGTGGAAGTCTTTATTCAAGTCTCTATTCTAAATTTTAGGAGGAGAGAGTAAAAAATCTACTCCAGTGGAGATTGTAAATGGGATCCTATTTTCCATGCCCTACTAAAATCTGATCCCAAATCTCCGGAAGTAGGACCTTCCTATTATCCCTCCTATCCACGAACCCCACCACTTTTCTTAATTTTCTTTTCTTTTCTTTCTCTTTTCTTTTCCTTTCTCTTCCTCGCATCAGCCCTTTTGCTCGCCTCCCGCCACCGCCTTGTTCCTGTCGCTGAACGCACTGTTGCCCGCTGCTGGTCACCCGAAGAAGCTCGCTGGCGCCAGATCTGGAGGTGGCCACGCCGCTGTGGCGGCACTTGAGCTCCTCCACTCCCTGGAGGAGCAGGCCGACGACGCCCGACAGCCGCACATGGAGCCGGAGCAGCAGACCTAGAGCCGGAGTGGCGGCCGTGGCTCAAGCGGTGACCAGGTCTTGGCGGCGGCCGAGGCTCAGCCTAGCCCGTCGGGGCGGGCCCAGGCGGCGAGCACGGAGGCGTTGGGAGAGGCGACGACATCTGGGAGAGGGGCAGCGTCGGGTGAGGTGACGGCATCCGGGAGAGGCGAGCATGCTGGTGGCGACGTCCGGGAGAGGCAACCGTGGCGGCAGCATCGGGCGGCGGAGAACCGGGAGAGACGACCGGAAGATCGAAGGTGTCGGGAGAGGTGAAGATTTTTTAATGACAAGTAGGTCTCACAAGATATAGGAGTCTATATAGAGACTCCCACTGAAATTTACTGTAAAATTGAGTCTCTAAATTTTACAATTGTGCATACAAAATAAATTTTAGGAGCTCAATATAGAGACTCACACTAGAGATGCTCTAACACAAGGAATCCCAAAACCGCGGCCATGCCATTGCAACGCGACGAGATGCACTGGGTGTGCTGTGCAGCGAAGAGTGAAGAAGCAGAAAGCAGGAGGGCTGGCTGCGTGCATGCGAGACGACGTGGGTGGTGGCCCCCACCTCAGCTGCGGTCGAGTCAGCCGAGCATCTTTCCATCTCCGCGCAGCAGCAGCTGCAACGTTGCCGGCCGGGGCCGCCCGCCGGGCTTTATGTTTTTATTTTTTTTCTGGTTCTGGCTTCTGCTGGGCGGCATACCTCCTTGCGTGTTGTTGTCAAGGTTGACATAACCGGCCGGGTCCGGTCGTTTCGCTCGCGTCGTCGATGCCGGCGGAGGCGGACCGACCGGGTCGACGACGACGAGAGAGACGGGACCTCACCTCTCATCACGCGGGCGGAGGCATCGGCGAAGGCCAAGCGCGCGCCTCTGGCAGCGTGCAAACCCGACCGGGTTGCAGATGCAGCCTGCAGCGCGCGTCAGTTCCCACCTCGGTTGCCGCGCGGCCAATCCCAAACGGCCGCAAGTACGCGCGCAACCCGGTGCGGTGCCCATTCGTCGTCCCGGACCCCACACCACGCCCTCACCTCGCGCAACACCCCAAAGTAGAAATCGACATGCTTCCAAGCTCGCGCAGGCAGCCTCTCCCTCCCTCTCTGTTCGCATGCTGTCGTGTTGGTCTGCGTGCATCAACACATTTTACTGCTCAACTCGTTGAGTAGTATACCTTATTTCTTCTTTAAAATGTCTCACACCTATATACAGTTCCGCCGGGAAAAAAAAAACTACTAGTACGTACGTACTGGGGAAAATTAAAGCTCATCGTACGTGCAGTCCATTTCCACGCACATTTTTTTCATGCGCAGCAGCCTACTAGCTTACATTACATAGCTTGCTTGCTGGAGAATAAAGATCATCGGAGACCCAGTCAACGATGGAACCTCCCACGCGATCGAACAGGAGAGCAACAACAACGGATCACTAAACAATGCGGCAGTAGTAGTGATCTATATAATTGCTGTGTATACCTGCAAGTTGCACAATACCACCCTATATCCTAATCGCAATAAACCTTGTACTATATATATATGCTGCTGCTACACTACACAAAAGTCTCAAATCAAAGCTAAGGGTGTGCGCATGGCATGACACCCGAAAGAAAGCATCATCGGCGATGGGCGACGATGGATAGGCGGGGGGGGGGGGGGGGGGGGCAGCTTTCGATTTCACGTGGCCCAAAAGGTTCCCTTCTTTTCCTCGAGTCATTTTATAACAAAAGACGGCCCCCGGATTGGCCAGCACCGTCTCCCACCAATAATCTCTCCTGTGCAACCTCACATGGCGGGGGATGCTTATTATGGAGAGACTCACACTAATAATAATCTTTCTTTTCTTTCAGAGGGCCGGGAAGCTACTACTACTAGGCCGCGTAAATTAAACGAAAAACTGATGCGCAGGCTGTGCATGCAGAAACAACGCCGGTAGGAGTAGTAGCTTTATTTTCTGTGTATATATATATGGATGGATGGTGCACACCACGGTCAAGATAGAGGGCGCGCGCATCTCGCCTCACGAGGATCTCAGCTTTGACCTAGATTCTGGAATCTGGAAACAGCATGCGAGATTCCATCGGCATAGTATGTTACTGGTACGGGCCACCAGTAGCGTGTCGCCACTCGTGCCGTGTCAGCCGGTCACATGCGTCGAAACTCAAAAAGGGCTGGGTTACTAGCTAGTGGCTCAAACTTGTCATGTCGTTTACTGGAACCCGGCCGGGGCCCCGACTCGGTCTGGTCGGGTCTGCCTGCTCTGCTGCAAGCTTGCCTGCAAGTGGCGCGGTGCAGTGCCAGTGCTGTAGACGTTCGTGTTTGTGTGATAGTGCCGGGCACACCCCGTGTGCATGCATGCTACTAGTAGCTCCAAATGCATAGTGTCGTCTCATTGGCCACCCAGACATGTTTAATTTGTGCAGGGGCTGCCGCGTGCAGACTCCTCTTCAAATGGCGCTAGGAGTTCATCAGGTGGCCATATATATTAATATAAGGCTCTCCATTATATTTATTTATTTATTGTGGAAACGGGGCTTTCACCCCCCACTGTTTTACTAAAGCGAGTAAACAACATTACAAGAACCAGCAAGCTTAAGGCTCTCCAATTTGAACCCCTAAATACACACGAATTAGTGTTCAGAGCATGATCTTGTTCAAGAAAAGTTAGTATTATGACATACCCCTCCGTCCTCCGGCTTTTGGTTGACGATGTTAATTTTTTTTTTAACTCCTCATGAACTAAAAGTGTTGTCTTATCATGTTAACAGTTAGAAACGCTGAAACGGGTTGGCCAGTTTCAGTTGCATCTCCTGCTGCTTTTCCTTTCTTCTTCAGTGGTGCAATGCAACTACGATTCCTCTTTAGATTGTGACATTGTGCTAGGCTGTGCGGGGGGAAAGCGGAAAACCCAGAAAACGAAAAGGATCCGCATTTCGACCCGGCGGCCCATCGAGCGAGGGGTCCGCCAGGCCATCTCACTAATTACGCTTGATGATACATGTCGGCCTGGTCGATAAAGCCTAGTGAGAGCTATATGCAAGGCCCAACTAAACTATATGCGCTAGACGGGATAAGGCCAGCACATCTTGGCGCATCTATGATTAGGTGCTTCAGGCCTATCAGCATATGGGCTAGCCCACATGCATATGGGTATTGGCACGAAATTGTTTGGTTCGTTTGCTGAAAAAAAAAACCGATCAAACAAAGTGACTGGCCACTGGTGGGTAAAATCCCGCTCAAAGAAGTGGGGCGGCAAATCGTGCGGTGAGCACCAACAGAAGCAGAGGCAACGTCCGCGCCAAATCTATGACAAGGTAGCTCGAGAGAGAAAATATTGAGACCGTTGATGATTGCTCTACTACCAGTCCGTTCGAGTTTCATTTAGATATAAGAGCAAATTCCTTATGCGCCATTGAAAATTATATCATTCTTTTATGAACCATCTAAAATTACAACTTCCCTTCTATGCTATTATTTTAAATTTTATATTTCCTATATATTATTTTTGTTATTTATCTATTAGATTATTATTAAATAATGATAGAAAAGAATAGTATACCCTTAAGATGAAATCTAGCAAATTATCTGAAATTTTTGTTGCTTGTATAGTAATAAAAAAATATATGGCTATTTTGACTTTTGGTACATTTTTAATAGTAGCGGTATAATAAAAAATCAAAAAATTATTATATTCATGTGGGAATTCATCTATAATTTTATAAATGATATTTCTAAATATTTCTAGATTTTATCTTGAGGGCAGATTATTTTTTGTATCATAATTTAATAACCATCTAATAGATAAAATAGCAAAAGTGGCACATAGGGAATTGAAAATTCAAAATAATGGCATGCAAGAGAAGCTATAATTTTAGATGGTTCATAAGGGATTGGTATAAGTTTTGATGGCGTAGAAGGAATTTGCTCTAGATATAAAGGTTACTCGCATTCAGTAAAGTATAATGAAAACTAACCTTGGCTAGAGCATGGCATTATAACTTTTTTCTCTTTTGTCTTAGGGGATGTTCGTTTCTATGAAGAGCAAAACTTTAGCTCCTAAAATTTGAGCTAAAGTTTAGCACTTTTTGGAGGACTAAATTTTAGCCCTTCTTTCAGTCTCTTTTCTTTTCTAGAGCTAAAGTTTAGCTCTATTTTTAGTCCTTCTATTTGTTTCGCTAGAACTAAATTTAAACTAAAATTGAATAAAAGTTTAGTTTTAGCCCTTTAGTTCATGGAAATGAACATCTCCTTAATATAATGATACATAATTCTCCTACGTATTTGAGAAAAAAAATCATATTCAGTAAACATCGTGATTTTTTGAGCAGGGGAACAACAGCTGCTTGATTGCCATCACGACTGGCCAAGGGCGGGGACTGGACTTGGCGTGATTTGTAAGCGGAGTTGCGTGATATCACCTTTCGCGGTCGCTCGTCATCAGGAAAACGACGGCTACAGGAGCCAAATGTGACGCCGGAGCCGGACAGGATAGGCGAAAGGGGTCGGAGAACTACCTGTCGTGCGTGGCATGGCAGTTAAACCTAATCGGACTTTTGCGTTCGATAATCCAAAGGGGAAGGGTCCAAGTGCCAACAAGCCGAGACATCATGGATCGCACAAACCTCTGCAGGTAAATTCGTCCGTCATCATGGTTAGTTTGGTTACTGCCTCTACCTCTAAAGTTTAGAATCTAAACTCGATGATTGATCCTCGCGGCAGCGATCCCTTAGCTGATGTATACGTACGTAGAACACACAAGGCTCTGAAGCGAGAGTGCCAATAGCCTCATCAATCCAACTTGCCGGAAATCAATCGCACGTACTTCTAGAACTTTTTGACTGCAAACAGAACAGACGGACGCGTGCGCCTATCATCCGTTCTCCATTTGCCAATTGCAGATTCCATCGCCGGGCAAATCCGCAGAAAGAAGAGAGTGAGCCAAAGAAGTTTGGCAGGCAGCCAAAGCAACAACGCTGGTCCACCTCACCGGCGCGTTCCGCGACTTTGACGACCCCTACCTATAGTAGGAATGAGAGCTAGCTACACACAGATTCAGTTCGGCCAATGTGAAGGCATCGAATGACCGCCGACCGTCACGACCGCCTTTTCCCTCTATGAAATCCAACCATATCTCTGATTATCTAACACCTTCTCCCTCATGTTTCCTTTTGTTCTTCTTCTACCACTAGTGCACCAAATGGCAGTTGGAAATGGCAGGACCACAGGCTCTTGTTCTGCTGGAGTTGTTCATTGTCTGAGGGAATTATTTGTGTATGTTCCCATTTGTTTCTTCTTGGCATTTCAGGTAAGGATAAAGGAGCAGTGTCACTGCTTAACAGGTGTTGCACCCAAATGAAGGTTTTGTTGCTGATACTTTCAGTCGAACGGAGTGCAATGGAAACGTTCTCTGCACGAATAATTTCCATTTGTGTGAACAAAGCTGACACAACTACTGCAACAATGATGAACAGAGGCGTAGGTTGAGTTTGCATGGTGAATTGGTTGTTGAGCATTTTGTGATGCAAAATCAGCCAAAATACTTTTTTTCTTTTTTGCTGAATCGATGGTTCTTATGAACGACATTGACGGAGATAAAATGAGATGAGAGGTATGAGAGTTGTGTTGGAGATAAGATACGCGCGTTCACAGAAACAGAGAAAGTGTTGGGTTGGGGATGGATGCCGCATTATCTGTGGCCCTCTTTATGCTCGTCTTTCACCCGCGACTTGGATGGGTAGATTAAAGAATTGCATCTGGTGGAAGTGGAAGGTCGGATGCGGAGGAGATGAGGATTGGCTGGTCGGCCGTGGCTATCAGGTCGTTTTCACGAGATAAGCTTGAGAGTCGCTTGATGGGTTCGGCTATCCGGATGCTTCCGACGACGCAAATTGTCATATTCGAATAAAGAAATGGGCGGGCTGATTTGTTTGCTATTGGGCGTCCGATTTGGTGCTTCCTTGTGCATCCTAACCAAACCACTCAGCATATCGACTAACGTTTAGTAAGCGGCTGGAGAGTTGTAATACAGTAGAAATGCAGAATGAAACATTGATGATCTGATTTTTTTTATTTTTTTTTAAATGAGATCTGAATTGAACGATCAACCTAACGCACAAATCCAGATGCTCTTGGCCTTTCTGTAGCTTCCTTTCTGTAATCATACTTCCAGTACTCAAGCTGAAGCCTCAGCTCCGATGGAAGCACAGGCATGATCTTTCCGGCATGCTCGCAAAGAGTTCAGGCAAGAACCGTCGTCATCAGCTTTGGAGCTAGAAACAAAATCAGAAGCAGGAAGGCACAAGGCAACAAACACTCGTTGGTCATACAAGTCAGAGCGCCCAAAGTATAGAGGTGCACGACCATGATCCTCGATCAGAGACGCGATTATAGAAGACATGCACGTAGAGTAGTATGCATAATAAGCTAATAGAAATTTAAGGTTCAACAGATAATAACACGAGATTACACTTTCTCGACTGGCCGTGCCGTTAAAAAAACAACCGGCAGCTCAACCAGGAGATCATCACAACACTGCACGACTTCTAGTTGCTGCTACTAGCAGCAGCCATGGCCGACGTCTAAAATGCCGTCGAGCCATGGAAGCTGCAAACTCCAAATGAAAATTACATATAGCTATTGATCCGATGACTGAATCATGCTACTACAAGTAGTTCTTCAGCTGATCATTTGTTCATGAGAGGATAGAGTCCCAGTCGATCTCCCAGGACGGGTACTTGCGCAGGTGGAACGTCTCCGTCTCGTCCCACGGTGCCTCCGTGAAGTCCAGCTTCGCCATCTCCGGGACAGGCGGCGCCAACGTCGGAGAAGGCGGTGAGCCGGCCGAGACCGACTCCTCCTCCTCCTCCGTCGACGCCGAGCATTTGGGCGAGTCGGGTGGCGATGCGCCAGAATCAGAGGCGGGAGAGCCGTTCTTGGAGGACGAGGACGACGATGACCCGTCGGCGAGGGACTGGCAGATGGCCGTGAGCTTGGCGTCGACGGAGGCGTGGAGCGGGCCGGCGAGGTGCGCGCCGCCGCGGCGGAGGGAGGGGAAGTTGAGGCGCGCCATGTCGCCGCGGAGGCGGAACGCCGCCTTGTCGTAGGCGAGCGCCGCGTCCTCGGCGGTGTCGAAGGTGCCGAGCCAGAGGCGGGTGCGGTTCTTCGGGAGGCGGATCTCCGCCACCCACTTGCCCCAGTGGCGCTGCCGCACGCCGCGGTACAGCTTCGACTGGGCCGGCGGCGACCCGGACTGTTTCATGGGCTGCGCCCGCGGGCCCAGGAACGCCGCGTGGAAGCTCCTCTGCTGCTGCTGCTGCAATAAGAATTGGGCCTGGATCTGCTGGATCTGAGCCGGGCCAAGGTGGGTCAGGCCCATCGGCCCAGTCATGCCCGGTGCCGCCGGAGCGGCATAGGGCGACGAGTAGAGTGGTGGAAGCTGTGAGAAGGAAGAAGAGGTGGCCGTGGTGGGAAGGGGCAGTGTGGAGATGGAGGTGTAGGAGGGTGTGGGCATGTAAGAATCTTGTGTGATGGTGGAAGAAGAGGGAGAAGAGTAGTAGTGGTAAGGGGAGGAAGAGGAAGAGGAGGAAGCACTCGTTATAAAAGGTTCGAGTGCTTTCATGAGCTCCTGATCCGTAGCAGTGACGATCTGGTGCGTTCTAGGAGTGGTATTGTACTTGTACATATCTATGGCTGCGGCCATTAGAACTTAGATGGAAGCTTAGAGCTATAGAAAAGAAGAAAGCAGAAAGGATGAAATCAAAGTAGAAAAGAAAAAGTATTCCTGTTTCTCAATAAAAGTAGAGAAACACGGTGGTTTTAATCAGGTTTTGAAAGGAAAAAAAAATCAGAAGAAGGGTGTTGTAAAAGAACCCTTTCGAAGGCTGAAAAAGCGTCTAAGAATCCAGAAGAGAAAAAAGGTTCTCTGGATCTCTGTTCCTCCTAGGAGAGCTGATGAAGGTGAGAAAAAATCCTAACCCAAGAACACCGCTTCTTCTGGTCTAATAAACCCAAAAGAAGAGCCTTCTCGAACTGGACCTTTCTTGTGTGCGTCCGTGCCTGCTTCTAAAAAGATCAGAGTTCAGAGAACAAACCTGTTGCTGCGCCGTTGTCGATGGCTTTGCTCAGATCGCTCAACCTCACCGTGGAGTGGAAGTGGAATGGCTGGTGGCTTGGCGTGCTTTGTTGTTGGTGGGGGTGGGGGTAAGGGTGGGGTTGAGGCGTCTCTCTGAGGAAGAAGAGGCCTCACGGCAAGGGTTTATATAGTGCCAGCAGGCCAGGGGCCGTGCACGCGAAGCGAAGCGAGCATCTCCTCCTCGGCTGTGCATCGCGATTACTTACCTCCCCTCGATGGATTAGTACAAAATGATTCGGTTTACGGAATAAACAATGTTACGTGGAATAAAATGTTTAAAATGCAATTTGGAAGCGAGCTGTTGCGCTCGTCCAGGTCGTCAGCCCACGCAAGGTAGCACGCGCGAAGGACAAATTGCAGCCAGTAGAAATCTGCCACCTGTATTAAAGCGGGACCCACGATCTATTCCGTGTAGGTGGACGCTTGTGATTGGAGGTAGGTGGCCTGGATTGACTTCCGAACGATGGCGCCCTTTAGCTGGAATTTGGCTTTTCGGTTGCGCCAAGAGCAAAGGCTACGAATTTCATATCCAAGAAAGTTTTTTTTGTGCCGATTTGTTTAATCTTCAACTATTATAGTGTATAAATTCAAGCGTTCTTGAGATACGACTAGTAGAAATGTTTAAGTTATATCTACCTGTAGAATACTTTTTTTTTTTGGAGATATCTTTCATGAAAGGGCCTCATTTCAGGCACTACTAGAGATGTTTTTTCAAGAGAAGGCGCTATGTTTCACCATTTACATAGAAAAAAGAGCAACTATCAGCGTGAGATTGCATTCTTTGTCGTATACTTCACACCGTGTTATTGGGATTCAAAATTTGAAAGATCCAGGTAATTAGTGCTCGAAGCCTTTGAGACAGGTCGAAGCATATTTTGATAGACTGAATTTGGTGCCACTTGTAAAATGTAACAAAGGACAATGATTTTTTTTTATAACCACTTTGACTGCACGACTATCTTCTTTTTCTTATCTCTAATCAAACGCGATAGTACTGAATGTTGCTTTCGAATCAACAAAGCGTTGTGTGGAAATTGTGAAAATATAATAGGAACAAAATCTGATTCTGGAACGTCCTCGGCACACAGGAGCTGGTGTGCTCCTGTGGGTACCATTAATTGATTTAGACATCAAAAAGGACAATTTTGAAAGGTAGTCTCAATTATATGGCCAACTGCTGGTCAAAGCAACTGTACAATTTACAGAGTTTTGTTATTGGCTAATCATGGTCCAGAAGTCTACAGGGCACGTGATTGTATAGTAAGGAGTCCCCCTCATAACGCAACACTCTTCAAAACTTACGCTGTCAAATTAAGAAAAAAACAAACTCCAATCAATTCGCTGATAGCAACAAAAGTAGAAAAATATGGCCTGGTGAAGAGAAAACTTTTCAAACTTGCGCTGGCTGCAATCGATCGAAATCGACTTCGCTGTGTGTGGCTGGTGACCGGGTCGTTCACTGTTGGCAGATTTTGGCTGGTTCCGCCATTAGTCCGCCCGGTACACCTCCGCCGATGGCAATGTGAGAGAGGGTTTTTATTACCGATAAATTAAATGTTGCAAAGTGGAATTATGCAGGTGTTACGAAAAAAAAAAAAGCAGAAACCTGTTGGTTGAACCGGTGAAACGGCACATCATGGACGCCGATGCGTGCGAGGCACATTAATTCGCGCATGGAAAGGTGATCGCGACATATGTTTGCTGACGAATAAGTAAGCAGAGGTGTTCGGCAGGGCAGGGCGGTTCCGAGTTGATTTCCCACGGCCACGGGTGACTTCACGGTGCCGGACGTGGAAAGTGGTGTTGTTGCCCGATGCGTGCAGCAACGTTCGGACAGAGCAATTTGCATCCAGAGACTGTAGAGCGGAAAATGCCCACGAATTTTGCCCCGGGGAAAAGGGCAAGACGAGTGCGAGTGCATCGGCGCTGCGGTTCTGGGCCAAGCAAGCCAAGAAATATCGGATGCAACTTGCGCGAGCCGAACGATTTGCGTGGGCACGCCGCACGCGACCGCGAGGGACAGGGATGGAGCCGGAGAAACCCGAGACGCCGGGATGAGGCCGATCCGTGCGTGCGTGCAACACGATTACACGAGTACGCGACGCTTCCCCTCGGTTCGGGTGGGTGGTCCATGACACGAGCCGAAATGGAACGGCAGAACTGCCCGCCTCCGCGCGCGCACCCGTGTGTGTGTGTGTGTGTGTGTGTGTGTGTGTGTGTGTGAGCTGCGTGAAGTCGTCTGGCTGGCTGGACGTGCGCCCGATGGAATCTGCGCGTTTCCGGCAAGCGAACCGACGCATTTCGCCTGGGCGTTGCCGTGCCTCATCTCAATCGCACAAGCAGCCGGGTTTGCTTGGCTGGCGCTGCCTGGATGGATGCCTTGCCCAACGAAAGTAGAAGTGCGGATGAAAACGACGTGGTTTCACCTGCACCGCGAGAGATGTTTGAATTGAATGCCCTGTTCCTAACTCGGCGAATGGATTATTGTGTGGTGTCACTCGCACCAACGGATCGGGTGGACGAGAAAACAAAACTGTGGCGACGTACAGCGTCAATTATCGACCACCGGTTCAAGAAAATGTTTCTGGTCACCTTACAATTAGCATAATAAAAGCATGACGTGCGTGCGGCTAAACTCGAGGCCTCTGGCCTAGAATCTGGACGTGACATCTTTTGTATTTTTGCAGTCGTGGGATTTCAATAAGATGAGGCGAACGAAGGAGCCAGGGGAAGAAGGATGCCTCTGGAACCGCAAGTTGCAAAAGAAGTTAACGACGAGCGCGACTAGTATAGTAGCATACCTACATCAACGAGAACGCCAGAGGATTGCGTCGGCGACTACACCGAACTCGTTAATCAAAGATATCTCTTAGAGTTAATCTAGGAGCTAGCAGTCGTGCTGTGCTGATCAAGAGAACAGAGATTAAAAAAAAAACACTTAGAAAACTGTGTCACAGTCTCGTTCTGCGACGCCAGGTTACGCTCCATCAGGCACCGCGTTAGATATGCTTGTTAATTCTCGGTGAGCTAATCCTGCTCTGTAATTTTGAAACTGGTGGACACCAGAGCTCCCGACTTCTGATGCTATCTATCAATCGATCGCTCACCAGTCGCCACGCAGCACCTGAACTGCTAGAAGACAGTTGGTCTACTCCGAGCATCAGAGGGCGGATGCAGCCGTGGTGGATCGACGATCAGACGGAGAAGCGGCGGAATGGTGTTGGTGGAGGTGGATGACAGACAGGTGGGAGCGCCGAGGGAAGCATGTCGTGGACGAGAGAGAATCCAGTTGGGTTCTGCGTGCCTCACCAAATCATTGGATTCACATCGTTTTTCTGATGGTTTTCCACTTTTTCCCCTTCGCCCTTTTTCTCCTTCACGCACGCCCACGCGCCGCAGCTCCGGACCTCTTTTTCGTATTCTCGTATCAGCCTATCAGGATATCAGATTTGCTTTTACGCACTAGTACAAATCATGTCGGCTATCGTTTATCTATACACAGCAACAGTACGTGCTTGTGGGGAGCGTCCTCCCAGGACAGCACGGGAAGAAGAAACAGTACTATATGCGTGATACTTGTAGTTTGAACTTCACAGCTTCGCATTGCGCCGGCAGTAAAAGTTCTTTTAATCTGAACAAAAAGTACAGGACTTCTGAGGTATACCTGCAAGTGAAGTGCACATGTATTAAGTAACACAATACTACAGTTATCCTAGATTTTGAAGTGAACAATGCTAGGGAGTATAACAGCCAGTAGAAGTGCGGAGCGATGCAATCCAAATCTCTCCATGGTGGTCGTGGTCGATCCTCCTAAGTCAAAAAGGCGTGGGTCCTTGCGAGGAACTCCCTTGTACTCCAAGCGATCCGAATTGTCCGGCCGGTCACGCACTCGATACAGATGATGTGGACGCCACGGGCACTGATCGCCCACGCAATCAGTAAAATCAGTCTCTTCTCTACAACCAAAAAACGGCGTTTTCGCTGTCAGATCAATTAGAGAAGAATCGAGAAGAAATTCATGATCAAGGTTTCGGCTGTCTGCTGCGGCTTCCTGAACGCTGGAGCTTGTGACTCCCATTTGATCAGACCAACATTTTTGAAGCCGCTACGAGGACATCTTCTAAACGAGAGGGTTTTTTTTTTACTGATTAGCTTCACATGAAATTCCGGCCAGGCATCTCGCTGCCTGACACATCCGCCTGGTGGTTGTGTGGATGTGTCCTACGAGCGCATCTATTTTTGACTGGGTGCCTCCACGACCCGAGACCTGGAACACGGCTTCTGCTCCATGGCGTGCGTAAAGAGCTCGCCACTACGCCACCAACCCAGCCTCGTGACATCGAACAGAGAAGCCAATGGGCACTGGCCAGTGCCCCAATTCGTGTGGCGGTGGCACCCATGAACTCCTGTCTGCCTCTCGTCATTCTAGCTTCGTTCAAGTGCGGTGGTCGCCAGGAGTTATACCACTGTCTCCACCTCCTTGCTCTTCACCAATCACTACGGGCTTGAATTCAAGATACAAGAGTTGCCGTTCTCTGTGCAGTGGGCAACCGAGTACTGTCCGAATCCTTAGAAGATACTACTTAGTACTCCGTATCGCGCCACGTGCACGCATGTGCTCCTGCTTGCAGCGCCGTGGCATCAATCTCTTCCACTGTTCGAGCTCTCGCCTACTGCTGAGGCTTCAGAGAAACATTGAAAACAATGAATGGGTGCAATACTCGACATTACAAATTCTGAAGATTGTTTACTCCGCGACAGCTGCTCACGTTTGGGGGCACTGCTTGATTTTGCTTTTTTTTCGGCGGACTTTACAGTTTATTATAGCATATTTCCTAGATTTTAATTAGCTGAAAGTTTTCAGTCAATGTTTTATTATTTTATATTTTAATTTTTTATAGGATTATTTGTATAATAATTATAAACCATTGAATCTAGATCTAATGGATCAAGTAGATGACTGAAAGTTCCCCCAACTTTCAGGCAGCTGAAAATTAGCAAGTACTTATTATAGAGGTTTGCAGTCAAAGAGAAGTTAGCCTCGTGACGAGGCTCTTAGATCAATCATTCATAGGATTCCTCCAATGGGGAGGGAGCTTGCATCTTGCAGCAACGTTGCCATACAGATGGCCCAGATTGGAGTCAGAATATAGGCTTCTCAACACTGCAAAGTCTCCGGCTTGTTCACGTTCTTTGTTGCAGCTGAAAACAACTCACTTGCGATGCCCATTATTTCTGTTGATTGCCGACAACATCTGTGCATTTATGTCCTTCAGAAAATAGGACTAGCGTATATATAAGGCCGAGAATCATGTAGTTGAATGAATCATAAGCTGATCAGTGATCTTCTAATTGAGAATATCTGAGTTTTTTTCTCTCTCTAAGAACTAGCATGAGTTAGTGTGTCTGTGATCCTGCGGTCCGGCCCAATTCAAAGACATGTAGTTGTAGGTCCTATGAATGAAGACGCCATTGTTCAAAAGGAAACAAGCCCACGCCCTACAAAACAAACCTTTGTAGGAGGTCATTTCGGTGCATGATATGATGCACATGCAAGAACTTTAATATGGGCTGCTTAATGGGAAAAGAAAGGCCCAGTAAGAAAATAGCATTTGCTTTTAAGAAGGTATCGATGATTTTGAATGTAATGTGTTTATTAACTCCTCGCCTAATTAATTAAAGGGTTTTTTTGTCTGTATGACACTCAATAAATATAGTTTTGTCTGTTAGACATCGCAACCTTATATTTTGTCTCCTGCCCACTAAGAAATTGTGGCTTTTGTATGTAGAACACTTTAGCATGAGAAATGAATATTTGCAACAATTTTATCTTAATGCACAAACGGCACTACAAGTTGAAATTTTAATAGAATGATACATTGTTACCTTTCCAATCTATGTAATTTTTTCTTAATTTTTTGTCAACTATTTGCACAAATTTACTTTGAAAATAAATATTTTCTTTGTTCTAAAGTTATGTAAACATCAACAACAAATATGTCAAAAAAAACATGTATAAGAAATGCACCAATATATCATTATGCCAAATTTAAAATTGTAAATTTATTCTGTAGATTAAGATAAAAATATTAAAACTATTCACTTCTCCTACCAAAGTGTTCTACAGACAAAAGCCACGATTTCTAAGTGTCTGAGAGGTAAAATACACAGTTTTGATGTCCAACAGACAAAACCATGTTTATTGAATGTCCCACAGATAAAAAACCCTTAATTAAACCATGCAACATATCGCAGAGATATATGAGTCAGAGTTTCTTACGCTAGAGTGCAACTTATGGAACTCTAGTATTATCGTACAAATCAATCATTTTAGAGAAGTCCTAATTTATAGTTTATCATGACTGATAATAGTGAAGGCACAATGGAAACATATATACAGAGACAGGAACATGCGAGACAGTGTGGATTGAAGGCGGCTACATATTAACTTTTCTAGAAAAAAATAAAAGAAAAAAATTAAAGTTAGCACCTAAAGCGAACTCTAAATAATCGATATGGCATGCTAGTACCCATATGGTTACAAGTTATATGCTAACTCGTTTCTCTGTCCGTTTGCTTTTACTACTTGTTTCATCCAACTGGTGCGCATACGTTTGCTCTTATACCTTACCATTTCTCTTTAAAAGACACTAACCAGGTAACTTGAAACGTATGTTTTTTTATACTAAAATAAATTGTAGTATTCAGGGTAAACTCTAATGCCATGTATACCTTAGCATTGGTGCTAATTTTATTTCACTCTTTCATGGTGTCTTTCTAGCACCTAAATATTTGATGCATTATCATGGATGCTATAATAATTACTTTTATCGAATGCTTTCTGTGATTAGAAATTTGGACGGAGGAAGTGCATAACACGAGGTCAATTGAATAATGATGTCTGCAATTCTAGTGATGCTTGCTATTAGGAAGGAACATGTCAGCTGCTCGTATAGTTGACCTTGCATTTCACTAAAAGTGGCAGGTGGATCAATCATTCATATAGGATTCCTCCAGATGGTCATAAAGCTTGCACTGTGTGACTCTGATTATATTAGGACTACTGAGATACAGAGTGTGTATCAATAAGCAGCATTTGAACTTCATATTTCTTTACCACATCAAGAAATTATTAGGTGCCCTTTTTTTAGAAAGAATCAATATCTACACAAAAGCTGATAGAGTACTCCTATGTGGTTACAAATTTTGGGGGGGGGGGGGGGGGGGGGGGGGGGAGAGGGAGGGAGCATCCCACCTTTTAATTTCATTTTAATAGTACGTACAGGGTGTTATATATCGCTTAAGATGCTTAGAGAGGGGATTGAGAGGAGAACATCAAGGCTACAATGTGCTTACGCATTTAGCTACATAAAAATCTAGATGATGCAACCATCTAATTGAGTTCCATCAGAAAGGTGTTTGCGATACTGAAAATGAACCACATGTGGGCGCTTGATGATGCGGTCAGATGCTCTTTCGAGAAATTCCTTGCACTCCTATGGAACTGTCCACTCTACTCTCAACCGAATAAATCCAAGTTACGTGAAGAATAATAACCATGTTAATTTGAAAATAATATTACTATACATTAACACCCTTTATGTGGAGATTATAGTAAGTGGTTTATGGTGACAATATTGGCATGAATATATGCTTTTAAGGTTCCAAGAATGGTTCCTTTAAAGAAATTATTTATCCTGATAATATTCAGTGATACTATTATTCCCAGATCAGGGTGAGGGAGCTAAAAGTGTAAGCTCAATCGAAGCTAAGATTATCGTGAAAAAGATATAAAGAAAGTTTATTACGCCAGGATGAATGGTGTCAAATATTTCTTTGTGAGAGCAATTTCCTTTCACACAAGAATTATTGTTATTCATAAGAAGTGAACAAACAACAAATTATTTATGGAGGACAAAACTAATACCGAACATGAATGTTAGGCCCTGCTTGTTTCAGCTTATAATCCACTCAGATTAATTAATCTAGCTTAATTAATCCAGTAGGCAAACAAATAAGATGGATTATTATATCAAATTAATAATCTAGAAGACAAATTATAATCCAATAATCTACTATAGATGTGTTTACTTTAGATTATTTTAGACAAAGATCCATTACCCATGTTAAGTTGATCTTCTTACATAAAAAATAACTTGATCTAGCTTAAATAATCTAGGGAAACAAACACCTCCTTCAGATTAATTAATTCAACTTAAATAATTCAAATTAAATAATCTAATACTATAATCAAGATTAATTAATCTGCTTAGGAAACAAATGCCCTTAGTTATAGAGAGAATAAACGATCCAATGCACCATCATGATATATGTAAGTAGCCGGTTATACCCGAAGTCGTTTTACATTGAGCTTGTTGGGGGTTATCTTTTATCATTCATTTTTATAGAAGTCTAACTTTATACTCCCTTCATATTTTTATTGTTGACGTTTTGTAGTATAATTTTAAACTACAAAACATCAACAATAAAAATACGGAGGGAATAGTTTTTATTAGTTGATACTAGCTTACCTGAAAATTCCGTTTCGCTCGCCGTTCCGTTTTGGCCAATGAAATGTATCATTCCAGTATCGGATGGTACTGGTGTATCATTCTAGACTTTGAATATAATGATAATTTATATAAATACTTATGTATACAATTATAAATATGTATTTTATCAATAATTTTAGACTAACATAATACTATATTGTATATTTTTTTACAATATTATAATTTAAATATAGGATAAAGTCTACAATATCTAATGTAATATATGCTCAGAAATTGGTCGGTACTGGAATGCCTGGAACAGCAGGTACTGGCCGGTATTGGCCAAAAGGATTGGTACTGACCGGTATGAGATTAAGCTGCTAAGGTACCAGTCAAGTGGCCGGAACAAGATATACCGTCCGTTCCGGCAAGATTGACACTGAAATCACAATGGCAAGCGAGCAAGTAATAAGTTCCTTTGTTGACTTCATCTAGCCATGTCCTTACTCTAAGACGCGGAGGTGACTGGCCACCTTCCTGCAATCCCTCATTTTCTTAATTCAGCGCATGTTACATTCATATTAAGAATCTTTCATTTATTTAATTTAATAAATTAAAATCTCCTAATCTCTAGTGGCATATCCTTCCTATAAATAGGAGCACATACTCTCCTTTCATGGCAAGCCCAGCAAAGTAATCCCTCATTCTTTTTCTAGCGAGCCACAGTTAGCTGGTGTCACCATCTGTTCATTTTCAAACGAGCTGGTTAAAACAATGGCTGCGGGTGCCTTTCTGAATAAGGTTGTCATCTGCATGCTTATCATGCTCGCCGGGCAGCTGCTCATAGCTACGGCGGCACCACTGCCTGGAAACAGGCGCCTCCTTCAAACAACACTGCCTCCTTACCTCGAGGCTATCCCGCTGCTGTACCCGCCACCACTGCCGGCGTTAAGCTCTATAGGTGCGCCGTTCTGCAGGAATGATGGCCAGTGCGACTGCCTCACCAATTGTCAAAATGGTTGCGAATCCATAAAAGATATTACTGACCGCAACTTTTGCAAGGCACTTTGTGTTACTGAAAAATGCAAGTAGGCCTAAGCTATGCACACGTGAAGATACACCGTTGTCAGGTCCTCCCTTTATTGTGTGTATTACTCTCCGGCCTTGCTGTTGGCATGATGTAATGTTTGCATCCGGTTGTTGTACTTTTATTGTTTTACAATTTCTCTCGGATAAATAATGTTGTTGCGTGTATTTCGTTTTTCTTTTCCGCAGAAGATTAGCTAGGACGGGGGCAACTTTGTACGGGTATCTCTATTTGTACTTTCTCCTTATTGTTGCACCACCTTAGAATAAATAATTGATCAATGCACATGTGTTTACATGCCCTGACAATGTATGCAATTATACTTGATGAAACGAACTGGAATTGTAAGGATATATTTTCGACGTGTTAACCAAAGTATTGAACCGGAATTGTATACATGTAAGATTATTCATTCATTCATATTGTTTCACTTACCCGGTACAACACCTCTCAGAAATAGAGCGTCACCGTTCATTGAATCAGAGCCGATGTGGTAGAGAAGGAGACTAAACGCGCATTCGTAGAGACCCCAAGCCCCAAGGAGAAGAAACACGCATCGTTTCTGTTTATTTACATCTACATAATGCAATGGAGTTGATTGCTTTTTCCCCAAAATTTTCTGCCGCAGAATCTTGGTAGAGGCCGAAACAAATCAATCCACCATCCCATCAAACGGGGAGGCCTGACATGTTGGCCCATTTCCACTTTCCGATGCGTTCAGGCCCAACCCACAACCATTGTGGCACACGGAATCCACTCAGAACAGCCGAACAGCAGCGACCGACCCCACCCGACGGTGCCGCGCCACGCGTCCCGCGGCGCGCGCAGGTCCCCCCCACACCCCAATCCGACGCGCGGCTCCCGCCCCGCCCGCAACCGCGCCGCTAAAATTCCGAACGGCAGCGCGCGCTGGGGCGCTGGCTCGCGCGGCCCGCTCACGCCGCCCGCGCCTTCCCCCGCTCCCGATTCCGCCTCCATTTTTGTAGGCTCCATCTCCAGTTCTCCACCCACTCGACTCCACCACCACCACCGCGCCGCGTCTGGGGACAAAACCCCACGCTCCCCTCCCTTTCCCCTCGCCCCCAAACTCTCCGCGCTCCCCGGCGGCCGGCTCCCGCGCAGGGAGCGGTCTGGGAGCGGCGGCCGTCTCGCGGCGAGGTTTGCGCTCCAAACCCTACTCCCCCTGCCGCCCCCACCGCCGCACCCGCACTTCTTTAGGTCGGAGGGAGGGATCCCGCTAGGTTTCTCATGATTTTGTTAATCTGGCACCTGGAACGCTCGATTCGCCCCCGGTAGCCGTCGTGTCCCCAAGTTCGCATACGAACCCTCTCGATGCGGCCTTTTTTGGGCAAAGCATTTCGCTCCTAAGTGGAGGGAACCAGTGATATGTTAGTTCTAATTTAGCGCCTGTGCTAGGTTGCTCCTTTTGGTATGGGTGAATGGGTGATACGGCATTGTAGCCAACGACCTCAGCATTGTTCCTTTTCAATGTCCTTCGATTCCCTGATTTCTCGTTTGATTAATGTAATGCCTGCTGCAAGCGCGCTTGGATTTGCTCAAAATGGCCAGTTAGCTCCCCGGGCATATACCTGGTCCTGCTCCTGCATAGGCTAGATCTACATGTTTTCACATAATTCGCAAATCTAGCTGTTTGTTTGAGTCCTATCATGCTGCTTGAGTGCTGGGGTCATATCTGCACTGTTACCTTGCAAGTCAAGGAAAATGTTGCTTACTGCCACTTTGTTTGTGGACTGACCAGTACTTTTGGGTCCAGGGTTTGTGGTGGTGGTTATATATCTAACTGGTGAGGACCTGAAAGTTGAAATGACAGAAAACACTCACGTTAGTGGCCGCCGTGCATTCGGAGACTTGACAAATGTCCTCTGCAAGCGACCAGCCCCAGCAGATTTAGAGAAGAGTTCAGGAGGAATAAAGATTAGAAGGATCGAAAAGGACATTGGGCCTAGGAAAGAGTCGGCTGAAAATGCCAAAACTAGTGGTACAGGGAAGGGGATCATTTTTGGGCATTTGTTTGATGGTGTTGCCAAAGGGAATTTCGAAAGACCCTCTATTTTTCATGGCAGAAAGGTTCAGCACATGGCTGCTGAGGCAGCTGGGCTGCAATCCAAGGAAGTCAGTGAGCTGAAGAATCATTGTGTATCGATGGATTCATCTGCTCTCAGTGATAGGGAGCTGGATTCTTCACTGGAATCAGAAAGTGTCTGTGAAGAAGATGATGATTATGAGATAGATGGTGGTTTCCCAGATCATTTTGGCAGCTCGGAGTTGGTTAGCAAAACCGGTGCCAATGATGGTGAATGTCTGACTCAGGAGGAGATAGCTGGATCATCTGGAAGTCAGAAGCCCCTGTCTTCCTCAGACTTCATGATGTGCGGAAACATGCCAGGTTCCAATGTTCAGCCTACTTCAATGATGACTAATGGCCTGGAAGAACCTGTTGCCGCGAAGTCTTGTGCTTGCTCCTTTTGTACTAAGGGTATGTTTAGATGTACGCATTTGCTTATGTCATCATTGCGCTATATTAACATGCACCTTACATCTGTTTCTTTGTCCAAAATAGCTGCATTCATGTGGACTGATCTCCATTATCAGGACGCTAGAAGCCGGCTTTCTGGTATGACTGCATGCTTAACTCAAAAGAAAGTGTGTCTCGTTGCTGGTTTTATTTTTGGGACTACCTATAATGTTATTGACATTACCTCATCTTTGACAATTGCTTAGTATTGAAGAAGAGCATAAAACGAGCAAGGTCATTGCAGACAATAACCCGTGGCAATGAATATGCTGCCAATGCAGCCAGGCATAACTCAGGACGAGCTACAGAGATGAAATTTGAACTATCTCAACAACAGAGGTCGCTCTTTCTTTATACGGAGAATGCCCTTGTTCGTGAGTCTACACAGCTTGTGAGTTGTTTTATTCATCTATCAACCTCATTTGCCTCTATTTATTTGTAAAATCTTTGTGGTGAGTGTTTTGCATCTGCGATTATCTGTCTTGTATAGTTTGGATAAGATAGATGCATCTGTTTGCATGTGTTATTTGAGTTGAAGAGTCATTACTTCATAAGTATAATTGCATAATGATTTGAAGTGATGTGGTCACTGTTCTGTGATTTTAAATCATGCATTTGTTTGGTGGAAAATGATGCATCTCTTTGCATGTGTTAATATCACAGAAAATTTGTTTTAGATAAGCTAAACAAATAACTATTCTCTCCATATGAGGACAACATGATTAAGTTAATTTTGAAATACTAATCCAGAGATAATATATTCTATAAGGTTAGAGTACTGGCTCAATACTTAGTAAAGTAAAAAGTTGAAAGTACCTATCCTTGCTGACACCATTAGGGGCAACCAAATAGTTTGTTGATTTGATAGTATCTTGTTATTTGCTCCGTTGTGTTTGTTGCTATTTGTCTCTCAGTTCTTGTGGAATCAGAATTGTGCCAGTGTTCTATGTTGGGCAAGTGATCAGGCATACTACTTCTCACTTGTAATGTGCTATCTATGTTCATAAGTAGCAGTCAGTAGTACATTCCTAAACAAAAAGGAAATGCTTTCCTCTATCCTAAACAAGGACATTGAAGAGGATGAGCATATCTTCTATCTTAATTGATCATGTTGTGCTTAATAATAATTGTTATATGTTTTATATAGCAGTTCTGAAAAGTCGGCATTAGTCTTTAAACTGGAGTTGAATAAAACAATCACCTGTTTCCCTGAATAGTTTAATAGCATTTCTGTTCTTGGGTGTACTTCTGGTGTGTTTCCATTGGTAAGCACACATCTTGTATAGACATTCTATTCTGGAGTGTACTGTTAGAATATGTTATAGTGGCCAATGTAACTGGATGCTAAATAATACAGATATATCCTTTTGTTCTTTCTGGAAACTAGTTTTTTCGAACGTTTCATTAATTGGCCCCATAAGCTAGAGGTTGGGAATGGTCTCTGTTCTGGTTTCAGCGATAGTCAGGGGATTTTGTGGGTTTGTTAATGAATCACACAAAGGTAGTGTGTGAGTAGGTTTTGTTCACAAATCAAAATGTGACGAGTCTGGCCATTATTATGCCAGATCCATTGGCTTGTAGACAGCCCTAGAAGACTGCTGGTACAAAGGTTTGACATTATATTTTCCATGGATGGAAAAGTGACTGCTTTTGGAGCTGTTGAAGATAATTTTGGTAGTAATCAATCTAACAGCTGGAGTTCATGGCATTTTGTACAGTAGTGCCTTGGTTCTTCAATAATCGTTACTCATGCTAGAAACTTAGCTTAAGTTCCTGTTGCCCTGCTTGGAATATGCTGTTTGATTTTTCTTTTTCTTTTTTTTTGGGTTAAAATAAGAGTAATATGAGCAATCTAAAAGTGTAAAGATTTGACCACATTGCATTTGTAGCATATTTGCTATCGTTTTCCAGTTTCTTGTTTGGTAGAAGATCACCTTATGGGTTATGTTCACTACTTCTGCAATGTATCTCTTATTTCATTCGTTTATGATTGTGCACTAACATTCAGTGGTACTTTTATTCAGCATTCAGCTGTTGTGAAGTTAAAGGAATTAAGAGAGAACTGCAAGATAGATCTTGAGAAGATTAGCAATTCATCACTTGGAAAATGAGTTCTGATGGTTGTGCTGCTAACTGTTTCCCTGAGATTTGGTAGCGCAGCTGGATCAGTTTGAACTAAGATGTGTATTGAGGGCTGTCAGTTTAGGAATTATGGTAGTTATTGTCAAATTAGGTGCTTGGCTGTAGTGATTACTTCTATCGAAAAGCAGTGCTCAGCATGTTTGTGGTGTCACAAGGTCTACAAAGACAAGCAAAGGACATGCTGATGTATAAATCTACATGGGAAGTTAGGACTTAGGAGTTGTATGTTTTTGTCTCTTGAGACATGAGCCTCTTCACTTTGTACTAACTGATTGCGAGCTTTCTTCATTT
The DNA here is from genome assembly GCA_032690845.1 of Eleusine coracana subsp. coracana. Lineage (NCBI taxonomy): Eukaryota > Viridiplantae > Streptophyta > Magnoliopsida > Poales > Poaceae > Eleusine > Eleusine coracana. The sequence goes on along the minus strand of CM064420.1, from coordinate 67,703,393 downwards.
GATTTTTTTTTCGCTCTCCACAGATAGTGAAAACATTGTTGTCTCGTGTCTGATGATATTTGTAGTGTGAAATTGCATCTGTGAAAACTGTTCTGTTTATCTTTGTGTTTTTTGCACTCTTTAGTGAAGATACTGTTTGCTTAGTTGTAATTGTCGGTCCACTAGTTTTATCAGTAGTTACGGATTTATATCCCTGTAATTGTTCTTTAACGTAAACTTTCTGGCTATGTAAAGATTGTCCCTATCTTGTTAGACTATTGGATTGGCACAAGTCACAAGAGTGATGTTGGTACTTGGGGCTGTTGCAGTAATGTAACATATTTTCCTAGGCTTTGGTTGACTAAAAGCTTTTAGTTGATGATGAGTTATTTTGTATTGATTTTTTTTAGGATTGTTTGTATATAATTATAAACTATTGGATTTAGATTTAATGACTCAAGGAGTTGATTGAAAGGAGCATCAATTTTTAGTTAGCTGAAAATTAGCAAGTGTCATAATGTAAATATTGCCAATCAAGTGAGATGCGACAGTTTAGATAGACACTGGTAGTATCCATGCTGCTGTTCATTTGAGGTATGTCGACGAACAGTAAATGGCACCGTCAAGAACTATTTTCTTGGCAATGGAGGCAGTTCAGATTTTTCTCCAACATTTCAATGCCAGGATCGTGATGGTTACAAACGAACATTGAACCTACTAATATATAGCACGTAAAAGATTCACTTAAGAATGACTAGCATTGCTATATCTCTAAAACTTAAATTTGCATCAAGCAAAATGTCAAAAAAGCGGCGTCATCGGAGTGTTCAAATAACCAGATTGACCGGCCGGTTCGGTTAGGTGGAAACCCGACTGGTTAACTGTAATAACCGGACAGTTAACCGAATAACTACAGTACTAAGTTCGGTTTTGTGGGACTAACCGGCCAATTAGCGTGACTGGCCGGAACCGGTTTTCCGGTTAACTTGGTTAACCAGCGGTTGCCACCGGTTATTCAAACCCTGCATTGGAGTACCCTCTACGTGAAGTCGAAGCAACTTGCTCATATCACTCCATTGCAGGAGCAGATAAGTGATCGCCAAACGGCCTAACATATGCTGAGGCAATGAAGCACATTTCTTCCTTTTTGGATGTGGCGCATTGAAGCCTCGCAATGAACTTCACACCAGGCCTACACCATGTTGTTAGCTAGTGCTCCGTGGCGTTCATGCCAAGCTATGTATGTCACTCAGTGCAAGAATGACCCAACAGAATTGGAAATCTTCTTGCCCGCCCGCCCATCACGCCGAGTGGCCTCTAGTGGAAACCTGGACCTAAAGGCTACAAAGGTGTCACTGTGTCCATGTGTTCACTATGTCACTACCTCTCAAAGAAAGAAAAATAAGCTCAATCATTATCCTTGCACAATTCACGTCCATATGCAAATATGTAATTCGCCAAGGCTACGGCAACTATCTTTGGGAGATAGTGGGTAGTAAAAGGCGAGATCTGCCTGCCACTTAGCCTTTTCCCGCGAGCATTATGTTCAGAGCATCACCTAATGTCACAAAACTAGTACTTTAAGCGACAGTGCCCTACATGTGTGCTTCTGTTGAATTTGGCTGGAGACTCTGACCCCAACATCCTCACAAACTTTTTTGACTACGGATTAGAAATCCACATAATCTATCGCCAACTCACAACTGAATACAAGGTTATCTTTTTGTGTAGCCAACTTATGCAGCTAGGCGCTCTGGTCGAGTCAGATCTCACGATTTCAGACAAAAATCAAACACATTCCTACTAAACCGGGAACAGCTCCAGACATGTCGAGCTCAACACTCCTCCAGAAAGGCGGCAGAATATCAATGCCGCTTTACCCCGCAAAAAAGAAAATAAAAAAATCAATGCCGCTTCGTGCGATAAAGAAGAGACTCCAATACGATATCCACACTAGTAGTACATCGGCTCGCGAGCAATCATGGATCGACGCCGTCGAGCGCGCATGCAAGGCTGCCTAGCTGGAGGACCGGTCTTTCTCGACGTCCTATATGATTTGCAGTAACAGCAGCGCATGTGCCGTTAGTTGTACATTGTCCTCATTTTTGGAGGATGTTGTGGATGCACAGGTTCTAGATCCAGGCTAACCCAAACACATACAAGAGAACAAATGGTAGCTCAATTAAAAGATCTATGGAGTGCACGCTATACTGTGGACCAGACAAATGCAGAATTTCTTTACTGACCTATGTTCAGTCAGTATTCGCCAAAATGTTTGTTAGTGCTCATGTAATTTTTGGAGTTCTGATGCATTAAACTTTGAATGGGAGTAAGTACTGTCAATGGTAATTTGGCACCACACGGTATGTCTGGTCCTGTCAAATTTGATTGACTCTGGTTAGACTGAAGGTCTTTGTGGTTTTGCCCCCAAACAGTCGTCATTCTGGACCTAAACACCACCTAACTTGATCTCACTTCGCCTTTGTCGATTATTCTTTTCAATGGCAAACAGATCAATAATGTAACGAAAGTTCTGCGGCCTCCTTGTGGCCTTCGTCTCCTCGCCGACACGGAACCGGGCCTGCTGTTCTATTATCCACTTCATCACCTGGCCCTGGCGGATCACCATGTCGTGTACCGTACTGCGACATGGGATCATAACTACACCTAATAAGCTATGATATCTTTTTATTAAAAAGAAAACCTGCAGAAGATACATACTACCTTTATTCCAAAATGTAAGCATTTGTTGACCTTGAAATTTGCAGAAGATACGTACTACCTCCGTTCCTCTTGAGGTTCATCAGTCTCGTGAATTCGGATAGCTAGCTGAGGACACTCCGAACATCTGCAGTGAAACCAGCAGCAAGGATTATGTTCTGTTGTTCTGCAGACGCTTTGCCTTCGTCACCTGTTTCACTCAACTTTCAAGTCCAATTCCAAGTTGACTGCCCCCGATCACCATCAATTCCAGGACGGCATATCGCTGCCAAAGATCGTCCCTGCTTGTTCTCGACCGGTTTCCAAAATCAAGTCCTGCTTTGAACGTTGAAACTTTGACATAATGCCACTCTGCATTTCAGCAGTCCACTCGTCCAATACAAGTATCAATCAGGCCCCTGGTTCTTCCTGTCATTATCCTTATTTCCGTCAGTTTCCACAAACATGTCACGGCCTGATCTCGCAGCAGCTTCCTGTTTGCCGGGGCCTGCTTGATCTACACACTGGCGTTCGAAGAGTGGCGAGTGCATGCACCAGGAAACTCGCTGAACACGTCGCATCAAAGCACAGTCGTTGTCTGGGCATTTGTTGCCATTGACTGACTCATGTGGCCATGCCCATGCGATAGGCCAGAGAGGCTCGCGGCCACCAGAACATGGGTGGCGAATGCAGATTTTGTACACACATCATTACTTCTCTTCTGCAGCTAATTTTGGGCGCTACGTACAGAGATAGTATTCACGAGACTGATGGATGAACCTCAAGAGGAATATGACTGTGCAAGCTCATCATGTACTGCAACCTGCCCTGTGACCTGACGCTAGTTTTGTCCGGTCCTTGCGACGGCAACCGGGCTGGCAACTTCGTCCTATGCGAAATTATCGCCCAGCAAATCAATGTGCTATCAGCCTCTTTTCAACGCTAGACTCTGATTTCCTGAGCCTGTTGCGTTACGCTCGGCTCACTTCCGATCCAAATGCTTATTGGAATCATCCATCAATCATGGCGGGAGCCGCCCGGCCGCCACCACCGGCACCACGCGAACGCCACGCCGAGGGGCATGCGTCGCAGCTGGGTCTGCCTAGCTTATCACGGGCGCGATACTGGCCAAATCCGGAAGACAACCAGGCACGCACACGGAATAGTGTAGCCTCCAGTGAAATTACGACATTGTCCCGTTGATTCGCAGCATAGAGCATGCCATGTTTTTGTAAAAGATTCATCCCACTTCAGGCAGCACTAGTGTGGTGGCCTCCACGACGCGTCGTGCGCGGAGACACAAGCTTTGTGTTTTTTTCGTAGATCTGAATCGCGTAATTCGTTGGTAGAGTGGGGATCGCCGCGCGTGCTCTTTGCGTTGTTTGTATGGCTCGTTTGTTCCACTTCCGCAACTTGCTTCGCTTTAGGAAATAGTTGGAATTTTTCAGCTTGTCGTTTGAGGCAAGGGTGATTCTTATCTTATTTACGGTGAACTCACGATTTCTGAGAAGTTAAGTTGGCTAGTTTCTCGTGATTTATCTACTACTCCTCCGTTCACAATTTGCTGTCGTTCCTGACAAACTTTTTTACTGCTTATAGGTGGACTCGACTGGTCGGAACGACAGCAAAAAAAGAATGGAGGGATTAGTAAAATTCCTTGAGAAAACATAACATGTTTCTTTTTCTAAAATGCAAATGTGGTACCACTAAACTAGGGACCAAGACTGCGGTCACTTGTACCAGATACACTAACACTGTATCAGTGCTCAGAAGTAACATGTGGCATGTAGTAACTGTAGTTTACCAATCAAAGTACAAACTAAATATAAATAGAGCCAAGTCCTAAAGAGCACACTCATGGTCAATAAGCGGAATGCATATGCAAATCAATACTACCGTATCTGAGCATTTAGGAAGTAGAAGCACATGAAACGGCATTAGAGATGGGTAGGGGCAAAACTGGCAACGCGCGAAAAACAATGACCTTCACTCCCTGTAGTCAGACACTTGCGCACACTTTCGTGCATTGCGTCGCGCCCTTTGCCGCCTCTGACGATAAATACCGCCCGCCCAGGGTCTTACTTGGCGGAGTTGTGACACACACACGCAAGAGCACAGCAGAGGACAGAGCCATGGGGGGAGTCCGCACCACGCGCTTCGTCGTCCCTTCTTCCGCAACGACAACAACAGCGCTGGTACTGGTACTCCTGCTCCACGCCGCGGTGGCCGCCGACCCGCCTTTCACCTGCGGCGCCGGCGCGCCGCCGAACATCCCGTTCTGCGACCAGCGGCTGCCCGTGGAGCGGCGCGCGGACGACCTGGTGTCGCGTCTCACGGTGGAGGAGAAGATCTCGCAGCTCGGCGATGAGTCCCCGGCCATCCCGCGTCTCGGCGTGCCGGCTTACAAGTGGTGGTCGGAGGCGCTACACGGCGTGGCCAACGCTGGCCGCGGCATCCACCTCGACGGCCCGCTCCGTGCCGCCACCAGCTTCCCGCAGGTCATCCTCACGGCGGCGTCCTTCAACCCGCACCTCTGGTACCGCATCGGACAGGTACGTAGGTACTCGTCTCTCATGCACGACTTCGTCCTTGTGTTGGTGTGTGAAATGCACGATTCAACGTGGCTCTTCGGTTTGAGGAGTAATTATCACGCACCCAGAGGGATCATCTTCTTCTAAATTGCGAAAAATGTAGAACAAACTGCACGGAAACGTCTCCTGATCTTGTGCCTGATTTCACCAACCGGGCGTACCAAAAGTTGAACGCATTCTTGTACGTACCAGCGCGGTAGGTGCACGCAGCTTTACAGCTCTCGTTTTTTTTTTGGGGGGGGGGGGGGGGGGGGGTCAAAAGTATGCACGGTGATGCAGCTTGTCTTGCACTAAGAAATTGACAAAAGGCATAGCACCAAAACTACTCATTGTTTCTGCATGCCTTTTATCCCCCTTTTTCCGAAAAAAAAATAATGTAGCTGCAAAAATTCATGTACTACGAGCTAAGAACAAACTAAAAAAAACAATTGAGATTATTAGTAAGCAGAGACTTTAGAAGGTGGCCTCTGCAATATAGTAGTACTATCCAAGAACAGAGACTGATGACGTCTTATTATTCCTGCAATGCAACGGAGCAGGTGATCGGCGTGGAGGCGAGGGGGGTGTACAACAACGGGCAGGCCGAGGGGCTCACCTTCTGGGCGCCCAACATCAACATCTTCAGAGACCCGCGATGGGGCCGTGGCCAGGAGACCCCCGGCGAGGACCCGACGATGACCGGCAAGTACGCCGCCGTCTTCGTCCGGGGCGTGCAGGGCTACGGCATGGCCGGCCCCGTCAACTCCACGGACCTCGAGGCCTCTGCTTGCTGCAAGCACTTCACCGCATACGACCTCGAAAAATGGAACGGCGTCACCCGGTTCGCCTTCGATGCAAAGGTGTGCCAGGAAAATTCAACGACTTTTTTGAATGTCGATGGCCTGAAACTCTGAACGAAATGCCAAACTTTTTTGTTACAGGTGACGGCGCAGGATCTGGAGGACACGTACAACCCTCCGTTCAAGAGCTGCGTCGAGGACGGACACTCCAGCGGCATCATGTGCTCCTACAACCGCGTCAATGGCGTGCCGACGTGCGCAGATTACAACCTCCTCTCCAAAACCGCAAGAAACGACTGGGGATTTTACGGGTAAGTGTGAAAGATTTGGTGAAAGGGTTGCTATATGAGGGTGACAGATATCCACCACAGGTGGATTTTCATCATGAAGTTGATCCTGAAACTTTCTGAGATTATTACATCTTTTCCGTATCCTGCCCTGAAAGGATGGTTGGATGAGAAGCTTTTTGCTGAATTTAACTGTGCCTCGAGAGAGACTGATGACAGGCTAATGCTTCCAAGTTTCCTGTGTTGACCAGATACATCACTTCGGACTGCGACGCCGTGGCAATCATCCATGAGGTGCAAGGATATGCCAAGACAGCAGAGGATGCAGTTGCATATGTCCTCAAGGCTGGTATGAACTCACTAACCTCTAGTACTAGTCTAGTTATTCACAAGAAGTCTAGCATTGGCTTAAGCCACAAATTTCAAGTTAAGAAAAATGCCATGGAACTCCAGCAACAGAAAGTAACATTCGTGGACAATGTGCCGAAAGAGATAGGTCGTGTAGGTTAGGTCACTGAACTTTAACCAAAAGTTGATCTGGCCCGGGCGCGCACCACACATATCACTGTTCTGTTATGCTTACTTGAGCTACTGCGTTAGCGAGATGCCATTGAAAGGCTACATCAGCATGGTAAGTCATCCTGCTAGTTATTGATGGCAAAAGGTCTCAAATAAAAATATGTCAGTGGGTTGAGTACAAATCAACAAAACCCAATAATGCAGCAGCCAGTACAATCAGCTACCAACAAAAAAAAAGTTCAACGGAGTTGCTAAATGTTTCTCGAAGCAGTAAACGTCGTGTCCAGAAATACAGAAACGTAACAACCAATATCATGTTTGTTTCTTTTTAAAATTATTAAAGAAATAAAACAACGGCGATAATCATGTTTCTTTCTTTTTAAAATCAAAGGAAAGACAAAACAGTCCGGAATGTTTCTGAATACCTTTTTGGAACCTGAAAAAACTTTCAGGAATGGACGTGAACTGCGGCACCTACGTGCAACAACACGGCGCTGCCGCTCTCCAGCAGGGGAAGATCACAGAGCAGGATATCAACAGAGCCCTGCACAACCTCTTCACCATCAGAATGAGGCTGGGCCTCTTCAACGGCAACCCCAAGTACAACCGGTACGGCAACATCGGCCCGGACCAGGTCTGCACACAGAAGCACCAGAACCTCGCCCTGGAAGCCGCTCTGGACGGCATCGTCCTGCTCAAGAACGACGGCAACGCCCTCCCCCTGTCGAAACCCAACGTGGCGTCCCTCGCCGTCATCGGGTTCAACGCCAACAACGCCACGACGATGCAGGGCAACTACTTCGGCCCGCCCTGCGTTTCACTGACCCCTCTCCAGGTGCTGCAAGGCTACGTCAAGGACACCAAGTTCGTCTCCGGCTGCGACTCGGCCGCCTGCGCCTCGGCTTCGATCCCCGAGGCCGTGCAGGCGGCGGGTTCCGCGGATTACGTCGTGCTGTTCATGGGGCTGGATCAGAACCAGGAGCGGGAGGAGCTTGACCGGGTGGATTTGACGCTCCCCGGGATGCAGCAGAGCCTCATCGAGGGCGTCGCGAATGCCGCTAAGAAGCCGGTGATCTTGGTGCTGCTGTGCGGCGGACCCGTCGATGTCAGCTTCGCGAAGGCTAACCCCAAGATCGGTGCCATGCTTTGGGCTGGGTACCCGGGCGAGGCTGGCGGCATTGCCATTGCCCAAGTCCTGTTCGGCGAGCACAACCCTGGTGAGCACTTCTTCTCTTCTGAATGATTTTCTGCAAATTAGTACTAAACCAGAACCTGACATTAATGGTTCTGTTCATCAGGTGGAAGGCTTCCGGTGACATGGTACCCGCAAGACTACACAAAAGTTCCGATGACAGACATGCGGATGCGCGCCGACCCGGCCACCGGGTACCCAGGCCGAACATACCGGTTCTACCGCGGCCCGACCGTGTTCAACTTCGGCTACGGCCTGAGCTACTCCAAGTACTCCCACCGCTTCGTGACCGAGCCCACGAAGCCGCCTTCCATGGCCAAAATAGAGGGCCTGAAGGCGACGACGGCCGGAGCCGGAACGGCGAGCTACGACGTGGAGGAGATGGGGGCGGAGACGTGCGAGCGGCTCAAGTTCCCGGCGGTGGTGCGGGTGCAGAACCACGGGCCCATGGACGGGAAGCACCCGGTGCTGCTCTTCCTGCGCTGGCCCAACGCCACGGACGGAAGCGGCCGGCCCGCCACCCAGCTGGTCGCGTTCGAGAACCTGCACCTCAAGGCGATGCAGACGGCCCATGTGGAGTTCGAGGTCAGCCCGTGCAAGCATTTCAGCCGGGCCACGGCCGAGGGCAAGAAGGTGATCGATCAGGGGTCGCCCTTCATGGTGGTCGGGGATGACGAGTTCGAGTTGAGCTTCATGGCTTAGAGTTGGGATTAATAATAGCCCAGACGGAGGCTTGCTGCTGAACTAGCTGTAAGCCTCCTCTGCTTCGTTCATAAGAATTCCTTGTAACTTATTTCAACAAGAAAGAAAGGTAATTTATGCCGGATGTTGATTGATGAAAGGATCTGTTCCGCTGACAATCCACAAATACTTGTGGAGTTGTGTTCCTTCGATTGAGAAAAACTGCCAGGGCACCAGGCCTCAAATGAAACAAGCCTACTATGGTAGACCCGCTGATGTGAAAACCGTATGGTACATTGGTACTAGTTCAGGCCCGTGCTCGTACTGAAGAGCGTCACGGCTGGCGGGCAGCAGGCGTGAGTCACGCGCCTCGGTTAATCAAACCTCGTGCCGTGGCACACATGCGTGCGCCAACCGCTCGCACATGTGCGACTTGTGCCTCACAATATACTGTAGCAACACTCCATGTTTCAAACGGTGCGCCCTTCCAGAAACAAACAGCAGCGCTGGCCATAGCCGAGTCCTGGGTTTGAGTTGGGATTGATTATTCATCCAATCAAACGAAACGGGAGTATACTAATGCAAAAGGACAACCACGTCATGCTCATCATCCACAATACTCCTTGATTGAGAACAAAAACATTATCCATAAAAACACAAAACAGATTCGGTTCTGTTCTTGATTAAGTACCCTGTTTAAGCACGACTGATACACGCTCACGGTCTGATCCTGTTCGTATCCCAAAAAAATATTCCACGCCGATCACATGTCCTGATCTCAGCCCCAACGAACCCACCCACCCCTCGCTGCAGACAGCTCAGCTCTTTGGCGACGATTCCAAATGATTTCCCGTTCCCCACCTTGTCCTGCGCGCCGGCAAGTACGTGCCGTGGGCCCGCCTCGTCAGCCTCCCCGTCGTGGTTGATAGATCCACGTGGGATTGTCAAGCCGTCCGATGCGATCATTCCTGGCGTAAACGATTTTGGAAGTCCCACTCGTCGTCTTCTCCCCCGAGGAAGGGAAGAGGGAGAGTTTTTTTTTGAAAAAAAAAGGAAGGGAAGAGGCCCAAGAGGGAGAGGAGTGAGTGGGAGAAGGGGAGAGGACGACTCCGCTCGGACCCCCCCCCCCCCCCCCCCCGCCTCGCGTGTTCCGCGCATCCTGCCGCGCTGCCTTTCCCTCTCCGCCCCGCTCGCCGAGGTGAGCGCCACGAACTCGCCCTGAACCCCTTTGACCTCTGTTTTACTTGTTGCAGCTTCCGCTCTGCGCCGGAGATTCGCATCGTTTCTAGCATCTTTCCTTTTCTGTCCCTGCGGGATGGCATGGCGGAGGATTGCGTGTCCTTTTCTAGCGCGATGATTCCTGATATTTTTTGGCGTTTGCGCGAGAAAGCTGTGTGGTAATTGGGGGAGTTATCGGTGCTTGCAGCTGTAAGCATAGAGGAGCAAATCGAAGGTTGGTGTTGCTGCGCCTGCCTGGGGTTTTGTGGGAGGACCTTGTTGTGTCTCGAGGGTGCCATTTCGGGGACTTGGCAGCTGGATTTCATTTCATGGTTCTCGCAAGGCGGCTCCGTCGAGGGCAGCGGCGGGGCTGAGGAGTGCCCACAACAAGTGGGTTTCTCTGTTATTTGTACTGTTCATTTACTTCGATTTTGACGAATAAGTCGGGTGCAGAGTTCTATTGGCGTGGTTGTGAATTTCTGATTCGGGTGTCTCCTGATGAATCTGCAACGGGGCTGATGATGGCCATGAACCTGCGGATGCTTATTTCCTCGAATACTGAAATCGTGCTTACAAATTCCCCTGTTCTTCGTTCTGTAAGCCAGCGAGGACAGTTGGTTGTCCGGTTCCTGTTGGTGCTTGAACCTCATGGTGGGAAACTGAACGAGGATAATAGTGATGCCATTCTCTGGAGGCACTAACTTGTGTTGGTTGATGTTAGTAGGATTGTTGCATTTATTGTGATGGGTCAATACCGGCCTGTTCGATATTGTGCGAGTTAGTTGTAGTGTTTCAGTCATTCAGTGTCCTACTATTGGTAGCTTAGCATACATGTAGAAGACAAAATGATGCTCCTTTTGGGTCTATCTGTACACAGAATGTTGCCGCGTAGTGGGAGTAGGTACATTTTTGCACAAAAGGATGCTATTGTTCCAATATTCATATACGTCTATTTGTAGATTTGCACACACATTTTTTACCAAATCAACCCCTAAAATCTTTATCTGTGCAAGCTTAAACGAATACCTGTTCTGGGTAGGTTCTGTGAACTTTTTTTTTCTTACTTTGCCTCTAAATATGCTCCAATAACTTTATCGATTAGTATCATCAAATGTAAATGTATATTTCTTAGAACTGTGAGTGATTACATCGTGCACAGGTGTTTTGTGAATGTCTTATGTCTGCAGTATCTTTTCTTCTTTTTTTACCTTGACCGTCCGCTGCTTTTACTTTGTGGCCTGATCAGATAGATTCGAAATTCTTAAAAGCTGTTTTGTTTTGATTGTGATAGGAGAAAGGACACTATGAGCTCAGCGAGCAGTGCCAACATTGGCCATGGGAAAGAAGAAGCGTTATATAAGGAGCAGCTGTCCAAGGTGATTCCATATTACCAGACTCTATTGTTTTTCTTGTTTGGTATAAATGCAATTCATATTTTTCTCCTCCATTTATCAGGCTATTTTGCACTTAGATTGGTGGCTATTGTTCTTATTCTTGTTTTCTTTTATGTTAGATTGGCAAAGTTAGAGCTAACCTTGGACAACTATCTGGAAAATCAGCTCTATATTGTTCAGATGTTTCAATTGCAAGGTATCTGATAGCAAGAAACTGGGATGTGAAGAAGGCTACAAAAATGCTGAAGAAAACCTTGAAATGGCGTTCTGAGTATAAGCCCGATGAGATCCGTTGGGTGAGCCTTTCTTTCCTGTGATAACAAACCTTATATTGCTTTCAAGAATTTTGTCCTTGATAAAAGGTTGCTGGAAAGAAGTTAGTTCATTTATCTGCATGGTACATGTTTTTACTCTTGTGTACTATGAAGTCTTCTAGTAGGATGACATATCTGATTATTTATCTAGTTTTATGCTAATTATCTTATGGAAAATATTGTTCTAATTTCCTTATATAGGATGACATATCTAATGAAGCTTTGACTGGAAAAATTTACCGAACTGATTACTTTGACAAGAGTGGACGGAGTATCCTTGTCATGAGACCTGGATGTCAGGTTTTATACCACTCATTATCCTTTTTTTTTGTGTGTGTGTGTGCGCGCGCGCTAATTGACATGTATATATAGTACATGCACATTATAATGTCTCATTCAGTCACTTTAAACTTCTGTATTTTTATTATGTTTTTCAGAATACAAAGAATGTCAATGGGCAAGTCAAATACTTGGTGTATTGCATGGAGAATGCGATTCTAAATCTGCCACCTGGTCAGGATCAGATGGTTTGGCTCATTGATTTTGCTGGCTTCAGCTTACAAAATATCTCACTTCTTGTGACGAAGATGACAGCAGATGTCCTACAAGGTCATTATCCTGAAAGATTGGGCATAGCAATTCTTTACAATGCTCCAAAATTTTTTGAATCTTTCTGGAAGGTATTTTACTTATTTCGTGATCAAATATTTTTCCACTTCAGTATAAACATGTTTGACTTTCTTCTTTATTGTAAAGTATGGCAAATTAATTTATGTAACTATTTTGCTGTCTAGTGTTGCTGTACATAAGTAATGATTGTGGCCCAATGTCCACTTCAGTATAAACGCCCAATGTCTTGTTCTGTATGTAGGTTGCAAGCCCCCTACTTGAGAAGAAGACTTTCAACAAGGTCAAATTTGTATACTCAGATAGGCCCGACACCATGAAGATCATTGATGACCTTTTCAACATGGATGAGTTAGAATCTGCATTTGGCGGCAAAAATCCAACTACATTCAATATAAACGATTATGCTGTGAGGATGAGAGAAGATGATAAGAAGATGCCATTATTCTGGAGCCCTGAGAACTCTGACCGGGCTTCCGAGCCATATCTGATGACCTACCACAAGCCCCAAGAAAATAGCTCGGGCTTAAAGACTGGAGAGACTGAATCTGGTAAGCAGGACAACACAGAGGAGACAACTGAAAAGATGGGAGAAACTGAGACCGAGTCTGAAAAAAGGGAAGAATCGGATACTGAATCTGAAAAGAGTGGGGAAACGAAAACTGAATCAAGTGCTGTTGAGTCGACAAGCCTATCAGGAAAAGATACTGCCCAAGTAGATAAAACTGATCTGTGACGTTGTGAGTATATACCACTATGAAATATACATGTCAAATGTTGACAAGGAGCTCTTTCACGTTAGTTCCACTAAGAGATGAATATCAAATGTAATGAGATAACTCTTAACACACAGCGGGAATGCGATGCCGAACTTCTTGTGTGGTCGGCAGTCAGCACCATTCAATTTCCTTTCAAGAACATTATATGTAAACGAATGAGATTATCATAATTCAGTAAACAGTTCCTTTTTAACATCACTTTCCTGGTGACATTGCTGTTCGGAAGCTGTTCCACTTAATTTAGGATTTTCTGCTACAGCCTGTGGTTTTCTAAACCTGAATACCAGATATTGCCGTTACATAAACTCAACTACAAAACCAAGGGAAAAATTTAGGGTGATCGAGGGACCTCATCAGTTGTCACCAGTAGCTGTTGGGTGAAAAGCCATTGTTCAGTTGTATTCTGCCAGTAGCAACAATTTACTTTCAGTTAGTATATCAGTATACCGCTTGGTACAAGGCAAGTGCTAGGCTTGAAAAACTCCAGCCTTTTCACTACAAACATTTCTGCTATTTGTAAGCTATACTATACACAGCTACAGTCACAAGTAAAAAAAAAATAATCAAAAGTCATCATAGAAGCTGTGTCTCTTTGGTATGGCAGGGGACTCGCAATGGATCCTGGCGTCCAGAGTTGAGTAACCCTTTCTGATCTTGCTTCCGCTATCTACATCTGCTTCAATGACAAAAACGCTGCAGACGGGCCTGTGATCCGATAGCTTGAACTCACCTCTTATGTACTGCAGCTGCTCGATTCCCTGGCCGTGCCACAGTATCCGGTCGCACCTGCATCATCAGCATGGAACATTCAGAAATCTCCATTTTCGTCCCAGAAACGTCAGAACTTTTACAAGCCTGAATTTTCAGATCAATGCTGTACTTGTCCTGTACCATGCCGGCGTTCGCCGCTTCTTCTTGGATTTTGCCGTGTCCCATACGTACGAATCAGAGTTCCGTGTGTACTTGTATGTCGGAGCGAAGAAGATCTTTCCCTCTTTCCACCCCTTGAACACTCTCCCTGCTTGTCTCTCGATAGCCAACTGTTCAGGAACGCCATCTTATTTGTTACTGTCCTAGTGTAGCCTGTCTGAAAAATGTTTAGGTTCAGAGTTGGTACCTGATCTTTCTCGAGTAAGGTGTCCCAGTCATTCCCCTCTAGCAGCATCTTGGTCTCCTCGTAGCTCGACGCGACGCGGTAATTCAGATCCCCTAGCCATATGATTCGACTGCACCACATGAACATCGATCAATTTTTTAAGTGCCGATCGAATGTGTATTGACCTGTCATTTTTGTCAGTATAGATTCTCGTTATAGGAACTGGGCTTACTCGTGGTCAATGATCTTTTCAGGAACCCGCTGGCCAGGTATCTTGCATATGCGCGGGAACTGCGTGCTCTTGAGTATCTCGGCGACGTCGGAGTTCCTCCTCACCTCGTCGCCCTCCTTCTCGCCGGACGCCAGGTGGCAGCACACGAAGCAGATGCTCGTCTGGTGCAGCGTCATGCTCATCGCGATGCATCCCTGAAACCAAGATTTCAGAGGGGCATTGAGACCCTGACAATGATAAAGAGTTGCTCAACAAAAACAAGAACACGCGCACGGACCTTGTTCCCGAGGCGGCCCATGATGCCTCTGCCGACGCAGTCCACCCGGAGGTGGCCCACGTACTGCACGAGCTCCCGCCGCACCCACACCGACAAGAAGATGCCGACCATCTGCTTGCTCGCGATGAGGCAGTAGTTCATGCCGCCGCCGCCGCTCCGCTGATCGCCGCCTTCGATTTGGGGCGGCGCGTCGTCGTCGGCGCCACGGCCCGGCGAGGACGCGGCGACGGCCTCGACGCGGTAGATGAACTCGCGCATCTCCCTCGACCGGCGCTGCATCGTGGACGGGTCGGACATGCAGGTGCACGTCTTCACCAGCGCGCTGTCCACGCGGTAGTTCTTGCTGAGCATCTTCAGGGACGGCTTCTGGAAGAAGAGCAGGGCGCCGCTGGAGGACTTGGGGATGGCGGCGTCGCGGCCGCTCTGCCGGCTTTGCGATGAGGTGGATTCCGGCGGCGAGAGCTCGTCGCCGGAGGACTGGCCGTCCTGGTTCGGCGGCTTGTTCAGGGCCTGGTAGATGAGGGCCAGCCACTTGGCTGCCGGCTCGTTGTCCTCCACGACCAGCACGTTGCCCGCGCTCAAAGGGACGATCTCCTGAAACCTGTATATATGCAAATCAATGTGTCAGGATCAGAAGCCAAATTTCAGTGCTCCAATGTTACAACCTTGCTCTTTGATCATTATGCATGTCTTCAGATCACAAAATGATTTGCGTTTATGTAATGCATGAATGATGTGAAGAATTGCAGAACATTGTGTACAACGGGATGAGAAATTTTGTACAGTACCCCAGGACGTATATATCAGGCAATCCTTCAATCTGCAGAAACTCTTCAAGGTTGACGCTGCTGTCAGGAGGCTTCCCTCCCACATTCCATGTGCCTACAAATACCCTGCAAGATTGTCAATGCAAGCACCATCTTCAACAGATAATAGCAATTTGATTCCTATGAATTTCATTCTGCTTCGTCGATAAAACAGACATGACAATGATTTGTGTTACCGGTATTCCCGGGTATCGATGTTCGGCTTCCTGGGTGAATCAAAGCAGCTCAGGCTCAGGCTTTCAATCCGCGTTGCGCAAGGCCGATCTGAAACAACCAAATTGAAGAAACAAAGAAAAAAGAAATCTCAGCAACGCAATTTCTCACAAACTGATCAGAATAGCTCATGCGCATTATGACGCTGTCGACCGATCATCAGGTTACCTGAGAAGCTCTTGCGGACAGCTGGTGACTCGTCCGGGAGCTCCGCCCTGTCGCTGCATTTCTCCCCCAAATCTGCATAAATGCGACGTAAAACCATCAATCAACAGCAGCGCTGACAAAACCAAAAACATTGATGAAAAGCCCGTGAAACCAGCAAGCATCAGCACGCACCGAATACAACTTCCCGCCGCGCGAGCAGCTTCTTATCGGAGCTCCTCCCTTTCTTTCGGAAGATGCTTGACATGAAGGACTGGCCAACCAAAGAAGAAGAAAAGGTAAAAAAAATCAGCCACATTGCACGAGCAAATTAACCTCAGCGGCCGGCCGACGAGACGATTCGCTGACCTTCTTCTTCTTGCCATTCTTGACGAAGTCGTCGACGGAGGCCGGCTTGGGGATGTCCAAGGGCGCGCTGTGATTTGACATCCAGCTTACGGTAAAAGACGCGGCGGGCAGGACCCTCATCCGGAGGCGGTTGTTTCCTTGGCCCCTTTTCCCCGGCAAAGCCAGAGCGAAACGTGGAGTGGTGGGGTAAATGCGGGGGGTGGAAACGGGTGGCAGGGAGGGAATTGTGAGCGCTTCAAAACGGGCGCCTTCTCTTTCCGTTCATCGGAGAGGAGAGAAATTTTGTTTGCTGTTGTTTGGATGTAGCAGCAGCTGCCATGAGCATTGCACTTGTAGATATCGAATCTACCTCACCTTTCGAAAAAAAAACCCATCGAATCTACCTAGAATGCTTTCTCGGTTTGTCAGGTTATTGCTGGTTTAACTATGACAACTCTACGAATAAGGGAGTGTGTTTTATAAGTATATCGTGCTTCCAGGGACTGATGGAAAGAATGCGTGCCGGTGTGTTGGGTCGGTGAATAAAGTTTTGAGCAGCCAGGCGATCTGCAGGCCAAAAAAATGAAGTTAAACTCAAAACCGTGGGCTTGTGACACAGCATCAGTGTTATCGCATCGCGTCGAGATGGTACTTGCTCGTAGGAATGAAGTGATAATATTGTAAACAACAACGCGTTGACCTTCAGGTTCAGAAATTTTTATACTGTAACAGTATATCACAGACTTCCACCTGGTTAGGTGCCATCTCCTCATTAATTTCTGCGTCTCTGATTTTGCAATTATAGATCCTTCGCGCTGTCAGCAAGTGTTCGTGTGATCGGCGGGACGAACTGACAGAACAGTAGAGCAGCCTCCACAAGTCACGCGCTCGTTAAAAGGGATAAGAACTGAAATGTCTGACAAGCTAGAACACATGGTGGGAAAACAGATGTGATCCCCATTTCATTTCAGTCAATCCACTAAAAAATTGATCCCCACTTCATTTCATTTCAGTCAATGCACTTAGATCATTTCACTGCACCGTTGTAACAATCTCCACCTTATGGACGGGGAACATACAATAGTCACGAAACTTTATCCCCGTCTGTTTGTAGTCCTAGGTAAATCACCTAAATTATCACTGTATACTTTGCATACTGCCATATGCTGCAACGTTTCTGCTACCAAACTACAGCTTCTCATACATCTCACGAACATTGAAGCAACTTATAAACTACCTTGTAGCTTGTAGGCATCAAAAGCAAGTTCGACACATGAGTATCTCAGCGGCTAGTAGAAAACAAAGCCTGCATATGGTCATCAAGAGTAAACAATTACTATTAGCACAATCTCTTAGGAGAAATCATTTTCTGTATCTGAAAATGGCAAATACTTGCCTACTGATAATTACTGAAACATACTGTCCAGCTTCTGCCTGTACTGGGCCAAATTCTGCCAAAAAGCATAGGGGATAAAAAAAAAAAACTCAGTCAGCACCACATGCCAATATGCCATTCAACCATATCAAATACAAATACCAGTGAATCTCAGCTTCCACCAATCAGTTTGAAATTTTGAGCTAAATGAAGTCATTCAACAGGACAAAGAAAACGATACTATTTCTACAGTCATTATTATTTGGGGTGAAAGAAAAGTTAATTAAGATGCATTTGGTTTCACGATTGAAATCAAATATAAATGAAGCTATCTGAACTTGAGATGTTGATACCTCCCTTAATTTGACAAGTTATGTTTCTGCATATGTTACTGTGTTTTGTAAAATGAAATTGGTACTGGCATGTTGTTTCCTCCAACATTTTCCAACCAAAAAAACAAAAAACGAGAGAGAAGGTTCTTACCTTGGTATAAGCATAGACGCCTGCCTCTGATGGTCCTGCTGGACTTCCTCGCCTGATAAATTTCCCTTCCTTAAATATATACAGCATTGGAATGCCCGTAGACAACTCAAGGCTGATAACCTGAGAAAAGTAACGTGTAAAAAGTTCTCAACAAACGGGATTGTGAAATGGAAACAACAATAATAACAGCAATGGTACTACTAATAATAAAGAAGAACTACAAAAGATATACCTCCTGTGAAGTCAACTTGTCCAGATGCATTATAATTGAACGAAGTGAATTCCCATGGGCAGCAATCATTGCATGCTTTCCAGCCACAAGTTGAGGTACAATCTGTAGAGTAACAAGATGCCTAGGTTATATGTAGAAGTCAATAAGAAAAAACTAAACACGATGCAGGGTTCTGTGTTTGATATTGTAGTGGTGTAGCGACATGATAAACAGATAAGACGTATCTGTGCAGATAATTGCAGGAATGCAGGCTAACCATGGAAACAAAAGAAGGTAAGAGCTGACTTTGTATGCATGTACTTAATTGACAGTGTCCTATAGAATCCTTACATGATCTTTGAAATAAGTAACTGCTCTCTCTGCACACATCTCAAGGCTCTCTCCATTTGGGGGAGGAATGTCATAACTGCGACGCCATTCATGAACTTGTTCTTTGCCATACCGATCAGCAGTTTCTTGCTTGTTAAGGCCTTGCAGTTCACCATACCTTTTATCACAAGATAAAATTCCATGTGATGCTTAACAAGAAGAAACAATAAATATAGTTATATACTACATAAAGCACATTCTGGAGAAGAGTGAGCCCTTACATTCGTTCATTCAACTGCCAAGCTCGTATGACAGGAATAGACTGCTTCTTTGTCTCTTCACTGTATATCTCACTCCACCTGTGAGCTTGCTCACTCTCATTGTGCACAATGATTGGAACCTAATATAATGAGTGGCATGTCATAACCTCTTAACATGATATATGGCAAACAGGAACACATCAAATGCTTCACTAAAAATTTGTTTATAGGGGGATAGAGAACCTTCTTACGGCGATGCTGCATCATGGCAAGCATAGCAGTCATCTGAGCACGAATTAGTGAAGAGGTGTATATTACATCAACTGGGATATTACATATCCTTTTACCCGCCTCGATTGCCTCGTTAACACCCTTCAGGGTCAGGGGCACATCGACACAGCCAGTAAAAAGATTCTTCTCGTTCCACAATGATTCACCATGCCGAATTAATATGAGTGCACTTTCACCTACAAGCAAATTAGCACCAATGTTAGAGGAAAAGTCAAACAGGACGTTCTCAAAAAGAATGCTTAAGACAGCTGGCCTTGAGAAATTACCTGATTTCTTTGGGATTGAACTGCTTTCAGGGCGCAACGGTAGCTGAACTGGCTCGATTACTGAAGATTGCGAGTTGGAAGCGCAAACTAAACCCAGATTACGAGCACTGGGACAGCGACGCTGCACCGAGACAGAATGACCATAGCAGGTTCTCTTCCCAATACTGGAGCTGCTCGTACACGGCAATCTGACGGATGAAAGCGCGTGCTGAGATGTAGAAGCGGCCATCTGTAACCATTAGCGACAACAAAATTAGCTGATCCTTTGATAGCCAACCAAGGTTCCATTTGAAATGCAGAGCTTCTGCAGGATACAATTTTATTTTGTAGGAAACATTACGGACCTAAGATTGAACAACCTTGAGCTACACGCAGAGATCATACAGAAACAGGCATCATTCAAATGTTTTCTTAAAAATCGCATCAACCGAACCCGCAGTACTAACCACAACAATCAACATTATCGGGTCAGGAGCTATTCAACGCACAAGTTTAGGGGACAGCACGAAGATCACATACATGGGGGAAGCGGGCTGCCGAACCCTCGGAGAGCAGGGCCACGGAGAATCAACCGGGACCGGCTTGGTCCACCCAGCAGTAGGTCGGCGGAACTGATCCTGGTCTCCCCCGCGAGATCCGCAGCGGCGGCGGCGGCTGGTGTGGTGGTCGTGGAGATCGCCGGGCGCGTCGACGAAACCGAGGGGGGACAAGGGGCGCAACCGCAAAAGGGCTGGTTTGTTTGCTGCTTCGAGTGGAGTCGGGTCGGGTCGGGTCGGGTGGGCCGTTCTCCCGGATTGTGGCGCGGCGCGGCCAGTTTTATGCAATGCGACTGGGATGGTGGTTGGGTTGGTCCATGCCTCCGGGTTTGGTACTTTGGTGCCGTTCTGTCAGGAAACCAAGGCGCTCTGTGGTTTCACCCCGCTGCGGAAACGTCATAAAGTTTACAACAGTTTCCAGTTCTGAAAATTTTAAGAAATTCGATGGGCGATTTGATTTTGATTGATAGAGACCCAGCGTTATCAAGCTGTATCAAAATGTATAGCGAGTAAAACAACAGGTTGAAAGGGGAAATTTGTGCACTTCGACCGCTGACTTCTTTTTTTTCAATAAAAAGGAGCTGTCCTTCTGCCTTGCGGCTACCAAAAGGTCTCTGCCTCTCCAGTATCTGGAGAAACCGTTTCTTAGCTGGAGCAAACAGCTCTTGGTGCTCTCAAGAAGCACCAATCACATGAACTGCTCTGTCTCATTCTCTGCAATTTAAGTAACCTAAGCGCAGGCCTTCTCCAGACTCCAGTGATGTGGTTTGTGGTACTCCCTCACGAAAAAGAAAAGAAAAATGTTGTGATGCATCATACTTCGTACTTTACGCTTTCCATTAGCTACTTTACGTCTTTACTTCATGAGATCCTTGCCAACAACCATGACGAATTCCCTGGCATGTAGACTCGAGGATGCGAGTGCTGTCCCCTGTTGAGAGCTTGACGAAAGGCATGAGATTGTTCTAGATTACCGAAATCTCGAGAGAAAATGGCGATGGTTTGGTTTGCCTTTCTACCTTTTCAATTTTCACCAACCAAGATTCACCAGGCAGGTCTGGACCACTTTATAATCTGAAGCGTCGATGGCGCAACTCGTATAAATGGGGTTGCTTATTTCGTTCAGAGGATATTCTCGTAGTGACGCATATTCCATTTCTGATGACTTAGGATCAATTTAAGATTTTGTTTTGCCCAAACCGGATGCATTGGTTGCCAACTCCGATGGCATTGGAATGTAGAGTTTGCAGTCAGGCAGAAGTCAAAATTCAGAGCTATTGCACTTACGGTTGAGGCGAGCATGATTTTTCTTTTCATGTTCTAAACGTTTATTATCTTTACCAACCACGTCAAACCATACAGAGGACAGATAGGCAGTAGACCGCTTGAATGTTGAATGTGGAACGAAGGCTTTGTGCAAACGCCTGAAGCACTTTGACAAAAAGCCTTGGACAATATTCCAGCAATGAACAATCTGAACTACTACAATATCGGACTGGTTCATTGCTGGAAGTTCAGGAAAGTTGCAAAGACCAATGCTGCAAGGCTGATGTTCCAACACTTTTTTTCAGATTGTTCATTGCTGGAAAGTTCAGGCAAGTTGCGAATATATATATACTCTGTAGTTCGTACAAATATCGGACCATGTCTGTTCTAATTCCTGAATATTCCTCACGATCACTTGTACATTCCAACGAGCAGAATGTCGTATAGAAGTGTGGAGTTCCCAGGAATGTTGCAGTCCCCTGTTAAAAGAAGCAGAAGATATCAAGGTTTGAACACACGTGCAGTTCGCTCACAACGATAGATATCAGAGCAGATATGTAATTCTGAAAATGCTTGGTCATGATGCAGTCAAATGACACGGCAACATCACTTTCCAAGCAAAGCAAGGAAGCGGCATTAACCTGAGAAGCATCCTGCTGGTTCAGGCCCGTACGCCAGAGTTGCAGGTATCATAAGCTTGCGCTTTCCACCTAATGAAGCAGGAGTGTCATGGTACAGTTAGGGCCCCTTTGGTATAGATTTAAAAAAAAAACAGATTCTGTTTTCATTTTAGCTTTTGGGCCCCTTTGGTATAGATTTTTAGAAAAATAGATTCTGCTTTCATTTTAGCTTTTGTTAAAATAGCTTTTATATAAAAAACAGCTTCTCTGCTAAAACAGTTTCTTAAGTTGTTTGGCAAAACAGCTTCTACTCATTCTTGAGGTGGAGGGGTGGGAGAAAAGCTGAAAAAAGCATCATTTTATAACTTTTTGCTTCTAATTATTTTGAGAGAATCACTTCTCACATCTAAGACATCAAAAACACTTCTACCAAACCGTTTAGTAGTGATTCTTGGAGAAGCAGAAGTAGAAGCTGTTTTAAAATCTATACCAAAGGGTCCCTTTGTCAAAATAGCTTTTATATAAAAAACAGCTTCTCTACTAAAACAGTTTTTTAAGGTGTTTGGTAAAACAACTTCTACTCATTCTTGAGGTGGAGGTGTGGGAGAAAAGCTGAAAAAAGCATCATTTTATAGCTTTTTGCTTCTAATTATTTTGAGAGAATCACTTCTCACATCTAAGACATAAAAAACGCTTCTACCAAACCATTTGGTAGTGATTCTTGGAGAAGCAGAAGTAGAAGCTGTTTTAAAATCTATACCAAAGGGGCCCTTTATCAAAATAGCTTTTATGTAAAAAACAGCTTCTCTACTAAAACAGTTTCTTAAGGTATTTGGCAAAACAACTTCTACTCATTCTTGAAGTGGAGGTGTGGGAGAAAAGCTGAAAAAAGCATCATTTTATAGCTTTTTGCTTCTAATTATTTTGAGAGAATCACTTCTCACATCTAAGACATCAAAAACGCTTCTACCAAACCGTTTGGTAGTGATTCTTGGAGAAGCAGAAGTAGAAGCTGTTTTAAAATCTATACCAAAGGGGCCATTTGTCAAAATAGCTTTTATATAAAAAACAGCTTCTCTACTAAAACAGTTTCTTAAGGTGTTTGGTAAAACAACTTCTACTCATTCTTGAGGTGGAGGTGTGGGAGAAAAGCTGAAAAAAGCATCATTTTATAGCTTTTTGCTTCTAATTATTTTGAGAGAATCACTTCTCACATCTAAGACATCAAAACGCTTCTACCAAACCGTTTGATAGTGATTCTTGGAGAAGCAGAAGTAGAAGCTGTTTTAAAATCTATACCAAAGGGGCCCTTTGTCAAAATAGCTTTTATGTAAAAAACAGCTTCTCTACTCAAACAGTTTCTTAAGGTGTTTGGTAAAACAACTTCTACTCATTCTTGAGGTGGAGGTGTGGGAGAAAAGCTGAAAAAAGCATTATTTTATAGCTTTTTGCTTCTAATTATTTTGAGAAAATCACTTCTCACATCTAAGACATCAAAAACGCTTCTACCAAACCGTTTGGTAGTGATTCTTGGAGAAGCAAAAGTAGAAGCTGTTTTAAAATCTATACCAAAGGGGCCCTTTATCAAAATAGCTTTTATGTAAAAAACAGCTTCTCTACTAAAACGGTTTCTTAAGGTGTTTGGCAAAACAACTTCTACTCATTCTTGAGGTGGAGGTGTGGGAGAAAAGCTGAAAAAAGCATCATTTTATAGCTTTTTGCTTCTAATTATTTTGAGAAAATCACTTCTCACATCTAAGACATCAAAAACGCTTCTACCAAACCGTTTGGTAGTGATTCTTGGAGAAGCAGAAGTAGAAGCTGTTTTAAAATCTATACCAAAGGGGCCCTTTATCAAAATAGCTTTTATGTAAAAAACAACTTCTCTACTAAAACAGTTTCTTAAGGTGTTTGGCAAAACAACTTCTACTCATTCTTGAGGTGGAGGTGTGGGAGAAAAGCTGAAAAAAGCATCATTTTATAGCTTTTTGCTTCTAATTGTTTTGAGAAAATCACTTCTCACATCTAAGACATCAAAAACGCTTCTACCAAACCGTTTGGTAGTGATTCTTAGAGGAGCAAAAGTAGAAGCTGTTTTAAAATCTATACCAAAGGGGCCCTTAAGAACAAAACATGCCAATGCTTCAAAATTCTAATTGCTCGACTAATCGCTGAATTCTGGACATACCAACAAGCATGGGTGGCACACCGCCGCCGCCACTGATTCCCTGTTCAAGCCCTCGGAGGATCTGCGGATGGAAAATGTGACGAAAGAAGGTGATCACATATAGATACTTATCATAGAGGTGAAAGGTACAACGGACAAACGCTGCGCACCTTGCCTGCGCCGAGGCGCATCGTCAGTGGCCTGCCCCGCTTGTAGCTGCTGTCGAACACCGTCCCGTCAGGAAATCTTGCAGTGTAGTGAACCTGCCGACCATCAGGAGAGAACGAGATATTACATGAAACTGGCAGCCTGTTTTACTCATTAGAACAAATTAGCAGTTCTTTTGATACTGAAAAAACGAACCAAGTTGAGTAGAACTACAAACAGCAGATGAGAGATGTTACGATGGCAACACAGACATACACCAATCCAAAAATCGCATATTCAGAGAAGGAAAAGCTTAGTAACAAGCACGGTCAGAGGAAGTAAGAAACCGTTCTCTCGGTACTGACATTGATGAGCTCGCCGCGCGGGGGCTGAACGCCGGTGCCGACCTCGACGTCGCAGTACGCGAGACCCGACTTGACTTGCGTGAGGTCGCACAGCTTGTCCCCGACCGTGGCGTAATACTCGATGCGCGTCGCCTCAGCATTGCCGGTCTGACCCAGCAGCGCGGCCGAGGCAAGGAACCCCGCGCCGAGCGCTAGCAGCCCCCTCCTGCTGGCCGGCGCGGCCAGTGCAGCAGCAGATTGAGCAGATGAGGAAGTGGATGGCGCGGAGGAGGAGGAGGCGGAGCTGCAGGGCGCGACGGCGAGCGGTCTGCCGGAGCTGGGCTTGGCGAGCGGCGGCGACGGGATAGGGCGGGACGCCGTGAGAGACGACAGGGAGGAGATGGGGGGCGCCATGGATGCGGGTGGCGTGGATTATCCCCAAACTGTGGCTGCAAGGCGCGCAGGCTCGGGACGCGTTATAACGACGACACGCCAAAATTTGAAGGAAAGACAAAGGGAGCAGTGGCAGGTTGCTATATGCTGACAAAGAAGCAAAATTGACATTTCAAGATTGGCGACCAAAAAGGCTTCCAGGAGTGCAGTGCAGCTGACTGAGATACGTGCTGTACCAGAGAAAGCGGATCATCAGTGAAGGGCTGTATCTCTTTTCCAGGTACTAGTATCTTTTCGCTTGCCTCATAATGTTTCTTTAAAACTTTCTCTGTGTTTTTGCCTTGCTGTTAACATGGCAAACGTGCCGGACTATAACTAAACTCCTGTCAATCTGTCATTCTTCATTCCATTCTCTCGTGCCGTTTCACTTGAATAAAAAAAAAATGAAAAGAAGTCGCGCCGGGGGGATATCGATCCCGGACCAGGCCGCGCGGCAGACGGGCCCAAGGTGGCACGCACATGTGGGCCGCGAGTTTCGACGCGATCGGCCCATCCCAGGAGCTGAGAGCCGTTTGGGCCGCCTCTCGGGCGAGAGAGCAGGATTTTGCCGACCCGAGCAGCTCGCTCGGAGCGCCCAGCCGTTTCGGACGAACGCGACGCCCGAAACACGACGAACGCGGCGTTTGCCCGCCGCCCCGGCCGTTGCCGGACTTTGGATATGGATAAATTCAAGAGCAGCGGACGTGACGTGGAGACGCGCCAAGTGGGACGCCACCCATGCCCATGCCGCTCGGCGCAGCTAGCTTGGCCGACGTGGTGAGCGGGGCCAGGGAGGCGCGACGTCTGGCGCTGCTACAGCATAACTACACCCCTCTCCCAGTCTCCCCGCAGAGGTGATCGAAACGTTTCGCTTTTGCACTCCGAGGGACGAGGCGAGGCTGCGACCATTGTTAGGATTCAGACAACGCATATGTTGGCAGGCGTGACTGGACACCTGGTACGCCTCCCTGTTTCGCCTTTGTATATCTACATACGTGTAACGTGTTTGGTTGGTGTCGTTTTGTTCAAGGCAACTTTATCCGTAGCCCGTACTGGACAGAAAGGAAGATCGCACCGTCCGTCGCCTTTCCAGCAGAGCTGAAAAGATCCAAGTAGTGGCGTATTTTTTTTTTCTGGTTCATCTGTTCTGAACACGTGCTGCAATTTTGTGAAATTCCTGCGGTTTGAACAATACTCCGATTTGTCCAGAAGAACACACATGCTAATATAATTCAGCGTGGATTGTAAAAGCTTTAGAATGGAATTGGCCAGATGAATACACGTGCAAATTCACTCAGCCATGCACACGGATCATATTATTGCTTCTCAGCCTAGCTAGTTTTTATTGGAGCTTAATAGTTTATCTAGTCTAGTATAGTAGTAGTAAAGACTCAAGTGGTTGTGCTAACGTACATGTGTGTGCACTGGAAATCGTCTTTGAAACGAGACTTGTACTTCAAGGACGGCCATATCAAATACTAGCACCAAGGCTATATATGATGCCTCTTGAGGTTGAAGGAAGGGCAGAAAAAGCACGGACATGGACGGCCGTCCAAAATACGGCACCCACCCACTTGGGAATCTATCGATTACCTGATGAAACTACGTACTAGAATAGAACCAAAAACAGCGTGAAGAATAATCGAAACCAGCGACTTTTAAGAGAGCATAATATATAAACAACCTGCAGAAATCGACGATCGTCTCAAGTGCCGCCCATTATTTGTGTCGTCAGCAATGGCCACCCTCTTTCCCCTCCCTTTTTGGTGGTATACAACGACACAACGCAACCACTTGCCAGCACAAAGTACGTGCTGGGACCTTAATTAAGACTTAAGACAACACCTAATGCAGAATCAGCAGCCCTTTCCTTTACTTAATTCCCTTAGCCGATCGACAATCTCTGGGTGCAATCATTTGATCTGCAATCTCGCTCATCATCAGCCTGCTGGAAGAAATATACCAGCAATTCTAGTAAATTTGGCAAAGATAAAAGGAACCTGTTACAGAAGATCAGTGAATGACTACACAAATTTGTGAAGATCAGTTGAAATATTATGCAAAAAATATGTGATGTGCAAGTGCAACCCTAAGAAATTAAATTTACAGGGAATTCTGTGCTTATTGCATTGCCTGGTAGCTGGTACTGCGGCCCGCCAACCAATAATGCAAGCAACCGTGTAAGCATAACAAAAGCCATCGCGTAGGAAGTATTATAAACAGACGCCGGTTCAACGCAATGTGGGTGTCGTATTACTGCCGCAGCAAGCGCATGGTAATGACATTTACCTATGTGCTTATTATTATAGTACACAGCCAGGGCCCTTCTTCTGAGAATGAAAGGATCTAGAAGAGCGGAAGATTAAAGAAATGGAATGGTTTCCCCGTCCACGACAGGACGCGATGAAGTACGCACATGGACTCCGGGAGACAAGAGCCTAGCTTGGGAGCCAGGCATGAAAGCCATGGGATACCAAACACTAATCGACATTACTATTAAACCCATTTGCTTCGTGGACCAGGTCCATAAAAAGCTTACTACCGGTATGACAGTACAACTCAGATTGTAGAAACGCCGGGCGGCATAAACTACTTCTCAGTACAGTACTGAGCATGAAGAACAACATCAATCATGAGAAGCGATGAAACCTGTTGGCACCTAAAACGAGAGAGTACTTCACTGCAGAGCTGGATACACACGAACCTGCAAATGGCGTGGCAGCTAGAGCTAAAAGAAGATGAAAACTGTGTGGTGACAACTGAGAGGAGTGAGAGCCCTACTGGATGACCCTTTTATAGGCCTGCTCGACGTTGCAATGAATAGCTGATTCGTGGGTTTCCGAGGGACGGCCGTACCGATGATGTCGTTGCTGCCCATCCGCCTCGTCTCGATCTCCAGCCCGATCGGGTGGATGACATGCCCTGCGACCCCACATCGTAATCGTAGGCGCCATGTCAGTGTGCAGAGCAGCAGAGTAGCGTGGTCACGGGAACGGACGTGGCCGCCGAAACGCGCCGGAAAACGATGCCCCCTCCGCCCTCGCGATCGGCCACTTTCGCTGCCTGCTGACGGCCGCGTCAAAGCACCGCCCCCGACCTTGTTCTGATCAGCGGTTTGCCGTTTCATCGGGGCGTATCACATTTCATACAGAATCCCTCCCTGCTGCTAGTACGTGTTTTGTAGTTTTGCTCCAAAAACAACATGATGATGTATTTTATTTACTACTAATGTGTCTGTGACGCGTAAACAATAGTAAGACACAACGGCCGACTAATAATCCGAGCGGCGTATCATCGACAGATTCAATAGCATGTCGAGATGCCGTGCAGTCGGTTGCATCCAAACAGCAGCGTGCCAGATCCAATGTCCCATGTGTCCTATTTTCCGTTCCCGAACGACAAAGATCCCGGCACGCGTGATTTCGCAAAAGCTTCTCGATCGACCCCAGCCAAAAAAGCAAACAGTTCCGTGCTCGTGCCTGGTTCCAGCAGATGCACATGGGCGAATTGGCGGGCATAAACAATTGAGAGAGAGGTCGTCCGTCGTCTAGGTCTTTGCCGGTCAAGAAAGAACTCGTGCAAAGCCAACCGCGCGTCAGATCTGCCGCTGCTCAATGCGGCGGTGGTTGTCACGCGGGAGGCGACGTCCAGATTGATTGCAACGAGACCGATCTGGTCACGGGTGTCTCGCCTGGTTCTAGGCCTGGACCACACCGTCTAGAATGTGCAGGATAACAACATGCACTTGTCTTGTTACCAG
Organism: Eleusine coracana subsp. coracana; assembly: GCA_032690845.1. NCBI lineage: Eukaryota > Viridiplantae > Streptophyta > Magnoliopsida > Poales > Poaceae > Eleusine > Eleusine coracana. The sequence continues at coordinate 67,674,708 of CM064420.1, read as the reverse complement.
ACCACGCCGCTTCTCCCTAGTCTTCCTCCGTTCTCCACCTTCGACCCTGCAGATGATTGAATGAGAGTGTTGGCTGCTCTACAACGCTGGGGACCCTGCAGCTGGGGAGCAGATTGTCAAATGCTGCTGCACAACCTGGCTGCATCATTGATCGGCAACAGACTGCACAACGAAACGGCTTGCCCCACACCTACCGCCCACTAGTAGTAACAAAGCTCCATTACTCGACAGAAGAATTGCGCAGCAACGTACACGAAGGAAACCAAGGCGAAAAACGCGTTGTCGTTGCAACGACCCAGGTTTTTCTTTTCCTTAGAAAGACAATAAAAACATGATTAAGAGTCACAGGCAGGCATCAACCACCAGTATGAAGTAAAAGATGCGTGCTCCATTGCTCCTAATTAAACACCTCGCACTGCCACTTCGGTTCATGAGCGGATCTAGAGCTAAGCTGTATACACAGAAGCTATAGCGTGGCACGCACCAAATGACGCATGCCCAGAAAAAAACAGATAAAAAACTAATGGACCCATCGACTGATTTGGTGTTGTTGGTGTTCCTATTTGCCGGCCGGGTGCAAAAAGACGCAACACTCCTTGCACCTTCTTCTCGCCGCGCCCGGTGATATTAGCTAGGCGGCGGCGACGGTCTCCCCGCCGCTGCCGGACTGGTCGGATCCGCTGGCGCCGGAGACGGACGGGGCCTCCTTGATGGAAGTGAGGGAGCAGGTCTGCTCCATGCGTTCGTCGTACTCGATCTGCTGTTCCCGGCACTCCTGGCTGCAGAACGCCACCTCACCCCTGCACGCCACACAACAACAGAAACCAGCGTCAGGTGACGGCCAAGAGATTTAACAAAGGACTAATACTGGTGCCAATCTGTATCATTCAGAGGGAACACAAAACATTCTTTTAACCAGCGGTAGATGAGGGATTGTGACATCTAAATAATTGTGGGCTTGGATGATTCCAGGGAACCAGACTTATATCATAATCAAAGAACAGCTAGCTCATATGATTGGCCAGCTAATTTTTCTTAATGCTTTGCTTGGAGCAGTACAGTATGGAACCTTGACTCGTGATCTTAAATTATGCACGCCTACATGATGCACCTCAGGTAACATTAATACCTCCCTCCATATTATTAAGCACTAGTAAATAAATTAATCACCGAAAGGAAGATTCGCACCCGATATTCCTCTAAAAAACGTACAGGAGGGAATCAGATTCATAGTATGAGCTACCACGTGTGTTGGGTGCTAAATACAATCAGATCGCAATTAATTCTCCAAATCGATGGGATCACAATCACTAAATGGGAACAAATCAAATTACTGCCCCGGGGACAAATCACAAATATTCCCTGAATGAACAAACTAGCTGATGCCAAAACCACGACGAAGTCGTCAAAATTTTACATCGAAGAGGTACAAAACAGAATCGAACATGAACGAGACACGACATGACGAAAAAAAAAAGGAGATTCGATCTATGTGGAATCCTGACGTGGAAAAAAAGGAGACCGATACGAACCACCCAGAGCAGCGCAAAAGGATCGATGGGTAACAGAATCAAGCCGCGAGAACAAAAAAGGGAATTCCGCGGACATTCCATTAAACCGGAAAAGGTGAAATCACCCGGTGATTTTTGATCTCGAACCTGTACATGAAGGTGTCGTGGCCGGGACCGAGGCGGCGGTTGCAGAGGCCGCACGCCTTCAAGAACGCCGCCGTCTCCGCGCCGGCGAAGTGGCCACCTGAGAAGTACCCTCTCGGCGCCTCACCGCCCCCACCGACGCCCGTGCCCACCGAAGCGGCGGGGAGGGAAGAGGAGGACGGCACGTCGGCAACCCCCTCCTGGCGACCCTGCTTCGCCGCCGACGGCACTGTCACCATGCTGGCCGACCGGGGCAGAACCCTGCTCCTCTGCCGCTTCCCCAGCGCCGTCCCGGACCCGATTCGCTCCGCCGGCTCCATTCCTCCCGCGCTCCCGCCTCCCGACGACCTGTGATTTGATGGGCTTTCTCGTTCCGAGATTTGGGTGTGGAGAGGGGAGAGAGGGAGACTGGTGAATGGAGAGAGGGGTTTTGGGAGAGTGGGGCATAAAAGGAAGCACGGTAGCCGGACCAGGGGGATCTGGGCCGTTGGGCATGCGGCGGAATCTTTTGGAGGATTCTTGGTTGATTTGCCCGCGGTTTAGGAAAGGTTCGCTCACGCGGTGTGAATTTGTTGTAAACACCACTTCATATCTTTCGCCCGAATACATACCGACTGCATCTGGTACTATAGTATTTTGTGGCTATTTTATGTTGTGAACAGACATCCATGGCCAGAGAAAAGGATGCCTAAACACACCGGCGGATGTAGGATTTTAGTTATGCGGATACAAATCGAAGTAGATGGTACACGAAAATTCGAGTGAACATAGTAATAAAAAAATTGAACGCCAAACTTCTTCTATTTTTTTTCTCTTTCTTAATCATTTAGGCTTCAAAAATTTACATTTAACAAGGTTTTTAATATATATAACATGCTATGGAGTATATCCAGATGGCAGTTTTATAGAAAATTTGAGGAGAGAACTGTCTCCCCATGCACCCCTCCAAATCCGCCCCTGCCTAAACAATGATATTAGCAATGACTTTACTTATATAATTGCTTCTATAATAAAGAGCAACTTCTCCTGATTTTTTGTTAACTGATTATTAGTAGAGCTAATACAAATTTAAAAAGTGTATTACATGATAAGTGTCTCTCTAGACACGTCTCAGACATATGAACTATTTCATCTTTTCTAGATTGGAGGAACATTAATCATTGAATAGGTTACGATATCAACGGGTGAGCTTCACAACCAATAAAGAGGCCATGACTCCCCTATCTTTTTCATATAAGCAACAACTATATATTACATTTAAAACTACTCATTTTGGTTTAGTATTTGATATATGTGCTCCCTTGAAATTGAGCCAAGTTTGACCACTAGAAAACTAATGAAGTAAAGATCTTTGGTCTCTTGCCCTAATTACTACTATAGAAGAGCGGTGAGTACGATTTGTAGGGAGAGCCACAAGGTCAATAGGTTAAAGATGGATGATAGCTTGGTGCGCAATGTGGGAGGATGGAGCGGTGGGCGGCGCTAGCGTCATGGACAACACAAGGGCGGTGGGCTGACAAAGTGGAAACGATGAACTACGAGATTGATGACAGAAGCTTATTGTCGTAAGGAGAAAGATGATCAATTGGACATGAAGGTGTTGCAATGTGTAATCATTTCCATAAATATTGCATATCATAAAAAAAAACTTATCAACTTAATGCACACCTAGTGTATGACGTGTACTAGTAATATCACACACCAAAATACGAGAATATCCTATATGCTTCCACCATTCATTGCGTTAAAAATGTTATAACAAAAATTTTATAAAAATACAGATAATAGTATATGTTAACATTTATCATCGTGCAGTTTCTAATGTGTATCAAACACCTACACAATATGTAGTAAGAAAAGAGAAAATTAGCTTCAATAGTTGCGGGCAACTAGTCATTTTGGATCTGTAAACATTACTATTCAAACACTCAATTCTTTTTTTTTAGCTCCAATGAGTTTATTGTATATTTGTTTTTATGATAAGAAGCAACTTTGCCTAGTTTTTGTTAATTGATTATTAACATGACCAATACATATTTAAAAAAGTACATTATGAGATCAAAAACATGTTGAATGCCTTAGATGGACAACCTATTTAACATTTTCTGGAACGGAGGAACATGTATCAATGAGTAGGTTAGGAGCCACGGTGCAACGATAAGGACAACTATATATTACATTTAAAACTACTCATTTTGGTTTAGTATTTGATATATGTGCTCCCTATCTTTAATCTCCATATAAGTAATCACAATAAATTATATTAAAAATTACTTTATTTTTCTTAATATTTAATATATGTCATTTTTCATACTCAGCCAAGTTTTCTCGGATAACAAGATTAGTCGGTTGGTTCAACAATCGGAAAGACTCGGATAACGAGAATTGTTATATGACCGTCTCAGTCATATCGCATCGTCCGAAATATCATGGAAGAAGCAGAGTTTTGTGCGCTCCCTTACCACTGGCGGATCTACGTTGGGGCGAGCTGGGGCAGCTGCCCCAGCTAAAGTTGCTCCAGCGACAGTCTATTTCGTATTTCTTTTTTTTTTTTTGTATTTTATCATGTATGATGTGTTTATGCAACAAGTATCAATTTATTCTTTAAATTTAAGGTAATATCTCAACTTTACATTAAAATTGTGTGATTACAATATATGGATGCATTAATGATGTCTGAATTAGAATGTTCTTAATTTTGGTTTAGTCGGTCATCAGAAGTTCGTCCCAACTAAATTTTTTTCCTGGCTACGCCGCTGTCCCTTACCCTGTGCCTAAAAGCTCGGTACATGTTAACGAGAATCAAATGATGATCCACTCAACATAGAATGAAAAAGACAAAAATGAAAACTCGTTCCTTGATGGTCTGATGACCGAAAGCTTTTACACGTTATATGTCCGCGTGTGCAGACCAGGCCGCCATCAGGTATCAGAACCACGTCATTTCGGCTTCCTTTCTTCTACACAGTCCTCTGTTCTTTGTTCCTGAATTGAACCGTCTTTCTTTCCGACCACTTTTGCACGCCAAAACAAAACAAAACCTGTAATGCCGTGTGTGATCGAAGTGCGCGGTGGCATGATCCCCACTACGAACATAGCATATACTTTCCTTCAATTCCTCCTTCCGGAAAGAGAGAACAGAACAACAGAACGGGAATGCGATCCGTTGCTGAACGCGTTACCGCCAGTCTATGCGCCTGAAATTCCGAATTGACTAGAACAAAGCGCCCCCTCCGTCGGTCAAGAATTACCAGTGAACCGCACGAATAGTAGTGGGCGGCGAGCATATGCAACTTTTGCCAACACAGTCGGCACGAAACCATGTCGTCTCTCGTCTCGCTCGCACAAAAAGGCGCAGATGTCTGCACGCACCAGGACACTTCGGCGGTCTAGAAGCACGTTGATCATCGTAGCTTAAAAAGGAGTAGTTTTACTATCTAAAATACTGGTCAATAGTTTTTTAAAACTACTAAACAGTAGTTTAAGGGTAATTTTCTAATTGCACTATTAATTAATAAATTTATATTTATTTTCATAATAGAATATTAAGTCTACGAAATTATTAAAATATTAATTTATCTTAAAAAAATATAAAATATTATTTATTAATCAAATTGTTAATATAACTTTATTTATAACAATAAAAACTAATTACTATAAATCTATAACTCTTATTTTTTTTCGATATCACCCTTAAATTAAGAAATTACTAACCAGTAGTTATTATTTTAAATTATAAAATCTATATCGTCAAATCAAACTACTAGTCAGTATTTTGGACAGTAAAAATCCTACTTAAAAAAAGAGTCTCAGGTCTCCGTGCTGGCGCAAAAGCCGGTTTCACCTCAGCATGTGCGCCTTGAGGTGGTGTCATCGTGCACTGAACTCCGTTACTGTCGGGCACCAGCTTTCTATAAACGCGGCAGAGCCAAGAGTAAAAGCAGCATGACGCATAAAAGCTTTTTTTCTTTTCAGGTATATTATGATTGTTCGACTTGCTTTTGGCGTGTGTTTCAAACGAGAACACAGTGTGCGCGTGAGCGTCAGTGAAGGAGACAGAGATATTGACCCTCAGAGCTGATGAGATCACCCTCCACTGCCTGATCGTAACGTAAACAACGGCAAGGAACGTGAGCTGAAAGATTAGCAGAATATCTAAGCTCACTGTTGGGGATCCAGCTTGCCCGGTTTAGCATCGCCCTCAATCTCGTGTTACAAAATCTTCATCTGTCGTTCTATGGTGATAGACCAGATTTCGGGCCACAAGAGGGTGGCAAGCATGGAGACTGATCTTCCAGTGCCCGCAGCGGATCTAATAACTGATACACACACTAATAATTAATAAACACGTCTTGCTTCCGTCAAGATCAACTTTTCTCAGACTTCAGAAGAAGCTGATATCTAATCTCTACGAAATACGTATCATCCATTAAACGACATAAAAATCTCAGAAGATAGTGACCATGATCTAGCTTACTAGTCACTGCCGCACAACTGTTGCCATTACTGCTACTCCTGAATCCTGATCCCCTACTGCTACCTAAACGGCTACTGTAAACCAGAAATCTTACTGACGAGTCGCCGCACGGCACACATACATACGTACGTGCATCACATGACGGAGCAGGCGTTGGGGTTGTCGTCGCTGAACATGTTGGTGATCTGCTCGGCGCCGATGCCGGTCGCCTCCACGTTCCTCGTCGGGTTCGGGTAGGAGGAAGCGGGGGCCCACCTACCGTCGTGGGCCTGGAGCTGGGCTGCCCCGAGGCCGTAAAGGGCCACTGCCGCCGCCGGGGCGTAGACGACAGGGTTCTGGGGCCACGGCTCCGCCTTCTTCCCCGTGGACTGCGCCCTTCGCAGCACCGCGGGCGGGTCCACCTCGCCAGTGACGGTCACCTTTTGCAGCAGCCTGTTCACCTCCACATGCTGCACCCCTGCAGGAAAGCAGCTTCGGAGTTACTCACTCCGTTTATATTTATATGTCATTCTAATTTTTTTAATTTTTTCATTTATATTTATATGTCATTATAAGTTTTTCAATTTTTCTATAATTACATGTCATTCTCATTTTTCAATATACTTTTCTCTCTTCCCAATATAATATTCTTTCTTCTCACTATATTTCTATCTCTATCTCTTTCCTTCTCGTTTTCAGTGCACCCACCTTTTTACTTCTCCTTATTTCTTGTGTCCAACTCCAAAACGACATCTAATTCTGAACAGAGGAAGTACTAATCGTACTGAAATTTGGAGCATCACCTCACCGGAAAAAAAAATCACATTGATTTCTAAGAGATTTTCTTTGGCTGGTGTTGATCAAGAGCTGCTGCGTTATTGCAAGGGGGAAAAAAGTGTGCTGGGAAAAGCTTGAGCAGAAAAAAAAAATCACATTGATTCCTAAGAGATTTTCTTTGGCTGGTGTTGATCCTCAATGAGTGTGTACTGCAGAATCCTCATCAGGACACAAAAGGAATTATGGACATAATGCTAGTGTGCAAGGAAAACAAATGTGCGATGCATAGGGCCAGGAGTGAATCGACCAACCTCTCAAGCCGGTGAGCGCTTTCTTGACCTCGCGCTCGCAGCGTTGGCAGTCCATCCTGACCTTGAGCTCCACCGTCTGCACCTGGCGCCGGTGCACCACCTTCTTCTTGTCCTTATGGCCTCCATTGCTGCCTCCCAGGAAGCCACAGAGCTGCCTCATTGCGCCTTCAATGGGGGAATGCAGCAAGATTCTGAAACGCGAGCTGGCAGATTGGTCGGAGACCTCTCTTGTGAGTTGGGAAATGGTAAAGAAGCCCTAGCTACCTAAGCCTACAGCACAGGTGTGCACAATGGAAGATTGGCACTGGTACTGTTTTTCAACTAGGCAATGGCGAAACGCATAGTGTGAGAAGACAGGAGAGGAGGTGCGTGGAGCCTGACAAGAGAACTCGAACGAGAGGGAAAAAGTGAGAGTGAGCTGTGGAGCGAGGTCTCTCTCATGTGACGGTTGTGCAGTGGAATCGGTGCGGTTGTGTGTTGCAGTATGCCAACCAGAGAGGAGCGCGCAGGCGTTTGGGACGAGTGGAGGGTGCACGAAATCGCCTGCAAAGCTGCAGCGTTGGAAAGAGGATTTGTCCATGCCCATGCCATGCCTGTGAAAGATGATTCGCAAGACTTCAAGGACGTAATAGTTCGTCCACTAGTATGAACGTTGCACCTTGCATGGTTCCATATCACGTTTTACAGTTCCTAGGTGAACACAAGATGACAGGAAGTTCAGTATGAAGCAGGCCTGCCAAGATGATGACTGCTCCAATCGCAGGACGTGGGCTAGAAAAGGTTAAACTGCTGACGGGTGCATAAAGAACTCTAGCAGCTCTGACTTGGCACGGGGCATCGGCGGGGCACTGTGAGAAATTGAGAATAGGCGAAAGACATCTTATCTATGATCTTTCTACGAAAAAAACACACCATATATCAAGCATATACAATTTACAGGGCTATCGGTTAGACTCTATCAGTTGTTCACGAGATAAAGAACACAGTGGACATCATCAACAACAGCAAAGGGTAAGAGCTAGCAAGGAGCTTCTGTAGATTCGTCGATCCACTGGAGGGCGGAGCCGTGCCTGCCACTGCAGATGTCACGGCAGGGGAGGTCTGCTCGTTCGACGGTAACGGGTCCTCAGGACTGTTGTGCTGCGATGGGCCCAAGGGTACAGTCGTGCTGTTGTCAACATCATGGCCTGCGTGCAGGATTCAGTGTTTACCATATTTAAGACTTTGGTGAATGGTAAATTTGGTATTCGTTGGCATTATACTATGTGGTTCTGGCTTACATTCAGAGCGGTACCAACCCAGCTTCATGTTTTCTCGGTCGAACACTACGTGGTATCCAACTAGGAAATTCTCTGCATTTAACAGTTATCTTGTTTGTAAGTCTAATAATACCAAAGGAACAAATAACCAAGGTTGATTAGAGCACTCACGTGCAATAATTCCAATAGAATCTGATGGCAGCACAGCTAAGCAGAACCAGGCGAGAGCTCCCTGTAAAGTTGACAAATTAGAGATCAGATTCAGTTCTAGAAACAATATCTCGAAATCGATATAAGATCAATTTTGCTTTACTATACTCCATCTGTTTCATAATAGTTGTCATTATGCAAAAAGTTCCACGTGACAGGAACATCACAATTCTTTACAAACCCCTTCCAAAAATGATCGTCATTAAATCCAGAGAATTTGATCCTTTCCCCACCCCCTTTTCCAAACACACCCTTAATTCTTTCATATAAGTGGTTTATTATGTGCTGACAACAAAAAATAAAAAGCCTCCACAGCCAAATAACAAATGACACTGCTATGCTGATGCTTTATTTTCAATAATTACTAAAAATCTGTTCAATTTTGTATGACGATGATAATTAACAGTTTAACACAGTGACCTACCATATCAAGTGAACAAAATGCTGGAAATGCACAACAGAACCTGATGCCAGGATTCATGCCATCATGCCAACTACAACCGAGCATTTACCATATGCACGAGTCTAAAGTAAATGACTGAGTAACATCAATGCTTAGGTTAACATTATCCCCATGCATGTAGGCTTTGCTCTAACTCAGATCAGTACTTTACAGAAGTCAGCACAATGCATCTGAGTTTCCATTTCGGAGCTTCAAGTTGCAATTGTACCAGTTAGTAAAATGACATATTTTAGATTTGCTCAACATGACTCTCCCTCAAGCTCAGCTAACTGATTCTGAGGCCTGGCCGTGAGTCCTTTTCCTTGTCCAACAAAAGAACATACCTGCTGGTCAAATGGAAGGATAGGATTAACAGCTTGGAAGCTCTTGTTCCCAGCAAACGTCAGCATTATGGTTGGCACATTAGGCATCTCAAGAGGACTGTATATAATAATACATCAGCTTTATGCAATGAAATTACACAGATCAAGCATATTTTGAAATGCCACAAGTGGACCCGGAAGTTACTCACCTAGCAGTGTAGCAATATTCAAAAGTTTTGTCTTCAATAGAAACTCTTGAAGCAGTGATTTGTTTGTCAAACTGAAAATATATAATAATTAGCACCAAAATTTATCCATCAAAGAGCCATCTGCAAATCAGAAATAAACTAACCTCCATTGTAACAGTCTTATAAATTTCTTGAGGAAGAAAAGTAAATGATGTCCCACTATCAACTAAAGCCTGGAAGCTAGTATCCTCAAGACACACACGTCCAATACAAGATTTGCTGACATTAACAACATAAGTTTGACTGGAAATTAAGAAAGAAAAATGTAAGTGGAGTCTAAATAATATCAATAATCAGTAGGAAAACTCATGTCAGTCGATAATTCAACTATTTCAAGCGACTCACATTTTTCCATACAGAGGAACAAATGGTGTAGACTGTTGGGCGGACACTCCTTGATCTCCAAAGAAAATTCGCCCAGAGTCATCTTGCTTAAAGCACATTGAGAATGAATTAGGAACTAGTCCAGCTCTTGCAAGGAAACTAGGAACTGATATATCTGCCATTCCGAGGCCAAGAAGTCCATCCGGTGCAATACCATCCAAGTAGCCACCACTTTGCTTTCTACCACAACTAAACCACAAGCATGCATCATCTTAGTGAAATAAATACAAAAAATAAGGCTAATCATATTAGGATTGTTCAGTATAGGAGAACCATCTCTAGTTCTTTTTTAAAAAAACTCGATCTGCGCGCGCGCGCGGGGGGGGGGGGGGGGGGGGGGGGAACCCCGGGCATTTTTGCTAAGAAGACCTTACGCAGGTCGAGAAAACCGCCGGACCCCTGTCCCACCCTTACACAGTGGCACTGTGGCCCGTGTGAGACGACCACAACCTGGGCTGGGCCTTAGACTTGTGCTTTGGTGTGGTGACAAACGAGGGGATTTTTTTACCCCAACCCGTAAATTCGCTCCCACTAGGAGTCGAACCTGGGACCTTGGGGTTGCTACTAAGCCACCTCAACCACTAGGCTGAAGGACCGTTCACGGTTCCTTTTTTTTTTGTCTTGGTCATTGAACTATGAATAACACCGCAAGATATTCTCATAAAAGCAAGGAATGGTGATGACCCAAACATACTAACTGATACTCTCTGCTCCAAAATACAAGCCATTTAGGACATTGACAAAGTCTACTAGGTGGCACTTTGAGTACAAATATCTACAACAACATGATATGCCAAGTAAAATGGATCGTGTGTTATAAAACATTTGTCATGATGAATTCAACAATCTTAAATTGTAAAAATGTGTGATTAACTATTTGCATGTTGATCATCAAATTTCCAAAAGTTTGCCAACAAGAATCCTAAAACAACTAACATTTTGGATCGGATGGAGAATGCAGAAGTTCATCAGAAGTAAACATTCACGGAATGTGTTGTACTTACAGCTCCACAAGTGGGGCAATTGCAATTTGTCAAGTTATATGAAACCAAATAAAAGAAACTCCTAATGAAGAAGGCGCCAACAGAAAATCTCACCCTATAATAACTGAAGCGTTCACCGGTACATGGCCCTCCCTGGAATTCAGGTGCAGTGTATCTTCAATAAGCAAACCAGAGCTTGTTGTATTTTCTGAAAGGTAGTCAATATTGTATGGGCAAGGCTGCTTTGGGTTTGCACAGCCTGAACCCAATGAGCATAGTTCATGGTTGCATGGCAAATGACGACTCGTTGTTGATTCAGCTGGCTTGTAAATTCCAAGATCTCCATCCTGCATAATAGATGCTCCATTTATGACGGAGCACCTGCCAATCAATCACTGGAAATAAGCACTAAACTGCTTCAAAATGTAGTAGTCTCTACTTATTGTGCATTCCATATTAAGAAATATATAAGCTACTTAGACAAAATCAAGAATTCTTTTAGGAGGTCACTAACTTGTATTAAAATGCCATATGGGACCTAACTTAGTCAGAATTCTGTCACTTTGGTAATTTCTGAAGGCAGTGGAGTGCCTGTGTGGAATTTACGTGGGTTGTCTGCATGAAACTTCATGTCCATGTAGCCATCTAAGCATATTGCAACCATCTAAAAATTATGCTAAACAGGAGTTGAGTTGCTGTGAAATTACATGCTATCAATATTTAGATGGATATGGTCCATACGGTAATTGCAGGGCATGTGACAGTATACATAACCTTAGCATATCTACTCACAAACACAACACTTTTACTTTTTTTAAGAAAAATATGTCGAATATGATTTGCAGGCTCAGAAAGCTATCAAGTATTGCATGATAGTTCTTCAACTAAGGTTAGTGTTTTATTAGCTATGAAAGAATTGATAACACTTTATTCTCCATCTGCACTAGCATTTTGCATTAGTCAAAGTCAAATATTCCACCTTATGTGAAAAGATTGGCATTTTACATAAACTGACACGACCATTTGACAGTAAGACATCTGCAGACACTAACAAAATGCTACTAATTAAAAGAGATGCATACCACATTTCGGTAGCCAGACAAAGGAGCACACTGGACACAGTCACATGGTACCCAGAATAAGTCACTCCCGGTATCCAACGCGACCAGGAAGGAGGTTTTCGGCGTACCAACATCCACCCAAGTGTAATATAACCTGCAGATGACATATTTGATAAATATTATTAGCTTACGTGTAACAACACACACTGAATGTAAAAAACAGTAAATCATACTAGCGACTAGTGTTGCATAAAAATATAATTAACGCTTGTTTGTACTAATTTTTGTAAACTTCTATCCTTCTTAAATATTGGTTCGAAAAAAAAAACTAGCGAGTGTGCTCATTCTGACAGTCTGACTGTAAAAAACAGTGAAAGCACAGCTTGAAGCCTGGACCAACGCCTACAAAATGTATCCATAGACACATCTCATTTTTTTTATAACCGTTTCATCCTACTAACACTATACCACTGGAAGATAAATGGCAACAGTCATAGTGAATTAGAACATAAAAACAAGGTGAGGCACTTAAGATCCGACGGGAGCAGGGGAATGCGGCGCACCAGCCTAAGTCGTTGCCGGGTGTGAAGGTTTGGCCGCCCTTAGAGAGCGAGAGGAGCTGGTACTTGCCGCCGACGCGCCGCTTCTGCCGCTGGAGGTCGCTCCGCACCAGCGTGCGGAAGTACTCCCCGCTGCCGCGCCTCGGCCACCGCGCCACACGAGGGCCCGCCTGCAGCCGCGCCTCATCGGACAGCCGGTGCACCATTCTCGACGAGAGGGTCGCCGCGGCCGCGGCTGCCAACGCCGTGGCGAGCAGCAGGAGGAGGAGTGGTACCCGGAGACGCATGGGTGGATCCGTGCTGAGCTCGCCGGAGTGGATCTAAGAGTAATGCGGTGGCGGGAGGAGGGGATCTGAGCTAGGGTTTCGCGCGCGGGCGGCGAAGCGACGAGGACGGAGGAGGCGGTGGGTGGGAGAGCGTGGAGATGGAGGGAGGGGAGCTGGGGCGGTGGTGGGGAACGTGGTGATGGTGGTCTGGAAGTTAGCGCAAAAGGCAGGATGACGAAGAAGGTTTTGGCTGTTTTGCTGAAAGCCCCTAACAAGTTTGAAAGTCATGAACACAGTAAGAGATTAGCATTCCTAAATACCTCTGAAATTTCTTATTTCTAAAAATGAGTTTGGAAGATCGGTATACTACATTATAGAGTTACCATTAACCAAGGCTTCATCCAGGGAGTCATGCCTAACAGTTTGCAGCATCTCAAACTTGGTGATCAGTGTGACGATATATTGAATGATTTTTGACGTAGGATAACCAGTAATTCAAAGAACAAGAGGACGGCTCATGTAAAGCTTGAATAGTACTCTAATGAGTCCCTCTGAGAATATTTAAGAAACGGGGGGCTTGGTGGATTATGTGCATGAGCTTTGTTTAAAGGAATTTTTAACAGCAACGGTCCATCCGCTCGATGACCAGAGTCCCCCAGTCCCCACACAGCCCACTCGAGGCACCGCGCGTGGTGGTCCCCACGCGGTGGTGGTGGTGCGTGTCATCCGTTGCTCGCCTCGCTGCACGTGGGCCCCGCCTCGACCACCGGGATGGACGGCGTAGATGCTGATGAAGCGTGCCGACCGTCGGGCGGTCAAAGAAATCCTCGATTCCTCGTGCCGCCGTTCCACCTGTTACAACGGATCGGCAATAAAAAGGGGCAGGCCATGGCACTCGTGGTGATCGCGCGCGATAATGGAACTACACATGCCTTAATTCAGTGATGAACCTGAAGGCATTTTTTTTTAGGCATGATCAATCATTACGCGGCGGAAAAAGAGCTTTATACGAAAAATCGCAACTGCCATGCTCCTTTTGCTGCTACCTGTCAACGCCCCTGTCCAACTGCTCCTGCGAAAAAGGGACATTGATGCTCTCCCAGCAGCACGAACTCGAGTCATCCGTGACCGACCCTTCCAAGAACAGGCAACCTGGATCCGACGCCAATAACAGTGCGAAACAAAATAATCATACTAGTACTAGTGTTTTTCTACAAAATCGCGCGAGGTTTGTCTTCCGTGTCCAGTTCCGAATCGATCAGCTGTAGGCCGGCTCATCATTGGAGGCCGTACGTGGAGCAAAAGCCTAGTATCACTCACGCGCACAGGCACAGCCGTCGTCTGCCGCGTTGCGTTTTTTCTGTCTTGGCTCGCCTCCAACGCGAGTGCCCGCCGGGGCCAGGGACAGCGGCGAGCGACACAGGAGGCAGCGCACCACTGCGCCCGTCTGTTGGTTGGGAAAGCGCACCGCCACCTGCTTCGGCCTCGACCTGCCGCGGAGATTCGCTGGTTCCCGTGGACACGTGTTGCCGCGTGCAACGCAACGCGCGAGCGGACATCATCCCTTCCCCGACGCTGACGTCAAATCTGATCACGAAAATAATTACACTGTGTTTGGATATTGGAATTTAGGCCTAGAATTTGAAATTGACATTCCCCTACCTTTAATACCGCTGTTTGGATGTCTAGATAATTGGCTCACGGAGACAAGACTCAATTCTGAAACATTTTTCCGCACACGCCCACGCCATTGCGGTCAATTCAGAGCCCGCGTCCTCTGAATTCGGGCGAAACAGCCCGCGCCCCCTCTCTCCCCCTCCCGCCTGCTCTTTTCCTCCCCCGCCTCAGACAAAATAGAACATGAGCAACGCTTTGTTCTTCTCCCACGCACAGCTACAAAAAAGAGAAAGGGACGAATCAGCAGCGACAACCACAGGGACGCTCGCCGGGGAGTTGACGCCGCAGGTGAGAAGCCCCCCCCCCTTCCTGTCCACCTCCCTCCCTTTGCTCTACGAATCCACCCCTCCCTCCCTTCCTCACTTCATCACGGCCACAAGGCCGCCACCATCCTCTCCCTCTGAAATCCATGTTCAATCCACCGTGGGCGACCTTTATCAGCAGTTTGAGAGAGCTTTCCCTCTTCCTCTGACCCTAGAAACATTCAAATCTGTGCTTTTCCTCATCCCTCCCCTTTCTAAGCCCTAGGTCATTCTCTGTGATCTAGAAGTTTATTTTTTTTCTCATGATGTTTACAGGGAGGAAAGAAGTTTGATTAAAGATATGTGCACTTGATGTTGTCTCTATTTTCTTCTACAAATATGTGCTCGTAGTGTATGTGCTGTTAATATTTCCATTTTTTTGTTTTGTGTGATATCTTGCTCACATATCTAGGAACTGTATTTTATTGTAACTTATGCACCATGTCAGAATTAGATGTGCAATATTTCATCAATGAGGAAAATAAAAGAAGAAAGAGGAGACACATTATATTAACAGAGCTTTATTTTGAATCAATTCTTCTTGAGATTGCATATGTCAGTTCACAGAGGTTATCAAGTGATGTGGGGTGCTTTAGTGATGTGGGGTGCTTTAGCGATGATGAACGTAGACATAATTGTAGAAAATATTTGCTCAAAGAATTATATGATGGTTCTGAAGTGACGTGCAATGATGAGCTATGTTTAACTAAAAGAAACTTTCATGACTTGTGCATCATGTTGCGTGAGAGGTGTGATTTTCGTGACAATGTATATGTTAGTGTGGAAGAGAAAGTTGCTATGTTCTTAATTATGGTTGGACATGGAATAAAAATAAGGTTATTGCGTGGCACTTACAAGCGTTCGTTAGAGACCATCAGTAGACACTTTGGTGATATGTTAACAACCATTGTCTCTCTAACTGGGGAGTTTATTAAACTTCCTGAACCTACTGTCCAGCCACCTAATGATCACAAATGGAAATGGTTTGAGAATGCACTTGGAGCACTAGATGAATGTCATGTTGAGGTGTGTGTTGATGTGGCTGATCAAAGATGGTATAGGAATAGAAAGCAACAAATAACCACTAACATGTTTGGAGTTGTTGATCGGAATATGAAATTTTTGTATGTTCTGCCTGACTGGGAGGGGTCAGCCTCTGACTTCAGAGTTCTTCGTGATGCAATGAGTCGTCAAGATGTATTTGTTGTACCCACGGGTACGACTCTTTCTCTTGGCATTTATAGTTTCTTTATATTTACTTGCTAACTAACTAACTTCATTAATAATAGGTAAATATTATTTAGTTGATGCTAGTTACACCAATGGACCTGCTTTTCTATCACCATTCAGATCCACTCGATATCATTTGCAAGAGTGGGTTTCAAGTCAACAACAGTCCAAAACACCCAAAGAATTATATAATTTACGTCATTCTCGTGCTAGAAATATAGTTGAGAGAACTTTTGGTTTGTGGAAGAAAAAGTGGGATATCCTACGTGAACAAAGTTTCTTTGGCCTTATAGACCAGGTACAAATGTCCATATGGTGGTGAACTCAATTATTTTTTAGTAATGGCAATTGCTAATTGTGTGTTATTAATGTAGATACAAATTATTAATACTTGTTGTATGTTACACAATTTTGCAAGGGATAGGCAGCATCATATGGATGATATACTATTGCAGGAAGTTAATTCTGAAATCGCAGACTTGGCAAATGAGTCTTTGGATGATGTTAACTTAATTAGAAATGTTCAAGTTACTTCTAAATGGAACAATTTTAGGGACCAACTTGCTAATGACATGTTTGATGAGTATCTAGTTCGACATGCCGAACTAGAGATAGACTAGGATGGGTGCTGTCATATTTTGTGGTAGCTAGCTGCTGGTGGGGTTTTTACGTGATGTAGCTAGCTGATACTTTTGTGCTTTTGTGGTAGCATAACTGATACTTTTGTGCTTTTGTGGTAGCTACTTGATGGCTGAACTCAAAGCAAAGAGAGGGGCCAGGGTCTACCTCACATAGATAGATGACATGGACAGTGCAGTGTTGGTTGTCCTTGTTGAGTATCACAACAATGGTGACCATGCTCAACATGGCTGGAAGACACATGTCTACAATGCAGCTATAAAGCATGTTTTTTGAGAAGTGTTCTGTGGTTATCACAAAGGATAACATATAATCCAGGTGCAAAATATTTGATAAGCACTATGAGACCATTAGCAAGATACTTTCTCAGAGTGAATTTGGTTAGGACTGAGAAAATAATAGATTGCAAATTGATAGTGAGAAAGTATGGTCTAAATATATTGAGGTAATGACATAACCTTGTAGCAACTTTGATTTCTTATTTTCTCTAGGAAACTAATATTGCAGCACCTTTAATCTTGTATGTGCATGTTATGTAGGCTAACAAGACAGCGGCTTGTTACAAGACCAAGGTGGTGAGAAATTGGGATGCAATCTCAACCATATACTCAAAAGATCATGCTACTGGTGAAGGTGCCAAGACTGGTGTTGAGAATGCTGAAGAACAAACAGTACAACCTAATGAATCATCTCCAAAATGCCCCCCCCCAAAAGGCAGCGAACAGGTGATGCAATTCTATGCATGCTTGGGGATATGAAGACCTTATTTTATGATGCTATGAAGTCCAACGAGCCATTGTAACTGCCCCAGGTGACTCCACCTGCTAAAATACTTGTTGCACTAGAAATGATATCAGATTTGGTTAGAAGTGACATGCTTCGGTCTTATGAAAAGCTCATTCTTAGTGAACGCTTATTCCAAGCGTTTATGGAACTCCCAATAGCCTTCAGGAAGGAATGACTGCTGCTGTTGAATGAGAAAAATGACTCTTGAAGTAGATGCTTCCTGTTATGTAATAGCTAAGACTATGCTACTGTGTTAGATGTTTGATTTCATGGATTTAACTTGTGATTTCTTTGTTTCTTTCTATTATGTTGTCGCTACTTGTAAGAGACATGAAAAATATTTATACCATGTTAAAGGCTCTATCATGCTCCTGTGGCTAATAATTATACTAATGGTGTTATTATTTTTTTTAAAATTATGTTGCTATTATCATAGATTTTTTTATAATATTACAATTATTATGAGCTTTTCCACAAAATTCTTATGACTTTTTATCATGGCTACCTATTGATTCTATCTAGAAATTACTAGAACATCTAAACAACAAATTGACATTGTAAGCCAATTCAAATGCAGCTTGGCTTTGGTATTCTGCCTCCAATTCAATTCCATCCTCTAAATACCAACATCCAAACAAAGCCTTAGCCCATTCTACTCGACTAGGTATTTTATTTGATATTAATTAGATGTCACATAAGTAAAAAGTATGATATAGTAATGAATTTAATATAAAAAAAAGAGATGTCTTTCATCTCCATAAAAGAATGTTAACACTCTTTATAAAAAGATGAAAGCTAAATAAAAATACACTGAGAGTATTTTCTTTCATATTGAACACCCTTAATTAATACTCCCTCTGTTCCAAAATTGTTGTCGCCGTTGACTTTTTTTGTTACCTTTGATCATTTGTCTTATTCAAAATATTTGTTCAAATATAAAAAGTTATAAATTATATTTAAATTTTATCTAGTAATAAAACAAATCATGAAAAAATATATGATATTTTTTAAATTTTTTTGAATAAGACGAATGGTCAAAATTGATGAAAAAAGTCAATGTCGATAATAATTTTGGAACGGATGGAGTAATTAAAAGATAACTAGTAATAATTTAATATTCTAACAAGCCTATAGAACTGTGAAATAAAAATGTGCATTGAAAAATGATATTTCATTTTATTAAATAATATTAGAAAAATGATATATCACATTTAAAAACTGTGAAATGAAAGAGGGCCAAATCAGATGATCCCGCCGGGGTATAGCCGTGAAAGACGGACACATGGCTCGCTGTGGTTGCTGTAGACATTTTGCGCCCGTGCAGGACAGCTAGGAGTATGGTTGAACGTCGAACACCGGTTGTCACGTGCACCATTATATTCGTTTGCAGGCTATTTCGTCCAGATTCGATGACGCTCGTACGATTCAAAACCCCTGTTGATTTGTTTAAAGAAGTTACTGGAATCAGTACGACAATTCTTTCTGCTGGCAAATCTAATTGAACTGTTTATCCCGTAATTAGCGTATACAACACTGTACGTATACGTAAGCGCAGTAATTTTTTTTAATTATGTGGTCAGTTTTAAGTGTTAACTAAATGTACTAAGAAAATATCTATAGACAAATATGTTCATGGACATTTGTTCGCTATGCCAAATGTAGACAGCCTTTTGAAAGGCTCGGTCCTCTGATTCTAGATTGATCGAGGTGAACATATTGTTTATTCGAGCACACACACGTATCTAACTTATCGTTGCATTGTTTCTTGATCAACATACTTGGACCATACGTGTGAAGCAAACGCCCCCATAAACGACCGACCACTGTCATGTTAACAGCCATATCTCGATGATACAACAAGCGGAACGACGATCAGTAACTACGTCCACACCAATCACACGATGTGTACAACTTGGAAGGCAAAGAGAAAAAAAATCTGAATAATTTGGCAGCTTAGGAAATATATAACGCTCTACATGTACACGGGGCTGCAAAATTCTCCTCGAAGAACTGTTGCATTGCATGTAGGGGGATCACGATCAATGCACCATCCTAAGGCTCGGCATCGGGTGCAGCGAGGTGCCACCGATGATGGAGCCGTACTTGAAGACGTCCTCGAAGCACCCCGCGGAGGGCACCCGCGGCGGAGGCACCACCACCGGCGGCAGAACCGTCGTCTCCTGCTGTGCCGCCGCCCGTCGTTCGTCCTCAACGCCTTCCGATCCTATCCGATGCCCGTCGTCGTCGTCGTGAACGCGTTCTCGTACGGCTGGCGACGACGACGTGCCATCGTCGTCCGGCTCCTCCAGGAGGGAGGAGGTTTCGTCTTCTCCGATCGGCGCCGGAGGACGCGTGGACGGGTCGTCGTGGTCGACGAGCTGCATGGTGAGGCGGCATCCTCCTCTACCTTTGCGTCATCCTCCTCTGCTCTGATCGCATCCCCCTCCTCTGCCTTTGCGTCATTACCCTCGTCGATAATGCTGCCTCCGTCGTCGCGGCTTTCTTGGACGACACCACCTGGGGGACGGCACCCGAGTGACGACGCCGCCGGTTCCGTCGCTGGGCGGCGCGACGAGCAGGGACCGGAGGCCGGAGGCGATCGCGGGGCTGAATTTCTGGGTGGCGGAGGAGTGATGATGAGGGGAGGATACCAGCATCCTCCTCGGGCGGGAGCGGGACGGATATAATAATATAACCGGATGGGATGGGAGACGGGCGGGGGGTTGACGCCGCCTTTATACGTGCTCATCTCCCAATCCGTACAGTACTATGTAGGGAGGCAGCAAGTCGCTGGCGCCCGTGGGTGGGTGGGTGGGCGTCCGTGACCAGCCGCGTGCTTTTGCCCCCAAACGTCCGCCCAATTAATATAGCTCGCCGGCCAGGGCCGTCGACTCATATGTCTCCATGGCTTCGTTTCGTTTCGATAAGCATTCGATAGTGACGAACAGGTATCTGGTGCATTGACGCGCGTTTGAGCTATCCATCTGCCTGCCGCTGCTGGATTCGTATGAGGAAGTCGTGGCAGCAACGGCCGCGGTGACACCATGATCGGATCCACGTCCGGGCCTCGGCGTCGGCACACGCACACGTGATAGCCGGGGGTCACGAGCCGCGAATGAAACCCACCAACGGCCGGAGTCGCCACGCGGCGAGTGCCGTTTTGTTTTGCCTGCTTGGATCCGCCGGGCTGCGGAATCCTCGAGGTTTTTTTTTTTTTTTTGGACAAGAAATCCTCAGGCACCTGATCTGCAGCGAGGCGCGAGGAAGAAAGATTATTAATCAGGAGCACCAGGCGAAGCGCGAGGAAGAAGATTAATCCTCGCTTTGACGGCCTGGTTGAATTTATCACCTTCAGCCTCATCACCTTCAGCCGAGTGGGCTTCCATGCTCCTTCCATGCTTCTCCGTCCTCAGATTCACATTGTCAGCCCGACCGATCTGTTTAGCACTCGCTCGCCGCCCCTGGTCCTCGTCACTGCATCCTCTCATTTTCTGAAACCAGCTACTACTACTCTGTTTTTTCCACATCCTGCGTCGCAGTCACTTATAGTGCCGCATTTTCTCTCGGCATTACATATATAAGGACACAATGTTGGCATGATCATTTCATTGGTTCTATTACTCGAAAAAAAAAAACAAATGCGGCAGTACCTGCTACTCGGGCCGTGTCATTTGCTTGCAAACACGAAACTCACTTTGCTTTCCTATCAAACTGACAGCGATTACTTCCTCTCTCCACTGCTTCTCGACAGTTGGCCCGCCTGAAACCCCCAATCAATCGATCAATCACGCCACGTGACAGTCAAATCGAGAAATGCAGAAAAGCTATAATTCCATTAGCGCCTCTCTTTCTCCACCCACCACGTAACTTGCTCGCCGAGTGGATCACCAGAATTGCAGCCTCCGTCTCTTTCGGGAATTATTCTCCACTCGTCCGAAAAGTGTCAGATGTTGCATCTTCTCTCTGCAAGTGCTCGTACTTAACCGCAGGGAATGAAATGGCTCAAGTTCGCATTAGGTCCATGGTTCCACTACCTTAAAGAGAGAGGTTTGTGGGTTGATAAGCACATTAAATTTTTTTTGCCTATCTGCTGCAAGCTAATCATGTCTTCCACTAAGAACACACATATGCAGATCTGCGCGAGTGCATTGGCCTAGATAGAGACAAACTGATACAGTATGTAACAAGATGTGGAAAAAGGAATTACTTTGAAAAAAAATATATAGTGGAATGCCATATGCCTCCAATCATATTCGCAAAAGGAAAAAAGCGCCTCCAATCATTGGTTCAGGAATCATGCATAGGATAGGAGAACACATATATACTAATTCCTACTAATCTCGTTTTTCTTTCCAAAGGCATACGATCAAATTCCAAGTTGCTTGCAGAAAAACATTGCACAGATATATTGCGCCTCCCAAGTGCTTTTGTTTTCTCAAAAGGCCCAGGTGAGTCGTTCCTAGCAGCAACTAGTAATAATTTGCAAATCAAACAGAAACTAGGTGGTGCCGTTGTGACAACTTGAGGACATAAAGAAAAGTTTGGGTGTCGTGAAACATACGCACATATAGTATCTATATCTGCAGAAGTTTTTACCTGATCATCAGGTAGGTAGTAGGCGCCCTCCCAAATACTCCTCTATTCCGTTTTTCTTATGGTTAGGACAGATTCATTAATATAAATTTGTACTAGCTATCTTGTCCTAACGACAAGATTTTCAGAATGGAGGGAGTAACA
The DNA here is from genome assembly GCA_032690845.1 of Eleusine coracana subsp. coracana. NCBI lineage: Eukaryota > Viridiplantae > Streptophyta > Magnoliopsida > Poales > Poaceae > Eleusine > Eleusine coracana. The sequence continues at coordinate 67,652,402 of CM064420.1, read as the reverse complement.
ATTTTGGCTGGCTTGTAGCTTATCCATTACTTCTGGGAACCGTCTTCCTGTAATTCAGTTACGCCTGACTTCAATTGCGTACTGTGCCAGCATGCTACAACACTTAGCCTGTCAGTGTCACATCATTGAGCAATAAGATCCCTGGATATTTTTTTCGAGAGTGATGGTAATATGATTCAATGGACAGCGAAAGTTTTTGGGGAGTTTCAGAGATAGGCACCTAGAATAGTAGATATTTCCTTCTCAACGCAAAGGATTCTTCAGACTTTGCTTGCAATGCATCGCTCTATCATTGCTTTCGGAGCCAAAAGCAGTAGCATGGAATCTAGAGCTAGCTCATATACGACCCTTTTTTTTTTAAGGAAATCATATACGACACTTCTGTGGTTTGCGCACTAAAAGAAGCAGCTCCTTACTAGTCTAGCTCACTAAAAAAATATGGAGTCGACATTGTTTTAAAAACAATTATGGAGTCAAAATGGATCATATTGGTTTGTTGCAAAGTGCAGGGAGCTGCACAAATGCAAACGTAATGATTGTTTTCCATGTACTCTGAACTTTTTCCATGACACCCTTTTTGATTGCCTGATTGTTCTTTTCGTTGTCCTCTTGGTTATACCAGTAGAGTAGTTACTACTATTTAGCTTCAGTTCCCTCTTGGTTTGCCAATCATTTGCGTTCCATCCAGTTATGTCTTAGCTGTCCTCATAATGTCCTGCTTAAGAATCAGATCATATACCTTACGAGCTTCTGTATGTTATTTAGTCATCTGTTTCACGAGCGTGGTTAGCACGTCATAGTCTTCTTCCTTTTGGCTGATGCTTAGCTGGTGCAGCCGGCTACCTTTGGCAGTCCTGGCCGCCTGGGAATGCATTCTAATGCTGTCTGTATTCAGAAAGCAAGGCCACCTAAACACACTATTGTTTCTGCAAATTTTTGACACACTGGGCAAAAGACATTGTTCTTTTGGCCCATACCAGACGTTTTACATGCGGCCGTGATTCTGCGTTCATAATTATCGGAAAAGGCTGATCTGAATATATTGAGCTGCTTTGGTTGGCGTTATCACTAAATGCTCGCACTCCAGTTGACTAGAAGTAGTTGCCTACTCCTAAAAAATAGCCAACAATCGAAGGCCAGCTCATCGTAATTCCCGAATGGAATGCAGATGTTGATCGTCATGCTTAAGAGGAATTCGGATTAGGAGAGGTGTCGCAGTTCCGGATAAACAGAAGTTGGGTCTGGTGCTCCATAACGTCGCCCCAGCTGTCCTGTGACAGGGACGAGAATTTCAGTTTAGCAAGTCCCAATAGAGAGTTTCATTTTGTTATTTTCAAAGTATCACATAAACAACAAGGATAATTGAAACTATATCTACAATATATAATTTTATTTTGTTGTTTCCTAGATAACACATGTAAGAGAGAATTGTATTTAAAACTCCTTCCTTCTTTTTTCTTATTAATTTTTTGTCACATCATCTAAAATGGTGACATGTCATCCTATTTAATGAGAATGAAATCCTCATTGAGAGTAGCCTAAGCTACACGCATGCTTCCATTTCCGAGTTCCGACAATTTTAATTTGAATCTAACTGGTTTCATCTCTCCACGACAGTTCTTAATTCTGGATGATTGCTTCGAGTCAATCAACAAGAAAATAAAGTGTTAAAAGCTCCCCTTGACAACATTTAGACAAGAATGGATGAAGTCCAGTATCATTCCCCTCCAAAGCAACGTATCTTAATTGGATCAAGGGCTAGAATTATTCTTTAAAGACATGTTTACTTCGAGGGCCAATATTTTTTTTTAATATTTCACATAAAAGAATTGAGGTACGGTTGTTCACTTCGTGTCCATAAAGTTAGAGATTAAATCCAAATCGATTTTATACCTTTTATATCAAGTATCGAATTTTAAAAATCATAACTCCCACTTCCGGAGCTTAAATGAGGCAAACTCGGACTCTACCTTGTAGCTCTCGAAAAGTTCTACAACTTTGGTATTCAAGAAAAGTCCAGATCCCGCAGTTTTGATTTTCAAATATACGATGCAAAAATATTTGTTCTGATTCAGACTCCTATGCGTAGGTCTCTATGCGGGGCTCATATCTCCTAACTCTATGGTCTAAATAATATGATCCATATATATTTCAAAAAGATCTCGACGGATCTACAACTTTCGTGTTTTAACTTTTTCTATTAGAGCAAGTATTCAATTTTAAAATTGCGTTGCAATATAGTTTTATTTCTAGACTCTATGAATTGATTTTTCCTCGAGATAAAGCTTCTAAAATATGGTAAAAATGATGATAAAATTGTTATTTTTAATCTATTAATTAAGGTACAATCTTCCACTTCGTGTCCACAAAGTTAGAGATTGAATCCAAATCGGTTTTGTACCTTCTATATCAAGTACCAAATTTTAAAAATCATAACTCCCACATCCGGAGCTTAAATGAGGCAAACTCAGACTCTACCTCGTAGCTCTCGAAAAGTTCTACAACTTTGTTATTCAAGAAAAGTCCCGTAGTTTTTATTTTCAAATATACGATGTAAAAATATTTATTCTGATTCCTTCTGTTTGTAGGTCTCTATGCGGAACTCATATCTTCTAGCTTTATGGTCCAAATAATATGATTCATATATGTTTCGAAAAGATCTCGACGAGATCTACAACTTTCGTGTTTCAACTTTTTTCATTAGATCAAGTATTTAATTTTAAAATTACGTTGCAATACAGTTCTATTTCTAGACTCCGTGAATTGATTTTTCCTCCAGATAAAACTTCTAAAATATGATAAAAAATGATAATAAAATTATTATTTTTGACATATAAAATGATATACTAAGAAATATCAATGATAATATAAATATAATCTTTTATATAAAAATATCAATAATATTGTATATATCTAATAATTATATTATATAAAAAATATTTTGTTTTTTAAAGTCCGTAGTAACGACACTTTGCTAGTATTTCATATAAAAGACAAGAGCCATAGCTACTGGACAGAGCAGAGCAGGAAAAAAGAAGCAACATAGACCCAGGGCAGTCAAATTACCGGATATAGAAGCCATCGACCAATTGATTCGTCCCCCGTCTCGCGCTTCGCATGGTATTCCCCGCTCTGCGTCGGCCTCGCCCCTCACTTTCACACTCCACCATGGTTCGATGCTACCAAAGCAATTTAAAACTTCTCCTTGGGCGTAACTGTCAATACACCGGGGAGGAAGCCACTGCCTCCGTCTCTTCTTTCTCTTCTTCGTCTCTTCCCCCCTACCGAGTACCGAGTCGCCGTCCTCTCGCTTTCACCCCACGCGGAAGCAAGAATTTTTCGTCAATATCCTACCTTGCGCGCGTGTTCTGTGAATTTCTTGCTGTTTCTTCGGTGCTATGGGCCTCTGATCCGAGGCTTAGCGGATCTTGGGAGGAGGAGGCCGGACGGGTGGTCGGCGGTGATCTGGCCGGGAGGAGATGGCCAGCGGGAAGGAGCCGATCGAGGTCAGGTTCCGGCTGTTCGACGGCACGGACATCGGCCCCAGCAAGTACGACTCCTCGACCACCGTGTCCGCGCTCAAGGAGTTGATTCTCGCTCGGTGGCCGCAAGGTGAGGGAGCAAATTCCTATCGATTTGGTAGCGTACATATGTAGGCTGTCCTGATCCGTTGTTTGATTTGCTAGCGACAAGAGATGGGCGCTTTTGTAAATCTAGACTAGATGCAGAGGTATTCATCAAAGTTTCTTGGATCATATATTGGTTTCTCTTACTATTATCTAAAAAAATATATTGGTTTCTCTTACTATTATCTAAAAAAATATATTGGTTTCTCTTGTGGTTATTAACTTATCTATTGTAGTCTTTGTAAATTGCAATTTCTTTTTGCCTATGGTTTTGCTTGATTTGTTGTTGTTTTCTGGGGGGACATACATGACGGATTGGATTGCAAGAAAATTATGCTGTTTCTTAGCTTCATCAATGTTTTAGAACTGGCTATGATATTCATTTATTAGCTTTAGCTCATCAGCTGTATCCTTGTAAGCTGTAACTGTCTGTGCTATATTCGTTTATTAGCTTCAGTGGCATCTGATAACAAGCTATGCCACAGAGCTGTTTTTCTTCATACTATACACCATATTAATTTCTCAAATGCGGTGGCTACCACCAACCTTCATTTCATCAATTTAGTAGCTGAATGCCAATATACAAAGCTTTTCATTTTGAAACAATTTGATTTATTTGAATTACATATCGTAGCCGTGGATGGGCAAACAAGGACATTTCCCTGCTATATGATTGTAAGATTCGTCTGAGAGCCACGGAATAGATCAAGTGAACCTGAAAGTTTTCTCTGGGTGAATCAGCATCTGGAAGTAATGTTGGTACTTGTGCCTGCATTCATTGGGTACCAAATGAGAGCTTCCACACTGTTGCATGACCAATTAAAGGCATGCAAACCATTAGCAACCTTAATTCTGGCAAAAAATTGTTATTTCATTTTTTTTTTGAATGGTATCTGCTGAATTTCACATCACAAACTGAAAAAAGTCCACTACTACCTTGTGTTTTTTTTTTTTTGGTCACAGAGACAGTCCATTGATTATGCTGTAAACATGTGTGTGTTACTATCTTGTCTTTTTTAGCAACCTCATGCAGAAAATTTACTTTTCTGCATTGGGGACCTGCTGTTCTTGATAGAGTCGCTTTGTTAAATGAAATCTATTCTTTTCATGTCTGATAACAGATAAGGATATAGTTCCAAAAACTGTCAATGACTTGAAGCTTATCAATGCTGGAAGGATATTGGAGAATAACAGGACACTTGCTGAGTCCCGTGTTCCAGTAGGAGAGGTCCCAGGAAGTGTAATTACAATGCATGTTGTAGTCCGACCTCCACAAGCTGATAAAAACAGTGGTATTGCCGACAATTTCAGCCTTTTAATTTTTTTTGTCTCTTGGTTTCTTTAGTGAATGACTTGGAATCCTATTTGCACATATTGAATTAAAGTGTTGGTAACTCATATTACAAGCACATTGCGTGCCATTCTTATTGTAGTAAATGTGTAGATCCTTGATCTAGATGCTGGCACGTGAGTTACGCCATGTGTGTGTGTGTTTCTTTCTGTTTTTTTGGAAGGGGGGGGGGGTTGTTATTTAGACATTTAGTAGTTAGTAATTCCTGCAGTTGATATCTCAATATGTTGCTGATGAAATGCGGTATACAATTTTTTCATTTAGCTGATATTTGAAGCTAGTTTTCTCATTTGTACATGTGCAAGCATTTATTATCAAGACTATTAAATGTGCCAACCTCTGCAAATTTTGTAAAATTTAAGCCATGGTCCACAGTACAGTTACAAATTTCAGGGCACTTGAGATTGCTAAGGTAGTACCTAGTACTTACGTGGATAAGTTTAGTCTGCATGCATTAGTACATCTTTTTAGTTGATTTCATGAAATGGTTTTATGATAATGTGAAACATGGTCACTAATAGATGTATATACTGAAGGATTTATATTTGTAGTTTTATATGGTCTTGACTGCTGCAAGCTATAATGTAATTTCTTATGCACTTAAAAACATACCTCTAACGTATTGTTCATTTCAACCTTTCTCAGAGAAGCAGCTTGCCAACTCCCCTAAACAGAACAGATGTGGATGCACCATACTGTGACAAGATACCTGCTTGACGCTGTACAATTCGTGTAGTTCTAGGATTTTGTGTATGCTTTGTTGTGTTCACGCAAGTGTGAATTCAATTTGACATCCAATTCTTGAAGCCATTAAAAATCCCAGTAATATATATATATACTTAATACCCATCAAATATGCCATGGAGTAAACATTTCTTGAGGGTGCATTGGATCTTTGTGTTACAACGAGCCGGAGTCGGGGATTGGATTCTTGTTGTATAAATTGTAATGCCAAAACAACAAAAAAAAAGCTCTTCTTTTACTTTTGCAACACTGGGTTTATATCGATTCTTTTTGGTGCTGTTGTTTTGTCTCGTGTAAAAGAAATATTGTACTCAGATATATGTAACTTGCAAAAGGAGTAATGCACCATGCTGTGATCATATAAGGGGAAAAAGGGGAAAGAACGCACATGAATTTGAGATGTGCTGAGCACCCTGAATACCATGTTTGAATCTGAATTTATTGCCATCTGTTTCAAGTAAATGATAAGATGGTTGGACTAAGAAAATTGAAACACCCAAGTCCTGGTGGATAACCGTCTCGACAGCATCGTCCTATATTGTATGGGAGTTGCTAATTTTTAGCTGCCTGAAAGTTGTACCTCCTTGAGCCATTAGATCTAGATCCAATGATTTATAATTATTATATAAATAATTCTACAAAAGAAAAATTAAAATACAAAGTAACAAACCATTGACTGAAAACTTTCAGCTGATTGAAAGCTAGGAAATATGATATTGTATTGTTTTCGACAATATCATTATCTATTCTACTTGCGAGGAATGAAAGCAAAAAGTTTTTTTTAGAATCATGAAAACTAAAAGTGGTTGAGCCCAATCGAGCAATCGGGCTACTGGATAGGGCCGATATGGTGGACGGGCTGGGTCATAACTGTAAGTGGGCTACAGCTACCTTTTGCCATACATATAAGCCCACTCTCCTCGTTCGAGCCCATCTTGATCGAACAAAAGCTCTGTTTGTTTTGGATTATAAGCCGCTTATCGGTGGGAAAAATCGAGAAACCTATCCAAATAGCGCGCTTAAATCTTGCTTACTAGGGGTGAAAACGAATCGGATACAAACGGATATAGTTTATCCCATATCATATTTTATATTTTTCTTATTGGATCTGGAGTCGAAATGGATAGTGTCGGATACTTATTTTTTGATCCCATACCCCGTCCTATATTCTTGTTTCGGAATCGGAATCAGACATAGATATCATTGTAAGGTTTGCTGGAAGAAAAATTATATGATAGCAATATTTTTAGAGTGACAAATTAATATAACAATAACTAATATAAAAATGTGGATGTTTTCTTTTATTATTTACAACCAACTTATAGATTTCTTTCATATTTTTAATGTTATAATCATTTAAATTAAATTAAATTATATAAATCTCGGACTCCAGACAGATAATACTCATCCGATATCCTATCCCATTAGTTTTTCTCGAATTCGGATTCAGACACGGATAATATCAGATAACTATTAACACATCCTATATTTAACCACATTTATTTTATCGGTATTCGGATCATCAAACAGTCAGATATTATCTCTCCCGTTTTCATCCGTAAGGCTATCTCCAATGGTGGTGGAGACCGAAATCCAATCTCCGTTTTCATCCGTAAGGCTATCTCCAATGGTGGTGGAGACCGAAATCCAGATGCTACAGGATTAAAATGACACCACTCAAAAAACTTGATCTCCAACGGGAGATCTAAAATGCAGACTCCTCCTCCCACTGCCGCACCCGCCTCCTCTCGCCGCTGCCCTCGACTCTCGTCGTCGCCCCCGCCTCCTCCAGCCCCGGCCACCTCCCCCGCCGTCTTCGACTCCCGTTGCCGGCCCCATCTCCTCCCACCCCGGTCGCCTCCCCCGCCGCCCCTTACTCCCGTCGGTGCCCCCACCTCCTCTGCCGCCACGGCCTCCTCCCGTCGCCGCCCCCGCCATCCCTTCCGCCGTGGACGCCTCTTCCGCCGCCGCGGCCTCCTCCCGTCACCGCCCCTGCCATCCCTTCCGCCACGGACGCCTTTCCCGCTACCGCGGCCTCCTCCCGCCTGTGCAGGTCGCCTCTCCCGCCAAGCACCTCGCGAGCTTCTGTCCTCCCGCGCCTTCGCCACACCAAGCGTTTGGGTCACGAGCAAGCTGCTCCATAATTGTGTCACGCGCGAGGTGGCTCTTAAAATGAATCTCTCATATGGATCGTCGGTTGAAAACATGTTTTTAACTTCTTATACCTATTTTTGATTATGGGTCACTGAATAGGTCTCCCGTTGGAGATAGTCTAATGCTTACCCAGCAAGCCCCTGAGCGAGAAAAGCCCAGCAACGTGTAAAATGCGATTTCCCCGAACGCGGCCCCGACCCCGCGTGTGTAATAAGCGAGAAAAAGTTTCCTCCCGTGCCCCCGCACCGCAGCTCCCCGCGGAGAGCTGCCTGCGCCGCCGCAGCTCCGCACCGGTGGCCGGTCCGCCGCAACAGCTCCCCACCGGTGCCCGCCCCGCCGCAGCTCGGAGCACCGGTTCCCGCGCTACCTTCGGTGCCTCTCTCCCGGATCCACACCGCCGTCGGTTCCTCTCCCTCTGATCCACGCCACCGTCGGTCCCGACGTCCGTCAGCGCCGCCGCCGCTCCTCCCTCTCGCTCAGGAACAGGTAAGTCCCTCCCTCTCGCAGCTCCTTTGCTATATCTCAGTTTTCATGTACTGCATAGTCCGAATCAACCGGTAGTTAGTCTGATTTTATTCCTAACGTTAGCACTAGCTTCAGGCATATTTTAGATGGAGAAGGCACCAAAAGTTGTGACAAAACGGGGTCCATTTTCTTCCAAAATTTACAATGACATTTGTGTGGAAGAAGTCCTTGCCCACAACCGACCGCAACAATGCTTGAATAGTGTGGGTTATGCAAAACTTGTTAGAAAATTTTATGAACGTACCAAGAGGCCATACAATAAATGAATAATGAAGAACCAATGGGATATATTAAAGAAAAAATGTGATTGAACAGTCATTTGGAGTTCTAAAGATGAAGTGACGCATTCTCTTGAACTTACCTAGTTACCTAATTGACAAGCAATCCAAAATTATAGTTGCTTGTATGACCCTTCATAATTTCACTAAGGATCATGACCTAAATGACTTGCATTTTAGCAAATGTCTAAGACGATGATGCTCATTCAACTCAACCTCTCGTAGATGATGAGACTCCTTTAGGAGATGATTTCGACATGAGTGCTTTTCGTGATACTATTGCTGCGGCTATGGTTTCATGATCCATTATAATTTCTAGTGTACTTGGAATTTAGATGATCATTGTAATGGAATTCCTATTTGTGACCTTAATATGAACTAGACAATATTGTAATAGAATTCCTATTTCAAGATCATCATATATTATAATTATTTACTTCTCCTTAAGAATATAAATGAGCTATTACCAGCTCAGGGGCATTCAGGTAATTTTATTAATCAGGATAGACAATTCAATAAAAATAATCAGGATTGTCAAACACCCAGCTTATTTAGACAACGGATTCTCCAGAGAACGGCTTAACAGAAAATCATGCTTCTCAAATAAGCGGAGTCTAGAAAAGCGGAAACAAACTGGGCCAAACTCCAACGCAGCGCGGCCAGGCCTCCGTAACCCGCGACTGCCGCTGCTCAGTCCACTGCAGTCACGCCGCATCCTTCCTTGTGAACTTTGGCAAGCTCATCGCAGACGCTGCATCTGAAGGGAGCTCACGCGCTGTGCCAGACTCGCGACCCACCGGAATTTGCCACCGCGCCGGCCTCGCGACCCATCGGAGCTCCCCGTGGACGTTTTGCTCCACCAAATCCGTCTTGCTCTTCTATTCCAAGCACCCTACTCCGATTCCCCAATTGCTCTTCTATTTCAAGCACCCTACTCCGATTCCCCAAGTCTAGCTCATGTCGCCCCACATGGGAGGTAAGATAATCCAGATCCAGGTCTGAACAATTTTCCTATATCTTTTTTGCATGAATATGCGTGAGGAGTTGTACACAGATCTGATTGTCTTGTAAGGCTTATAGGCCTTTGTATCAATGAGTAATCAACTGATCATCTAATTGCTGCATGATGCTATTTTCTCCTCCTTTGTTTTCTATTGACCACCATTGTTGGACCATGCAAATATGCTTTTCTCAACTATTTTTTTCGTCTTTTAATCAAGACAGACTTACCCGCATATAGGTTTGGCTAATTAATTTCTATTTTTTTTAACATAGGGCATGCATGATACAGATATTTTCGAAGACTGCAGCCAGAGGCATTCATAGAGCCATACAGACTTCTGATTCATATTGTTTATTTAGCAACAATAATAGGATGAGTACAAGTGATGATTTCTTGAGAGCCCAGGACATGATGTCTACTGAGGGGAACCGTGGTTGTTCCTTGAGTGTTCAGTCGACTCCAGAAATTGAGAAGAAGTATGTGCATCGTGTCTATGATGCCATAGCTCCTCACTTCAGCTCGACGAGATTTGCAAAATGGCCCAAGGTTGCAGGATTCTTGAATTCATTGAGGCCAGGATCAATTGTGCTGGATGCTGGCTGTGGTAATGGCAAGTATTTGGGCTTCAATCCTGATTGTTTTTTCATAGGTTGTGATATAAGCCCACCACTTATTGAGATATGTGCTGGGAAAGGACATGAGGTTTTGGTCGCTGATGCTGTTAACCTCCCATACAGGGATAACTTCAGTGATGCGGCAATTTCAATTGCAGTGTTGCATCATTTAAGTACAGTTGATAGGCGAAGGAAGGCCATAGAAGAGTTGGTCCGTGTTGTTAGGAGGGGTGGTCTTGTGCTCATAACAGTCTGGGCTAGGGAGCAGGAAGACAAGGCATTAATCAACAAGTGGACTCCTCTATGTGAGAAGTATAATGAAGAGTGGGTTAATCAGAGCAGCCCTCCAGTGCGTAGTCAGTCTACTACCTCTCTTGAATGCATTGCAGAGAATGATGAAGGCACAGGCGTGGTGAAGCAAATAGATGACCAGTTGAATAAAAAATGTGATGATTTAGAGGTCAAGACAATTATAGACTGCAGTGATTTGAGTATTGATGAAATCGACAAAACCCAGCAGGAGTACTTTGTTCCTTGGCACCTACCTTTTCACAGAGCTGAAATTGGTGGTGCATCTGCTGCTGCTCTTGAAAATGGATTTGCCAAGAAAGATGAGAAGAAGGGTGCAGTTGTCTACAATCGTTATTACCATGTCTTTGTTGAGGGAGAACTTCAAAGGTGGAAAACTATTAATATTCACCCAGTGATGTTTTTTTCTTTTTTCTTTTTTTTTGTTCTTTTCTCCCTTGCATGCATAAAGTATTTATTAGTCCCATGAATTTGCATACTACAGTTGCTGATCAGTGATCACTACATCACCATAGTAGGGACCCACATGCAAAATTTGAGTTGCTATGCTAATTTTTGTGATATAGTGTATCAATACCAACTTGTTCTGTTAGTTGCAAAACCAGTAGAATGGCAATGTGATGACATTGACAATTTTCTTTTGTTATGTTGTGTAGTAGTAGATGTATTTCCATACTGACTGCCTTCACATTTTTATCTGTGGTTTGATCTGCTACTTTCAGTTCATTTCTTTATCAGGGTTGTTAGATGAATATACCTGGTATCAATAATTATATAGAATGTTCAAAATAAGGGGCCCAATTTGCTTCTTGATCATCATAAGCATGCATCACTTTCCTTCTGGTCTACCCTGTGTTTCTTGAGTGGAAATATCTCATCCTATTAATTATCTTATTTTCAGATTAATTGATGGTATAAGCAATGCAGCTATTGTGGACCAGTTCTATGACAAATCCAACTGGTGCATTGTTCTTGAGAAGCTTTGATCTGCAGGTGGAGAGATGGTAGAACACATCTGAAGTTGATATCTTGTAGCAAGTGGTAGGCGAACTAGTTTTGTTTTGAGCCCAAAATGTATGAGATCGACCCAAGCAACATTTTTATTCACTTTTATTCTGAGACATGACTCTCTTCTCTTTGCTTGTTGTAATGTTGGCACTATTGTTACTGACCGATAGTAAGGCTTGCGGATTGCCCAGTATTTTAGAGCTGCATGAACTCTTGGAAGACTGGAAGTTGAAGTCGTCGTGAGTTATTGGATTGTTTATATTGTTTCTAATTTGTGAGCTTCGATTTCTTCTATGCAAAATGAGGCCTTATGATTAATTTGATCTCTCACATAATGAACGTGTTTTGCTGTTAACATTTACAGCACAGTACTTGTCTTTGCATAAGAGAACTTTCTCCAAACAAATGTGCTGCATGCACCACACTTTCTAAGTGGGACGGGACTTAAAAAAGATCTTCATAATAACAGCATAACAGATACCCGCAACAAAAAGCATTGAACACCAAAATCATAGTGATACTAACAGATGCTATATCAGAACAAAACGCCTTCGCTGATACCACACACCACAACATAACGATAAATCTACAGGCAGACTTCACCAAGGCACTGGGAGATCTCAGCTTTCACTAGGAACAAAATAGCCTAGGATGGGGAGCAGAGCAACTGGCCAAAACACCATACGGTTCCTCGCGTAAAGCAAGAGAGCGTTCTTCATGCTATGTCAGGAAATTCGACGAGCTTGTTCTAATTGACTGACGGCGTCATCGAACGGCTGCTTGTGAGACGCTTAACTTTGGCTGGCTCGAAGTAGCTGTTTCTGAATTTGCTACAGAATCTGTACTTGGTTCGCCAGCAGAGTTTGCAGATGGCAGTGTTCTGGGTTTCCTCTCAGAGGTGCCAAATGCTTCCAAAGCATCCAGGAAGAACTTCTTATTCGGAACAATACCCTGCTTATTCATTCTCTTGAGCAACTGCTGCACGAGGTCCTTATTGTTCGCCTTGGTGTAGGCCTTGTAAAGCAGCTTGTATGTAGAACCACTGGGTATAAAACCTTTCTGAATTGCAGTATCCAGCAGCCGATCTGCTTCCACGTGCAAGCCGTTCATGCAGTAGGCTTCAAGCATGGCGTTTAATGAAGATAGGCTCACATTATTTTGTGAGCTTACAAGCTCATCAAACACCTGCCGGGCCCTTGAGACGCAATCACAATGTGCATACATCATGATGAGGCATTCCTGTGTCACATAATTCGGTTTGTATCCCAATTCCTGCATCTTGTCAAGCACATACTCTGCTTTCTCTCTGAGTCTTGCTTTACCATAATTTGTTATCATGGAATTAAACGTTGGGTGGGTAGGCCTTTCCTTTGATCTCTGTAAACTCTTAAATACCTGCTCCATCTTATCAAATAACTGCTTTCGTCCATATGAATCTATCAGTATATTGAATGTGATCACATCTGGACGGCATTGCTTGCTTTTCATCCTCTGTAGTACAGATTCCATTTCTTTGATCATGCCATTCTTCCCATATGCGTCAATCACTCCATTATATGTATAGATATCCGGAGAGACTACACTTTCATCCAGATCCTTGAACAAAAGGTCGACCTGCTTGTTGTCCCCAGCCTGGGCAAAGGCTCTTAACAGAATGTTGTATGTCACAATCGTTGGTTGGCATCTCTCTATACACTTCATCTTCTCAAAATAGCCAAGAGCTTTTGCCAAAGCCTTACTCTTGTCTCGTGAATGCAAATGTGCACCGATAAGAGAATTATAGACAGAAGTGTCCGGTTTACACCCGCTGTTCCGCATCTGAGAGAACAGCCACATTGCCATCCGTATCTGGCCTTTCCTTCCCATTACAGATATTAACTTAGAGTAGATGCCATTGTCAGCAACATACCACCGTTGTTTCTGCATCCATCTGAAAACCTGGCAAAACATGACTTCATAGCATTAGTAGAAAACTAGTAGATACCAGAAACTTAAGGATAATGAATCCATGATATGATCAGAAGTCATATTTTGCCTGCTACTAGGTGTTCCTACTGAATCCATGATATGATCATAGATGTAATAGGGGGTTCAGCATAATCCATGATATGATCAGCAGGTAATAGTTAGCTAAAATGGCTAATATGATCAGAATAATAGGGGGTTCAGCAGGAGCACATCTATGATCTATCCATACATATGGTTATGTGAAAGGTGGCTCTACTCCCTCATAGAGAAGCTGCAAATGACATAGAAAATGAATCCATGATAAGAATCAGCAGCTAAAATTTGAGGAGTTCACAGCCCTTGATTCTCAATGTAATGGAGTCAACTTCAGGAATCAATTAACAACAGTACTCAGGTGAACAAACAATAGCTCATGATTCACAAATCCCCAAGACCAATTCACCAATTCTAAACAAGTTTTATAATGCACAAAGCATCCAGTCCCCACAGCATGAGCAAAGAGAAAGGAGCAGTAGTTCAGACGAAAAAAAAAGCAGCATTATCCGATAAGCACGCACCTCGAGGCACTGAAGCCAGGCATCGCGTCGTCCGAGCTCCTCGAAGAGGAGGAAACAGTGCTCGGTGCGGACGGCCCGAACGTGACGGTCCAGCACCGCCACCAGCCTCTCCTTACCGCCGCCCGTCCTCCGCAGTAGCGAGCGCACCAGCTCCGCTGCCTCCGCCGCTTCGTCCGTCCCTTCCGCCGTAGCGCCTGTGCCCCGCCGTTTGCTCCTGGCCGCGGCGGCAGCCAGCAACAATCGGCGCGGGGCGGCGGCGCCCCCCTGGTGGCGCAGTGACCACGGGGTCGACGTGCTTGGGCAGGCGAGCATTGGGTTAGGTTAGATGATGCGCAGGATTAGTGCCGCATTGGATTGAGGGAGCTGTGGTTGGGTTGGGCAACGGCGAAATGGCGATAGCTCGCGCCGGCGGGCGTGAGGGCTCACCTGGTGCGAAGGGAGGGGAGGAAGGGGATAGGGGAGGAGATGGGTTGATTAGTGGGACATAGACGGTTCAGATGCGCAGTTGGTGACGAGTAACGGTAAATGGACGGTGATGATTGGTGAAAAATGAAGCAAAAAAAGAAGATCCGGTCGGATCGGGGATTTGAACCCGACGTGAATCGAACACGCAACCTTCTGATCTGGAGTCAGACGCGCTACCATTGCGCCACGGATCCTTGGTGTTGGATTATATCTTGTACATTATTAATACCATGATAGTATCATTCATTCTTTGAAAAAGAAATCTGCAAAATTGTCCAGGCGGATGGAATTTTTCTATTCCCTATATATTCTTTCTTGGATTTTTTCAAATGAATAAAACTGTGGGAATTTTGGAAATTATAACGGGTATCCTTATTACATTAACTAATTTTTTATTTCTCTTCATTTCTATCACAATAAGATGGACTTTACCCTGGATGAGAATGGATCAGTTATTAAATCTTGGATGGAAATTTCTTTTACCTATTTCTCTGGACAATCTCTTATTAATAACTTCTTCCCAACTAGTTTCACTATAAATAAGATAATATAATAACAATAAGAATATCTTCAACATAAAAGTTCCCTCAAACAAGAGAAACATATCGTTCTGTACACTTAAGACGGTTTTCTTGACTCGTTGAGCATTGCGACAAAAATATCGAGGCATAAGGAGAGAAACAACATGAATGGTAGCATAAAAATTGCTAAGTTCAAAAAAGAAAAAAAAGAAAGAAACACAACATCACCAGAAAAACAAACTGATATATTTCCAGTGCAGAAACAGATAAGGCATGATCTCATTTCCCGGTTAACGGGTTAAGTCAATGCGAACGCATCATATGCACTTGCTCATGCTGTAGAACACGATTTGGAATCTGGAGCGGAGGGGCAAACTCGCTATAGTTGTGTGTTTTAAACATATTACAGTGTCAGCAACAAAAAAAAGGAGAAAAAGAAATTACATAGGCTCCCGCCAAAAAATTGGAAAAGAAACACAGAAAAGAATGTCTGTGCAAATGTATTCTAGCCGCCACAGTTGATCTGCAGGTCTGAAGGGTAGAAGACCAACATTCCCACTTGATTCTTGCAATTCCTCAAGACAGTAGTAGCTGCAAAGAAAAACAAATATTTCAAGTCAATTGACAGGTAAATACAGATCAATTTCGACGGTTCTGCAGCCCAAAACTTGCAAGTTTCTGAAAAAGTCTGTTAGAACAGAGTTAGGCAGTTTGAATATTGGTGGAAATGGGCCGATTACTTCAAATGTAGCAACTATGCTCACTGATTATTCTGGTTGTGTTGTGCCCTACTGAACTTCACAAATCAACACCATAAAAAATATCCCGTGGCGTAGAACAAAAGTTTCTCGTCTTATCCATTTCCACCATTAGAACTAATTTGAAGCTCATTTCTCGCTTGGACTATATATACTTCTTTATAAATGACTATGAACAATACCAAAAGATGGCAAGACAAAGGACGCAACACGAAGTATAAGAAAAGATGGCAAGACAAAGGACGCAACACGAAGTATAAGAAAAGATGGCAAGACAAAGGACGCAACACGAAGTATAAGATCCTGGAATCCAATCATGTATATTCATCATTGCATTACATATAAGGAGACATAAGAGCAATGAGAAAGGCAACAGAAATGACCTAAGAAGGATCAGGACAACGCGGCAAGGCCAGGATTGAAGCAGCTCAGACGTCGAGGGTGACGGCTGGCAACTCGAATTCGGAGGCGATCTCCTCGATCTGCTTCCGGACACTCATGTCAATGAGGCTGGAGCCGTCGCGTCCGTACTGCACGGTGAATCCGGCGATGAGCTCCGGGTTGATCTGCGTCTTGAGGCGGACGTTCTTGGCGCCGGTCATCTTCTGCACGTGCTGCGCGATCTGCGCGAGGTCCTGCGACTCGAGCTGCACGACGGAGGTGACGGTGGCGACCTCGGTGCCTGTGAGCGCGTTGTACGCGTTCTCGAACTCGGCGACGATCTGCGGCATGAGGCCCGCGCGGAAGTTGTCGACGACGACGTTGAGAAAGTTGACGACGTGCGGCTGCAGCTTGGAGGACTTGGCGATCTCGTCGATGAGCTGGGCCTTCTCCTCGCGCGGGACGGTGGGGTTGTCGAAGAACTCGGCGATGGCCTCCTCCGCGAAGACCTTCTCCAGCTTCTCCATGTCCGCCACGGTCTGGTCGAGGGTGCCGTTCTCCGAGGCCACCTCGGACAGCGCGGACGCGTAGCTCTCGGCCGCCGCGTCGGCAGCGGCGCGGGGCCGGGCGAGGTCCCCGAGGCGGCGGGGCGGGGCCAGGCGGAGGGAAGGAAGCCCGCGGGCCGCGCGAGCGAAGGAGGCACCGGCGGACCGGGGCGCCGCGGCGGAGGAGGGCGACGCCGCGGCGGCGGGGCGGAGGGTGAAGGAGGCGAGGCGGAGGGCGGCCATCGCGTGGTGGTGGAGCGTGGAGGTGGGGAGTGGTGGACTCGGGATCGCCCTCCTCTCCTGGCTTTGGTTTGGGAATTGGGAGGGCGAGACTAGAGAGAGGTTTCGGGTGGGGAATGGACGGGCGGGGACGAGCGGCCGCGACATCGCACGGCGGCGGGAGTCGAGTCTGGAGACGTGTGGCCGGTAGTGGGATGAGGTGGATAAGGAACGGATGATTGTGTGTGTATGCGCCTGATGGCACGGTCGGAAGCTAGAGGATATCCGTTGCTCACTTCTTGGTGGCAGGGTTTAAATAACTGTGTTAACCGGCCGGTTCAGTTTAGAGAAAAACCAATCGGTTAATCAAGATAACTGGCTGATTAACTAAGATAATTTATCGGTTAACCAATTTATTACAGTAATAAGGTTGATTATTGATGGTTAATTGGCCGGTCGAGGTAATCGGACCGAACCGATTATACGGTTAACCGAGAAATCGGTTGGTTAATTACGGTTATTTAAACCCTGGTTGGTGGTGCAGCAGGATTAGGATTAAGATGCAGACGCTACATTGTGGTAGCATGTTTTTTTTATGGCTATGGCAGCATTTTAATATTGTGAATCTAATTATATACTAGCTTTTATACTGTACATGTTCTAATAGGTTTGAGTTTTGTAAAATAGAATACGCCTACTCCGTACTAAGTATGAGTGGAGTATATTTATAGTATGAAATTGCTGCTTTTCAATAGTTTGTGCACTAGGAATCCTTTGCTGTACCGACCAAAGTTTTGGGTGTAATGATTTTTTTTTTCTCTCTCTCTCTCTCTTCCTTTTACATTTTCTCATAGCAATGAAGCAGCGCCCTTTGTGTTACTCATAAGCGTTTTGTTGTGGTGGAATGCCCTTGCTCGATTTGTGATTATGTATTATTGAGGATAAACGACAAAGGCCCGCGACATGGTGGTGAGTAATCTCAGGATGTGTTACCTTGCAATAGCTCTGAAGGTGGGGTATGTTAACCCGATGAAGAACTCGTAGTTCGTAATCCTCAATAAATAAATCATGACATCTTGTAAAATGTCTTTTTCACGGAGCCACATCAGGAAAGCTTGCCATTCTTGTTACTCATATAATGAGCTGACAAAGTGGTTTCCTTGCATATGTTTTCAACAAACGGGCTATCAAAGATTTTTTACCGATGCACATACATACAAAAGTATGATCATGAAAAGCATTTGCTTGAGAATCTAACTACAAATGGTGGACGCTACAGATTCTACTAAGGCTAGTTTAATGATGAGATTATCAATGCAAATCATAAGATTCTTCACGACAATGCACGAGTAGTTTTTTAAGTTTGAATCAAAAGCTAAGACAAACCATAAGTAAGGAACGATGCCATTGATACAATTGGTCAGAAGCATTTCTTGAATCCTGCTACCATCTATCGATTCATTTTTAACATTACTGTGCATCAGCTGATATTCTCAAATAACATCTATCTCTGTTTCCCTAAACTAAAAGCATCTACTTTTGTTTATCTTGTCTTAATAAATGACTTAAATGTTTTAAAACACATTCTGAAACAACAAAAGAACACTTTGTACTACATTACTGGAGTTCTTAGTCTTAACTGGGCATCTGCAACACCAATGCAATATAATTGATTTAGGCAACATTACAACTAAAACATGAGGCAATTTAAGTCTGTGATGTATAGAGAAAGGCACTTCAAGCTGCTATTCTCAAAGCTGAAATAAGTGCAATGCCAATGCACTTGAAAAGGTAGAACTGAACCAAAGTGAATACAAGCAGTGATGCAAGTCAAAGGTAGGCATGAAGTAAAGAAGGCGGAGCTCCTATTCTATTCAGGCAAACTTGGCAGTTGGCACCTTTGCAAGCTCTGTGCAACAGGTTTCAAATTTGTAACACCCGGCACAAGGAATTTAAATTATGTGCCAGCAGGTTCTCAAATTTATTGTTTCATCAGCTTTAAACAGGATGGCATGCAGCGATCCAATGTATGCAATGGGCCATACGTGTGAACATGGGAAAAATATTATAACGAATAAAAGCTTAATCAGAATAGAAGAAGGTGGATCAGGGGAAAACATGTCTGAGAGGAGCATGATGTACATTGTACTGAGGCTACAAGACACTCCAGACTTGACCTCGATGCATCCAGAACTAGTCGACGCATCCAGAACATTGGACACCTTTACATACTCCACACTGCTATATCATCTTGAGTAGAGTACAATTCTAGTAACACTAAAACTAATCAGTAACAAACTAATTTATACAAGCATGCATGACAATAAAAAAAAATCATGTAAGCCAAGTAGGCAGCAGGCAAAATCAATAAGTATCATAGAGCAATAGAAAACAAAAGGAATAATCATGTTTCAGAGGCACCAAGCACAAATTTAATCATGGCATGAGTAAAAATGTAATATTACTAGCGAAGCAATAATCATGTCCAAAGATTGAAGTAACCATACTTGTCTAGTCAAATAGACCTTCAGTTATCCATTTCAAGGTTACAGCTCTCACAGTTGGACATTGGGAATTAATTTCCCTTTGCAAGCAGCAGCAAAAGCATCCATAAGCCCCGGAACACTGTCTTTATAATTGACAAGGTACCTCTCTGCAAATCTTTTCGAAGATAAAACAACTACACTGTAGAAGTCAATGTCTTTCTTCAACAGACCCTTTGCCTTCAAAACTTTTATGACAAAAAGGCGTGGCATTACCCGCATGTCCATGCTATAGTTGAGCAATGCTGGCCTGTGCACGATGTATTGAGTCTCCAAACCAATCTCTCTCTTCAGGAAGTCCACTGCACGGACCAGCTTCTTATCAGAGCTTTTGAGGATATCTGGCAACTTGCACACCGCAATGGCCAGCTCAGCCTCGGAGCATCCAAGAGCAGTCTTCAAGAGATCCAACTTTGCATTGATTCTATTGGGGGTTAGACAGCGGACAACCGTGAGGGCATACCTGAACATGGCAGTGTTCCGGGGCACGCCGAGCTCCTCAGCACGCTCCACCGTCTCTTTGACACGTTCCGGGTTCCAGCCGACCATCCGCGTGCATGCCACAGCAATGTCTGAAGAGGTTAAGCCGCACTGCTGCAGGAATGCCAGGTTGGGCTTGACCACAAGCTCCAGGTTTTTGGAGAGGAGGTACTCGTTCCTCCGCAGTGCGGTGTGTACCTGGTCAAAGGAGCCGAAGAAGGAGAGGAAGAATACGAGGCGGGGGATCATACCGGGATTGGTGAAGATATTGGGGAGGACGGTAACGAGGCGGGAGATCTCGGGAGGGGAGAGGCCGACGGCGCGGAGCTTGGCGACGCGAGGGGCTAGGGTTTGGTCCACCCTGGAGCAGAGGATCCGCGGAAACTTGGCGATTGCGGTGGCCAGGTCGGACTTGGAGAGGCCAATGCCGGCGAGGAAGGCGCGGACGGCGTCTGGGTTGTCAGGGGACTTGACATGGGGCAGGTACTTGGAGGCCCTGCGGGCATGCGCCGGCGTGAGCCCGCAGGTGGTGACCAGGTAGTCCTCGGCGGCGAAGGGAGAGGCGGGTGCGGTAGTAGTGCTGTAGAGGAGGAGGCGGTGGAGGGCGGAGGAGAAATGCGCGGGTTGAAGGCGGCGGGCGAGGGGATTCCATGCAGACGGAAGCATGGCGCCGCCGCCGGCGGAACTGAAATTGCCTCCGCGTGCCAAATAACGGCGGAAAGGGTAGGTTTAGGGGGATTCGGAATAGATGGCAGATCTGTGAATAACGAGTCTTTAGCAGCGCGCTCCTGGGCCGGTTTCGTCAGAAAACAGAAAAATTGAAAGCACCAGGTTATATAAAATTGCATCAATCTTTGGCTGCCAAACAAATGGATCTTCCTCAGTTCCTCTTAGGAAATATAAATTGCATGAGATTTACAGTTAGTCATATCTCCAAACTGGAGTGCAAATTCGATGCTTTGGCATCCCATTTGTAAAAAAGAGCATTGTGCTAGATGCTTGAAGGTGTTGCATCAGTCAACCTTGATAAGTCGTACAAGCACTCTCAGAAAGAGGATCAATGAAAAACAGTGGTAGTTTCCGCTTAATCTCTGAGAAATATGAACCTCAAGAATGATATTCAACTCATTCCTCTTTCCATCGGTTCCATTTCTTGCCGCAGTGGAAGCAAGGCAGAAACGTGAGAAAACAATGACACAAACAAGTAAAGAACGACTGATCAAGGGCTAGGGATTAAAAAACTATTGAAAACCGGTGCAGTTTTCAATAAAACCACTCCGGTCCGGTTTTACTGGACGTCCGATTATCGGAAAAACCGACCATGTGTACTGTAGCAAAAACGGTTTTCAGTTAGCTTTTTCGGTTTACCGAGCCGGTTTTCAGCGAGACGAAAACCGTTATTGTACCAGTTTTTTAATCCTTGTCAATGGCCAACAGAAGAAAAGGTTATAGCCCGCAAATCTTCCTGTGCCGCACATTCATTATAGTCGTACAACTGCAGTTAGGAAAGACCAGACAATCAGCGTTAGGTGTTAACAAAATATATAGAGGACTCATATTGTACGAAGTATTGCATTTGAATATGCAAATTCAACGGAATGTTAGTATGTTGACGGGCAATGTTGCAGCTGTAACTTCTGTAATATAATCTGATTTTTGTATTAAGAACAGATTATTTGCTTGGATTTGACCATAAATGTTATATACTGCTATCAAACCAAATTGCCAACAGTTAAAAGTTAAGAGAGAAACTAAACTACTGCATCACACACCTTCAGATCTTGTTTAGTATCCCTTTCGAGAACCAACCCTGAAGTGATAAAGGAATCAATTATGATTAATCAGAATAGAAGTAAGTCAAGAAAAACATTTACTACCAAATATAATTTGATTCAATCACAGGAATACACCTATACTGGCAGTGGCATCTAACAGTAAACATATATATTTCTTAAAAAAAGCTTAGGATTCACAATAATAGACACATTGCTTAGTAGTTATCACTTCATCGGAAGATACAAAAGATATTGCACGCACATGCTAGGGGGAAAAGCTGTGGCATAAACTAAAATTGCCACCAGAGCATATACCACTCGAGCCTTGGCTGTATAGCCTTTCAGGCATGTCTTAAATTCAATTGAAACTTTAAATCATCTGAAAAGTTGTGAAATAAACTACAGAGATTTTTGGAATAGTAGACAGGTATTATTGTGCGTCTGACATAAAACTTCCCTTGGTAAACTGAAACATAATAACTGTAATCAGTTTTATTGTATGAAATTATCTGCATTTATATGGTATTTTTTCTGTAAGATGATGGTCATATAACCTGGTGATGATGCAATTGAAGTCTGGACATTTTTGTGTTTTCAGGTGCAGTGAAAACGTGGTCAATCCAGTGAAAATTAAGGATATGATATACAGGAGAAAAATAAGTTAGTGAAAGCTACATCAGAAGAAAATACATGAGCAAATGAAACGTGAAGTTATGGTGAACAATAGGGACAGACCAATCACCTTCTGTTCTTCAAAAAAAGGAACTCATTGTCACAGACAAAAAAAAAAGGTTAAGGAAAAAACCAGCGGTAATACAATAGTTGGTTTTTAGTATCTCGTCTTATGGTTTTGCTATATTTAATGTTTATGATCTATAAGCCATCATTACCGTATAAGTTTACCACTGCAGATTATTTTATTGATTTCTTGGCCCAAATATTAACAGGAATCCTTTTGCATTGTCCAAATCCACTTCTCTGATAGAAAAATACTCCCAGATTCATATGAATCAGAGAATCACAAGGGGAGCATGCAAGAAAGTCTAGAAATGGAGTAAGGATGAAACTATTATTTATTTATTTATAAAATATGAAAGTGAATGCAGCCTTGCATCCCCAAATTAGAAAGAAAAGGCATGATGAAGTGGAAAAAAAAAACAGAAACTAAAGAGCCCACATTTCTTGCCACCATTCTTATACTCAGCAGATTACCTTGTCTAAGCAATAAATAGGGCACACTGAACCTAACGCCACAAAATAACTATCAAACTACTGCCCAAATGAATATGTTGTGTTGTCCCTGCAAGCTGTTACTACTTGAGTTGAAAGATGAAAAAAAAATCATTTCAGAATGCATAACTGCAGTAACATACAATACTATTTGCTCCACAAACTTGTCAAGAAACTTCTCATTTGAGTTGGACCAGAGCACAGTGCGGTTTAGGATTGCAGTATGTTGGTAAGCAGTGGTACCATTGTTTTAAACTATCCGTGCACACATGGCACTTTTCTCTTTAGGAAATGTAACTACTAACTACCAAACTGATTTCACTTTTATTCTTCATTGAATTAGGCCTAAGGATTAACAAAGCACTCCACTAAACAGCTCAGCGGCAGGAATTTTAAATTTCTTCTTTGCATACATATTATACTTTGCTAGTCAAGTGCTTAATGATTGGAATATCAATGAAAGCATAAACTCTCCCAGACAATATGAGCGGGGTTGACTAATCATCTTCTGCTGTGGTACCATAAGGCAAGCAGACATAACGTTCTCAGACCAGCATGCATCTTTGGAAATTCATACATAACGTATGCTGTACCAGATGGCAAACTTATTCTTCTACTGTTCCTGAACCAAATGAACAATATTATTCTCAAACACATATAAAAATCAAATAAATGGCAATTTCAGTTCTGAATTCTGGTGAATCTTTAGCTCTGAACAATGTAGTCAAACCAGCACCACTAACCAAAGCAGTATATATTTCAAACTGATAACACATATTACGAAAAAATAACACTATGTACCAGCAAGGCATCAGTCAAATTACAGATACAATCAGCAACCAAAATAAGTTAACAGCAGTGAAAAATCCTATTATTCATGAAAGCAAGCCACCAACTCTGTGAGCAGCCTAAAGTACTAGGCAAAGAAGAGCATCAGATAACTAAACTTAGATTAGAAATACCAGATGCACTGGTTATGGTATCAAGAAGCATGTTTAATCATCACATGAGTAGTCACTTCACTAGAAATGCAAACTGGAGTGAGTAAGATTTAATATGCTAAACATATCAAGTACGATTCAACAGGACAACAGATCTCAATTAGAGAGGCACAATTGACACTACTGAACATCTTTTCATTTCACTCTCAAAGTTGGATTCCAGGATGTTTTGAGGAACCTGCTTCCCTAGCACTAGCAGCAGCATAAGCCCCTGCCAAGCCTGGAACAGTCTCCTTGTAAGGGTCTAGAAACCTCTTCGTAAATTTCTTCTCAATTTGAGAAACCACATTATAGAAGTCAACATCTTTCTTCAGCAAACCCTTCGCCTTAAGAGCTTGGAGGACAAAATATCGGGGCATAAGCCTCTTCTTCAAGCTATAGCTGAGCACTGCCGGCCTACGCACAATGTAATTAGGGTCCAGACCAACCTCCATCTTCAGGAATTTGACAGTGGGGATTAATTTGACCTCTGTCCAAGACACAATATGTGGCAATTTGCGCACTGCAATGTTTACCTCGGCCTCAGAGCAACCGAGAGCCTTCTTCAGAAAATCCAGCTTTGCATTGATCCTGGCAGGGCTGGCGAGGAAGATTGCCTTGAGGGCATGCTTGAACATGGGCGAGTCGCGTGGCACTCCGAGCTTGTCGGCACACTCCACGATATCCTTGGCATTTTGTGGCTCCAATAAGATGATTGGCGCGAGCATAAGGAGCTTGGAAATCTCAGAATCATTTAGGCCGCACTGCTGCAGGAATGCGATGTTGGGTTTGACCACACGCTCGACATCTTGACTGAGAAGGCGTCCGCCCCAATTCCTCCGGAGGACCGAGCACAATTTCTCGCAGGAGCCCAGGAAAGAGATGTAGAATTGAAAGCGAGGGGTTACGGACCTCCTTAAGATACAGGGGATGGCGGTGATGATGGTGGAGATCTGTAGCGGGGAGAGGCCCAGATCGAGGAGCTCGGCGACGCGCGGGGTTAGGGTATTGTCCACCTTGCTGCAGAGGAGACACGGATCCCTGGCGATTGCAGAGGCGATGTCGCCTTTGCCTAGGCCGATGTCAGTGAGGAAAGCAAGGACGGCCTCCGGGTTGGCAGGGCTCTTGAGATGGGCGAGATGTTTGGACGACTTGAGGGCCTGCGCTGGTGTAAGGTCGCATCTGGTGATGAGGAAGTCCTCGGCGACGAAGCATGAGGGGCTTGCCGGGGTGGTGGAGAGGAGGAGGTGGTGGCGGAGGGAAGCGGCGGCGCGGACACGGGAAAGGAGGCGGCTTCGGAGGTGCAGCATCCCGGCCTGCGTCGGGCCGTCAGCTGCTCTACTCTACGGCTCTAGTACAAACGGGCCGGATGTTCGGATCTAGTTGAAAGTTCTGGGCTCGATTGAATAGGCACCATGCTATTTCAGTGAAGGGACTGAATTGAACAGTGAACCTGTGAGATCTCAAATTGCACAGTCGGCGTCGAGAGTTAGGAAATTAAACTGTAGATAAACAGCAGAACTCGCCTCAGGTTACGCTTCCTTGCCTGTGTTACTCGACCTGCAGTTTTTCAGAGAAGCTGAAACACTTAGCAGCAAGACAAATCAGTTCACAACATGTCGAAAACCTATGATGTCTGTAAATTGATTTGCTTGTGAGAGAATTTATAGCAAAGTTTAGCACTCAAGTCAGGGATCTACAGGTAAGCCGGATGATGTACTCTCAATCCGTGTTCCCAATCTGCGTGTTCTCGTAGCTTTGGAAGATGCTCACTGGATTCATGGTTCGGAGAAGGAATTGGGGCAAATTTCTTATTAGCCACTCAAAAAACTTCGTATTCCTTATTAGCCATCAAGAAAGTTGAATTTTCTTATTAGCCATTGTTTTGAATTTTTATTCCTTATTAGCCACTGCCGTCCATTTCATGAGTAAACAGTGTTATATGGTAAAGAAAAAGACACATTTACCCCTACTTTGCATGTTTCCATTCCAGCCAACATTATTTTTTGCAAGTTCTATAAACTTTTCTTCAAAGGTTTTACTCAAAACAAAAATCCTTCAACCTTCAAAGATTCAATGAGTAACATGTCATCAGGTGCAGATTATCAAAAATTACTCAATATTTAGCTCTGTATGATGGACCCATATAAAAATAACATTTTCTTCCAAAAAAATATTTAGCAATTATTAAAAAAATATTATAGTTGTTGTCCGTTATAGTCAAACCCTTCCAAAAAAATTTACACGTGCAAATAGACACTATGCCCATTTAAATAGCTACCAGGTGAACTTTAGTATAAATTTGTAACCAAGGGTAATTGAGTCTTTTTCTCCTCTATTTAACACTGTTAAGTCATGAAATGGATGAAGATAGTTATTAGGGAACAAAAGATAAGAGGGATGGTTGATAAGGAAAATCAAAAATTTGAGTAGTTGATAGAAAACTCTAACTTTTTCCAGCGGCGGATAAGGAATTTTTCCGAGGAATTGACTAGTAAGGGACCGTTTGGGAGAGCTTATCCCCAAACGGCTTATGGCACTTTGGTTACAGTGTTTGCACTGTAGCTACATGCACATAAAGCGAGAAAAAGTTAGGAAATATCATCTTTGAACGGCTTATGCGAAAATAACTCATTGTTATAGTAGTTTTACTATTGCTACAACACCATAAGCTAAAATAATAAGCTGCTCATAAGCCATGCCAAACCGACCCTAAGGGGCTATTTAGCCGGGCTCCGGCTGCGGCTCCACCAGCGGCTCCTTAAAAAAATTCGTCAAATGCTACGCTTCTCATATCGGTTGTCCATGAATTTCGGGAGAAGCTACACGCGAAAAGGCAGGAAAGCCTGGAGCCATGAAACCATGGCTTTGCCGGCTTTTTATCCTTTGGTGCCACATAAAAAACATTGCTAGTTTTAAAAAATAAAACAATTTGTCTTTATTTATTCTTCTCTCCTTCCATCTTATCAAGAATATTATTGATGATCATTTGTGATGGAATATTATCTCATGATCTAATTTTTTTTATAACTAATAATTTATTAATTTATATTCTACTAATTAATGGTCAAAGTTATATTTTCTCTTATGAAAACAAAAAATATATGTATATAGTGCAACTATATCTCTATGAGAAATGTAGATATTTATCTCTTTCTTCCATAAAACTATAAGAGAAGCTATAGAAAAAATTATTTTATCAAACAATTCTAGGCACGCAGCTGGGTTTTTAGAGAAGACACAACCACAATCAAAACCGGCACAGCCGAAGCACTACCAAACAGGGCTAAGTTATCTATCAGAGCTGGAATTTTGTAGTTTGCTTCCTCACCGTACTCCTTGGTTTGAGTGGAATTTTGGGAACTCGTCTTAGTGACAAGCACGCTGTCACGCTGATCGTGCCCCTGAACAAAGACACCTCGACGGCGCCATTCCTATTAATCTTTCCAATCAGGGGTCGCTGACGACGGCGAAGACGGAGATCCCCAATTTGGAGCAGCTCGATCCCTGGCCGTACGACGGCGCAGTGGTCCAGCCGACAGCACAGGGAGACACCATATGAGGGTGCGGTTGCCGGGACTGGAGAAGGGAAGAGGCACCGCATGGAAATTGCGGAGTACTAGCTCGGCAAGGTGCAGGTCTGAGCAGTTGCCGATTTCATGCCACCTTGCCGGCGACTACGGACAGGAAGCATGGCACCGAGTGATGGAGCCAGGAGGTAGCTCTGCCCTTGCTTATTCTACAGTGTGTATGCAGCAGATATATATTACAAGCAACATAAGGCAGTGAGAGTGAAAAATAGGCGCCGGAAGAAACCAAAAGAAGGTATGCTTAAGATAAACTTTGTTGATGGTTCTTTATGCCCGCAGAATAAGACTGGAGGTTTGGTTGTTGTGATCAGAGTGTTAAGATGAATCTGATGTTCAATTAGAGGACCAATCAGTAGTCTCTATATTATCAATTCAGTCCATCACAATCCTATCATTCCATAGGTCTAGAGGACTATCACTGGATGCGTCCATACATAGGTGTCCTTCGGACCATATAAATATGTAATGGTCTTTATTAATAAAAATAACTGTTCATTATTATCAGGCACGCTCTATTGAGACAAAGAAAAGAGAGCAGTTGCTGGCGGGGCCCACGCATCGCCGGAAGTTCGCCGGAAACCACGCCGGAGACACCACCGATGAGTAAAAATGCCAGATTTTTCACTCACCGTCGTTTTTCTCGCCACTCTTCTTCGAGCCATCCTCCGCCGCCGCGAGACTCCTCGTGGCCGCCGGATCTTCAGGAACCCCCATGGAGTTTTCTTCCGTGGCCGATTCCGCAGGCACTTCTTTCACCCTCCTGGCCAGGGTGGTCGTCAACGACGCAGCGGCTTCTCCGGCCGTCGCGGACGTCATGACCACCATGGCCACTATGACGTTCTTGGTCGTCGGATCCCCAACTGCCGCCGCGGCCGTCAAGGCCATGGTGGCCGCCGCCAGCGTCATGGCAGCGGTTACGGTCGGGATCTGGGCCTCCGTCATGCAGGCGGCGACCCCGGCGCTGGACCAAGCACAGGTCCGGCACGACGACTGGTAACTGCCACTCCAGTCAACATCCAGTGGTGCCCAGTCCATGGCTTCGCGCCGGGGCACTGGAGCCCACTGGTGCCCGCAGACGCGCCGGTGGACGCCAGGCTCCCGACACCAACGCCGGAGGCCGAGCCCCGGATGTTATTCGGGAACCCGGCCATCGGATCTGCATCGGCACCCGCTACCATCTCCTCCTTCACTGCTACAACCACTGGAGACGCCGTGGCGCCATCGTCATCGATGGCACCACATGCGGCCGGATCTGGATCGGCAGATCCAGATGGCACTCTAGCTGCTCGTCGCAGTTCGTCGCCCTTCTTCCTCCACGTGACGGTTCCGGCCGGAGACGATGAGGAGGAGGAGGAGCCGGAGGAGATAGCAACAGCCTCGACATCGTCATCCTCCTCACCCTCCCCGCCTCAACGCAACGCACGTATGCGTGTCGGTGGCAGGGGGAGACCAAGCGCCAGGATGGCGTCACGCGATGTGCAGCCGGATCCACCCGGCTCACCGGACTTCCTCGTTCTCACCGGAGCTGAGCCGGCCGAGGCTGAGGCGGGTCCTCCCCAGGCGCCGAACGCGCCGTCGCCGCACACGCCGAACGGAGGCCGTCTCCTACGCCGCCATGCCCACTTGGCGGGTACTCCACCCGCCGCCCCGGTCGGGATGCTGGAGCATGGACGAGCACGGCGCGCCGCGCTCTCCTCCCCAACGGCACCAACCACGAGCTCCCCTCCGACGAGGAGGGGTCCACCAGCCGCTAGGCTGACTTGCCGGCGGCGGAAGCCGTCGGATCTGGCCGCTACGACGGCCGGCGTCGTGGTCCATCTCGCGCGGCGCATCTGTGCAACTACGGAAGAGAAGGAAAAGGGAAGCAGAACAGAGGGGGAGGCGGGCCCCACGTCGCTGGATCTGGGCGCCGGAGATGCCTGCCGGCGAACTGGCAGCGCGACGAGGAGTTGTGGGCGGTTACGGGAAAACCTAACTGCTCACGAAGGCAACCGCCCTTTTATATGGCATACTGTCAAACTCCTCCCGCGACCGGCCTGGGCTCCGCGCTGCTAGGCCGTGCAGTGCACTCTGCGCGCTGCTGCTGCTGCTGTTCGGGTCGCAATGCGCGCGTGGCTGGGCCAGCTTCTCTCCCCGCAGATGGGCCAGGTGCTACCACTCTGCGCTCATGTGCTGCACCACGTGCTGAACCAGCATGGGCCAAGCACACCAGGTTCTGCTCCTCCACCTCACCTTCGGATGGCCAAAATCAATGACCACGACGCTTACTCATTGGAGTGGACTGCTAGGCTACTCTACTGTATCTGGCTGTTTGACACTTAAGTCTTTGTGATTTTCGTGAATTTGGCCAAATTTATTTACTAGTTCTTTCTTCCACTGTAAATTTTCAGTTTAGGTCTAGTCTTTTACTGAAATTAGTATGTAGCAGTGTAGGAAGTTGTATTTTTTACTTTCCAGTCCTTAGACTGATGTGTAATTATGTCCAATGGTTTCACATCAATGATTCCCTATGACATAAAAATGTGTTTTATGATTATCTTGCAATTGAGAATTTTATTTTTCTTGCAAGAACAATTCGCTCGACCTCATTGAGCATTTTATGCTTAATTTGAGTAGAATTTATCATTTAACACTACAACTTTCACAACATAACTCGCAATGGAGATTAATTTCTCTTGCAAGTTCAAAATTTAATTCCATCAGAATTAAATAGTACATACTACTAGTATTTACAATGTCACTCCTTTTGCAATCGAGATCATTTTTCTTGCATTTGGTTTTATTCGCGATTGAGTTTTATTTATTTCTCGCTATTTTCTTGCAATATTGATCCTTTCTTGCACCTCCCTTTTTCTTACAATTCTATTAGTTTGATACACCACCATTAAGCCATTTTGCTTAATCAAGGAATCAAACAACATGCAAAATCTTAATGATTTTGTGTATGTTACACCAACACCATGATGGTTTTAATTAAATCTCTGGTTGTTCCTGTGTAGGTATCATGGCCCGCGAGTTCGACGAACTCACTCTCGATGGCCACAACTATCCTACGTGGGTGATGAACGTCAAGATAAGCTTGGCCTACCGAGGGATGCTATCGGCACTATCTCCTCCGGAGGAGAGAGAGGTACCACTAGCTGAGCCTTACAAGTACAATGCCTTATACATCATAAGGCACCACCTCCATACCGACCTTAAGGCTGAATATGTGATGGTGGAAGAGGCTAGTGCATTATGGCTTTCTCTTAAAAACAGATATGAACAGCAAAGGGCAGTCGTTCTGCCCGAGGCCAATCTTGAATGGTCTCAACTTAGGCTCCAAGATTTTAAAACCATAGGAGCCTACAATCATGCAGTTCACCAGATCTGTGCCAAGCTACGGTTCTGTGGCAAAGAACCATCAGAGGAAGAAAAGATAGAAAAGACTATCCATACTATGCTTCCTTTTGATCGGGTCTTGCAACACCAATACCGTGGCAGGAACTACCCTACCTATACTCAACTTATACATGATCTACTTCAGGCTGAAAAGCATGATGAGCTTTCTATGAAAGCACATCACCAACGCCCTGTTGGTACAGCTCATCTCCCAGAAATTCATCACAATGAGAAGGGTAAGAAAAAGTTAGATGGTTCTAGTAATCGTCAAAACGACTTTAAGGGTAAGTCCAAGCGCAAGTGCAACAGAAAGAGAAACAAGCCAACCGCACGAGCTCAGGGGAAAGGCATTTCTCAGCCTAAGGGTGAAAAATGCTAAGTGTGGATGCTACAAACATTCTACTAAAAAGTGTCGCACTCTCCGTCACTTGATTGCGCTCTACCAGAAATCCCTTGGAAAGGACAAGGAGAATGGATCAGGATATAAAGCTCACTTCAACCTCAAATCCAACAACAACAACAAGGCTAATTGCTTGCGAATAGTTCCAATGGAACATAAAGGCGAAGAGGCTCCCTTGACGGTCGAAGACTACATGGACATAGAGAACACAGTCATCGAATATGCTTCGAATGATGTGTTTGGAGACATTCACTAGGATCCTCGATCTCCATAGATATTCAAATGTCTAGTTCCTAGTCTTTATATTGGTTGTAACAAATAACATAGTACTCTATGTATTGTAAGATTTTATAAGGTTGTTAGGTCGCAGAAGTTGTAAGGTTGACATATTGTAATTTGTATTAGCACTTTTGCTACAATATAATTTGTATGTGTTTTACTATATACTTGCTGAGAGTTTCGTTTTAATTCTTGCTTTATATAGATTGTACGGGGTCAATCCGATGGAGGAGGAATTATCCCTTGTGGATAGTTGTACCACTAACTCTATACTTAGGGAAACAAAATATTTTCAAACTCTTACTAAGAGGCAAGGAAGTGTTTTGACAATCGCTGGACGCGATGCGACGATAGTAGACTCGGGACGAGCCACTATTACGCTTCCTATGAGTACACAAGTAACAATCGAGGATGCATTATAGTATCCAGATTTAACTTGTACCCTTATAAGTTTTAGAGATATCCGAAAAAATGAGTTGCACATTGCCACCCATGAAGAAAATAATAAGGAATTTCTCCTCATAACAAAAGATAATGGATATGGAAAAGATATTCTGGAAAGAATCTCTTCTCTACCGTCTGGATTGTACTACACATACATTAAACCCGTACCACATGTTGCATACAAGGTAATTTTTTAGAATGTTCATGCATTTCAAACATGGCATGAACGTCTTTCCCGTCCCGGCATCGGGATGATGAGAAAAATTATCATTAATTCTATTGGTCATGATTTAAAAGAAGCCAAATTCTCACAATCTTCTGATTTTATTTGCACTGCTTGTACAACAGGAAAGTTGATCTTGAGACCTTCGCCTCTTAAGATCCAAGTGGAGCCACTCAAGTTCCTTGAACGCATACAAGGAGACATATGTGGCCCTATAACTCCATTATCTGGACCATTCAGGTATTTCATGGTATTAATAGATGCATCTACACGATGGTCTCACGTGTGCCTCTTGTCCACACGTAACCATGCCTTTGCTAAACTTATTGACCAGATCATTAAGTTAAAAGCAAGTTTTCCTGAGCATCGGATTCAAACAATCCGAATGGACAATGCTACAGAATTTTCTTCGCGAGCCTTCAATGACTATTGTTTGGCCCAAGGAATCCAAGTTTAGCATTCTATTCCATATATCCATACTCAAAATGGTTTGGCAGAATCTCTCATCAAGAGAATCAAGCTTATAGCTAGGCCAATACTGCATAATTGTAACTTGCCAATCTCATGTTGGGGTCATGCGGTATTACATGCTGCTGACTTAATTCAGTTACGTCCAACTGCTTACCACAGCAACTCTCCGTTGCAACTTGTATGTGGAAATCCTCCAAGTATTTCCCATCTGCGAAAGTACGGTTGCGCTGTATACGTACCGATATCTCCACTGCAGCGTACCGCTATGGCCCCCCACAGGAAATTAGGAATTTATGTGGGATACTTAACCCCATCAATCCTCAAATACCTGGAACCTCTCACAGAGGATTTATTTACAGCCCGGTATGCTGACTGCATATTCAATGAGGAACATTTTCCGGCATTAGGGGGAGATTTTAAGTATCCAAAAGAATGCCAGAAAATTAATTGGGATGATCATACCAACCCATTCTCTGATCCACGTACAAAGGAGACTGAGCTTCAAGTTCAGAAGATAATTGATTTGCAACACATTATAAACAATTTGCCAGACGCATTTATTGATTATAAAGGTGTCACAAAATCTTACATTCCTGCTAGAAATGCGCCCGAAAGAGTGAAGGTACCAAATAAAACCATTCAACCTCCTTCTCAGAACAAGAGGGGGAGAAGTTTGGCCAAAAAGCAGGATAATGCTTCAAGTAAGCGACAAAGAAAAGCGAGGACCAAATCCTCCAAATCAGTAAATGCAAGTCAACCATTGGTTGATGGACACCAAGTGAATACTCAACATTCACAACCTAGCTTCACAACGCGCGTTATCAGTGAAGTTGAGCTATCGGAACACCGTGACAATCTCGTATTGGGAGATCATGAGACGTCACAGGGTATACAAGAAATTTCCACCAATTATACTTGTTCTAGAGAACTATATGATCGTAAAACTACGGTCATCGACACATATTTCTCAGCTATGGTTGCAGACAATCTTCTGAATGATCCAGATCCTAAGACCATGGCAGAGTGTCGTCGATGCTCGGATTGGAATCAGTGGGAGAAAGCAATCCAGGCAGAATTAGCTTCGCTCAACAAAAGAGAGGTATTCTCATCTGTAATGCCTACACCTGCCCATGTATTCCCTATTGGATTCAAATGGGTTTTCGTCCGGAAACGAAACGAAAATAATGAGGTTGTGAGATACAAGGCGAGGCTTGTCGCCCAAGGGTTCACGCAGAGACCCAGCGTTGATTTCAACGAAACATATTCTCCAGTAATGAGTGGAATTACGTTCCGATACCTAATATCTTTGGCAGTTCAAAATCAGCTCTCCATGCAGTTAATGGATGTAGTGACTGCATATCTCTATGAGTCACTAGATTCGGATATCTACATGAAGGTTCCCGATGGAATCTCTGTGCCGAATCCAAACGTTAATCACAACATGTATTGCGTCAAGCTGAAAAAGTCATTGTATGGCTTAAAGCAGTCGGGTAGAATATGGTACAACCGACTCAAGGAGTTCCTTTTAAATAAAGGATATTCTAACAATGATGATTGCCCATGTGTATTCATAAAAAGATCCCTTAAAGGATTCTGCATTATCTGATCTCAACATCATCGGTGACACAAAATATATTGATGAAGCACGTAATCATCTAATGACGGAATTCGAGATGAAGGATTTGGGTCAAACCAAATTTTGTCTGGGTTTAACTCGATCACCTTTCCACAGGAATTCTTGTCCACCAGTCCGCCTATGTCCAGAATGTACTGGAGAAATTCAGTATGGACGAAGCATACCCCGTTACAACTCCTATGGTTGTTCGAGCTCTAGAAATAGACAAAGATCAATTCAGACCTAGGGAGGAAGGGAAAGAGTTATTTGGACCAGAGGTTCCATATCTCAGTGCCATCGGAGCGCTTATGTATCTTGCAAATTGCACCAGACCTGATATTGTATTTGTAGTGAATCTTCTAGCTAGACATAGCGCTGCCCCAACCCAAGATCAAGACTATCTTACGATATCTCCGTGGCACTATGGATCTTGGGCTCTTCTTCAGAAAGAATCCAGATTCAAACTTAATTGGCTACACGGATGCGGGTTATCTATCTGATCCGCATAATGGTCGGTCTCAAACCGGCTACGTGTTTTTACATGGTGGAACTGCTATTTCATGGAAATCTGCAAAGCAAACCATGGTAGCTACGTCCACTAATCATTCTGAGATAATTGCATTATATGAGGCCTCTCGTGAATGTGTTTGGCTTCGCAGGATGATTAGCCACATACAACAGTCATGTGGTATTGGTCCTATTGGATCACCAACCATTATCTATGAAGATAATGATGCTTGTGTTGCACAGATGCAAACAGGTTACATCAAGAGCAATATGACCAAATATTATGCTCCTAAATTGTTTTATCCTCATGAGTTTCAGCAAAGTGGGGAAATAAACATCTTGCAAACCAAATTATGTGATAATTTCGCTGATCTATTCACTAAGTCCCTGCCATACTCCACATTTAAAAAATATGTTCATGGAATTGGTATGCGACGACTTAAGGATTTGCAAAGTTTAGGGGGAGACTCCTCTTAAAAAGTAACTTGTTAACAAACATCATATTGTACTCTTTTTCCTATATGAGTTTTACTTTGTAAGTTTTCTCATATTAGATTTTAATGAGGCAATATCTTCATAAGATTATATGTCTGTCTTCTGATTTTTCCCCACGGGGGTTTTTCGAAAGAGACACCAAAGACATAATATATGCTGCACTATTTTCTCCTATTTTCCTATTAGGTTTCAGGAGTTTTTCACAGTATACTATCTATATCTACTCATTTTTCCTACTGGGTTTTTGAGGAGATAAATTGATGTGAATTGATGATCAGTTGATCAAGGGGGAGTGTTAAGATGAATCTGGTGTTCAACTGGGGGGGACCAATCAGTAGTCCCAACATCATCAATCCAGTCCCCCACAATCCTGTCATCCCATAGGTCCAGGGGACTACCCCTGGATGCGTCCATACATAGGTGTCCCTTCGGACCCTATAAATATGTAATGGTCCCCATAAATAAAAATAACTGTTCATTATTCTACTGTCTCCCACTTTTACATTACAACACAGAATTAATTTTCTTCTCAGAATCTCAGTTCTTTCCAAGCAAATTCTTGGTCTGCATGGCCTGAGACTAGCTTCTATCATCGGCAATGTCATTTTGAAAACAGATGCAACAATGGTGAAGCACATGCTATTCTCATCGGCGTATGACATGACTTTAATTGGCGCATTAGCTATGGAATTCAGGAGCCTATTTCATACTCCCTCTCCTCTGTTTTTCATTTCATGACGTTCCACCGTGCTAGTTAGTTCTTGTTGGAACTGAGGATCGACTTAAACACTCGGCAGCTCACACCAGCGAGAGTTAGAAGATGAACAGTGACACTTAAGAATTTTTTCGGCAACAAACGCCCCCAGCAACAAACTTGCTCGACCTTTTTCTTGTTATTGTAATGGACTCCCGCAAGCTACAACGATGAAGTACAATGGCTTTTGTAGGCCCCCAGCGAATACGCCCTTGATGGCTTGATCCGTGCGATTCGCTGTTGACGGCGCTGAGCTTCTCCTCACGCGCACGACTCAGCCTCTACGCACATATCATACCGACGCCCAGCTCAACTGCATCACCTGGGCTCGACCTAAACACACTAGGACTCAACACGACGTGATCCTAAACTGACCTGGTGTCGCAGCTAGCCTGCACACACCCGTACACGCGTGCACCTCGACACAACGATTGCATACGCGACTGACTCGATCACACACACCGCACGCCATGGACAGACCCATGACGTGGTTTATTCCAACAGTTCTTTTGTGCTTCATTCGTCATTCCTCTGGTCGGAACGACAGCAATTGTAGTATTAAGTAGTTAAGTACTGAGTTTACTTCTGCAGTTGTATGCTCTATACTTCCCGGGATTGTAAACGGTTGCTGATGCTCTAGCCAAACTAGGTTGCTAGTGTGAAAGCTGATCCGATTGTGGATAGCATTCCTGGTTGTATCGCTCGGTTGTATCCAGGTCGTGTTGGCTAATGATTTAGCAGCGTCGTTTGGTTAACGGAAATTTCCTTTCCATCTAAAAAAAAGTTTAGGTAAATCAAATATCTGATAGCTTCCCTATTTGGCAGGTAACATGTGTCGAAAGGATGGACAACTACTTCATATTTTTGAATATGAGAGATTCAAAGGCTATGAAAAAAAAGGATATCAAAGGCTATGCCAAAGCGCTAACAGAATTTTCTTTCTTTTTAACATACCAGTACCTCCTGTCTGCTATGTACCGTAGTATTTGGCAGCGCGATACCCTGAGACTTCTTATGAAATTGAACTATACTCAGCGCATGGAGTCTACCCGCCGCTTGTCAACTTTATAGGAACTCAGGAAAGTTGCACGAGAAAAACAAAATGTGCACAAAATCATGGAGCCAACAACTAAAGGTCACACTTAAATCATACGTACACCAGATAAGTTCATTGGCTGGGTGGGCACGTATGATATACAGATTACAATACCAGTCCAGTAGCATTCTGGACTCACTAAAACAGAGATCAGCGGCATGTTCTCTGTCCAAACAATTAATAGTATTATTAACCCATTGAAACAGAACTAACCCTGCCACATGAACATCATCTGCGCTGCTCTTTGCAAAATCAATTTATTGCCCACGATATGCGGTGTGTTCGTTTCTTGGGATCTAAATTTTAGTGGGATCATATTAATCATTAAAATACTATATAATTATTAAATATATATTAAATATAAAACTAATTACAAAGTTGAATGTGCATCAACGTGACAAATTCATTAAGCTTAATTAAATCATCATTAAGAGATGTTTACTATAGCATCACATTATCTAATCATGACCTAATTAGTCTTAATAGATTTGTCTTGTCATTCAGAGGAAGGGTTATGAACTAGGTTTTATCAGTAATCTATATTTAATACTTCTAATTAGTATCACAATATTCGATGGGACATGTCTAAAAATCAGAGGGATGGAAACGAACACACCCAAGTTAATCCATCCTCCAGTAGATAACTGACATCGCCATAAATGATGATGCACCAACAACTACTATGACCTTCAGTTGGCGTTGTGGACCAAAGTTCTCATTCAACCATATCACGGCCCTCCTCATAGGCCTACAAAAGGTAGGTACAACATATATTCTTCTTAGGTGCATTTTGAAAATCAGAATGATAATACGATATGACAGCTACAAGTAGACCCTTAATTATTTCACTGTTGATATTGATTGACATAATAGTAGCTACGAAAATATAATATATTGTAGAGCTAGCAAAGAGCAAATAATTTGATGCCTATTGTTTTTAGTTTTTTATATGGGACCAGAAGAAAACATGTTATTCAATGTCTACACAAACTACAGGGTAACGAAGAGGCTATCCTGTTTGTGACCAACCGACAGTAAAATCTCAACAAAAAAATAGAATAAAAACTTGTTCAAGCAAACTCCAGTTTGTTAGGCCCTATTCTCTCTCTTCCAAGATCCAGTTCTCTCTGAGTCTTGTCAGTGCCTGCAGTGCCAAAAACTAAGTATTCATGCACATTGAAAAGAAACCTTACTTGTCCCTTTTCGCCAGTGAAAGAAACCTCGTCTGCCCTGCCCACTTCACACCATGAATTCCCTTAGAGACGACAAGGAAATGTTGCCGGCTCTGCAACAAACAATCCAGTCAGAATTAATGGTAAAAGACTTAAGACAAATAAGTTGAATGACCTAAAATTGTTTAAAAATCTCAATTGACAGATGAAATTGAAATTGTCCAATGAACATATTATGTGGAAAATTCTACCTAGGCCTATCATTATATTAAGAAGAAAATGGGACAGAAACGCATTATAACATACACCACATACCTAAGCTTATCGCTAAAACAGAGTGCTAAAATATACATAACTGCAATTTTTTTTGCTTTGTCCTACCTGATCATAGGCTTAAAAATAGAACCTCACACAAGTGAAGAATTTATGCAATGGTATTATGAAAATGAAAATAAATTAACAGCGCATCCAAAAACATGACCAGGGATGCAACACACAAACAAGTCAATCAATGGAGAAAGCTAACATTTATCATTGCGCCACTCATTATCTTTAAACAATTCTCATAGGGAAAACAAAAGACAGAAAAGCTCCTTCATCCCCACGCCCATATAGTTCATAAATTGCCTTCTTGGATTTCAGATGAACAGCGACAGTAGGAACAAATTAAATCACTTCAATAGTTTGGTACCAATTATAAATCAAGCAAAAGGCAACAAAAGTACGATATAAACACAAGGCTATAAGATGCACGGGGCCTAATCATCAGTTATACACAGATGACAACTGTTTCCTGTGAGAATGTGTGTATATATACTAACAGACTTGTTTACAGAACACGGGTTTGTAATGGCGGTAGGCAGAAGTCATGTTCAAGGAGATACTACTATCACTTAACATAATTTTTGCAGAAGGGACAACTCTGAAATCCCCAAAGCCCAGGCATAATTTTCCAAAGGAAGAAGTATTATGCTATACAGTGGGTGGCTATACAAACAAAAATCTCGATTACGAATACCATTATTCCATCACAAGCAAATCACCAAGAAGAAAATTGTGATCACAGGAGAACAAATCAAATGAAACCTGGGGGATTTTTTACATACATTTGGGATGCGCATAGATTCAAGCTTTAACATATGAAAGTAATAGAACTGAACTATTAATCAACAAAACTTATGTTTCCATAAAAGCCATGTTAACACAAAAAAGGCTGTGCCTCCTAGTTAGCCGTTTTGGTACCAAGGAAATGTTGGATCACAGGTTGCTATGCTAGTAATCACGAAATTACACTAGCTCCCTGGGCCTTTAACTCTATCTCTATGCACCACAACCCCGACACTCAACCAAGCTCTCGTTGTGAAGATGTTGTCGGCTGTCTAAAGCTCCAAGTCACCAGATTCCACTGTAAGATTTCATTTAGTAATAATAATGCAAGGAAATGTTGAATCATGGTTGCTATGCTACTAATCACGAAATTACACTAGCTCCTTGGGCCCTTAACTCTGTGTGCCACAACCCCAAGACCAAACCAAGCTCTCGTTGTGAAGATGTTGTCTGAAGTCTAAAGCTCCAAGTCACCAGATTCCATTGTAAGATTTCTTTTAGCAATAATAATGCAATGCATATGAAATGAATAAACTAACTATTCAGGCAGGCAAGTGATTGAGATACATTTTTCATCACCGATATCATTAGCTGAATAAGCGTGCAAGTTAGCTGGTGAAAACTTGAACGAAATGTCAGGAAAATTCACTAGTTATTTC
Organism: Eleusine coracana subsp. coracana; assembly: GCA_032690845.1. Taxonomy (NCBI): domain Eukaryota; kingdom Viridiplantae; phylum Streptophyta; class Magnoliopsida; order Poales; family Poaceae; genus Eleusine; species Eleusine coracana. Next base: position 67,612,175 of record CM064420.1, on the reverse strand, counting down.
AGTAGCCAAAGTTGCCTCTAATGGACTGCTTTATTTGTATCTTGGACAGAGGCAGGTTCCGTGGAGAACCAGTCGATGCTTAAGAATGAGTTAATATGATGAATTGAAAAAAGAGATTATTGTTCTAGAATGAGATTCAGTCCCTAAACTTGGGTAAAGGAGGAGGGTTGTGTTAGGTTTGGCAAACCAACGTCAAAAACCCAGCCACTCAAATGGATATGAAACCCATAAGAAATTCGTTGGGCGTAACCCTCTTAGCGACGCGCTACATCGGAACCCGGGTGTGGTGTCAAATGGGCAAGGGCCGGGTCGTCACAACCTTAGTGGCGTGTCGTATCGGGACCTGGGTACGATGAATAGTGAGCAAGGGTCGGGTCGTCGCAACCTTAGTGGCGCGCTACATCTACGCCCGGGTGTGGTGAAAAATGAGCAAGGGTCTTCGCACTTTCCTCGACGGGTGCGAAGGGTAAGAAAGTTAGCCGAGCCAACTAGGATTCGTCTAGGGAGTTGGAACGTAGGGTCCATAATAGGCAAGTTACGAGAGCTAGTCGATGTGGCAACTAGGAGGCGTGTAAATATCCTATGCATTCAAGAGACTAAATGGAAGCGTCAGAAGGCGAAGGAGGTGGAGAATACTGGCTACAAGCTTTGGTACACGGGTACAACATCGAGTAGAAATGGTGTAGGCATCTTGATCGACAGGAGCCTTAAGGATGGAGTCGTAGATGTTAGGAGACACGGGGACCGGATTATCCTTGTTCGGCTGATAGTTGGAGATTCGGCTTTAAATGTGATTAGTGCATATGCCCCTCAGGTAGGTCTTAGTGAGAGCATCAAGAGTCAGTTTTGGGAAGATCTAGATAGCATGGTTAGTGTCATACCTATCAGTGAGAAGCTTTTCATAGGAGGAGACCTTAACGACCATGTGGGGACGTCTAATGTAGAGTTCGAGCGAGTCCATGGGGGATTCGGGTATGGTAGTAGGAATCAGGAGGGGGAGGATATACTTAATTGGGCGCTAGCTTATGACTTGTTGGTAGCAAATACCCTATTTAGGAAGAGGGAATCCCTTCTAGTGACCTTTAGAAGTGCACAACACTCGAGCCAAATCGACTTTATCCTTGCCAGGAGGGAGGATAGGCGTGCTTGCTTGGACTGTAGGGTGATACCTGGGGAGTGTGTCGTCACTTAACATAAGCTTGTGGTGGCGGATTTTCGTTTTCGGGTACGTGTATACAGGGACAAACGTACCAAGACCGCGAGAACGAAGTGGTGGAAGTTTAGAGGGGAGCTGGCGCAAACTTTTAAGGAGAGTATGCTAGGAGAGGGACCCTAGAAGGAAGGAGAAGGACCAGATGACATGTGCCTAAAAATGGCAACATGTGTTCGGAAGGTAGCTTCAGAAGTGTTTGGCGTGAGTAGAGGAGGCAAACAAGAAGCAAAAGACACCTGGTGGTGGAATGATGAGGTGCAAAGGGCTATAAAGGAGAAGGAGTGTTTCAAGCGCCTACATCTTGACAAGAGTGCAACCAATATAGAAGGCTATAAAATAGCCAAGAGGGCTGCAAAGCGAGCAGTGAGTGTAGCAAAGGGTCAGGCATATGATAACCTTTATCAGCGACTAGGCACGAAGGAAGGGGAGAAGGACATCTATCGGATGGCTAGGATCCGTGAGCAGAAGACGAGGGACATCAACCAAATCAAATGTATCAAGGATGGGGTAGACCGACTCCTGGTGAGAGATGAGGAGATCAAGGACAGATGGCGAGAGTACTTTGATAAGTTGTTTAACGGAGAGGAGGAAGGTCCTATACTTGAGTTGGATGACTCATTTGATGATAACAACAGACGCTTTGTGAGGAGAATTCAGTAGACAGAGATAGAGGAAACTTTGAAGAGGATGAAGAGTGGTAAAGCGATGGGCCCTGATGGTATCCCCATCGAAGTATGGAGATGCTTAGGTGCCAGAGCCATAGTATGGTTAACTAAGCTTTTTAACCTCATCTTTCGATCAAACAAGATGCCGAAAGAATGGAGGAGGAGTATAGTAGTACCGATCTTCAAGAACAAGGGAGATGTTCAAAGTTGTACTAACTATCGTGGGATTAAGTTGATGAGCCATACGATGAAGCTCTGGGAGAGAGTCATCGAGCATCGCCTAAGAAGAGTGACAAGTGTGACGCAAAACCAGTTTGGGTTCATGCCTGGAAGATCGACCATGGAGGCGATTTTCTTAATGCGACAATTGATGGAGAGATATCGGGAGCAAAAGAAGGACTTACACATGGTCTTTATTGACCTCGAGAAGGCATATGACAAAGTGCCAAGAAGTATCATGTGGTGGGCCTTGGAGAAGCACAAAGTCCCAACTAAGTACATTACCCTCATCAAGGATATGTACAGGGACGCGAGGACGTGTGTTCGGACATGTGATGGCGACACCAATGACTTTCCGATTAAAATAGGACTACACCAAGGATCAGCATTGAGCCCTTATTTATTTGCTTTAGTGATGGACGAGGTCACACGAGAAATACAGAGTGATGTCCCTTGGTGTATGCTCTTTGCTGATGATGTGGTGTTAGTTGACGAGAGTAGGGATGGGGTTAATAGGAAGTTGGAGCTGTGGAGGCACACATTAGAGTGCAAGGGTTTCAGACTTAGTAGGGCCAAGACCGAGTATATGATGTGTGAGTTTAGCGTGACTAGACATGAGGATGAAGACGTTAGCCTTGATGGACAATTGGTGGCCAAGAAGGATACATTTCGTTATTTAGGATCGATGTTGCAAAAGGACGGTGACATCGATGAAGATGTTAGGCATAGAATTTCAGCCGGCTGGTTGAAATGGCGTCAAGCATCCGGCGTCTTATGCGACAAGAGGGTGCCACAAAAGCTAAAAGGTAAATTCTATAGGACGGCAATTCGTCCGGCGATGTTATACGGTGCTGAGTGTTGGCCTACGAAAAGACGACATGTTCAACAACTAAGTGTAGCAGAGATGCGTATGTTGCGTTGGTTTTGCGGGCATACAAGAAGAGACCGAATACGGAATAAAGATATCCGGGACAGGATAGGAGTGGCACCTATCGAGGAGAAATTGGTTCAACATCGGTTGAGATGGTTCGGACATGTCCAACGGAGACCTCCGGAGGCGCCGGTACGTAGTGGGGTTCTAAAGAGAGATGTTAATGTTAAGAGAGGTAGAGGTCGACCTAACTTGACTTGGGACGAGTCGGTTAAGAGAGACCTGAAGGCGTGGGATATCCCTAAGGAGCTAGCTATGGATAGGAGCGCTTGGGAGACTAGCAATAGACGTGCCGGAACTGTGATCTGTTTTTCCTTCCTTCTTGCTTACTCGTTTTTGGCTTTTGTTCTTTTTGTTTTTGTCCTTTTTTTTTCTCTCTCTCTTTCTTTTGGCTTTTGTTTTTTTGTCTCTTCTTTTTTGGGTTCACATGGGTTTCATCTCTAGCCTACCCCAACTTGCTTGGGATAAAAAGGCTTTGTTGTTGTTGTTGTTGTTGTAATGAGATTCTAGTGAGTTTTACACTAATTATATCTTGGTTGGGCACGCTGTAATGTGATTTCATTGTAAGCACGTAAAAGCAAGCAACAGAAAACGGTATATTTTTTTCTATCAGGGGAAATTGAGGCAGGAGTTTCCCAGTCCAAGAAAATAATTTTCTAATTCGCTTATCTGGACAAGTGTCCAGATTTACAACATACATCGGTGTCATGCATCTGCAGCAACTGACAAAGAGAAATCCCATTACAGTCGAGCATGCCATGATACCCATAGTATCATGCTAGCTTATACTGTTAATATTCGTAGACTTTACTCTGAAACTAAACCAACACATGCCTTGAATTAACCTAATTAGCAACTTTTTTTTTCTCAAGGAATCAGCTGCCTAGATTACGAGATCTGCATAAGCGAGGAGAAATGTATGATTTTTACGCGCGAGGCAATAACTGAGCAAGGGCCTGAAGACGCTCTCACCTGGAGCTCAAGATTGCCGCGTGTGCGCACCGCTGCGGCTGGAGACGTGAAGGTCCTCATCATCTGGGCCAGTGGGAAAGGACGTGGCATCCATGGCGCAGAGGGGCCGAGGGAAGGCAACGGCGGGGCTTGGGGGATCTCCAACCCGCGTCGGCACACCACCGCTGGGGCTGTCGAGGAGCCCGAAAGGCGGCGGGAAACACTGCCAAACGCGGATCACGCCATCGCCATCGCCATCCTCTCCTGCCTTCTCTTCCTTCTTCCTTTCCGCGCTCTCTCGTCGGGTCGATTTGGGGTGGCTGCTGTTCTACTCGATGCTGCGGCGCCACCTAGGGTTTGCTTTCCAATCCCCACACCAAATTCCACTTTCAACCCCACACCAAGTTCCACTTTCCCTTTCAATCCTGACCGCTTAAAGCCATATTGGAGCAACGGCGTGATTTCAATTCTTTCAATACCTGTTTCTTTTTTAATATAATTTTAACACAGATATATTTTTTATATTTTAATTATCTAAAAGTTTTTTTTGCAATTAAAATAAAATTATATTAAGGTTGTGTCTCCTCTAAAACATTTTGTTCTGCAACGATAACAACGCTGGCGGCGACGCTCGCGTCAACTTCAGCTTCTTCTCCACGTGGTTGTTCTCCTTCTCCTATGTCTTGCCGGTAGATAGTAACATGAACTGGTATCAACAGTGATCGATATGTGACTATAGCTAACGTTAGTGACGACGCTAGGTATAGCTACCCTAGTGCGCTGGCACCAAGGTAAATTAAAATTTTAGCACTAAATATCATAGGTTTTAGCACTAAATATTATAGATTTTAGCACTAAGCACCACCTTAAATCACTATGATGTATCATTCTTTACTTTAATTTAGCTTCGCCACTGACCAATGTAATAGTGTTTTTGAAAAAAAAAAGCCCTACAATAAATTATACTGAACGTCATAGTACACCATATTGTGATGATAAACAAATGCGATAACACATGGTGGACGAAGTGGTGCTAGTGCTGACAAAAAAATTGCTACGCGATGAAGTAATTTCATGTTTATGTGAGCAAAAAGCATGATAACAACGAGGTTCTACGTGAACAAAGGTTAGATCGAAGTGTTTGTGTTAGATTTTTGATGCTATATAGATGAACACAAAACACTATTGCAACTATAATGAAGTTTGGAGGGTCGATGATCCATGAAATTTGAATAAGTGTTCTTTGGTCTAAGCAACTTATTTGATTGATTTTTCAATATAGATGATTATATCAGTCTTCCTCACCTTGAAGAGCGTCACCACGAGATGTTATTTTTACGGTAGTTTGAGAGTGATGATTTTCTGCCTCAGTGATAAGCTCACAAGTGGGACCATCATGATGAGGAATGTGAATAGACTTTTAGCTATATGCTATTAAAAAAGATTGTCCTGACTTATGTATCACAGAAACATTTGCTCGCACATCTGTGTCTTCTATCTAAATTTTTATTACCCATAAGCTATTCTGTCCAAATTTTATTAGATTTTTACGTTTGAGCCATGACATGTGGGACCTGGTGTAGAAAAAGTCGAAAATGCTCTTGACTAGGTGCACCGGGTCGTCTCTAGGCTGACTAGGTGCTCGCTCGCTCATCTCTCTCTCTGTCGCTCTATCGGTCAAATCTCTAAACCAACACCAAAAAAGATAGCAATCAAGAAAAAAACTTACACCAAAGAAGCATCAAATTGCACCATCCAATCCAACACTACAAGCCTAGGCAGCCTTGCTTCCAAAATCAAAAATAAAAATCTAAATTTGTAGTAATGTGTGTCTGCATCAATGTTTTTTTGTTGATGTAATAATTGAAAAATAATTTCTTTTTTCTTGTCTTTTGACATGTCTTTTGGCTTCGGTACCTTAGACACTTGACTTTTTATTTGTGATATAATGAAAATATCAACTTAACTATTATATAATGGTGTGTGTGGTTGTGGTTAAATGTTTGTTATGTTATTGTTGGTTAAAATAATTTGGTGTTATTGTTAAATGATGGTTAAAATAACTTCCCTTGCCTTAGGGCATTTTAGTTTTTTTAACTCCGGTAGTCACCTTTATCATCTAAAGTTGGCAGAATGATTTGTGGGTAAAAAAAAATGATATAGAAGTACGAGCAAACTTTTGTATGACACACAGATCAAACGATTTTTTTTAATGACATATAGTTAAAAGTCTCAATACAGATGACCTCCTACTGTCTTGACGTTAATGATGATAATGTGATATCCAATGTCTCGGGCGTATGCAAGGTGCATCTCGTACCTATGTCAATTACGATTTCAATCATTTTTGCTGGATTCTGTGGTAATCTTTCATGTTGTATAATTGTTGATTGTTCTTGTGAACTTTGCGGTAGCCATCTATATTTTGCTAGACTCTTAAATGATTCTAAAACATACACGACGATCTCTTTTTATAATATGCTTTAGACTTGTCTGATTCTAAAACATACATGAGATTTTATCTTGTGGTGGATACAGAATGTAAAACCGAACCATATATGTATTTATGGTGGTTATTTTTGGTTTGTAGTATACATGTTTATGCTGATTTCTACTTCCTCCGTTGATTTTTTTATCAACTTTGACCATTCGTTTTATTTAAAAAAATTCAAAAACTATAATATATTTTTTTATAATTTGTTTTATCACTAGATAAAATTTAAATATAATTTATAATTTTTTATATTCAAACAAATATTTTGAATAAGATGAGTGATCAAAGATAATAAAAAAAGTTAATAACAATAAAAAATTTGGAATGGAGGAAGTATTTTACAATACCCAAAACCAATATCCGTACCTAAAATAGAGATGATATTTTTTTGTAAACCGCGTCGAACAGCACCGCTGAATCCAGCGCATGTTATGTCGTGTTGTCAGGTCATGTACAACGCCCTTAATTACCCCGTCTCTCCAGTCTGACGTGGCTGTTTTTTTTTCAGAAACAACCCCCCACCTCGTGAGAGACGCTCGCTCCATCTCTTCACGAAGAGGCGTTGTACGAGGCAGGGGGGCGTTGTACGAGGCAGGGTCTCCAAACGCGACTCTTGGCGATTCCTGTGCAGCGCGCGCGCTCCCGCCTTCGCTCCCAAATCCTTGCGCGCGCTCCTGCCTCTCCTCCAAATCTTGCCACGTGCCCCCACCTACTCTCCATATATGTTTCTCTGCAGATCGAAATCCTCTATCAGAAGGAGCTGAGTGAGGTAGGTGGCCGCCGCTCTCGTCATGCGTAGACGCGTTTGAGGCCCCATGCCTCGCTCGCGCGGAGCCCCGTCCAGTTGCGTCGTCCCCTCCAATGGTGCCTTCCAATCCAGCGGGTACTCCGACGCCATCTCCTTCAACAGCTCCTTCCCCTCTGGTGGCCCGTTCCCACTAGGAGCTGGCTTTCACTTCGGCGGCTCGTTCCCACTAGGAGCTGGCTTACACTCCGGCAGCTCGTCCAGCTCCGCCGGCAGCGTCCAAGCCGGTGTGTACACCTACGGCGGAAGTGCAAATGGAAGAGGAAGTGGTAGCCCCATCTCTCCTCCGGCGACAGCAACACCGTGGTGAGGAGGCCCTCTGTTCGTACACAGCAAAATCATCTCCCCAGTGACTTTCTTTGTCCTCTATTAGTTGTATTCTTCTGGTATGTTATGTAGGAACTAAAGGAATTAGTTTAAAAAACTTTAGCTTAATTATTTTATAGGAAATTTGGTACACAATTGGTCTGGAGAAGGTCTTTATATGAATTATCTTTTAGGATTATTCACTGATTGTAAGGTTGTTCACTGTTATGTGTTCTTTAGTTTTAATTAGTCGAATTCGTTATGAAAAAGATGGGGACACACTGTTTTGCAAAAGTTCTACAGAGAAATACGGCTATTCATGCTCGCTCAACACACGTTGAGTTAAAAAAGGATCTAATTGAGCATATATGGAACCGCTTTGGCAAAAAATAGCTAACGTCTTTGTAATTTATTTTTACTCTTTTATATGTACTCCATATATCTCTTTCTAATAAAACAGATGAGCGTGTTTCGTTCACCCCGTTGTCCGTCTGTGTCTTCGTATGCCTGCTGGCCTGCCCTGTCTTTCGCCTTTTTTTTCTCACAATAAAATATGATGTCTACTTTGAAACTATCTGGAACCATCAATCATAAAAATGCTCGTTCGTCCGTTCTCTACTCTCAATGTCGTATCTTCCGATTTCTAAGAAAACAGACGTATCCTTGGGATGGGAGGCCAGCACAACGTCCTCTTCAGCTACCGCTCTTGTTCCACTATTGGACGTTATGACGTTGAGATGAGCTGCCGCACAATTGCGGCGAGCTGTAATATGTTCAAGCGTCGCGACGCTGATGATACTAACGAAACTGAGGGAAGCGGTGGCCATGTTCAAGCGTCGCGACGCTGATGATACTAACGAAGCTGAGGGAAGCGGCGGCCGTGTGACTTCAGAAAACGATCTGCCTCTACACACATTGCTGGACATCAAGGGACGTCGATTTGGAGACCAGAGACATACTATCTACCTTTGAATGTTCAATCTGAAATGCTTTACGATAGATCGTCGGCAACCTCTCCTCAATAGATCACACATCAGAGCAGCCCATATTGTATTGCTTCTTCGATTTTCCCCACTACAAGCTTTTTGATCTAAAGAGCCTTAGGCCCAACGTTCTTTCCTCCCAGTGCTGAGAATTGATGTCCTCCGTTGAAGTAGCTCGAGATCAGAGTGATCTGTTGAATGAAATCGGTGAGCACTTGATCCATACAAGATATCTTGTCTTCTTACTCCCATATGCCGATATACTGACAAGCGCAACTCATGGGTTGTGGTTGTTTTTCTATGCACTTCTCCAAATTTTACTATAGTCCAAAGTCAATTTTTATTACTAAAATTTATGGTTTACAAATCCAATTATTTTCTCATCATGTGTAATCACATGCATGTTCAGACATAGTTGATCGTCCTTTTTTCATGAACTATATATATGAATAATATGATCCTCTTTCTACTTCTGCTCAATTGCTTTTTCAGTTTATCTTGGTTACTTTATTTTCAAAAATTTTATGCTCATATGATAGGATTAGTTTTTTCCTTTTGTTTTTTTTTCTCAAAAATAATTCCCTTATTAATTAGACATGTTATTAGCATGCCGTTGGATGAATAAAGTGACCTTGATTCCAAGTTGAATGCATGGATAATCCATTTATATGAATTATTAATGCACTACTTTCATAATCGTAAAGATTTTAACATAACATATCTGCTCCGTTTTATCATTAACATTATGAATATTTATTCCCTAAAAAAAATATTATGGGTATTTACATCAGCCTTTTGTGCATAGATGGAGTCTTTGAAAAAGATTCAAAGCTGCACTCTTTTTTAATATATGTCAAACTCCACCAGCCTCATATCTTGTCTAAATGTCTCACTATCATATTTCATTACAAAACATATGTTATACTTGTTTAGGTGAAGTCAATACTATCAATACAGAAGGTCGTAAAGTATTCAGTGCACAAGCACAACATACCGATCCTAAAGAATGTAGGAGAAAAAGAGAGAAGGATCGATATGCACAAATGTCTGACAAACAAAAAAAAAAGAGAAATAGAAAGTGTTGTGAAATATCTGACCAATAAAGAGACAAGAGAAATATGAAGCGTGCATCAAAGAAAGGAAGTGCCTATACACCCTGCAGCTACTAAAGGTATCGTCGATACAAAATTAGATTCTATTTTTTATTATATTATAATTCTAATGTTTTTTGTAAATTTTAGATTATAGTGACACCATATTCAATAATAATAATATGGGTCTTACTGAAAATTGTCATTGGTTGCATAGGATGATAGGAACAAATCATGCTAGGCTAATATGGGCACTAAAGTGATTCAACTATAATGGTTTTGTTACGTTGTCAAAATGCATAGAGTACATTTTTTTTACATCATCTAAATTCTCCATATGATGACATAGGTGACTACACAACACCATTTGTAGAGAACATTGGATACGAATTCATGATTGACTTCACTAATACTTCATCTTCTTCTATTACAGGTAAATCACATGATTATTTAACATTGTCTTTAAAATAATAAAATCCATATATGCCTATTTACCGTGAGCATATTTTGATGCTCCGTGTATATGAACAAAATATATCTTTTATATGCAGGTCTTACTTCAAAAAAGAAGTATGCGAATCTTGGTTCAGAAAAGAAGCAATATACTAGCTTGTCAGGAGAGCAAACACAACAAGAGACCTCTGGTTTAGTTGAAACTGATACCCCTACTTCACGTTCTAAGAACAGATATAGAAAATTATCAACTACGCAAATTGAAGCAAAACACTTGACAGACAGAATACACTATATAAATATGACATCTGAGGAAACGAAAGTAAGACGTGGTCGTCAAAATATGCAATATGCATTATAGCGCGAAGCTCTAAGTCAGTAGGAAATTGAAGCATACTGTGAAAGACGACGGATGTGTAATATGACACCTGAGAAAAAGTAGACAAAGTGAGATCGTGAAAAAAAAAGTCGCATGTTGTGACACAAAATTTTGCATAAAGATTCCATTGCCATGAAAAATCCTTTTTATATTTCGTCAGATGATAGCCAATAATAAGCTTGATGAATCTCACATTGTTTATGTTTAATTTATTATGAAGAGATTCATGCTTAAAATTCAAGATAATGTAAAATATCATGAGTACTATTAATATCTATCTATGTATCCTATGAAAACAATTTGCTTTAGGATGCACTCAGTTTTGTGCATGCAATAATATCTTTTTATATAATATATATACATTTAATAAATCAATAATTTCTTAGTGTATTTATCTAAATTGATTGCTATGTTGTTTGAATATTCCTTTAACAATTCTTGGTGCTTGTTGCAACCCATGGGCAACTTATATTTCATCAGATGATAGCTAATAATAAGCTTGATGAATCTCACATTGTTTATGTTTAATTTATTTTGAAGGGATTCATGCTTAAAATTCGAGACAATGTACATTTTCATGAGTACTATTTATGTATGTATCCTATGAAAACAATTTGCTTCAGGATGTGCTCAGTTTTGTGCATTTCATCAATATTTTATTTATCTATATTTTTTAATAAATCAACTTCCTTAGTGCATTTATCTAAATTGATTGCTATGTTGTTTGAATATTCCTTTAGCAATTCTTGGTGTCCGTTACAACGCACCAGCAACTTTGCTAGTGATGATATAAACTATATATTCAAGGTTGATCACTTAGAAGATGTAGTCATTGATTAATAGACATTTATTAAAAGACATTGTGAAGGGTCTCTTTATTATATGAGTGTATTTGTTATCTGTCTCTATGTATTGTTATGTGTGTCCAAGAGATAGGAGGAGGCTCTCCTTTGTACATGCCCGGGCGGCAGGGTGTGCAGTAATTGTCTTGGTGTCAGCGTTGGATGGACTCCCGACTCCGATGGAGAGATCGGAATCTTCGAAGGCCGGTGACTTGTGTGGTATTCGCTGACATGCCCTTAGGACGGGGCTGGGGGCGTGGGCCCCGCTAGCGGTAGCCCTCCTCAACCGGCATTCATATCTTCTTATCGGCCATCTTGGTCTAGTCTAGGGTTTGGTTTCCATTCATTTACTGGAGAGATGGCTTCTGCATCAGGAATCCAGGAGCGTGCGCCGTCGTGCCTAGCCGCAGTGAGAGTGATTGATTTGACGCCGCTACGCTGCCTTCAATATCAGGGTAATTCCTCCGGTTTAAAATGTAAGGATTTCAGTGATTTAAAAATTTATTCACAATATAAGTATTTTTAGAGATAAGACAAAATCTGATGGATTAGTGGGTGAGTGAGGAATTGATGAGGTAGTGTAAAATGAGGGGTATATATGACTTTTCTCAGGTTGACTATTTTGGAATTTGAATACTTGAAATCCTTATATTTTAAACCGGAGGTAGTACATCGTATCACTGTTTTCCCCCTTATTGCTCTTTGTTTTGTTGTACTATATGCTGATTACTTAAAACCAATCGTTCCTCTGCAGCAGTGGAAGGAACATTACTGGATCTGTAGTTCATGATCTTCCTTCTAATGATATGGGAGCAAAAGGCAGATCTATGGGGCGGAAATAATATCTTTGGTCTGGTGGCTTATTTTTCGTGTTTGACTATGGGATAAATCTATCTTCCCTCTCCTTGGACTCATGGATGAGGTCATCTCTTTTTGGTTTGCTGATCTGCACGGTTTCGCAGGTCATCTCTTTTCGGTTTGCTGATCTACACAGTTTCGCATGTGAGAGAGGAGAGGGGAAAAGCAAGATTGCCTGCTAGTAGTACTATGTCTGAGCCTTCTGCAGTATTTTGACTTTTCGATCTTCACTTCCGGGCTCCGGGGTTGCATGTACACTCCGTATCTCCTATGTGCTGCTAGTACACGTGGGTATATGTTTTGCATTTGAATTTCTTGTTTGCTTCTACAATCTCAGATCCACAAATGCAACGCTATTCACACCTCTACTGTCACCTGCCCTCGCTAGGCACACATCCACACCAATCGCATTTTTTATTAATTGATGAACTGGTACGTTATAGACATCTCTAATGGCATGGAAGTCCTTACTCCAAGCTAAACCTATTAAAGCATTTAAATCACAAGCAGCTATTTAAATTGCAATTAAAAATGTGTAAATGAGATACAAATGTGAAAATACAAGTAAGCATCATTCGTCGCCTCGGGATTATGACTATATTTTTCACAAAACCAAGAGCATATCAGGCACAGTAACGCTCCTTTTCATTGTTGAAATGCAGACCCTTCTTTGAAGCAACCAGAAATAGATTTACGATGAGGTTCCAACAAGTCTAAAGAAGATTGAAGCTATGGCCAAGGTTATGGTGCCTTACCATCAATTAGTATGACGAGATCTTAAGATGCCTTAGTTGAACTTAGGTAAATATTGGTACAGTCTTAATTTGATCCTAATTCAAAGGGAGTAGTATAAACATGCATTTTCTACCCTTCGGTTAATCTTGTTTTTTGCGTCAACAAAGTGCTCATTTAGTATTTACATGCATTGGCATGTTATGTTTCATCATTATTTGTTTTTGAAATGTAGCTTGTTTTCTAAGCTTGGACGGTTTCTAGAGTTAATCATTTTGGTTGGATATTACACCCATTGATGAAAACAATAATATTCTAAACACTCCCATCAATATTGACTGTTGTTATATTTTGTTTGTCCTTTTTAGCTTTGTGATGAGGAAGTTGTTTTGTGTATGTATAAATTAAAAAAAAATGACTTTTTCTTACCACCAATGATGAAAGGAATTAGGTCTCCTAAATGTGAATAGGGTATATAGTTGTTAGTCTTGTTGGAAGTTGATAAGGACTAATCAAAGAGAATATGTTGCAAGGTCTCTATTTGTTGGTGTTCATAGGATTTTCATAGGGTTTGAAGACTTAGGAAATCTTGTTATCATGCTTGTTTGGTTCAAAGGAGTAAGAGGAGGTATAATTCGTATGGATCAGTTTCATTTGTACCAAATTATGTAGGAAAGTAAACATCGCCTCGAACCTCATGTTACTTTTCCATTTTTCACATGAAGTACCTTTTATATTCCTGCATTTCAAAAACTTCTATTTTCACCACGTACAAGGACAAGTGCTGGGTAATCACAACACGGATAGTAGCCTGTAGGATTGCACATCACATGGTAGCGTGCTCTTACATTTTTGGTATTCGTGCATTTTGAATAAAACTAAAAGCACAAGTATATAAAAAAAAGGAGATGTGCATATTTTAGTATGCCTTAGCAACCTTGTCTAGTTTTTCAATCCTAAATGATCGTTTGGATCTTGGGCTATGGAAATCTTTATAAGTTTTTGTATGTTAGTTTTTTAAGATTATCTAAGATATCAAATTAGGGGCGTAGAAGCAGATCTCTCTTATAACACGTCTTAATTAATACTCCCTTCGTACTTAAAAAAAAGTCGTTTAAGACATGATTTAGCATACCAAGGATTGATTAATTAGAAGGTATTTTCCCTCTATCTTCTTATTAAAAATGTCTTGGAACTAGCCCAATCAATAATATGTGCTCACCTGAGTGGCCACTATTGTGTGTCAAAAGTGCTTAATCTATGAGGTTGCTGGTTTAATTCCTCACAACTGTAATATTTTTTATTTTTTTGTTTTTTAAGAGAATGACTTCTTTTTGTAAAATGAGGTATGGAACTAGAACAACTTCTTTTAGAAGTATGGAGGGAGTACTAGGTTTGGTTGTGTTAACATACTGACAGGAGTGCACGCATGGACACAATATTTTGAGTTTATTGCGGCCTTGGATAACTATAACTTATTTTGTGAACGAATTTCTCATAACCCATAGTCTTAACCTGTCACCACCCTGCAAGATTTTAAAGTGCATCCTAGTGTGTTACCCAATAATTCAGTTCTTACTAAACTTGAGATCCAAAACACACTAAACATCGGCTAACTCTATGCCCAACTTTATTTTCCCTTGGATATCTATTTCATTTCCTGAACTAATTCTCTTTTAACTTTATAGAGTGAATAGTTTTTGACCTCAGCTGACCTTTGAACAAAACTCTTTTGTCTATTACTTTCTTCTCCTTTTCTGCTTTAATGCTGGATCTAACCCTGTTTTAACTTTCCTTGTTGATTTTTTTGATTTCGCCTCCTAACCAACTCTACTTGTTTGGGACTACAAAATTGTTAGTGGTGGTTATTTGGAGAGTAGAACACTTGTACACTGCTTCACTGTCTGCAGATTGTATTAGCTGCTGTAGTGCTCTTGTTAGAAACAGTCATATTCCAAAAACACTAACAATTATACTATTTCTGACTTACTGTTTGTACTGGCTGACTTATAATATTTCTATTTCAAAAACCAGTTTTGAACAACTTTGAGCCCCTAGCCACTGCAACATTGTCCCACCATGTAACCCTCCCTATCCTACATATAGCCTTGTAGCCAGACACGAACACCCGCACTCTTCTCCAAATCCACCAAAAGCCGCCTCCAAACCCTAACCACTGCCCATCCAAGCCCGCATCCAAACCCTAGGTCCATGGTGCTGGCGGCGGCGGCGACGGCGGCCGCGCGCAAGCTCGTTTTGACCGGTGAGCAGGGCAAGGTTTGCAACGTTCTCCTGGGCTCATTTATTCTCTATCATTTGTCCCCCTGGACCTGAACTTCGTGTTATTTCTGCACTTCGTGCTATCTCATTTTCTCGACGTGAACTTCGTGTTTTTGACAGATCTCTTTGTTTTTCACGTCTTCTGCACGTTTCATCAGGCGCAAGGGGTCGGATTCAACCAAGAATGAGGTACTGTCAAGCCCCATAGATTTACCTGTCTTTTACTGTGGAGATGGTTTCAGTGGTGACGAGAGAAATTTTCCCTTTGCGGCTGAGTCCAAATGTTAGATATTATGCAGTATTGCCTCTGTTTGTGCTACTTGAAATGTGTCTTTGATAGTATTGCCACATGGAAACATTGATGAAATAACAGTTTGATATTCCAATTCTGAATCTCGTTGATGCATATTTTACATGTATTATGTGGGTACCCCAATTTGCTTGGGACTAAAAGGCTTTTTGCTATTGTTCAAATTTTGATATACAACGTTGCCTTTGAAGTGGGTACTGTAGCTAGACCCTCCTCCTTAACTTGAGCCACAATAGTATATTGCGAATTTGGTATTCCTAAATATTAGGATTGAGTTGTCTTATGTGTGCTGAGCAGATACTTTCTTGAAATTGTGATGTCCTATTCTTAACCTGTACCTCATTGCCACAGTTCTGTAATCTGATTGGATCGAATTGTTAGTATAAAATGCTTGTTGCTTGTTGCAGTTGGCAATCTTCTCTTTCTAATTTGGGCCCCTTCTAATTTTGTGTGCATATTTGTCCTTAATCTCCAGTCAACATAGTGCAAGTGCAGTAGTCTTCCTTGTCATGTTTAGCCTCCTTTCTTTACTTCTGTAATGTTATTGATCACAGTTTGTTGTCTACTACATTTTTTGTTTGTTGTAAATGGCAGCATTCTCCTTTGAAGTTCAGTTTCTGTGTATTTGTCTTTGGCAGCCAGCATAATGCAAGCATAGTAAAGACAATTGATTGATCTTGACAAAACTCCATATTTTGTGCCTTAGTTGCACTGTACAAAAAACAGTGCTTTCATTTGCATAATTATGGTGCTGTGAATTGTGCAATCATAATTCAGTTTAAAGATTTGTATTCTAGATTGTTGTATCAGTAGAATTTTCTCTTAATTTTACACTTTTTCCCTCTTTGGTCTATATTAATGTTTGTTCTGTTTTGTGTACATTTGTTTTTTCAATTTAGCCTCCTACCGAAGAGGAGACCAAAAGTTTCATTGAACAACAACAACAACAACAACAACAAAGCCTTTTTATCCCAAGCAAGTTGGGGTAGGCTAGAGATGAAACCCATGGGAACCCAAAAAAGAAGAGAATCACGGTTCCGGCACGTCTATTGCTAGTCTCCAAGCACTCCTATCCATAGCTAGCTCCTTAGGGATATCCCACGCCTTCAGGTCTCTCTTAACCAACTCGTCCCAAGTCAAGTTAGGTCGGCCTCTACCTCTTTTAACATTAGCATCTCTCTTTAGAACCCCACTACATACCGGCGCCTCCGGAGGTCTCCGTTGGACATGTCCGAACCATCTCAACCGATGTTGAACCAATTTCTCCTCGATAGATGCCACTCCGATCCTGTCCCGGATATCTTCATTCCGTATTCGGTCTCTTCTTGTATGCCCGCAAAACCAACGCAACATACGCATCTCTGCTACACTTAGTTGTTGAACATGTCGTCTTTTCGTAGGCCAGCACTCAGCACCGTATAACATCGCCGGACGAATTGCCGTCCTATAGAATTTACCTTTTAGCTTTTGTGGCACCCTCTTGTCGCATAAGACGCCGGATGCTTGACGCCATTTCAACCAGCCGGCTGAAATTCTATGCCTAACATCTTCATCGATGTCACCGTCCTTTTGCAACATCGATCCTAAATAACGAAATGTATCCTTCTTGGCCACCAATTGTCCATTAAGGCTAACGTCTCCATCCTCATGTCTAGTCACGCTAAACTCGCACATCATATACTCGGTCTTGGCCCTACTAAGTCTGAAACCCTTGCACTCTAATGTGTGCCTCCACAGCTCCAACTTCCTATTAACCCCATCCCTACTCTCGTCAACTAACACCACATCATCAGCAAAGAGCATACACCAAGGGACATCACTCTGTATTTCTCGTGTGACCTCGTCCATCACTAAAGCAAATAAATAAGGGCTCAATGCTGATCCTTGGTGTAGTCCTATTTTAATCGGAAAGTCATTGGTATCGCCATCACATGTCCGAACACACGTCCTCGCGTCCCTGTACATATCCTTGATGAGGGTAATATACTTAGTTGGGACTTTGTGCTTCTCCAAGGCCCACCACATGACACTTCTTGGCACTTTGTCATATGCCTTCTCGAGGTCAATAAAGACCATGTGTAAGTCCTTCTTTTGCTCCCGATATCTCTCCATCAATTGTCGCATTAAGAAAATCGCCTCCATGGTTGATCTTCCAGGCATGAACCCAAACTGGTTTTGCGTCACACTTGTCACTCTTCTTAGGCGATGCTCGATGATTCTCTCCCAGAGCTTCATCGTATGGCTCATCAACTTAATCCCACGATAGTTAGTACAACTTTGAACATCTCCCTTGTTCTTGAAGATCGGTACTACTATACTCCTCCTCCATTCTTCCGGCATCTTGTTTGACCGAAAGATGAGGTTAAAAAGCTTAGTTAACCATACTATGGCTCTGGCACCTAAGCATCTCCATACTTCGATGGGGATACCATCAGGGCCCATCGCTTTACCACTCTTCATCCTCTTCAAAGCTTCCTCTATCTCTGTCTCCTGAATTCTTCTCACAAAGCGTCTGTTGTTATCATCAAATGAGTCATCCAACTCAAGTATAGGACCTTCCTCCTCTCCGTTAAACAACTTATCAAAGTACTCTCGCCATCTGTCCTTGATCTCCTCATCTCTCACCAGGAGTCGGTCTACCCCATCCTTGATACATTTGATTTGGTTGATGTCCCTCGTCTTCCGCTCACGAATCCTAGCCATCCGATAGATGTCCTTCTCTCCTTCCTTCGTGCCTAGTCGCTGATAAAGGTTATCATATGCCTGACCCTTTGCTACACTCACTGCTCGTTTTGCAGCCCTCTTGGCTATTTTATAGCCTTCTATGTTGGTTGCACTCTTGTCAAGATGTAGGCGTTTGAAACCCTCCTTCTTCTCCTTGATAGCCCTTTGCACCTTATCATTCCACCACCAGGTGTCTTTTGCTTCTTGTTTGCCTCCTCTACTCACGCCAAACACTTCTGAAGCTACCTTCCGAACACATGTTGCCATTTTTAGCCACATGTCATCTGGTCCTTCTCCTTCCTCCCAGGGTCCCTCTCCTAGCATCCTCTCCTTAAAAGTTTGCGCCAGCTCCCCTCTAAACTTCCACCACTTCGTTCTCGCGGTTTTGGTACGTTTGTCCCTGTATACCCGTACCCGAAAACGAAAATCCGCCACCACAAGCTTATGTTGAGTGACGACACACTCCCCAGGTATCACCCTACAGTCCAAGCAAGCACGCCTGTCCTCCCTCCTGGCAAGGATAAAGTCGATTTGGCTCGAGTGTTGTGCACTTCTAAAGGTCACTAGATGGGATTCCCTCTTCCTAAATATGGTATTCGCTACCAACAAGTCATAAGCTAGCGCCCAATTAAGTATATCCACCCCCTCCTGATTCCTACTACCATACTCGAACCCCCCATGGACCCGCTCGAACCCTACATTAGACGTCCCCACATGGCCGTTAAGGTCTCCTCCTATGAAAAGCTTCTCACTGATAGGTATGCCACTAACCATGCTATCTAAATCTTCCCAAAACTGATTCTTGATGCTCTCATTAAGACCTACCTGAGGGGCATATGCACTGATCACATTTAAAGCCGAATCTCCAACTATCAGCCGAACAAGGATAATCCGGTCCCCGTGCCTCCTAACATCTACGACTCCATCCTTAAGGCTCCTGTCGATCAAGATGCCTACACCATTTCTACCCGATGTTGTACCCGTGTACCAAAGCTTGTAGCCAGTATTCTCCACCTCCTTCGCCTTCTGGCCCTTCCATTTAGTCTCTTGAACGCATAGGATATTTACACGCCTCCTAGTTGCCACATCGACAAGCTCTCATAACTTGCCTGTTAGGGACCCTACGTTCCAACTCCCTAGACGAATCCTAGTTGGCTCGGCTAACTTTCTTACCCTTCGCACCCGTCGAGGAAAGTGCGAAGACCCTTGCTCATTTTTCACCACACCCGGGCGTAGATGTAGCGCGCCACTAAGGTTGCGACGACCCGACCCTTGCTCACTATTCATCGTACCCAGGTCACGATACGACGCGCCACTAAGGTTGTGACGATCCGGCCCTTGCCAATTTGACACCACACCCGGGTTCCGATGTAGCGCGTCGCTAAGAGGGTTACGCCCCAACGAATTTCTTATGGGTTTCATATCCATTTGAGTGGCTGGGTTTTTGACGTTGGTTTGCCAAACCTAACACAACCCTCCTACTTTACCCAGGCTTGGGACTGGCTATATTGAGACTCAACATAGGCGGAGTTCAAAAGTTTCATTGAAGCGTTCAAGAAATTTCTGGAAAGGGCTGAGGAAACCTGCTACTCAAGAATCATTTGGGGAATTGATGAAGACACTTTCATCTTGCATGAACTCTGTAGCATCAAAGAAAGGAGCCATGTACCCTACAGAACTAGCCAATCTGGTGGCTACTTTTGTTCCTGTACGAGGCACGTATGAGGTATGTTGTACTCTTTTGTTCAAGCCTTCCATTTTTAATTGATACCTTGCATTGAAACCTTCTTGAATCTGAAGCTCGTTTTTTTCTTCTTCTTTTTTCAGCCTTTCAATTCCAAAATTGTAGTGGTGGATTTGGTTAAGAGGATGGAGAAGCTGGAATCTAATGATAATATAACAGAAACGTAATTACTTTCGGTGTGTTGTCAAGCTTCGTGGTAACCATGATTTATCTTCCTTTCACCACCAACAAGCTCGAGACCAGGATTGGTAAGGTTGAAACTGCGGTCAAAGGACTGGAAACAAATGTTACTGATATGGAGACAAAGGTTAAAACCATCGGCCAGGAAATGGGCCCAATTCAGAACAAGTTGTGTGCTTTAGAAGCATTGTCAAAGACTCTTGACAAGAGACTTGCTTCGCTGGAGGAAGCTGAGAGCAAGGAAAATGCCAAGGTCTGTACTGGTGCTGCTAGTGGGAGTGGCTCTGACCAAGATGTGGAAGATGGTGATACCAGTGCTGCCGAGGCTTCTGGCAGTACTACTCTCATGGCCGTTGTTGCTGGAGCTGGGTGGTTTACGGCTGCGGCACTACTTGTTTACAGTCTCAAGTAGGTAGATAATGAGTTGCTATGTTGCAGTCTATGACATCTTGGGTGCTGCGGGTGATGCGAAAGCTTCTGGAAGTACTACTCTGATACCTGTTGACTGTTGCTGCTGCAGCTGGGTGATTGACTGCAGCGGCACTACTTGTTTACAGTCTCAAGTAGGTAGATGATGAGTTGTGTGGCAGTCGTATGATATCTTAGACATCAAATGCATATTGTCCCCCGTGTTTGCAGGATGAAAACTTAATTCGACAATTCCACTGAATCTTGTGATTTTAAGTTTTTATTCTTGGCATTTAACATTCTAAATTATAATAGTTGTGTTTGGCTGCTGAATGGATATGCGGCCTTGCGAAGTTTGTTTCGTAGGTATCTTCGCTTTTGGTTGGTTGGTTTGCTTTGCAAGGAACGAGTCTCCACGCTTAACTGTTCACGTTTACAATATGCCAACGTCGTGAATTGCTGGATTGGGTTGACTCGTGGACATCTGTCGGCTATGGAGGCTGCTAGAGTACTTGGACGGTTTGGTTGATCGTTGATTCTGTGTCATCGAAGATAGTGAGCGGTGACATGGCAGTATGGCACTCTCACTCTCCAGCTGGATGAGGATAATGACGCGCTCTGATCCGATCTACTACTCCCTTTCCAAGCAAGGCTTTCTTGGAAGTCGAATTTAACTTACGGACGTAACCAATCAGATTGAGCACGTGCCTTTGTACCCCAGCCTGCAACTGCAAGGCTTGTTGGATTAAGCGGATGCTACCTCTCTTGGAATAAAGTTGCGATTGACGCTTGGTTGACATGGTCACGAACTCATAATTTCCCCGCTGAAGATGATCCTGTTGGTGTTTGAATAAAAATATCAAATCATTGGATTTGACCAAACAAACATCAAATCACGAACATGTTTGATGTATCTGGCATTCTGTTCTCCGTACGTTGTCACCAAAAATTAAAAAAAATTATAAAATCACTAATAAATCACAGTTGGACCCTATGTTTCTGTGCAGACCAAAAGTTATATTTTCTTCGTGGACTAGCACCACTGGACCACCTCAATTTGCATCTCTCACTAATCAGGAGTAATTCAGTTTTCAAAAGAGTATTTATCCTAAATGCTCCCCTCAACTCAGCTCTAAAACATAAAAACTAGCTGAAACCCCACGCGTGTCATCTTAATGTCGTAGACAAATGGAATTGAAAAAATGGCAAGAGCGTGGAGCCGTTTGACAGTAATCAAACATCACGGCCTTAGTACAATTATTTTAGTGCACATCAGACTGAGCACAATTTTAGAGTACATGTCATGGGAGTACAATGGTGGCGAACCGCCCGCTCACATTTGCCGTTCGCCTACGACGGCGACCGAAGGAATACTCTTTCCTCGTCGGTTGATTCGTCCACTGATCTACTTATTGTTTCCACTTTGGTTGATTCGTATTTTTTCTTCTCTCGTTTACTTTGATGTGGCTACTCCTGATCCGCGTTCATTGCAGCTGCTACGGCGTCCGGCGAGGCGGCGATTCTCCGTGAATGGACATATATTGACAAGTGACAACGCATTTGCGTTCCACAACGAGCAGCAGGTGCGTACGTGCTCGTCAGTTGATTCCCCAAATCGTTATTATTTTTGTCCTATTACAGATGAATATCAGAGATCTATGCTCCCCAATATACTCCTCAATTTGTTTTCAGTTTTCCTCAATTCGGGAATGAATCGGATGTATGTGCTCCCCTATTTTCTCCCTAAATTATTCTTAACTAGCAGGAACCCCCGCGCACTTGCGCGGGCTAAAAAAATAAACAACATATATGAAAAGATCACAAAGGTAAACAATGGAAATTGATCACAAAGATAAACAACCTTATATAGCAGTTTTTTCCATAGAAATTGATCTAAATTACTTTTTAAGGTACACTAAACATAAAAAAGAAAAATCTTTGCAATATAACGGCAATTGTTTAAGCATATAACCTGCCATACAAATGCAATGACAATATATTTCTACCTTTCAAGAAAAGATAGCATAACTGAAAAAATGGACCCAAAAGCCATGCAGAATTTATATTTTTCATCGACATAAAGAGCATTCAAAGAGCAGAAACTTGAGCTTGATTGTTTCAAGTTAATATTATCAATGAAATAGTAAACAATTAGAACAAATTTCATAGCATACGTTCCTATACAAACTCTATAGAAAAGAAAAAACTACCATGTTTTAACTCTGAACTTATCAAGCAGGTTTTGCATGTCCAAAACAAATTCAGTACGGGTGTACTTTGTTGCATCCAGTCCTGCATGGAAAGGTGCATGTTATTATAGAGTTAGCTTCAGTACATACTGATTGAATACAATGTGCTTTGTGCAACATATTGATTATACATGTTTACCACATGATAGAAATTACAAACTAATGTGGAGAAATTCATCAATAAAATTCAAGAAAATGTAATTATTTCTTAGGGGGGAATCATGGATTATCAATGATGTATAGTGGAAAGGTAGACATCTTTCAACAGCTCCTCTCCATCTGAAAGTGCAGATGTTCCCTTTTTCTTTGTAGCTACCTTGGACAGGAGGAAAATAATATATTTGCAATACAATTGCAGTGGTTTAGGCATATAACTTGAACTATCACAGGTACTCGAGTGAACTGACAATATTCTTTGTAGTTCCACAAAAAGGACAGTACTTAATAGAATGGAATGAAAAAAGTCAGGCTTTACTTTACTTCGATGGGTTGTATAATAAACTAAAAGGTATTCATATAGATTATTCTAGTTCTAGTTTTGGAAGCAGATAGTCAGCGCATCATACAAAATTAGTGCAGGAAACCAAAAAAAAAAAGGTGCCTATAGAGACATTTACAGAGATATTAAGGGTTGGAGATTTGTGCCTTACATTGAAGCATTGTCTTTTGAAATGAAGGACAGCGGCAGCAACTTCATAATGTACGATTGAAATTGTAGACTCTTGTACTGTCTTCATAAATGCTACTGCTTTTAAAACCATTCAGGATTAAAGAACTCAGGCATATTTCCTTATGTCGGTTATGCATTAAAAACATTGCTCAACAGAAGCAAGGGAATTTGAAGCTTCAACTGCACACCTCTTCTACCCGGGATCGACAAAATAATTTTAGTATATTAAGAGTCCAACAGGAAGAAATTTCTTTACCAGTCATCTACCACGAAGTGATGTAATTACTGTTGACAAAACAAAAGAGGACGTCACAGCAAGACAAAGAAATTAGGTTAATTAATTTGTAAATCAGTACATACGGCATCACAATTAAAAAAGCATCGTATCCAATAAACTGAGAGGCTAGGCAGAAGCTACGTGAGACTGGCATACAGGTAGAGGGAGGTCGCGAGGTTCGACTGGCCTGTAGCTCCTTCAAGCGATGTACTCCGGCCTCCGCCTTCAAGTGTCATTCTGCACACCGGAGCCTGGTCCTAGGTCGACAGCAACTTCTCGGCGAGTGTAGGAGGGTAGCAAATGCACGGAGGCGTTCCGACGGAACGAAGTGCAGGATAATCAATGACAGGAACAGCCGGCGCAGAGATTTTGCTCAGGAGCCAGCAAGAAATCAATGACAATAACGGCCGGTGCAGCGATTCTGCTGAGGAACCGGCGAGGCATGGCGGCGGTGCGTCTGAATCTGTGAGGGCAGCGGTGGAAGCGATAGGATGTACGGGCAAGGGAGGGGGACAGGAACCGAAGAGGTGGGCGACGACCTCTTCGCCTTGCGGTCGCACGGTGGTTCTGGAAGCCGGGCCCGCATGGCAACGATCCGATGGATTGCGAGGGCGGGGGAAAGGATCCAACGGCGATGGGCGTATCACTGTAGATGAACAAGAGTCTGAGTCTTGGACGCCGGTTCCTGTAGCGCCACAGTGAGGGCGCCGCTTCACCGGGATTAGTAGTTTTAATAGGAAATTGTTCGTGCGTTGTTATTTAAAAAATAAAATACTTTTTATAATTTTATAAATTATTTATATAATATAATTATTAGATATATATAACGTTATTAATATTTTTACATAAAAAATCATATTTATATTATTATTGGTGCTTCTTAGTATTCCATTTTATATGTCAAAAATAACAATTTTTTTATCATATTCTAGAAGTTTTATCCGAAATAAAAAAATTAATTTACGTAGTCTACAAAATAACACTGTATTGCAATGCGATTTTCAATTTACGTAGTCTACAAAATAACACTGTATTGAAACGTGATTTTGAACTTGAAAACTTGCTCCAATGGAAAAAGTTAAAACACGAAAGTTGTAGATCTTGTTAAGTCCTTTTTGAAACATATGTGGATCATATTATTTAGACTTTAGAGCTAGAAGATATATGTCCCATACAGAGACCTGCGTAGAGGAGTCCGAATCATAATAAATATTTTTGTATTATATATTTGGAAACCAAAACGGCGGGATCTATACTTCCATTGAATACCAAAGTTAGAACTTTTCAAAAACTATGATATAGAGTCCGAGTTTGCTTAATTTATGCTCCGGACGAGGGAGTTGTGATTTTTAAAATTCGATACTTGATATGGAAGGTACGAAACTGATTTGGATTCAATCTCTAACTTTGTGGACATGAAGTAGACGATCGCACCTCAATTAATAGATTGTAGAGATTTATGAGATTTGCTCATCAGTGAACAAATACTTAGATGCCTGTGCTCTTATTTATTCACCAACCTGAAAGGCATTATCTTTCCTAGATCTCGATACTGATTCGTCACGTGCCATCCGCCACCTCAATTGGATCCAAGGGTCAGCTTCCGTTCATTTGTTTTATTTTCTAGATTTTTGTCACGTTGGATTAGTTGATGTGTGCTTCTACCTCCGTCTAATGTGCGTTGTCTTCAACCCCCCCCCCCCCCCCCCCCCCTCTTGACAGCAGCTGCATTATTATCATTTGGTTATCTGTTTATCTCTTGCATCCATCACCAATTTCACAAATCCGTGCAGATAGTGCCAATTAATTTAATATGATGAGTGTGTGCTTTTAGCCCCATCTGATGTGCGTATTGTTACCTTTGGTGAATAGCCTGCCTAAATCTGCTGATTAGACCAGGTCAGAAAGTCCATCACCCTTCAGTTGTTGTACGGTGGCAGGATTCATAGGATTTATTAGTATTCCATCTTGATCCATATGTTCTAAGCACAATTCTCTATATGGCATTATTATCATTATCTATTTTTCTGGTGGTTGACCACTAATATCCCTTAATGTAATAAGTGTAGGTTATTTCAGGTGATGTTCCCTCGACAGATTATGGACCAATGCACACGTTTAAATGAGAAATGCTAGAGTTACGGACAAAGTTACATACCAGCTACGTGCTGATAAGGATTGGGCTTAGTCACGCCTTCCACGTGGCCTGGGTTCACTACTTTTTCCATCAAAACATGATTAACACTTCTACGTCATGCTAATGTCCTGTCCACATGACGAGTTTCCTGCCGCTTCGAGTTCTTGTGCATCGCCATATCAATTGCAGCGCGACAAAAATTGTCGAACTGGGAGTTTTTGGATGCGAGATCGATTCCTTGCAGAAGCTCTTGGAGCCAGCAAGGACTGCAAGATCACCAAGCAGTTCAACTCTACCCCTGCCCGTGTTTGGACAGAATCATGTTTGGGGCCATAAATCATAAATGGCGGCCATGTCCATCATGCAAGAATGGCATGCAGATAACTAACAGTGGACCATTATAGTGTAAACTATGTTCGTCAGTGTCTAAGGCATCATGCAAGTTCAAGTTGTGTTCGTCGGAGGTTTATGATGGCTACAACAAGTTCATTGACTTCTATAGTGCTTCAGTTGTTGGAATAATCTGAAATACCGCAATAGGATGTTAAATCAAGAAGAAGATCATTGAAATATTTGAAAGTTGTTGGAATCTTATTATTTGGTAGCATGATTCATCGGCTTCTAATTTTCGTGTTGCTGCAATGGGGCTGAGAGTGTGCAGGATTTCCAAGCGGCCGGAACCCTATGTGGTGGGCGGCGGCGCTGAGTTAGGCTTTCTACGATAAATAGAGTTCTTAAAACTAATCATGTATAAATGGAAAATTTAGTAGACCCAGGCCACGTGGGAACCATGACTAAGCTTATTCCTTATCAGCACGTAGCTTGTACGTAAATCTGTTCGTAACTCTAGCATTGCTCCCCTTTCATTGGTTATATCCCAATCCATTGTGTTGCATCCGAGCTCCTCATCAAAGGTAAGTTGAAAGCCATCAGATTTGTTGCTGATTATTAATTGATTATTTCTTCTTTACCAATGTTTCATCCACTTGCCATACTATATCTGAAAATACTCTTCTGCTTGCAAAGGAGCTCAAAATTACTGAAATTAGCAGGCCATTGTGTAATTTTCTAGTTTGACTCAACTTCCTCATGATGGGAAAGTAGGACCTACATTTGAATAAGATGAAATTTGCTCCTCAGAGCTACAGGCCTAAAGGTAAAGCAAGCTTATCTGCTTATGAAGTGAAGAAGATAAATGCCATTTTACAAACCCTTGAATAGTTTACTAGACACTTTCTTCTCTGTTAGTGAATCATGCAATTGTCTGTTGAATTTTAAACCATCTGCCATCATTTATATTTATCCAAATGCAATTTATCACCGACCTACCAATTCTGTAGCTGAATTCCAATATTATGTAGTATAATTTTGTGGTCCCTACTGCTGCATTCCTATGTTATCATTGCTGCTGAATTTCTTATATTATGTATAATTTTGTAGTCCCTATTTCATGACAGTTTGACCTTGAATTAGATAAAATTGTATCCAAAAATTTTATTTACAACACCGACATAGAGGAACCTTGGAGTAAGCACCACATGGAGCCCCCCCCCCCCTCGAAATGGGCTTAGGACCAGGTCGGCTGACCAAGGGAGGCCTAGTCGCCCAACTTGGTTCTGACCCCCCCCCCCCCCTCGGGTTGTGCTTTCTCAGGAAGGTTGATAGGTGAATCCTCTTTAATATCAAAGGACAAGAGGAATCTTATTAATCCTATCTAACACTTGTAATATGTGTGTATGAAATGTTAATTTTTCTCTTATTTGTGACTATATTAACAATCAAAATTGATATTTAACGACTGTCAACAAGACCCCCCCCCCCCCCCCCCCCCCCAAAAGGTAAACTTTTGCTTGTCCCAAGTAAAGGCAAAACTTAGGTCAATCAAGAGTTGTTGCAATGTACTACTCTTAAGACTAAATAGATACCCAAACACACAACTAAAACACTCTACATAGAATTGAATAAGTTGGCGTGGGTGAATCGATTCTGAACCGAGCCATCATTGTGAATATTAATAAGGTGAAGGAAAAACTTGTAGACAACATAGCTGACACACCTGAAACTTACAAATGAATAGCTAATTCACATGTCATGTCTAAACATTATTGTGAATATGTTATAGCAGACATAAGAAACTATGAAACAACTCCCTAAATGAATAACCAAAAAACAAACAATGATATGATGTCCCCTTCAAATCCATCATGATAAATGTCATTTCAGAACCCCAAACATATGTTAACAAAATGGCAGCACCATGATTTGCTCACTTATAGAATTCTGTATTATATGATGTATCAAAAAACTGTTAATTTGTTAACTACAACATTTTTTGTTATTTTGTGAACAGTTGAACCTTCAACTATCAAATGAATAGCTAATTCACATGTCATATCTAAACATTATTATGAATATGTTATAGCAAACATAAGAAACTATGAAACAACTCCCTAAATGAATAACCAAAAAAACAAACAATGATATGTTGTCCCCTTCAAATCCATCATGATAAATGTCATTTCAGAACCCCAAACAATGGCAGCACCATGATTTGCTCACTTATATGTTAGTAAATCATAAGGAGTGTCATCAATTCTGACTCTAGTAGCCAAGTATATTAAGTTGCAGAGCATACACCAGGGAATCCAAATGTGCCAAGAATGAAATGCTTGTTTTAATGAGCCACAATGCATCCTAATGAGCTACTGTAAGAATGAAATGTCATCATCGAAGCTTCCATTGATAGCCTGTCAGCAAAGCTTCAAAGCTCCATTGGGACATACGAACAGCATCCTTCATAGCGCACCTCAAGTGGTTAATTTTCCTGTGCAAACTGATGCATATGCAGCGGCAAGACCAGGAAGAACATCTTTATGAGGAATAATATACTTGGATCGAAACAACTTGTCAGTAACCACAAGCAATGAGTAGAAGCTATGTTCTTCACGCAGCAACCCTTTCTCCAGGAGCACCTTCATTACATAATGCCTGGGAGCAATGCGCCGCTCAAGGCTGTACATCAGAATCGTTGGCCTGCCCAGAATGTACTTACCATCGACGCCGACCACTTTGGTTAGGAAATCTGAAGCGCGGTGAAGCTTCTCCATGGAGCATCTCAGCAGCGCAGGAGCAATCGTCACCGCTGTGGCCACCTCGGCGTCAGAGCACCCCAGCAGCTCACCAATGAACTTGAGCTTGGCTGCCGCGGTCTCTGGGCCAATGCACGACGTGGTGGCCACAGCCTGCCTGAACATAAGTGAGTTGGGCGGTACACCAAGCTCGTGGGCGCGGTTGAGGATGACCCTGACGCGGTCGGTTTTACTGGTGAGCAGCCTTGGAGTGGTCACGCACAACTTGATAACATCATCATCACTTAGCCCGCTCTCTCGCAGCACTTGGAAGTTGACCTTGACAATCCCGTCGAGATCAGAGGAGACGATGTAGTAGTTGCGCCTGAGGAGGTGGAGGAACTTCTCCGGGGACCCCAGCAACGGCAACCAGAAGCCGAGCTTCTCCTCAGTGTTGAAACAGCGAAAGCTGAATGGAACCCGGAGGAGGAAGGTGCGGATCTGGGCGGCGGTGAAGCCGTAGCTGAAAAGGCCATCGATTCGGGGCCGCAGGGTCTTGTCGACGCTGGAGTTGAGGACACGAGCGTCTTTCGAAACAAGGTGCGCGATGTCGGCCTTGGATAGGGCGAGGGCCGGGCTAGTAAGGAAGGAGAGCACCGCGTCGGCTTTGGAGGGGGACTTGCAGTGGGCGATGTGCTTGGCGGCCTTCGCGGCTTGCTCCTTGGTGAGGCCGCAGGTGCTGACGAGGTAGTCCTCGGCGGCGAAGTGGTCCGGAGAGGCGGCGGCAGAGGCGGTGGCGGTGGATAGGAGGGCGCGGTGGAGGGAGTAGTGGACAGGGGAGGCGGAGCGGCGGACGGGGAGGAGAAGTTTGTGAAGGTGGAACATGGCGGCGGCGGCGGCGAGGGGGAGATCTATTAGAGCCCTGAGCCCTCTCTTCTTTCTTGTACCGTTGTACTACTACAGTACAGTACTGTAGGTTGTACGCCATCGGCCATCGCCCATCAGCCGGCCGCAACCGAACATTTGCTGGGCCCACGTATTACGAGAAAGGATTCGATCCAGTCCTTTATTGGTCCTAGACTACCTAGAATGAAGGATATGGGCCAAATCCTCGACAAAAAGGGTTAGCAACGCACAGAGCAGATTGTCTTTCTTCTCATAAAATGGGGGGGAAAAATCCTCCTGATTGTCTTAAAAAACGCAGGTTCCCAAGATCTTGAAACAACAGTTTATAAAGGCATTAAGATTGGAGAAGTGCTCCGGTGGAGCTCTTTTCAAAAGTAGCACGAATCTCAAAGCGTATTGAGTTAATTAAACTTTTAATTATCTTCTAGTAATTCCTGGGCCCTGCTTGACCCTTGCCCAACCCACACCCAGCCAGGCCCACATCCAACCGTGCTCTTCATTCCATTCCTCCGCCGTCAAGACCAACAGAGTGGAGTACGAACCGTGTGCTCACCGTCGATCGATGCAAGAAAGAGGAAGAATGCCGGTGGTGGCGCAAATCAATGTGTGTGCCCATTCGGAACATCTCCTTCGTATGCGTGGTATCCTCTTGATCCCCCGGTCCTGGACACGCACGCAAGGTTGCGGACCATGGCAATGGTGGCGGAGCGTTGTAGCTGACCATGGGCGCCACTCTGGAACAGCCACTCTTGAACAGCCTGCGCAAACTCTCTTGGGGTAGTATATGTCAAACCTCGTCCGGTGTGCATGCCTTTGTCGTTCTAATTCAGCGTTATGAGAATTTCTACACCGCTAACATGGGTAGCTAACCGATC
The DNA here is from genome assembly GCA_032690845.1 of Eleusine coracana subsp. coracana. Taxonomy (NCBI): domain Eukaryota; kingdom Viridiplantae; phylum Streptophyta; class Magnoliopsida; order Poales; family Poaceae; genus Eleusine; species Eleusine coracana. The sequence goes on along the minus strand of CM064420.1, from coordinate 67,581,425 downwards.
ACTATTAGCAACCGATCACTGTTAGCAATTTCTTGCTTCCTGATGGTGTAGTGAGCACACCCTTGTCCTGCTTTGCTTCCAAAGCTATTCGTTGTCATCACCGATGAATCGTAATAAGGATGGAAATCCCGAGCACCGGCGAAGGCGGTCGTGCTACCAAGAGGCGACGAAAGGGGTGAGGAATTGGTCTTCGCCGCCGCTGCCGCCGAGCATTACGGTTAGCACGTGCACCTGCTACCTCCGGATGATGGAGCGTCCTCTTGTTCTCGACTACCACAACACAGAATGATGACTGCCAACCATCGAAGAAGCATAACAGCGACATGCCAAGATGGCCTCCGTTAGCGTGGCTTGCCTTCACCTGGCCATTCCCGTCGTGATCCTCCATCGCCCCACATAATCATCGAATGAAGTGAACTATGCACGTCTAGATCTAAGCGGAGACGGTCTCGCCAGAGAAGGCGGCGCACAGACACATATTAGAGTTTCAGAGCATCGGTGAAGTTCCCTTTTTTTTTCTAGTGAGGTTCGGAGCACTGGTTGATAACTTTGATCCGATTTTTGCGGCTCGGGGGCGGATCGTGGAAGGGCCGGGCGTGCGGATCCTGGATTAGGATAATTAAGAATTATTAACTAGCAGGACTGCTTTGAGATTTGTGCTACTTTTGAAAAGAGCTCTACCGGAGCAATTCTCTTAAGATTGAGGTAACAACACTGACCACTGAGATTGATTTTCCATTGAAAAAATGTATTCAGTTAAGCACCTGTCACTTCATGATACCTCCTTTCGGTGTGGTGTAGGCGTGTAGCTGATGTATGAATGTCCATCAGATAAATAAAAGGACATAAGCAAAATGAAGAACCATGTTGTAGTCACTTTGAGTTTGGCACACGTTACGATTCCATGTCAAATATTCAGATTTTCATACTTTGATGTTATATCAACAACCTTGTTAATCAGCAGCATTGTACATTTTGTAGTTACAACTCAAACCAACTTTGCTGTCGACAGTAATAGACCTATATCAAATGCCAATTAACCTTCATCATTGGAATGAACTTACACATAGTAGGAAGACAACACACCTCCAAATTCTAGCCAAAGGTGACTTCTGAGGACTAACAATTTCTGTGAAGTGGAGACTGCTGCAGTCCCTTATGTAGTTATGTAGGTGTGTACATCAGAAAAAAAAATTTGATAGGTAAAAGAGCATGGGCACATATATTAAATTGCTAATGGCCTCAATATGGCACAAATTATGATAACATGTCCAGCTCCTGTCAAAGACAGGAAATGCAGATGCATTGCTCATTAGTTACTAATATAGATACCCTTGTTGATCAGAAATGAACATTTTCCATAGCTATTAACATCAGCCTGCTGCTGTCAACTGTAATGAACCTACTACTCTAAATGGGCATGAATATGAATCTGCTCTGTGCTATAATGTTCATCAGTACAGTAATAGACATGAGATTACACAGTGGATGGAGCACACACCTAGAAATTCAATTGCAGCCGAGTCAGTGATTAAATCCCTCCGACACCATTCCCGGAACAGGCAGACTCATAAACATCAGCTAGGCCAGGGATGGATTCCTCATAGGGAGCAACAAATTTCTCCAGAAACTTCTCTTCGGTCGGCGCCACCACGTTGAAGAAGCACCGGTCCTGATCAACCAACCCTTTCTCCTTGAGGGCCTTGACCACGACGTGCCGGGGCACCAACCGGCGCTCGAGGCTGTACATGAGCAGCACCGACCGGCGCGCGATGTACTGCGGCGGCAGGCCGACCTCGTTGAGCAGGAACTCGGCGTTCCGGCGCAGCCTCTCCTCGGACGCGACCAGGATCCGCGGCGCCTTGCTGACGGCCAGGCCCAGCTCCTCCTCCGACCACCCGAGCGTCTCCCTCAGCACGGCGACCTTGGCGTCCACCTTCTCCTGGCCGATGCACCCGGCGGTGGACAGCGCGTGGCGGAACATCTGGGAGCCCGGCGCCACGCCGAGCTGCGTGGCGCGGCGCACCGCGTCCTGCACGTACTCCGGGTGCATCGTGACGAGCCGCGGCGCGGCGACGAGCAGCTTGGCGATGTCGCCGGCGCCGAGCCCGCACTGCTTGAGGAAGGCGACGTTGGGCTCGACCACCTTCTCGAGGTCGGAGGTGAGGAGCCAGTAGTTCCAGTCGCTGGCCTGGAGCAGCCGCTCCGAGGAGCCGAAGAGCGGGAGCCAGAAGCGCACCTTGGAGACGAAGCTGCGGCAGAGGAAGTAGCGGTTGGCGATCTGCGCGAGCCGCGCGATCTGGGACGGGGAGAGGCCCAGCGCGCGGAGCTCCGCGCAGATGGGCGCCAGGGAGCGGTCGATGCGGGCGCAGAGGACGCGCGGATTGGAGGCCACGAGGGCCGACACCTCCTTGGGCGAGAGGCCCAGGTCCGCGAGGAAGGTGAGCACGGCGTCAGCGTTGGAGGCGGATTTGAGGTGTGCGAGGCTCTTGGATGCCTTGGCGGCCTGCGACGGGGTCAGGCGGCAGCTGGCGATGAGGTAGTCCTCGACGGCGAAGGGGGGCGCGGCCGCGCTCGTGGCGGCGGCCACGCGAGTGAGGCGGATGCGGCAGCGGGCGGAGACGAGGGAGATGGCGGCGGGTAGGAAGAGGAGAGGCATTTCGGGCGGCGGGACGGGGACGAGGGAGACGGGTGGTGATTTTTTGAGCCAGGTTGTTTTGTGTAATCCGCAGCTCGGTGGCGCAGGCCGCAAGCCGCGCGCGGCGCTGTGCCGTCGCGGCCGTGCTCAGGAGATAAGGAGTTTCAGTTCTGGCCTCACACTCATTGGGCTCGTTCACAAATCACAGTCATTGTGTTGTACTTAGCAGTGACTCGCAAAGGCACCACGTGCGATTTACTCAGTTCAATATTTGTGATTCATTTTTCCAATTGATCAAGAAAGTAAAGACCGGAACACTTAAGTCTGTTTAGCAATGTTCTGATTAGCAATAGCAAAACTTCTGAAGTTCACTCTCGTGATGGTAACTCTCGTCTTCTGAAGTTCACTGTATTGTTTTCTGTAAGTGTTGCTAGTGAACTGATTACTTGTGTAATAATTAGGCTTACCATGATAACATCTACTTGTTTCAATCATAATTCTAAAGTGTAGTTGAGCTCGACACAAATAATAACAGAAAAAGACCGTTTTGTCAACCTTAGAGCACTTGTGCGAAATGCGTTAATTACTCACTTTTATCTGAGTAGCATCTAGTTGTGAGTACAAAATGGTCAAGTAGCAAGTAGCAACAATTAAAATATTGTCTTGGAGATCAGGTTAATGCTTGCGTTGATAGTCTGATACTCTGATCATAAATCTTAAGAATTCTGATATGATGTAGCTGTAACATAAGCAGTTGTTTCTATACTTGTTAAAAATCACTATCAGACGATTCCTTATCCTGTATCGCTCCCGATATTTGTTGCAATCTATATATAGCTGTACAACTCTATGAGGTTAAGCAATATCCCTGTGTTTGGAACTGCAAACAAATGTCCTAGATCGTTTGAGGAGCCGTAATTCATGTTACATTAGAATTATATTCAGTACAAAGAGTTCAGAGGCGGACAATCTTGATCCAACAATTATGAGGGGAAGAGAAAATTGTGCTTTTATCTAGCATTCCGTTGCCTGTCTTCTTCCCTGGCCTGTATAATCCAACTATCTGCATCAAAGTTTGTCAGTATGGAGATGCTGCAGACGAGAATGAAAATGAATACAAGAATGAATGATTTGCACTAGTCTGAGAGCAGCACTGCAGTCTGCAGCAGAAAAAAATTTGGCGCAGGACTCCCGCAAAGTCCTATAGCTGCAGGATGGCGCTGAGTGACGGACACGTGGCAGACTCACGAATCCAACGATCGCGCCTGGCGCCCGGAGCGAAGACGCACGGAAACTCAGCTCGGCTCAATTGCTGCAGCTCGCGCGTGCTATATCGGCTCGATCTATTCTTAGCCTAGGTCTGAGATTACGTACTTTGACTTACGTTCCGGCGGCGTCGTTTGCCTGCTCCTAGAAAACACACCCGCCATGGCTGGAGGCAAAGACGACGACACATTCGCCATGGCCGGAGGAGGCGCACTCGCCATGGCCGAAGGCAGCGCTTTTCTGATTGCAGATGGCAAAGAGGACGACGCACTCGCCATGGCTGGAGGCGGTAGCGATCAGATAGTCCAGACAGCTGCTGGAACCATGATTCCATCTACCCTAACGCAAGGCATGGCCGGAGACGTCCCTGCTACTGGGGGTCGTGGAGCCGGGGAGCAAACAACACATGTACGAGTCTATTCATTTGTATTGTTTATTCATTTATATTGTTTGATCGTGTATGCATGTTATATTAGTTTATTTTGTGTCTTCGATCCTGTGTGGTCTGATTCGTGACTATATGCTATGATGCACAGGTCACCAGGCCATCCAACTTAGAGACCATGACAGATGAAGCACTAGAAGAGATAACAAAATTTAGAATAATATATATTATAGGCAAGGAATATATTAAGTTGAATTCACATCACATAGTTATAAGCAATATTTATTTCTTGACTTATTGTATAGCAAGTGGATAAAATTGTTCCTCAAGTTGGAATGGCTTTTGAATCTGAGGACAAAGCTTATGAAATGTATAACACATATGCCGGCAATGTTGGATTCAGTATTAGAAAGAGTGATACAAAGCGCAGAAGAGATGATAGTATATATCTGAAATATATGGTTTGTAGTAACCAAGGTCATTTAAAAGATGAGTCATCAAAGGGTACCACAAGAACGGGTTGCAATGCTCGTGCTCAGTTTAGTGTTAGCAAGGAGGGGGTATGGACAGTTCAGAAGGTTGTAATTGATCACAATCATTATCTTACTAGTTCAAATAAAAGACATAAGCTGAGGTCCCAACGGAGTGTTACAGAAGCAGATATTAAATTAATTGCTCAAATTAGGGAAAGCGGGATGAAGCCATCACAGGTTTATGAGTTTATGAAGGAGCTAACAAAGTGCCATTCTCACAAATGGATTGCAACAATGTGATTGGTCACCAGCGTAAAAAATATTTAGAATCCAATGATGCACAAACATTGTTGAAGTACTTGACAAGGAAGCAGCTAGAGGATCAACATTTTTTTATGTCGTTGACATAGATCCTGAAGATGGTAGGCTTGCTAATTTCTTTTGGGCAGATGGTCAATCTATTATGGATTACGCATGTTTTGGCGACGCTGTCTCATTTGACACCACGTTTCAGACTAATAAGTTTAAAATGCCATTTGCTCCATTCATTGGAACAAATCATCACAAGCAGACGATAATTTTTGGGGCTGCATTGTTGTTTAATGAAACTATTGAATCATTTGTATGGCTCTTTGAAACCTTTATAATAGCAATGTCAGGCAAGCATCCAAGCACAATCTTCACTGATCAAGATGCGGCCATGGCTGTAGCAATTGCTTATGTTTTCCCGAATACAAGCCATCGCCTATGTTTGTGGCATATTTATGTTAATGCTGCTAAACATCTGGGTCATATCATTCATGAGCATCCTGAGGAGTTTCTACCCGATTTTAAGAGATGTGTCTATGAAGATAGATCTGAGTTTTTGTTCAACAAGAAGTGGAATGAATTATTGCACAAGTACAAGCTCAAGGACAATGAGTGGATGACAAACCTGTATGATTTGAGGGAAAAGTGGGCTGCTGCATATCGTGATTCATTTACAGCTAATATAAATTCTACTCAAAGGAGCGAAGGTATGAATAATGTTTTTAAGAAAAGATTTCGTAGAAAACTTGGGCTTTGAGAATTTCTTGTAGAATGTGAGAAGGTTTCTCATAGTCTTCGTGAAAATAAATTGGATAAAGATTTTAAATCACGTAGAAAGAACCCGATTACAAACATTCCGCTATTGAAGGCTGCGGCAGAATCATATACAAAAAGGATGTATTCAGAATTTGAGGAGGAATTTAAGGAACAATTTTCATTCTCTTCTAAATTGTTACACCATGAAGGATCAATCTTCACATATACGATTACACATATGTTCTCTGATTATGGAGCAATAGTCATATTTCAACAAAGATGATATGACTATTAATTGTGCTTGCAGAAAGTTTGAATCCATATGTATGTTTACATATTTTAAATTATAATAATATAAAAATTATAATACTAATTAATGAAGTATGATGTCCTTCTCTGATAGGTATATTGTGCAAGCATGCCCTCAAAGTTTTTAACATCAACGATATTTTTATTTTGCCACCAAAATATATACTGAATAGGTGGACAAAATATGCAAAGAGAGAACTTTATATTGAGAAACATGGAACTAGCAATGAAAGTTTGGAAACGCAAGTTGCGCGTATCTCACGAAAGGCAACATCTGTTGCATTGAAATGTTCGCCATCCAAACAACTTCTTGATGATTTGGAGAAAGCCATAAATAAGTTGGACCTGGTAGTAGATAATTCCATAGTTAAGATGCAAGAAAAAGCTAGTGAGGCTCCTCTAGTAACTACTGATTGTGCTGCTACACCTGCTGGTACATTAAATGGTAAAATATCATTCAGAATTCCTCGAGTGGTAAAAGGTCAAAAAATAATCGAGGGACCATCTCGCTTGAAAAGAATAAAGGAAAAAAAAAAGAAAAATAGTAAAAATAAAGGTATTTATCTTTTAGAAACAAGCATGCATTTCCATTCTTGTCTATATAGTTAACTTTGCATGTTTGACTATAGGAAAAGATTCAAAGAATGTAACAGAATATGAAGATGAATGTGCTAATCCAGACAAATTTATCGTAAGTCTATTATCTGGACTATATATTCTCTCTTTTCGTATTTGATTTGCTTAGATGCATATTTTTAATGATCAATTCATATTATGTGCCAGGATCTTAATGCTGATAGCATTGGTGCTAACAGTATAATGCCGAACTTTATAAATAATGTGTCTGGACAATCTTCTTCTATGTTCGCTCCATTGATACAAAAAGAATATGCCAACATCACAATGTCGCGCTTTAATATGTATGACAATTTCTCTACTGTTGGTGCTCCTTATATCCAAGGAGGATATACTAATCTGCTATTTGGAGTTGATCAAGCTGCTGCTTTACAACCCGCTGTTAAGAAGTTAAATTTTGATGGAGTGACAGATGAAGGAAACAAGTGACCTTGTCATGTTAGACTGAATTTTATTTTCATTTGTGCTGTGTTGGGACCATAATAAATGTGTTATCAATATATGATGTGTAACTTATTTATATTGTTTGAGATTATGGCATATAACTCTGTTACATTGTTTGACAACATTACGGCTGCACTTTTTTATTCTCAGCTGATGCATTGAGTTCGACGTCAGTCGCATGAAGTGTTTTCCCAGTTTGACTGAAGATTCATTAGATTTGTAATTGATGAAGTATATATGTTGTTGTACAAATTACTGCCATGCAGCAAAGCTGCACCGTACCCAAGGTACTTGTACTCATGATCAAGTCCAGCAATGGAGAGTGTTGTTCACTTGTTGAGATTAGTCTGAAGGGGCGATGCTGGCGTAGCTGTAGGAAGAAAGAGAAGATGGCCCAGCACACGTCGCCGCCGGAACGAAGGCAAAGAGATTAATAGGGCGAGCCGATAGCAGTGCACGCACGAGCTGCAAAAACGAGTCGAGCTGGAGACAAGCTGTCATCCCCTGGCACGAGCGGCTGCAAAAACGAGTCGAGAATTGAGCCGAGCTGAGTTTTCGTGCATCTTAGCTCCGGGCGCCAGGCGCGATCGTTGAATTCGTGAGTCTGCCACGTGTCCCTCACTCAGCGCCGTCCTGCAGCGATGGGACTTTGCAGAGTCCTGCACCAAATTTTATTCCGCTGCAGCAGTATACGTAAGTTTTTTTAGCATAGGTTGGCCCGAGCTGGCCCAGTAACAAAAGCCCAGCCTGGTAATCCTTGTGCCGTCACACAGCACCAGACCACAGTGCCGTCGCCGCCACCGCCGCACGGGAGTCTCGCATGCGGCCGGCCACGGCAACGAATCCACGATGCTTCGCCGCCGGATCTACCTCCTTCCCGCTCTCCGTATGGCCTCGCGTCTCGTAGCAGCCATCTACCTCCGCCGACTCCTTCCGTACAGCACCGCCATCAACCCCCCCGCCGGCTTCGTCGCGGAGGAATTCCTCGTCACCAACTGCGGCCTCACACCATCGAAAGCCCTCAGAGCCTCCAGGTACCTCACCCACCTCAAGTCCCCCTCCAATCCCGAAGCCGTCATCGCTTTCTTCACGGACATGGGCCTCGACAAAGCCGACATCACCGCCGCTGTCGCTAGGAATTCGCAGATCCTCTGTTCCAGGGTGGACGAAACACTGACCCCCCGCTTCGCCCAGCTCCGCGACATGGGCCTCACCCCGCTCCAGATCTCCCGTCTTATTGCCATCATCCCCAACATCATGTTCAGCCCCATCTTGATCTCCCGCCTCGCATTCTACATCTCATTCTTGGGCTCCTACGAGAAGGTGCACGCCGTCCTCAGGCGGAGCTATTACTTTCTCAATCAAGACGTTGAGCGTGTGGTGACGCCCAATATAACTTTCCTCCAACAGTATGGCCTGACTGATTGTGATATTGGCAAGCTCTTTAAGCTCGCTCCGGGGATGATCATACTGGAGCCAGAGCGTGTCAAGGAAATTGTGTCTTGTGCCGAAAAGATTGGTATTCCACACGATTCTTCGATGTTTAAGCACGCCCTTACTTCCATCTACAACATCAGTCCTGGGAGAGTGAGTGCAAGGTTCAATTTGCTGTTGAAGACTCTTGGATGCTCTGAGGCCGAGGTGGGCATGGCGGTGCGCAAGTTTCCATACATTCTGAACTCGACTGAGGACAGGCTGAGTCGTTCAGTGGACTTCCTGATGAGGAAGGTTGGCCTAGAGCCTAACTACATAGCGCATAGGCCATCATTGCTTGCCTATAGCATGACAAGGAGGCTTGTACCCCGGTATTTTGTCCTAGAGACTCTTAAGGCTAAGGGTTTGGTGAAGAAAGATAAGGACTTTTACGCGGTGGCTATGAAAAGTGAGAAGGCATTCCGCAAGATGTTTCTTGATCCTTACAAAGAGAGTGTTCCAGGGCTTGCAGATGCTCATTTTGCTGCATGTGCTGGCCAAGTTCCTCCTTCAGTCCTACCATGACAACCTGAAATGAAGTGAAGGCATTGTTTAGCATAACAATCATTCTGACTTTAGTTTGGTTTATAATTCTCATGTTGAAAAACAGAATCACTGAAGCTTTTGGGACTGGCTGTTTGCTTCTCTTGTTTCCCTTTTCCTTCCTTGGATAGAGGAGTGTTTACGGATATGTGGATGAATCTTTGGATTTGACCAATACCTTTGATGTAGTATCAGTTCTTAGTGGAGCCTTGTTGTATTACGGTAAGGGGCTGCTTATTGTTATTAACAATGTATGATTGAAATGTTGTAGGAGAATGACCTAGTTTGAACCTAAGCTCATTTTAATTCCAAATTGAAAGTGCTCTTTTATATGTGTTTGTGTAATTATAGTCATTGCATTAAAAAAAAGAGGGTCTACTTTGATTATCTGGCACAGCAAAATAATAGTATCTGTTAATTGCCCCCAGCTGCATGCTTCTAATTCTCATGTGTGGTATAAATCTCTATACGTTGACAGAATCACTTAAACAATTCTTTAGGCTGCTTACACATATTATTTCGCCCGTGCTCAGGAGATAAGGAGATTCAGTTCTGGCCTTACACTCATTGGGCTTGTTCACAAATCTCAGTCATGTTGTAGTAGTGACTCGCAAAGGCACCGCTTGCAATTTACTTAGTTCAATATTTGTGATTCATTTTTCGAATTGATCAAGAAAGAAGAGACTGGAACACTTTTCTGAGTAAGTCTGTTTGGCAATGTTCTGATTAGCAGTAGCAATCAGAGCATTAGAATCAACTCTTGTCTTCTGAACCAAAAGAATGGGGCCTTTAAATTGAACTTCTGTAAGTTCACTCTCGTGATGGTAGGCCTGCAGAGGACCACACCAGAGTCTCGTCTTCTGAAGTTTACTATATTGTTTTCTGTAAGCGTTGCTAGTGAACTGGTTACTTGTGTAATCATTAGGCTTACCTTGATAACATCTACTTGTTTCAATCATAATTTTAAACTGTAGTTGTGCTCGACACAAATAATAACAGAAAGAGACTATTTTTGTCAACCGGCACAACAAAATGTAATGTATGAATTGCCCAAGACACGTGCTGGATTGAAAATGTATCCTCTTATCTTTCGATTTGTTTACCTTAGAGCACTTGTGCAAAATGTGTTAATTCCTCACTTGGTCTGAGTAGCATCTAGTTGTGAGTACAAAATGGTTAAGTAGCAACAACTAAAATATTGTCTTGGAGATCAAGTTAATGCTTGCGTTGATAATTTGATCATAAATCACAACGTGACAAGTTACCATGCCTGATGTTCTTTCTTGTGGTAAAAATCTAGAGAATTTTGATATGATGTAGCTGTATCATAAGCTGCTCTTCCTATACTTTTTAAAATCACTATCAGACGACTCCTTATCCTGTCTCACTCACTATATTTGTTGCGATCTATAGCTCTACAACTCTATGAACTTAAGCAATATCCCTGTGTTAGGAATTGCAAACAAATGTCCTAGATCGTTTGAGGAGCAGTAGAGTGTGGTTAAGTAACTTCTGTTACATTAGAAAAAATATTCAGTACAAAGAGTTCAGAGGCGGACAATCTTGATCCAATAATTATGAAGGGAAGAGAAAAAATGTGTTTTTCTGTAGCATTCCGTTGCATGTCTTCTTCCCTGGCCTGTATAATCCAATGATTTGCATCTAAGTTTGTCAGCATGGAGATGCTGCAGTTGGATTCAACTGAACTTGAGTCGTTGAGTGATAATAAAGTACTACCTGAAGAGGATAATCCTTTGAGGCAGCTGTTTCCGATGCTGGCAGAAGCTCACTGCCAAAAAAAAGGAGAAAAAATGTTACTTCTTCAGATGGAACTTTTAGGCAGATAAAGATCACATTAAACGCATGATTACCGGATCATTCCACCATTCTCCTTCTTTGGAGAAAATTCATCACTTGGCTGATAAGATACCACACTTTTATACTTGCTGGCTCCAGGCCAATAAATTAATGCCACCACCTACATGAAGCCACCAAAGTATAATTGTCATCTCGACTGTGTTAACACAAAGGCTATTACTACTACTCACGCCAGACAGTTTTTGTTGACGTCAGGACAGGATTGCTAGTTCATTTTTGAATTAATTGCACTGTCCTAACGTCAACAAAAGACGTCCAGAGGGAGTGATTATTAGTCAGTTTAGTAGTGCCAAACCAGGGGGTAACTGACTGAACAGGATTGACACATACAGATGCAATAGATATTGGGCCGTCTGCTGGTGTGGAACATAAGATGGGAGCACCAAAAATGGCAGTTGGAGCATCTAACACAAATGGTATGGCAGAGTGTACTAACAGTTCTGGTATATCTGCCTTGCGGTTTAGAACCTGATTAGAAGAGATGCATAACATGAGAATTATGAGCCCAAAAAAGAAAAAAAACATGATAGTTCTGTGACAAGAAAAACTACTTTCTTATTTATCTCTCTAGCAGCATGCATAAGATATTGTTTTCTTGGCATAGTATCATCCCAGGGAGTAATACATTAATACACCATGTCAAGACTCTCACACGCCTCTTCAATTTTCACTGAGATTCCACATACGACTGTTAAATAAAAAAGAAAAAGGAAGATTTTTTTAAAAAAAAGGTGAATCTAAACCAAATGGCAATTTCCATACCATAATTCCCTCGGTCTGGCAGAATTACAATCAGAAGTCCTAACTCGGGTTGCTCCAGGTTTGCTCAAGAGATCTCGTTCTGCATTCCCCACAAAGCGTCTTCTATATCAGTAGGAGTGGGACAACCAGAAGTTTTCCTGAAGGTACAGCGTTGGACTTGGGAAAATTTTCTGTCATAATGTGACATTTGTCACATGCACAAATCATTATGTGACATTTGTCATTATGTGAGATTAATAGGCCAAGGAAAGAGTTCAAAGCTTTACCATTCCAATGGATGGCCCTTGTGATAACACTATTTCCAAAAATAGAGTATGTCGCACAGGATCGTCTCGAGAGATGATTAATGAAATAACCATATATAGCATTCACACATGAACATTCATCATTTACAAAGATACATTACTAAATGCATAATATTACAAGTTTGAGAGTTTAAGCGGAAGCAAGTTCAGATTATATTACAATACATATGTCCTTGGTTTATATTACATAAATAAACGAAAGCGAAAATACGACAAAACACGACGTAGATAGCCTAAGTAAACCATGTCGGCCCTATGATAATGGCTCACTCATCTCGGTTAGGAGAGCTAGGGACCCATTCAATAGTCCAATTTTAAGGCTCCTCACCTTCCCAAACCACTTTGTTACAACAATCACAGTAAGTAGCTTGAGAGAAATCTGAAAAACAACATAATCGCAAAGCCTGAGTATCTAACATACTCCGCAAGACTTACCCGTCAAAAGATTTATTAAAACTGACTCCTAATATACATGGGGTTGATCGGACTTATTTGTCATTTGCATAAAGAGCTCCTATTAGTTCTATGCTGCACTTTCATTCCTTAACCAAAATTTTACTTTGCTTATTGTAGAAAAATAACTATGGTGTATCTAGCTAGCTGCTAAGACTTGAACATAAGTAAAAAACAATACATCATAGTAATATATAGCCTTAGCATAAATAAATTTCAGAATCGTAACCACAACTTCTCTACTTAAGTATCATTGCCCCTGCTCAAACAAGAGGTACTCATAACCGCAAGGGACGGTAATTCGAATCGATTTACATCCTATAGGAGAAAATCCAAATACACGACATACGCATCACTTAAGAACACTTATGACCACCGTTCACGAGATTGCTATAAAGTCGATCCGAGGCCATCGATCCCGAGTACACGTCCTCCCCGCGATACAATACTTCGTATCCGAGGCTTAACCCTTGTACTCTTCGGCGATCCACAAATCTGTGTATCCACCGTGCCATTCATATCACCTCTAGATCAATGAGTAGGGTCGTTCAATAATACGGTGCCCAAGTTACTAAGTTTACCAATTCCCATATAAAGATATGTACTTGGTACTGTTAAATAATTAACTGCGGAGTTGCAATGATAGGTGCTCTATTTTATCAAGTTCATTATTCATGTGAACCATAGTTAAATCAAGTGATTCCATAACCTACCGTTGACTCCACTAATTTAAGCATAGCATTGACTAATGAAACGGCTTACTAACATAAACTAATTATAGGTCATTTGCTGGAGTATGCAAGTGGGTTCCATCAAGTCCTATACTTAATGCACAATACAATATTCCTAACTTGTGACAAAGTAAAAATAACTCGTAAAATAATTAAGTATGCATTGGGGCTTGCCTTAGGAGTGATCATAGTTAGAGTCTTCACTGAAGTTCACTTCAGCTCCGGGTTGCTCCGGTGTGATCTCCTTAATCTCGGGCCCTATATGAAATAAACATGCATAAATAAAGAGGAATACATAAGGGTTCATGGAGTTCCCTAATCAAATATGAAATATGCGGCATGATGATTCATTGCACTTTCTCAACAAACAAAGTTAAGGAGATGATGCTCATGCATGAATGGGTATGCGCTCATATGCATGGAATTACAACCATTTAATTGAAGGGGACAAACTTCTAATTAAAAGAAATATGGAATTTATTCATTAAAACCATACTTTATGTCTATCCTAAATATGAGCATGGCATCATTGAGGACTATATTGCATTACATGATGAAGATGATATAAGAATGTAGTACTAGGACCTAAACTTCAGGAAGTTCATTTTGAGTAAAATAGCTAAAGTGACAATTATGCAATTACTCATAGCAATATTCGTATTGAAATTTCCTAAGCTAATTATCAAATGAGTAATTTAATAGCAAAAAGCATACTGATGATGCTCACAATTTTACATGGAAATTTAAAGAGATGAATAAATGCACCAAGAACAGGATTACCAATTTTCTTAATTAAATTCCTAACAAAGAAATTATATAAATTCATTTACTAAAAATGGAGATTATGCAATAACACTAAAATATATGCATAAAAATGCAAATATGCTTTTGCAGAAAGTTTAGAGATGCCATGAGATGATTACTGAACAAATTCCATGATTTTACTATATATATATTTTTACTTATGGATTTAATACACTTAGTAGGGTTCTAACTTTGATGGATTAATTTAATTAATTTCCTACACAACTTTGGCTCTCAACTTGTTTTTCTGGTAGAGGGGAATTTTAGGAACCCAAAAAAATTAGTTTTGTAATTTTTGGACTTTTATTTCTTGAGTTATGAATTTTTGAAGTTTAATTCAGAGTTCGGGCTATTTACAAAATTGCCACTGTGCAAATTCAAATCACCTGCGCACGCGCGCGGCGGCTCGGCTGGTTTGCCGGCGGCGATCAACGGCGAGATCCATGACTTTGTGCTGCTCTATGTTCTCAGGGGGTTGAGGCGGTCCTGTGGGTAGCGGGGTTTGGACCGGGGCTCGCCGGAGCGTGGCCGGCGACGAGCGGCAACGCTGTGCCGAGGTGGCCGGCGGTGAGCGCCAAGCACAGAGCTCGACCAGGAAAGGCGAGGGGTCTGGAGGTATCACCTTGAGGCCGTGAAGCTGGGTGGGGGTGATGTCGACATCGGGCTGACCGGAGACGGGCTGTCATTGTGAGCCTCCTCCGCACGGTGAACGGCGGCGACTTGGTTCTTCTCCAATTCCGGTGAGCACACTGCACGGCACGGGTTAGGAGTGAGCAGGGGATGTCGTGGCAATCCTGAGTTTGCTCGGGTGCAAGGGATTGAGCAGCGCTCACCTCAGTCGATGGCGGCGTCCTAGGCAAGCACGTGGGCCCGAAACAGGGGATCAATCGATTGCGGGCTGCTCGCCGGAGAAGAAAGAGGGAAGCGAGGCTCAGGGGTGCTCAACGGGTTGCAGGAGAAGGGCGAAACGCTTTGCAGCGGTGGAGTGCCAAGAGCAAGCACGCTCGTGTGTTTGCCGCTGGATGAGGCCGACGGAATAGAGAGAGAGAGAGAGAGAGAGAGATCGGGAGGAAAGGAGCTCAATGGCGGCCTGTCACGACCGAGCGCGAGGACGGTGGTGTAAATGGCGAAGGACGGTGGTGTAAATGACAAAGGACGGGCCGGCCAACTACTCGCCGTCGGTGGTATGGACGCCAGAACGCTGCCCGGTGGCCTGTTGCCCTGTAGATGTTTGACTAAATGTCATACCCATTCCTCTCTCTCTCGGAGACTTACTGTTCGAGTCAATTGGAGGTCTTCGCGAATTTTGATTGGCCTGCAAATTTTTGTGGTAATGTAGAACAATATTGGAGCAACTTTCATATAGAACTCTTCCTGGAATCCTTCCTCCAAAAATTTATAAAAATTCCACTCTAAACTTTGTTTTTCTGCTTTCTCTGAATTTTTCCAGCTATTAAATCTTTACCAACAATTCTAGTAAATTCCTTAAAATTCCCTTATTATATGACCATCATGATTATGTAAAACTATTGGTACACTTTCATTAAATTTTGTTATGTTTGTGAAATGCTATCTTTTGGCAATTTATGGATTTTAAGGACTTTAAATCTTTGCTTTTCTTTGGCATTCAATTATTTGAGATTTTTTAATTAGCCAACATTTTAACTTTAGGGTTAGCTTAATTAATTTTTTGTGACATGGGATGTCACAGCCCTACACGCAGCTCTGAGCTCATCTATGAACCTGAGTGTCTCTTTACAGCTCATGTGAGAGAAACTTACATATGCCCACCTGCTCACTTCTCTTGAAACCTATAATAGGTAAAAAGTCAGCATATCTAACAAACCTATAAAAGGAAAGCTGACTTATCCAGCAACCAGTCATCACTAAAAAGCATAACATTATTTTCTTTGTTAATAAATTTTGCATACAGAAAGTCTCTCAAAGTAGGAATTCTCTATATATGCACTCAGTCAGTCAGTCACATGTACAATATACTCAAATTATGGTACAGGCTGGTACGGTGCATGCTGAAAATTAGTCAGTGTCGCTCAAAGTCCTAGTACTAACTAGTTGAAAAAGGAGATTATGTTAAGAGCTAAAGTGTCGCGTCCTAGTACTAACTACTCGGTGTTCATAATATTCATCAATAGCTAAACTGCAGTGTTTTTTGGGGAAAACCATGGTAACTTCTATATTATTGGCAACCAGAACAGCTGCACATTCCATTCCTATGTATCCATTACCAATGACAACAGCATTGCCATCAGGGCACGATTTCATTATTCCGAATAATTTCTCAGCATCCTTGATGTTACGTCGATAACAGACCTTCTCAGCATCTGAACCACTCACTCGAAATTCTTCCAGCTTCAAGGCCTACATTATATAAACAGAGAAACAAACATATTCTAGATTAATATCCCCCACAAGGCAAATGCAAGCATGAAAAACAGCATAAGATAAACATAAGGAACCACGAACAGAGTCCTGCATACCTTGGCACCTGTCGCAACTGTAAGAGTTTTACTAGCAAAGTGTCCTTACGTTGCTACAACCTTTAAGAATTTTATTATAAAACTTGGACACCCTTATCAATATAAAATTTATTTTTTAAGAAGTTATATATGACTTTCATGTAGTTGTCACAACCATAATACATATTGACAAACTTTACAAGGATCTCTTCCTCTGTATTCTCCTCACAAGATAATTATAAAACAATACAAATTTGACACATAGCTTCGCTCAGGTCACACCATAGATCAAGGTACCCGAATTTGGTAATTCTGTTGCACCACAGTTTGGACCAGCTCTGCCAAACATTTTGGCTTCTTCTCTTCTGCTACAGGCACAACCATAATAGGTTGGACCAGCACTGTAGTATGGTTGGCGGAGTCCTTTGCTTTTAGTCGTGCTATAAGCAGATCAATCAGTTCTCTAAGGCTCATATCAGAGTATGATTTTTGTGGTAATTTGACAATAGAAGCCATGTGAAGAGATTGTTGGTAATCTGATACCAGATGTAATGGGGAGGATAATTAGACCTTATGCTTTGCGTAGAGCTTGAGAGACATTGGGGGATTGGGAGAATTCATCATTGATTGATTGGTTCTAAATGACTAATATACCTCTGTTTATATAGAGGTAAAGCCGGCCCTAAGCCTAACCAATTGATCCTATCCCTAAATAACCTAACTTAAGGGCTAAGTAAGGGTGGCGCTATAGTATCTGCGCCACTTCAGTACCATGGCTCAAAGGCCTGTCCATAACAAATTCCTATCAAGCAAATAAATTCATCAGTTGTAGGAAAAACTTGTGAGAGTATTTCAGTAATAGACAAATGTAACAATGTTTGACATCTTACTCTAATCTATATGAACTCCTTGTGGTAGTTGCATGTATCATTTTAAAGCCATTACTTAACTCCTACAGGCAAATAGAAAAACAATAACACCCCTAACTCTGAATTTTTGATACATCAAACAATAACATTAAGACCTGGCTACGGCAATGCAGGCGATGGCAAAACAAGGTAGATGCATCATGCTGCAGCTTCCTAGTAATGTCGAAGGAGGTGATGAGGAGAATCAAGAAGAAGAGAAGCAGGACGGAGGCGCCTAGGAAACAACCAACTATTTGTGAATTCTGGGCTGAAATGTTTTTTGAGGACAGTAGTAGTGTGCAGCACTTAGCTTAGCGAAGTTCCTAAGCTTTCTATCCCTTACTGGGCTATTTCTAGAGAACTGGTAGCTTTGTAGGGGCTGGCGGGGAGGCTTCCCCCTCCCCCCAGTATGGCACTTCTTTACTTTCTTGAACCTTTTCTGCTGCTGTAAATCTGTGATCTCCGTTTTCTTCGGGAATGGAAGTAGATTTGATCCTTCTAAAAAAAAACGTTAAGACCTGGCTCGATGATCTTCAGAAGAAATATTGAAACATTAACCCTTGCTCAATCAATATGTCAGTCATGACCTGACCTAATAAATATCTCCACAGACCAAGCAATAATTATCACCGAAAATTTTAGCTCAACCAATTAGCATGAAAATGTGTTGCTAAGCTACTGTAAAGCAAGGGAATTATTTTAGAACAAGTCCGTAGCTAATAAGGAAGGTTGAAAACAATACATGGTGACAGACAGGCACACAAGGAACATTAATGCTGCAGACTGAAAAGATTGGAAGCAGTTTATCAAATGAGACATGCATGAGAAAGACTGCCACTGAAATATAAGAAATGGGCTTGTCCTGTGCCTGTTTATACGTAAGAATAGGGCACTGCAGACAAGACTACTTGAACCAGTAGACATGTAAAAGGCTATCTGAACCGAGGAAAAACTTTAGACATGGATAAAGACTACCTGGGGGTGCTAGTTGTGCAAACCAAAGATCCAACCTTACATGGACAGCTAGGAATATTTTCATGTAACTCACATGAGTGCAACAGCTAATGCATTCTTAATATTTTTCAGCAGAATTATTGTGTGACCAAACCTGTAATTGTGTTTGACATGAAGAACAAAACACATGGCATTTATCAAATTCAGCTATACAAAGCAATGACTTACTTGGTTCCTCATGAAAACAGTAAATCTGTACAAGTATTTCACTTCGTGAAACAATGAAGCACATACAAACTTGGCAGTTGCAAAGTAGTGGCTCTTCTCTGTAGGAGATATATCCAGTTCTAATCGAGTCCGTAAAAAGCACAATTATTCTTCTCCCCTTCCCCTTTGCTTTCCCAATTCAGCAATTACTACTATGTTCTATTCTATCCCACCCAGCCATAATAGTCCAAAACCCTGAAAGTCCCATAAAAACATGGTCAAAGAGTAAATTGTTTTCTGCAGGAGTATGAAGAAGAACAGATATGGATCAATGGCTTGGGGTTATGCCAAGCACCCTACTTAGTAGATCCCTTTTTAACATAGTTGTTGACTTGACTCAGCAGAGTAGCATACATTCAGAAGATCAAAGAGAAAAAAAAACTATAATGCCTTAAACAGGGTGAATTCAGATAAATGTCTCTTAACATAGACAATAGCCTAAGTAGCACAGATTGTAACCAGGTGAATTCGTGAATTTATTCTTAGAAGCCTGTATGTGACAAGAAAAAGGTTACATTTGTATGGAACTATATCATGTTGATACAGTGTCGAGTATGTTGTAAAAAATTTGCTAGATGATCTGGAGACATAAGCTATTAGGCTAAAAAATAATTATGTGCTTTTGTTTTGAGTTTAGTTACCGGTCTGGTGCGGACGGGCTGTTAGCCCAGTGGCCAGTACGCATGGTTGCGTCCGTGCCGACGGGGGTTCGAGCCCCCATCCCGCACCTGGCCTCCTGAAGGCCGCGCATGGAGCGCTTATATATATATATAAAAAGTTACCGGTCTGGTAACCTGAATATGAACACCTTCATTTCTTGGTGGCCTGACTATGTCAACCTGTTTGAGGCATAGGATCCAAGCAATCATGGAAACAAGAAACAAGCTATAATCTAGCAACAAAAATACAAGCTTTAATAATATATGTTCTCACTAATAAATATTTTGTTTCAGTCACATGTAGCAAGTTTCATGAAAAACAACTGAATGAGACAACCAATATCACTTGTCCTTCATATTCACTATTTAGGAGACTGATCCAGCGTGCTCCTGCCGCTCTCCTTGGCCGACAGAGGCCGGCATCACAAGGAAAAATCATTTAAGAATCAAACCCAAGACAACTTATACCTGAACCATCACCGGATGCGCCAGGGATCAAGGTCACTGGTCATGTTCTCTTCTCCAGTCTGCAACTCTGCATTCAGTCCATTGACATCGAAGATATAGCAGTTGCACATGGTTCTTATCCCTCGGAAGATCTTCCGTATGCCGCCTACCTTGTTTCATTCCCCTACAAATTGTCCAGCCGCCAGCAGCCGGGTGGGATGATGGCACCCCTAGCATACGTCACAGTCGTCGCGCCTATCCGGCGTAGTCGTCATTGGCAGCGAAGGTTGCAGGGAGGCATAGAAGTGATGTCAGCGCCACAATAAGGGTTGGCGCTCCCATGACGATGGTGGAATCCTCGATACGATCAACATAGGTAGTCGGATCGCATGGATGGGCCTGGCTATGCCGATCAACGGGGTTGTGGATCGCAGGGACGTGTAGAAGATCGTAGGTTGGGCGCGGTTGTTGTTGACGGCGTCGAATCAGAGGCGTACGGACGTGAGGCTAGGGGATTTGGTAGCAAGTGGACGGTTGTTGCAAGGAGAGGGTCGTGGTTTCACAGGTCACAAGCGCGGGAGCGTAAGCAGGATGTAGAACGCAGGTGTGATAAGGATCACAGGTGAAAGATAGAATTCAATGGGAATTTTTAAATAGTAGAGATAGTTGATAGTTTCATCACGCGATGTATGCAATGTCTGTTGACGCACATCAGCTAAAATTACTCTTGTTCCAAGGATAAGCTCAATACCTACAAAGTGCTGACACGCCATCCATGATTCTAAACAAGATCAAGACAACTAAGGTCCTGTTTGGCTGGGCTTTGGCTCTGGCTTCTCATGTAGCTTCACCAAAATTTTTTGCTAAATGAGGTGCTTCCTCAATTGCTTCTCTGAAAAAAAAGAGAGGAGCCGGACCTCAAAAAGCACCAAAGCCAGGAGCTGCCTGGGGGCAGCTTTAGGTGCTTCTTCGACCCACTATTTTTTAACTTGTTTGTCTCTTTATTTTATGAAGTTGCCAGAGAAGCTGTAGAATAAGTTATTTTACCAAAAGATTTCAGACATAGCCAAAACCAGAAAAGCTAGATTTTAAGAGAAGTCACAGCCACAGCTGAAGCCGACACAGCCGATGCCCTACCAAACAGGGTCTAAATAGACTTAACATAAGCAAAAACAAGATGTGCTGATGCAGAAACCTAGACAATTACAGTAACTCCTTTTCACATTTAGATGTCATGCTTTAGTTGACATCTAACTAAACATAGGGATTGGCAGCATGTAAGGCGGAACCAAGACAGAGTGCACCAGACATTGACAAGAGCATATCGTGTTTTTTTGTACCATTCTGCTTTAAGCAATTCATTATTGGCAACAACACAAGTATGAAACGCTGAAAGGCGAGCACCACCTGCAAACATGACAAAATCCGAATTCCCCATAAATTTAACATCTCCAGCACTATATCAGCTGTGCATACTTTCCATTCTGCACAGCATGGTGTGTAATTATGGGCAGTGTGACATGCACAATAGTGCAAAAATACCAAGAGAATTTGTTCATCTACTAGATAATGACAAAATCACCGGGACAAATGAACTTACGAAGACAAACGCTTCAATCTTATTTAGAGGAAAGAAACACTTTAATCTAAAGCTCTGTATTTCACAAATAAAAATTGTGTGCATTCTCTGTTACAGTCGATATAACTCTAACAAACTTGGTTTACAGATTACTGCAGGTTGCTTCAATCATGCAGGCATCTATCAGCTGAAAATTATTTCACAAGATGCAAGCAGCACCCGCAGTTGTAGTAAACCACATCCAAATTCAATCAATTTCAGCTGCATCAAATAAACTGGGCCAAATCAAATTCAAATTACAAAAGCGTAGTTTTAGGATCTGTTTGACATAGCTCTACTCCAAAACTCCAAAAAAGAGCTATACGGAGCCAGCCAAACACCTTAGATCCAAAACTTCATGGAGCAGCAGCTCCACCTAAAGTTGGAGGAGCTCTAATTTATTTTATTGTAGTACTTCTTTTCCAACTCCAGGGGCTGTGAAATTGTATCTGCTCATGGAGTTAAGGTATAATTACCCACCTTTGCCACTAGTTACAAAACAAATCGTTATTTTTTCTATTTTTTTCCCTCACATCCAGCGGTCAGTCACCCCCGTGAAATCCATCCACCCCACCCCCTGCCCCTGATCCTCTCTCTGGATCTCGCTCTCCACTCCGGCGACGGCGACCTGCTCCAGCCCACCCCCTCTCCAGCGCGCCCGCCTCCTCTCCGGCGAGCTGGTCCCTGGTCCGGCGCCCTCGGTCTCCCCTAACCCGGCGCACGCTCCTGCTTGCCAGCGGCGGCGATGTTGTCCCCTGCAGCAGTCCACCTCTACCTGCACCATGGACGACCCTGCGACGGTGATCAACGGAGGCGCCGAGCCAGGAGAATCCGAGCGTGGCGCAGGCCTGGATGTAGGCGCGTTCGAAGGTCTGGCCGCCCAGCACGACGACGCATGTCATCGGGTTGCTGCTCGTCGTCAGGCTCCATGGCTAACCGTCGTCCTTCGTGTGCGTCGCCTGGTGTTGCTGCTGGTCATCATCGCGTGGACCTCGATGCTGGCATCCGGGGAGAGCAGCATCAAATGCATCGTGGCGAGGAGGCGCGGGGTGCACAGCTGCGTCCTCACCTCCTTGTTCTCGCGCGTGGCTTGCCGCAGTGACGCCATTGTTGATGCCAGTTCCTCTGGGGTGGGGTCCTCACTCCTCCGCGTGGCCTGTTGTGTGTTGTGACTTGTGAGGATGAGGCCTCACAAGCACAACTCGCGCAGTGAATGTTTTGTGTGGATAAGGCTATCTCCAAGGGGAGACACATTCCGTATTCCAAACCTAAAGTAGGTCTAAAATCTGAAATTTTGGTCTCTAATGGAAGACCTATTTTCGATACCCATTCTGGGTTCCTCCTCCTCCACGACCCACAAATGGGGCAGCAGACCAACGCGACCCATCATCGCGCGAGCTCCTCTCTTGCTGCTTCCTCCCCCTTACCTTGCCCTCCACGTGAGCTCCTCCACCGGCGCCGAGCTCCCCCGACGCACGAGTTCCTCTTCCGCCACCCCTCCTGCGGCGCGCGTGAGCTCCTCCCCCCCCCCCCCTACGGCGCACGCGAGCTCCTCTCCTGCTGGCCGCGCGCAAGCTTGTTCTCCTCCGCCGCCCCTTCCTACGTGAGCTCCTCCTCCGACGCGCCCCCCCCCTGCACGAGCTCCTCCTCCAGCGTGTGAGCTCCTCCTCCACCGGCCTGTGCAAGCTCCCACCGCCAGCGCATCCCTCGCCGCGCAGCTCCCTGACCGAGCTCCCCCCCCCCCCCCCCTCCTCCCCCCGAGCGGGCATTGGTGATGCAGATGGCGGGCCTCGTGCGAGCTCCACTGGATCCAATTTTGGGCTTCCGTTGGAGATAGGCATTTTTGGGTCTCTTCCTCTGTGCTTCTTTTGCACTATTTGACATCTAGTTTAGGTTTTGGGTCTTCACCATCGTTGGAGATAGACTAAGACCGAACAAATGAGGACTGAGCATAGTGGTGTGAATCTGCTCGACTTGATACTACAAGGAAATGAGTTATTTTATGCAAAATAACGATCATCAATTTTCATTGAATATTATAAGAAAAGAATAGTTAATTATTCTTAATAATACATTTTATTATCTAAGGGTAACAAAGTCTTTTCACCCTCTAAATCAATATTTCTGGAGCTGTACACAACCTTCTAGCCAAACGCCCTGAAAAACAACTCCAGCTCTATAGAGGAGTACTCTAAGATGGAGCTGGATCATGCCAAACAGATCCTTATATTACCTCCTGCTCAAGTGGGAGCTACATGGCGTAGTCCCATAGGTGCTGCATATTAGTGCGCGAGACCAGGAACTTGAACTGTCGTCCCGCGATACGGCAAGAGATGGGGTGCGCTTGAGCATCGTAGACAGTACTAGCCACAAAATCCACGAGCTTGCCCCGGTTTTCGGATCATTTCATTCTTGAGATCCATCAAGCCTCCGCAGTAAGGCGCCTCGCCGCCATTGGAGGCGGAGAAGAGGGAGGAGGAGCAGACCTATGGATAGTGGATACAATACGGAGGAAAGGAGGGGGAGCATAAGGACAGACACAAGGAGGGTAACACACGACGGGATCTCCGCTTCTGTCACCGGCCTTAGCTCTTCTCACCGGCAGCGGGCTGGAATGGGTCGTCATGTCCGTCCGTGGCAGGGAGAAAGGCGGACGATCGCAGTGGCAAAGGAGGTACCAATTTGCAAATATTTGAATCGCGGAGAATAATCGTGATCCTAGTTATGGGGTTTTTTATTAATATTTAGATCGTGGTTAATAGTCCCAATTTATTTTAGTAAGTTGTGTGAAAAGAATTTGGATCGCGATCTAACTAGGGGGTTTGATGTAAAATTATATTGACCGCGGTCCACATCAATGCGGGCGATTGTTGCCGCTGGATCTACTATTCACGGCCCAGATGAAGTTGGATTCCAGACGAACGCCATCAGGCCACAGCGCCGCCCGTTCGGCCGCTCCCCGCGAGGCCCCGATGATCGCCGGCGGGAGTCGCCATGATTTCCACCGCATGCCGCCCCTATTCTGGAGAGAGAACCCGTTCACCGGCGAGGTTCTTCAGGTATTCTCCGGCTTCGTCGGATGACTCCAGTCCAAGCGGCAGCGGGAAGCTGGAGATGGACACCGCCGCGCGGCGCCACTCAGGCCCTTCGTCATCAAATCAAGGACATGGTCACAGATCTCGGTCATCCCGTCTATTTCCTCTTCCACCGATGCGGCTGGTTTGCTTCCCATGTTTTTCGTACACGAGCTATTCTACTCTGCATTGGACCATGAAGAATTGATCCTGCTGTTCTGCTCTCTAACTACGAGTTAGCTACATTCGTGGTGCGGATGAAGGTTAATGTTTGCAATCCTCGAATGTTTATCACCACCAGACGACTCCTTATCCTGTCTCGCTCCCTATATTTGTTGCGATCTATAGCTCTAAAGCTCTACAACTCTATGAACTTAAGCAAAAGCCCTGTGTTAGGAACTGCAAACAAATGTCCTAGATCGTTTGAGGAGCACTAGACTGTGGTTAGGTAACTCCTGTTACATTAGAATAATATTCAGTACAAAGAGTTCAGAGGCGGACAATCTTGATTCAATTATGAATGGAAGAGAAAATTGTGCTTTTATCTAGCATTCCGTTGCCTGTCTTCTTCCCTGGCCTGTATAATCCAATGATTTGCATCTAAGTTTGTAGCATGGAGATGCTGCAGACGAGAATGATTGAAAATGAATAGAAGAATGAATGATTCGCACTAGTCTAGTCTCTGAGAGCAGCAGTATACGTAAGTTTTTTTTAGCACAGGTATGCCCGAGCCGGCCCAGTAACAAAAGCCCAGCTTGGTAGAGAACGCCACACGGCACCAGGCCACAGTGCCGCCGCCGCAACCGCCGCACGGGAGTCTCGCTTGCGGCCGGCGACGGCAACGAATCCACGATGATTCGCCGCCGGAGCTACCTCTTTCCCGCGCTCCGTATGGCCTCGCCTCTCGTAGCAGCCATCTCCCTCCGCCGACTCTTTCCGTACAGCACCGCCTCCAACCCCCCCGCTGGCTTCGTCGCGGAGGAATTCCTCGTCACCAAATGCGGCCTCACACCATCGAAAGCCCTCAGAGCCTCCAGGTACCGCGCCCACCTCAAGTCTCCCTCCAATCCCGAAGCCGTCATTGATTTCTTAACGGACATGGGCCTCGACAAAGCCGACATCGCCGCCGCTGTCGCTAGGAAGTCGCAGATCCTCTGTTCCAGGGTGGACGAAACACTGATCCCCCGCTTCGCCCAGCTCCGCAACATGGGCCTCACCCCGCTCCAGATCTCCCGTCTTATTACCATCATCCCTGACATCATGTCCAGCTCCCTCATGATCTCCCGCCTCGCATTCTACATCTCATTCTTGAGCTCCTACGAGAAGGTGCACGCCGTCCTCAGGCGGAGCTATTACTTTCTCAATCAAGACGTTGAGCGTGTGGTGAAGCCCAATATAACTTTCCTCCAACAGTATGGCATGACTGATTGTGATATTGGCAAGCTCTTTAAGCTCGCTCCGGGGATGATCATACTGGAGCCAGAGCGTGTCAAGGAAATTGTGTCTTGTGCCGAAAAGATTGGTATTCCACGCGATTCTTCGATGTTCAAGCATGCCCTTGCTTCCATCTACAACATCAGTCCTGGGAGAGTGAATTCAAGGTCCAATTTGCTGATGAAGACTCTTGGATGCTCTGAGGCCGAGCTGGGCATGGCGGTGCGCAAGTTTCCATACATTCTGAACTCGACTGAGGACAGGCTGAGTCGTTCAGTGGACTTCCTGGTGAGGAAGGTTGGCCTAGAGCCTAACTACATAGCACATAGGCCATCATTGCTTGCCCGTAGCATGACAAGGAGGCTTGTACCCCGGCATTTTATCCTAGAGACTCTTAAGGCTAAGGGTTTGATGAAGAAAGACAAGGACTTTTTTACAGTGGTTATTAAAAGTGAGAAGAAATTCCACAATATGTTTCTTGATCCTTACAAAGAGAGTGTTCCAGGGTTTGCAGATGCTTATGTTGCTGCCTGTGCTGGCCAAGTTCCTCCTTTAGTCCTACCATGACAACCTGAAATGAAGTGAAGGCATTGTTTAGCATAACAATCATTCTAACTTTAGTTTTGTTTATAATTATCATGTTGAAAAGCTTGCACATTGACAGAATCACTGAAGCTTTTGGGATTGGCTGTTTGCTTCTCTTGTTTCCCTTTTCCTTCCTTGGATAGAGGAGTGTTTACGGACATGTGGATGAATCTTTGGATTTCACCAATACGTTTAATGTAGTATCAGTTCTTAGTGGAGCCTTGTTGAATTATGGTAAGGGGCTGCTTGTTGTTATTAACAATGTATGATTGAAATGTTGTAGGAGAAAGACCTAGTTTGAACCTAAGCTCACTTTGCTCTTTTATATGTGTTTCTGTGTAATTATAGTCAATGCATTAAAAAAAAGAGAGGATCTACTTTGATTATGTGGCACAGCGAAATAATAGTATCTGAGAATTGCCTCCAGCTGCATGCTTCTAATTTTCATGTGTGGTATAAATCTCTATACGTTGACAGAATCACTTAAACAATTCTTTAGGTTGCTTACACATATTAGCTGCTTCTTGCTTGGATAACGGAGTGTTAACGGAAATGTGGGAGACATAGAAGCTAATAGATTATTTGATAGTAGATGAATCCTTGACTTTGGCTGTTGTCTTTAACCTAGTTTCAATTCCTAATGTTGCTTTATGTTTTATCAATTTGTGGTAAGGGGCTGCTTGCTATTTATTAACAAAGTGTGTTTGAAATATGTTAGGAATGACCTAGTTGGAACCTAAGCTCACTTTAATTCCAAATTGAAAGTACCCTTTTATATGAGTTGTATTTCTACATGATTATAATCATTACATGCAGGAACACCGGAACAGGATCTATTTTGGTCATGTAGCACGAAAAAATGCTAGTATATGTGAATTCCTCCCAGTTACATCTAGTTTCCGTTATGTTGCTACCCCACCAATATTTGATAAATTACATAATGTGCTCATTTCCTCACGGTTTGTTTAGCTTATAATACTGTGGAGTGAAGAGATTACTTGGCAGCTGTATTTTTTAAGCTTATTCTTGCGTTGAATATGCTGGTAGTTAGTTTATCTTATCCTGACATCAAATATTTGAAAACAGAGGAGTGCTGCATAACTATAAAAAGTGGCTTTCAACCATTGAGCATATGAATACTTTGTTTGCACTTAGTTTTTTTTTTGTTTGCACTTAGTTATGGGTGCGAGATAATAGTTTCATTATGTGTTTTTATACAGCGACGGTGACAAACCTCCCAATTGTTGGTTCACCTGTCAATTGTTATTTTTAAATATTAATTGTCAAAATAAAAATCTGGTTGTTGTGCAACTCCGTTTCTCTCTCCTTTTTCAGTCGCTGCGTAGAGTGCTAACCAGCCCGATATGGATAATCAAGCACTGATGACAACCATGTTGCAAAAGTGGCCCTCGTAGTTGTCAAACTGAAACAAGTAGCATAGCAGAAAGTTGGAGCAGACAGTTCTGTTCAAATAGCAATGACACTATTATTGTACCGCATACACAAATTAGCTGTATGAGCCGTCAAGAAATACTACAAATAGCAGGCTTCATATATTTTTTTTCTCGAATATAAGGAAGAGCTGTGTATTATTATATTAAATAGAAAGTGCTAAAATAGTATAAAGTTTTACAACGCTAATGATCAAGCATTAGCAACACAACAGTCAAAGGACTGTGAATTCAACACCAAACAGCACAACACCTAACTACTCGCGAAATAGACGACCTAGTTTTCGCACGCCCGCCCTGATCCAAAGGTCAGTGTCACGCTGAATTTGAGCTACCAATTGGGACGCTGGTCTTGCAGTGCCTTCGAACAGCCTCGCGTTCCGCTCCTTCCACACAGACCAAATGACGAGCAAGAATAGGGTGTTGAAACCTTGCCTCCTATCCCTTTGTTGCCTGGCAAGCTGCCCTTCCCACCAGTCTTGTAAGGACAACACCTGGCCAAAGACGCAGGGACACCATGCCCATTGTAGAACTTCCCACCAAATAACTTTGGTGAAAGAACAATTTATCAAGATGTGATCGTAGGTTTCAGGCTCCTGATCGCATAAGAGGCAAGTCTCATACGCATCCAGGTTGTGTCGCCGTCGTCGATCAGTGGTCCAAACGCGATGTAGGGTGGCCAACCACGCAAAAATCTGAATGTGTAGAGGAGCCCAGGTTTTCCATATACGTCGTGCATCCTGCAGTTCAATCTTCCCCTTGTGCATCATCAAATAAGCCGACTTGGAGGAGTAGTTGTCGTCACTAGTCCAACGCCAGATGAATCGGTCTGGGACTTGTCTCAGTGTGA
This sequence comes from Eleusine coracana subsp. coracana, assembly GCA_032690845.1. Taxonomy (NCBI): domain Eukaryota; kingdom Viridiplantae; phylum Streptophyta; class Magnoliopsida; order Poales; family Poaceae; genus Eleusine; species Eleusine coracana. The sequence goes on along the minus strand of CM064420.1, from coordinate 67,552,536 downwards.
CTTCATCTATGCGATTTCGAAGATTAATAAACTCCGTGATCAACTGAACCGATCTGGGCCCAGAGACGTCTGTTACCCATTACCTGTCTTGCATAGCTGCCGCCACTGTTCTTGATTTCTTGATGCGTATGACTACTACACTGGTTACGGCAGGAGATATTTTAGAAATTATTCATCTTCGGAAGCGTTTTCTACAATTGAACAACAGCATTCACCTGCTGGCTGCAGATAACCGCACGAAATGTACAACTTAAAACCATCTGCTTTCAAGTTGTACACTGCATACTGCTATGATTTCGTTCTTGGCGAGGCCGTGTAAATCTTGGCCAGATTTGGGGCTTTGACCAAGAACGGTCTTATACTTGGAACACCTTCATCCAAAGAAGCAAAACCAGTTCCTCTGAATCCGCTCCGTGGAGACCGTGAGTAGCGCCGGCATCCTGGCCACCGCCAACTTCACCTGCGGCTCCGTCCACCCGATGCGAGGGAAACCTCGCGTCCCTGAAGAATGCCGCCTTCCACGCCACCCGCATCCTGCGCGGGATGCCGAACGCGTCTGGAACATGGTGAACCCGAGCACGCTGCTGTTTTTTTTTCTTTTTTTTTTTTTTTTGAGCAAGGAGCACGCTGCTGGTACTCCGCTCGCGCGGTATGGCCAAGGCGGATGGGAATGAGGCCGAGCTGAGTCTGAACTCTAAGGCCCCTTTGGATTGAAGGAAAAATAAAGAAAATTTGGAGAATAGGAATTGTAAAGGAATTTTTCCTATATAATTATTTGGCTCATAAGAAAAACAAAGAATACTTTTTATAGGAATGAATTCCTATGCTTGATTTTGGAGGAAACAAAGTAAGAGGTAAGACCTCTTTTTTCTTTCCTTTGTTTTCATATGGAGCAAAAGTAAGGCATAGATTCTTTGTTTTTCCTATGAGATTACCAAAGAGCTTTTCATCCTAATTCCTATATTTTTAATTCCTATAGTATTTCAAAAACATACCATCTCAATTCCTATATTTTTCTTATTCCTATATTTTTCCTATCCTACATTCCAAAAGGGGCATAAGGAGTTTGCTTTTCATATGGACTTTCAGCAAAATCAGCCCGACAAATTTATTTCAGGATACAAAAATTATTGTTATAGGCTTCGCTGACAACATAGACTACATTGCAACGTGCACTAGATTGGCGAGGGACCAAAATTTAATTTTTATTAAGAACTAACAGGGGCCGTATGAACTCGAATCTCCTCTTCCATAAAATATGACGTCACCCTCCCATATGAGGAGATGGTATACAAGCGCACCCACCAAATATAATGTGGGCCACTGATCTAGGTCATGGACCTTCTTGATCTACGCACCCACCAAGTGCAATGTGGGCCACTGATCGAGGTCATGGACCTTTTTGATCGGTTATCGACCCCGTCCAGGTAAATATATGACAAGCTTCAAGGTTGCCAGGGGTCTGCATAATATAGGAAAAGCTCAGGGTCGGAGTTTCTCTCGAGGCGTCAAGGGGATAGTAAGGATGTGTTTGGTTGAACTTTTTCTGGCTTTGATTTTTTAGAAAAAACAAAAGCCTAACTAAAGGGATTGTTTTTAAAAAATTACAGCCAAAAGCAGTTTTTAGCTATTTCATTTCTGAAAGCAGGTATAGAGGTGCTTTTAAACAACTTTTTTTTTATTTTTAAACGATTGTGAAAAAAATAAGCCCGGGTCGTCAAACAAACAAAGAAAGCAGAACAACTCCCTTAAATCGACTTCAATCATATCTAATAAAAATAATTTCATCTTTAAACATCTTCTGAAAAAGAGGATTCGTGTCTTTCACACACAAAAAAGAGAGGATTGGAGCAGATCGGCTGTATGAAGCAATATCCAGTATGCATCTCCATTTAATAATAACATGTTGTACAGGGAGTTCTAAGGTCATGTTTGGATCCTTCTAGTTTTTAAAAAACTAGTTTTTAGAAACTGGAGTGTCTTCAAACAGGTCAGTTTTTATGTCAGTTTCTATAAACCAGATAATGAGTTTAAAAAAAATTAATAATCTGACTCAACCTAGCTAATGTCTTATTCCAATGCATTAACTATCTAAAAGCTAGTTTATAGATTATAAAAACTAGGATCCAAATATCCCCACCCAGCTTATATTTAGAAACCAGTTTCTAAAAACTAAAAATAAAAAGCAGTTTTTAAAAAAATTGTCGTGAATCCAAATAGGGCCTAAGTTGCTTGTTTAAACTTTAAACGGTTGTAATAAAATTGACACCACATGCTAACACTCAATTGTGAAATAATAATCGGTGCTAACATGCTTATTTGGGGGAGGAGGGGCATACAAATTTGAAGCAAAAGATCATGTTTAATTCATGCTAACATGCTAACTCTTTCTTGTATACTTTCGCTTTTAAAAGTAAATTAACATGATCTTTCCCTAACAAGTACTCCCTCTGTTCTTACATTGTTGTTATTATTAACTTTTTTAGTTAATTTTGATTATTTGTCTTATTTAAAATATTATTTTAAATATATAAAAATTTAATTTATGCTTAAATTTTCTTTGATGATCATAAAACAAACTATAATAAAATATATAATAATTTTTTTAATTTATAAATAAGATGAATGATCAAAATTGACTAAAAAAATTCAATGATGATAATATTTAAGAACAGAGGGAGTACTTGTTTATTAAAACGTTGCCCCCTTCTATCCAACTCTCAACCTACGGGTGCACATCTCTTACTCGTTTTGCTCGTCATTTCGATTTCCAGCCATCGGTGTTTTGCTTTCAAACTTTATCTCCGGCTATATGACGAAACTATTGTCTCTGTCTGTAAAGAAAGATGATCTGATCCATGGTTTTGACTCGTCAAATGATTGAAACAAAGTCATGGCGGATTAGCGGTACGTCTAGAAGAGACATGGGCTATGTTACACGAAATGTCTAAACGGAATACTTCAGCAGGCATGAGAGAAGAGCCATTATATGCTTTCTGCAGGGCTTCGCATGTCAGGTTGACGTTAAGAGAAGGTGATGTATCATGCATGTGTGGTCTGTGTGGAAACGAGCAAAGCGTAGTATATGTATATGGTCTTCGAGCCATCTAGCTGGAGACACCAAGACATGCACTGAAATCGCATCTTTATTTTGAGACTAGGTACTCGAGATCCGTCTTGCACAAAATATTCAGAATAGTATACGTACCATGTCAAAGCATGATGAGATTCTCCTTATTTCTCGCGTCTGACCGGAGACGAATTATTCATGTTTTACTTGTATATCCAATGCAATTACATAGCAAAAACTCCCACCTATACGGCCAGAAGCTGGGACTCTAGTCATTTTACGGACAGTAGACGCGACCGGTGATAGTTTCTGGTCATGATCCAGCACCTCATTTCTTCCTTATTCGCTGGACAGCAACATGAGCAAAATCACATGTACAATTGGCATCGAAGTCGACACGGCCACTACATTCTGTCCAAATCTTTCAGATATCTAACTCAAAGTGTACAAATCACTTTCAAATATATCTAACCTATAAGGGCAACCATAATGTGTGATAAAAATCGGTAGTAGACAACAAATAGCAGGTAGTAAGCATTGTGGAGATCGGTAGTAAGCGAAAATTTCTTGCTGCCGGTAGCAACACTACTACCGAGTAATAAGTAATAAAAAACTATTGATAAAAGAGAAAAGAGAAAAACAGCTGGCTGGAGGATGAAGAATCTTACTGGTTGAGGATGAGCGGTAGAAAGATGGATAGATTTTTTATTGTCTAATAGGACCTACATACAGTATGCAAGTTGCAACAAGTTATAAACATTGTCAACTTCATAACAGCTAAAACCAACTGACAGGTTACTACCGAAGTAAATATTGTGGTTGCCCTAACATAGTAGCTAAAGTTAAAATAAAGGTTGACATGAGTATGTATCTAAAACATCAATATCATGCGCGGACAAGGTCGGTCATTAACTGTCAACGTCGTGTTCGACTTTTGCTCCTCTCGTGGCTTCCGTAACCTATTCTATAACCTCCATGCCAGATCGCCCGTTTCTCGTATGGGGCTACTACTATATTGGCTCATCCCGTGCTTGCTTTCGTAATCCATGTATACTCTCCAGTTGAAAAGTCTGTCCGTTCATTGGTTCATGTATTCAAAACCGACGAGAAGGGAAGAAAAAGTCGGGAATGGAACCCAAGAAATTGGTCGTTTTTTGCTTGCCTCACGCGGAATTCAAACTGTTGCTTCAGAGATTAGGACGACTGGGATGCATGGACGAACGATGGCCTTTCGATCGAGCTGGAATTCACAACAGGACATTTGATCTGTTGGTATCACAGCGTAGCAGACGTACGCGCAGCGTACACAAGCCCCGCCATGCTTTGATAGTCGGCTATGGTAAGAAACATAAATACGTAACCTCCTATCGAGCAGCACGTCGCCAAAAATGTAAATTGGCCTGGTTGGTGAAGGTATTGTAATTGCTCCCTATTGATAAAAAAATGCAATTGCTGATTCACCTTTTTGGCAATTGCGTCAAGTTTTAAAACAAGTTAGGAGCAGGGGAAAACCAAGTGCCGTTTGACTGTCAATGCTAAACAGTGATGTAGAAAAGAGTGCACCTAATAGCTTGATCATGATGAACGAAGTCCTCCATTCTAACATCTCTAAATGGTTGTGTTGTAATTAGACATAAAGCATGTGGACATGGCTTATCAATATGTTGCCATTCTTCACATGAGCACTCATGCTTATATGCCTTGACAACATGCCGGATGAGACAATTAGTATTGTCCCGCACTTCTGCAGCATAATGATCACCTTTCACAATTGATAAGTGTCCTAACCCTCTAGTCCTAGCCTTCAGAATATTTAGGATAGCGGGTAGGATATTCCCGGTGAGTCTCTCTCCAATCTTTCTCCTTTTATAAAAAAGCACCATAATCATCTCCCTAAGCTTGTCAGCAACCTCAGACACAGGTAGGTCCTTGATATCTCCAATTCAATTGTTAAAACTCTCAGCTATGTTGTTGGTGATATAGTCATACTTGATGGCTGGGTTGAACTTACATCTAGTCCACTTCAGTTTGTGATGTTTACTAAACCACAATGACACTTCAGGATTACTTAAAATGCTAGTCATGAGTTGGTCATGGACTTCCAGTTTGTATGTTCTTGCAGCAGGATATAAGAGCTCCCCTCCCCCTTTAAATGTCTTTTGTGGTTCTTCATAAGATGGACAAAACATTCTCTATGTTCAGCATGAGGAAAAATAGAATGGACTGCATTTATTAAGGCTTTGTTTGCATCTGTGCAAATTGCAAGTTTAGGAAGGTCTCCTATAGCCTTACGCAGTTGAGACATAAACCATGTCCAATTTACTTCAGTTTCACCATTAAAAAAATAGAAGGCAAGTGGGTACATCCAATTGTGACCATCTACACTACAAGTTGAAGCTAAATGACCACTCCATTTACCATTAAGTGCAGTAGAGTCTATGCTAATATATGGCCTACATCCATCTAAGAAGCCTTCAATGCATGGACCAAGTGCACAAAAGAACTTATTGAAATAAATGTGTCCATGAACCAGCTCTGTAACAACCTCAATCACACTACTTGGCATCCTTTTCAAGACCTCGGCCCTCCAATTATATAGTTCTTTGAAGCTCTCTTCCCAGGTGCCATATAACTGTTTCATAGCCCTTTGTTATTATCTGTAGACAGTATCATATCCAATTGTGCATTTGTGAATATCTTGCAACCGGAGCTGCAGTTCTTTGCAACCCATATTTGGTTCCTTCCTAAGGATAGGAAGAGCCTTGAAAGCAACCCATGAACAAGTAGCTGTAGTAGTTTTTCTTCTACTACTGGATGTGCAAGAGTGTATATCATTCAATACAATAACCTGCACCGAAAAAGAAAACTACATAAGTAAAATATTTGACAACATACAAATACTTATGAGAAATTACCGTAATCAAGTCAATACCTCTATAATGTTTGCACCCTTGTAAATAGGACGTGCATATATGTTCCAAGGACAATCTCCACCCAAGCAAAATCCTCTATATCTGGATGGATGAGTTGCTTCAATGCCTAATTCAAATTCTTTGTTTATGGCATATTGTCTCACGGCCAACCTAAATTCTACCATCGAGCGATACTTGGTGCCAACTGCCATTATAGGATTGTCCGGATCATAGTTCAAGTTCAACTCACCATCCACGATATCATTAACTGGAATGGCCGCACCTTCAATATCTTGCATATTTGGAACTCCAGAATTACTTGCATCAGCTCTTGATTTATCAACATCCTCTCTTTCCTTTTTAGCTGTCTCATCTTCATCCCTCAACCCCAAAAGTGTATACATTTGATCCTCACTAGGTAGTTTCAATCGTCCTTCCTTATCAAGGCTTTCTTCAATATGTATTGCATCCTAATCAATAAGCACTGGTGTTGGTGTTTGCATACAAGTGGAGGCTTCTACCAAAGCCAAATCAACCCTATGCAACAAAATTACAAAGAAACAATGTTACAAACACTACTAATCAAGCCTAAAGCACTGGTATAAAAACACTACTAATCAAGCCTAAAGCACTGGTGTAAAAACAGTACAAATCAAGCCTAAAGCACTGGTGTAAAAACACTACTAATCAAGCCTAGGATTTGACCATCGGTGTACAAATTGATGTTGGTATTTGTATACATACCCTAGAATTTGACTGTCGATCGTAGCACCTACGCCTGGAGCCGCCCCCGGAGCTGCGACTGTAGCCGCGCCAGTAGCCCCGCCCGGAGCTGCGTCAGCTTCCCCTTCTCCTGCTCCTAGAGCTGCGCCCGGATCGACGCTTGGAGCCGCCTCCGGAGCTGCGCCTGGAGCCGCGCCTGGAGCCCTGCCCGGTGCTGCGTCTGGAGCCACGCCTGAAGCCGCGCCCGGAGCCGCCATGCCTGCAGCTCGATGCCTAGGGTTTGGGGCGGGCCGCAGGAACGGGCGCAAGCGGTGGGACCTGGGAAGCCGGTGCGGGTTGGGCGAAGGGGAGGAACGGCGGGGTCGGCGGCGTCTTCAACCCATTCACGTCGTGCTGGATCGCTGGCGGGAGGAGCGTCTGGATCGACGGCGGGGTGCTGCGAAGGAAGAAGACGAATGGGAGAGAAAGCAGCTCCAAAGAGATGCGCTGATTCGATTTGGGAACGAGCAGCTTGATGTAATTTCACTGAGGGCAGTTTAGTCTTTTCGCGTGTTTGGTAATTGGTTAAAAAGATAAATTGTAATTAAAATTTGACCAATGGAATCTGTAAAAATCTTTCGTGGTACAAAGGCGAAGCCCAATGTTGTCATGCTATTTGAGCGAAGCCCAACGTTAGTGGTGATAAAATAGCAAAAATCTCGATCCATTTAGAGTCAATGGAGCAAGTTAAGAGGACTAGGCAAGAGTAAAACAGTATGTACGAAAATAAGAAGACCTATAAGTGGGCTTAAAGTGCTCTTATATATACATTGTGACAGATCTCTAACTTCAGACAAATTATAATATCATATATTCATAAAAAAAAGTTTAGTGGCAGATTTTCAAACCATAAAATTTACAATGACACAATATTAATTAACCTATATTTTTAAGATTCTTTCTCATATGCTACATGTTTAATAAGACGTCGCAGCCGTCTCCAGCCACACCTCTTAATAAATTACTCATATTTTTAGTTTCAAACCATGGTTTTTCTCTTTGCAAACTTTATCAAACTATATCGTTGATTCTGCCCGTAAAGAAATACTAAGAACGTTCGAACGTAATTTTTTTTTCTTTTGAAGAACGTTCTAACGTGAAAAGGCTTTCAAGCCGGTTCGACGGAAGGAAGTTCCTTGCAGCCCGTCCGTCACACGTTTTTTTTTCTTTGACATTTTTTTAGACAATGAAAAAAAATGCACAAGCGAGAGTATAATTGATTTCTCTACATAACGTAACCAGCGTGACAAGCGCGATAATTCATCCCGCGTCGCAATTTCTTGCTGCATTTTCTCCGAGTGAAGTGTGGAAGTGTTCAGATCTCGCACCTCATCGGTTTGGTTCTTCCTCGTCAGTCATCAACCACAATGACATAAAACGGCAAAACCACCCGACGCCTTCCTCACGACCATACCGGTTTCCGATCCCCACCTCGCCCTTCTCCCACCGCTTCCCGATTCGGACGCGGCGACTCCGGAGGTAGCCCGGGCCAGCGGCGCGCAGGCTGCTGCGTCGGGCGACCGGCGGCCATGGAGGATCTGGGCATCGAGGCGAAGGAGGCGGCGGTACGGGAAGTCGCGAAGCTGCTCCCTACCCCGGAGCTCCTCTCCTCCATCGCCTCCATCAAATCCGACTACCTCGCGCGGCAGCAGGTGATGTGATCCACCCCGAACCCTGCAATTTTACTCGCTGTGGTGCTGCCAATTGCCGCGAAATCTCAATTTGGTGGGCAAATGAGTTTCATGAACCCTGTCTGTCATTCTCAATCTGTTTGCTATTGGCCTCCCATTCAGTTTCTGTCTCACCTTTCGAGCCCTGATACTCCGTTTCTCATATTGCTGCAATTGAGTTCCATGGTGTGGATCGTAGCATAATGTTAGTCCCAGCTTCTGATGCTTAGATTTGGGAAGCTAGAAACAACTACTAGTTAGTAATGTGCGGTTGATCTTCGTAGAGTGAATGCACCTGAAAAGTGCATGTTTACTTTCAATTCCGTTCGCAGTATAGGCAATCTGTTCATGAGAAATGGTGACATGGGATCTATGCCGTAATTTTCTGGTGTGGATCAGTTATTTAGCAATTCAAGATATTGCCTATTTCTGTTGAAGTCCTGCATAATTTTTCCAAATCATTTATTTACGTTGAAGCTGGAACTGCTAAGTTTCAAAGGGCCTGCAGGTCCAAATTATCTATAACTTCAGTATAGATGTCTGTTTCTTTAACAGCGGCAATTAAGGTTCTAGCAAAGCTGTTACCATGAATCATTCAAAATTCTGCCTATCGGTAGCTTGATTTGAACTACTTCAGAAATTTGTAGATTAAAATTGATACACAATAAAATTAGGGGAGAGAGAAATCAGAACAGAACACTCACATTTCACGATTTAGACTTTTCAGTTATTTCTGAACTTCCTAGTAATTCCTGCTTTTTCACAATTTTCATTTTAGGCAGATATTTTAATTGTCCAAGAGCAGAAATTTTAACCTGCTAATTTGAAACATTCAAAGTTCTCTAGAACCGAAAGTGAATTGCACGATGAAGTAACCTATGCCTCCAATCTACCTTGAAGAAACTTTCAGATCATGATGATGATTAGCTTCTTTTTATTCAGCAACTTCATCTCTGTTTTATTTCTACTACATTTTTTGTTTTTCTTTATTTTAACTGTATAAGATTTCTGCATTTTTTTGTGATCCCATTATTTTATTTTGGGTTTTCCCCTACACGAAAGGATGTAAAAATATCTTTGCATACATTTTTATCAAAAGAGACCGGTCATATCATAATTGGCCTGGGCTGCTTGGAAGCTTCTCACTTCTCAGGTTTTGACAGGGGCATCCTTTAGCTAAACATACAACAACAACAACAACAACAAAGCCTTTTTATCCCAAGCAAGTTGGGGTAGGCTAAACATACGATTAAAACAAAAGAAATCATGCTTAAATCTAAAGATGACATTGTATTTACTAATTTTATACACAGACATTATATTCTCAAGAGTCTATCACATTCTCTATTTCAATCTCTTCATGGGCCACTTGATTGTCTGACTGTATTTTACAATTTTCAGACAAATGATGCGCAACTCAGTACAATGGTGGCAGAGCAGGTATTTCTTACTATTTGCCACAGGCTGCTGAACTTATTAACTGAGCTATTATGTTGAGTTAGCATCACTGCTACTATCATCATTCGTCGTATGTGTCTGCTGGATGATGAGTTACCTTTGTTGCACTTGAAACAGGTTGAGCAAGCCCATGCTGGCATCAATGCTCTTGCCTTATCTCAGGAAACTATAAACAAGCTACGGGAGAACTTCATAGATATAGACAAGTATGCCAATGATCTTGATTCTACATTTTCTTGCATAACTGGTATGCTAGGCTAGCATACTTATAAAATGTTATATGTGTTTCTTGTCAGTTCTATTATCACTAATGAATTGCAGGTTGTGCCTGGAGTGTCAAACTTTAATTGAGAACCATGACAAGATCAAGCTTCTTAGCAATGCAAGAAACAACCTGAATACAACTTTAAAGGTTTGCTTACACACCGCTGTATTGTGACTTCTTTAGCGCTATTTACAGTTCTTAAAACAAAGTTACTTAAAGGTCATATTAACCACATTGCTGGCCATACGATTGTAATCTTATTATATATTGTTTGTCAATGCTGTTAGGACGTGGGAGGTATGATGTCAATTTCGGTTGAGGCAGCTGCAGCACGTGACTCATTAAGCGATGACAAAGAGTTGATCCACACTTATGAGGTTGACGTTTCTTATGTGACTTACTGGTTAATACTATAATTTGATGTTTTAATGTAGCCTATTTATCTGACCTTCCTGCATCATCTTGCTTTTGTTGGAATTAGAGGCTAACAGCTCTTGATGGAAAGAGACGTTTTGCTCTAGCTGCTGCTGCATCTCATAAGGAAGAAGTTGGCCGACTAAGGTGGAACTTTCTTCCTTCTTTTTTTTTTTTGGGAAAACTTTCTTCCTTCTGTGGAACTTCAAAATCAAACATAGGTTAAGCATTTCAAAGTCAAACATAGGTTCGGTTCATTCCAGCTCTCATAAATCATTAATTATCAGGCACGCACATATACTTTAAAGAGGTTTCAACTGTATTGCATATGCAACTATACTCAACCAATGCTTTCCACTTTTGGAGTTCAGTCCATATGTGAAACATTTAGGTTGTTTTACTTTCAATCATTTTTTGTGTGGTCTTTTCTGCATACAGTTTCCTGATTTTTTTTTTTTTTTGCAATAAGGATGTATGATACGCGATATCAAGTCCATTAGAATTGAAAATAATTGTAATGTTTGTTGTGGCTTGTATTGCAATGAAATACATATATGTAGTTCTTATGGATCTTAATGCCACAGAGAATACTTTGAGGATGTTGATCGAACATGGGAAACATTTGAGAAGACATTATGGAGTCATATCGCTAACTTTTTCAGACTTTCAAAAGAGAGGTACCTTTTTCAACGTCATGCACATTGTCTATACTCTATATTGTGTGATATGACAAATGACTATATTGCTTTGGTATTAACATTGAGGCACTGTAGTGTTTTGTCATACCTAGATTTTGGTTGCTTACTTTTCCTCATCCATGCCTTGTGCAATGAGCTAAATATTAAATTTTGCAAGAACCAGGTCTCTATGCTATTTAAAAACAAAATGAAAAAAATGCCTTAAAAAATTTGAAAGTGTTTCTACGATGAGCAAGAGAAATTCATGTTACTGTTAGGATATGGCAGGGAGTTCCTTGCGATAGTGACAACATGAAAGAGACACTTCCTCAATAATTATGCATTCCAGTAATTTTGTTACAGCTTGCTGTGATCTAATAACACATGTAATTGCTATGTTTTATCTAAAAAGTTGGTCCATCGAAATTGCATCAGTAAACAAAGACCATGGTATAGTTATATTTTAAAATGTATCTCATGCATGCTGGTATTTATATTTCCACCTTTTTTGTGCAGCCCTCAGACACTGGTTCGAGCTTTAAGGTAAACCTCACTCTTCTATTCTGCTTTGATTATTGTCAATAGCCAATCTTGGAGTTGAACAGTTGAATTTCTCATAGTTAAATGCTGTTTCATGTCTACTACCTTTGTATGTGCAACTTTGTGATTTCATGTAACGACATCTTCCTCTTTTTTTTTTTAATTTTTAATTTCTACTTTTCCGAAAAACAAACAAATTTATGGAGTTATAATTTTCTACATCATATGTGCTTGCTAGTCATGTCCTTGTAGCTATGTACGATATTACATGAACCCACAAATTTACATTTCTTATTCAAGATTTTTTTCCTTCTTCTTTTTGTTTGGAATACATCAGGGTTGTTGAAATGCAAGAGATTATAGATCAACAAGTTGCAGAAGAAGCAGCTGAGGCTGAGGGTGCAGGCGCAATGGCAACAATAACAAACCAGCGTAGAACTGCGAAGTACACCATTTTCTTATTTCTCTCCATAAATTACTTTCCCCTCCAGTATGATCATATCTTTCACGCTTCAGAGGAGTCCAATCATACATCCGTTAGGATATATCATGTGCTAGTATCCTTTATTTTCATACTGTTATGGATATATTGATGGTAGAAATATGGATCAAAATTTTGTTCATATCAGCATTTGCACATCTTTTTTTTAGATAATGAAAAAAAAACTGTTCCGGCCTTCACCTCATTGAGGATATTTACATTATTTTTTTTCTTGAATACTACCCATTTACATTATTTTGCTACAACTTAGGTAGCACCCATAACACATCCACCATATGCAACAAAATAAAATGAAACACCAACAGAGTTTGGACGGTAACATTATTAGACAGCTATTCTATTGCTAAATCTCCGTTCATGTTTGGTGAAGATCTGCATGACCAACGTCTAGGCCAACATGCATACGTCATGGTGGTTGTGTCCTCCTCATGGCTCTGTATTTGCGCCCAAGAGCAGAGCCAATGTGTTGCCCTGTATAGTACCTGCATATAAGTTTTCATAGGAGCTTTATCAAAAACAGAGTCTTTCTACTAAGCCATATAGGCCAACAAATAGCAGAAGCACCCACTAGCATCAGCATACTGATAGTATTCCGGTGGTCATGGTGCATAAATATGATTCATCTTTCATATATAAAAATATCTTTTGAACCTGCAATTGCATGCAAGAGAAATCTGTCATCAAACACTGGTTACCTAGGTGTAAGTAACACCAAACAGTGTTTTCATCCCCCGCCCCCCCCAAATGGTGGCACTTTGATGCCAGTTTTAGTTTTTTTACTTGTATTCAGTGTTTCGTAAAAGAATTGGTGGTCCATTACTGTTGCCTTTTCTAGTGTTTGAGTTTGAAACAACATGATCCTTTCCAAACTCCATTTAGTCTATGACCTTTACATATCTCAATCGTAAAATGTGTCAGAAACCATGAATGTATTTCACCAAGTTATCTCTGATTGACTTATCGATGATGTTAACTCACCCTACCAAAATGTTAGCAGAAAAGGTGCAACATCTACCCCAGTAAAGGGCACTCCTAAATCAAAGGTTCAGGGAAAGGGCTACAAGGACAAATGTTATGAGTGCATCAGGATGGCTGTTGAGGCCCGCTTCAACAAGTTGCTTACCGAGGTAGTGCTTAAGTCAGTCCAGGGTTTCTGGATATTATTTCTGATGATTGCATTTTATACACAGCAGCTGCTAATATTTTGATCACTCAGCTTGTTTTTGGGGAGGATTTGATGGAAGCTTTGGAGGAAGCTAAAGCAGTAAGTACTCACTTCTTTTAGCCTTTGTCATTGATAAACAAAATTTGCATCCATGATTTCTAGACTCCTCAAGAGCTATGTGATTGATGGTTTCCAAACCGTAATGGTCAAAACATGTTGGAGCATATGCATGGTTGGTTTCCAAACCGTAATGGTCAAAACATGTTGGAGCATATGCATGGTTGCCTCCCTTTTGGGGCCTAAATATGAGTTTGTCCTCTTTTTTTTTCTCTCTTTCACTTTGCTCGTTGCATTTGCTGTTTCCAATGTTTGCATTATTGCCCTTGTTTACAAACCTGGGGCGATGGTGCAAACATTTCAGAAACAGCTGCATCAATAAAGCAAATTGAAAAACTGAAGGCAAACTCGTAAATAGGCCCCAAAGGGGGGCTGGCGCAGCCATGCAAACATATATTAGTGCTGCGTACCTGCTATTGTCTAAGGAGTAAGTACCTCTAAGAATGATCTAACTGTTCAGTGTGTTCTAGAAAAAGACTAATTGTTAAGTGGTAGAAAGGATTCTATATTAGTGCTGCGTAGCCATGCAAACATATATTAGTGCTGCGTACCTGCTATTGTCTAAGAAGTAAGTACCTCTAAGAATGATCTAACTGTTCAGTGTGTTCTAGAAAAAGACTAATTGTTAAGTGGTAGAAAGGATTCTATTACAGATTTACAGTTCATGCCCAAGCCCAATCTTGCCCAATATTATCAGCTATATTTAAACTTTATGGTGTACATAAGCAAAGATGTTGTCAGTATTCTTTACAATTACTCCAGTCAGTCACAAAAAGAACCGATATGGACATGATCTTCAAGGCACAAGTTGATAATTTATTTTTTTCATTAAAATATATGTTAAAAATCAAGTATACTTGACCACTTTTCACCTGTAGACCCCACATGTGGCAGACCATTTCACAGCCAAACCTTGCCTTAATTGTGTCAAACAATTCACAGCCAAACCAGTTGTTATAACGCGACTTGGCACAATCCAATTCACAAAAAGAACCTTCAAACTGAGATGAAAAACTCCAACTCAATCAACACATTCACACATGAAGCCATGAGGGGCTTGCAGCCTTTTACTGTGTTTGTCCCTTGTAAAGTTAGCTGCCTTAGCTCATGCAACCCTGCTCTCTCTTTACATTTCTTGACTTCTGGGAGAATTTATACTAGCGCTTTGATTTGTTGGACAATGAGGCTTTGACTTGATCTGTTCGCCTCCTTGGACAGCAGAGCATCAATGATGTCTGAGCAGTCAGGCTCAAAGTGCTGCAGGTTGCTGTATCCTGTCTAATGCCACCCTGACTTTGAGTGGCAACCAATTTATTGCCTGCACCATGGGAAGGATCTGGCAAGGATGTGTGACATTGTGTACCGTCTTTTCATATGACAAATCTGAATACATGTAGAGATATTGCATGGTAAACTTAGAACTTGTAGACAGAACAATCTGGAAAATGTCACTTCTATTTTTACTCCTGGGAGTGGATTTTACCATCCTGCTACCTCTGCATTTAGAATCTAGCAAGGAATAGCTGATGTTTCTTTAGAAAACAAGCTTGATTTAGCAAATGGGATCTTAATGACTTATAGCTTCCTACTCTGCTTCCATTGTAATACAGATTGGAGAAGAGCTTGGTGATATATATGATTATGTGGCACCATGTTTCCCTCCTAGGTATGTTGATAATCGATATACTATACTTATCTGGTAGACTTCAGAATATCTGTTCCATATGCTCAAAATATTGGTCACCATTGTATTCATACCTTGACTTAACAAACAGCCAACTCTTACTGGAGCTTTTGAAACTAAAAACTGTAAAACAGATATGATTGGAGTTTGTATAATGGCCAATTTGCCATGTGTTATTTCATGGTTCACTTTCTTTTTAATGCTTTCGGATAAGCGTAAGCTATGTATTGCTTAAAACTAAATGATGGGGCTGAAGTATGATGTTTTTCCTTGTATAACTGTTAATATTCTGAGGGCATGGCTCTCTTGCGTGCACGTTCCCTGCTCTCGCCCCTCCACCCACGCCCGCTCGCCGCCCTCGTCGCCACCTGCATTGCCGGCTGCTATGGCAGCCACTGAAGCTCTAGTCCTCCTCCCCGCCTGGTGGCCATGGTTCGTGGTCCAGGCTCCCTGCTAGAGCTCGAGGAAGACCGGCAGCTCGCTGAGCTGGTTAAGGATTGGGACTTCCAGCATGGGATGCTCTGTCAAGCGGAAGTCCTCGCCAGGTTCAATTCTGCCGTCCATCACCCCTCCTCCTCACTTGTTGGTGCTTTTCATTTGGTCGTGGTCTTCCGGCGCTACACTTTTCGCCTCACGGAAAGTTCTGTCGCCCTCGCTTTGCATGCTGTTCTGGGTGGTGCGCCTGCTGGGTTTCATGTGGTTTACCTCCAGGACCGCCATTTCCGCTTCTCGGTGGCATCCAAAGAGGTTGGTCTCTTTGTCCGTGCGCTTAAGCGCATCACCACAGAGCACTTCGATCTCTACTTTCATCTTTGGCGTGATGGTGGTGATGCCTGGCCCCGAGAAAAGAAACGCTGGGATCTTGAGGAAGAAAACAGTTGGACTCTAGTCCAAAACCGTAAACAGCGTCGGAAATCCAGTTCTTCAAAACATGTTTCTTTCTCTGACCATCTGGAGCAGCCTTCTCCGGTGCAAAAATCTTCACCCAAAGAGCTCTGTTCTACGATCAAATTTGGTTCAGTTATTTGCCACCTGGGGCCTAATCCTAATGCCGAGTTTCAAGCTCATTCTTCTCGTAGGATTTTTGGCCGCCCGCCTCCTCGTTTGAATTTTGAAAACCAGATTCAAGTTGGTCGTGCTTTCAAGAGAATCAAAGATAATCTGCTCTTGTCAAGCTCAAGCAGTAATGGGTCTGAAAAGTGTACTACGTCCCTTGACTTGGTGCACGCTGTGCCAGCTGGTCATGAGACAAATCGCCTCAAGGAAGCAAGAGCCTGTTTTCGTTGTCTCAGCAGGGACCACCTAGTCAGAGATTGCCGCAATGCCCTGCGATGCTATTGGTGCTACTTCTACGGGCACAAGGCTCGAGTCTGCTACAAGCGGCTGGGTAGCATTAGGAGTAAATGGGTTGCCAAGCCCAGTCCACACACCGCAGCTGGTGATGGTGATTGCCTTGAGCCGTGCGCTGCTCAGGTTGAAGAGATGGAAGGCAGCACACCTCCATTACTCAACAGTATGACAGGGCTTGACTTCGCTCACATCCATTTGCCCAACCTTGGAGACGCTTCTGCTACCAAAAACAACTCTGCCTCCCACCTCAACCACAACCAGGCATCCGATCAAGCCTCCAATGCTGGAGGTGTCACGCAAGACCAACCTACATCGGTCTCTCAGTTCTTCACTCAGGGTCCTGGGCAGGAACAGGAACTTGATCTTGCTAAGTCTAGGCCTGTGCTTGATGAAAAGGAGGAATTGCCAACAACACAAGCACAACACCTACAGACTGTGCAGCCTGAACAGAATGAAGCCCTACCAACCCATGTTGAAGCTCAACATGTCCAGCCTGAACAGAATGAAGATCTTTCTGCCCTTGCAGAACAGAGTACACCCCCTCAGACTGGTATAGCTCTTGCTGCAACAGCACAGCCCCAGCCAATGGAAGTGCCACAGGTTACCTCTTCAACACAGCTTCTCCCCCCAGAAACTCCACTTGTGCACCCTGGGCAGAACAACCCTCAGATTGGATTAGGCCTTGAGAGGGCCCTGAGACAGCTCATCAACCAGCAGTTACAAGAACTGCCACAAGACAACCTCAACCACTCTATGATCCTGCAGTCTCCGAGGATTAGGGTCACCATGACAGGATCTAACATTGAGTCTGTGCAGTTTATCATGGCTCCACTTGAAGTTGGTCACCCCTTCAGTATTGATAATGAACAACATGACAACACAAGCAATGCAGCCGCTCCTACCACTCTGTCTATCCCTCAATTCATGACTCAGCTCGAGGAGTGCATCAACTATACAAAGCCCCCAGTCAAGCATACTTATAGTAGGCGCCCAAGGCCAAATCAAAACTCATCAGTTGCTCCTGGCCAGCAAGGGCCTATCTTTGAGTCAGTCAACGTGCAGAGGCAGGGTGAAATAGGAGAGTCCAGCACCAGGAAGAGGAAGAACACACCAGCAACACCAATCACAGTCAAAAGCCTGCGTAGAAGCCCCAGAATCAGTTACCTTAATGATGGCCATAAAACTGATGCTCTCTCTGAACCAGCTAGCAGCAATACCAGAGCTGCTAAGAAGAAAAAGATCATCCCTCAAACTCTACTAGCTGGTAAAATCTTCCTACCGCCTGTTAATGAGAAAATAGACTTCCCTGGCTTATTTGATTTATCCAACAATGAGGAAGTTCATCCTGAAATCTGTGTCACCCAGCTGCTGGAAGTGGGTACAACCAGATGCGGCATGGCTCCTTCGGAGATCACCGCAGAGCTGCTCCTTGAAACAACTCAAGACCAAGTGCCAGAAAACAGGGAAGGAAGCAGCTCGTTGATTTCTGCATCAGTGATCAATGGATAATAGCTCCCCTAGCAGCACCTCCTTAGACAGGGAATGCCATGTTAGTTATCCATGTATTAAGGTTCATGATGGTAACGGTTTTGCAGTTTATGATGATTCTAAACCAAGTCATGCTATTCTGAAACTCAAATGCCAATGCTATGGGGATTCACTAATACTATCCCTGGCTCAGAATGTAATCCTTTTGTGTGATAATTGTAAGGGACTTCCTTTGGTTGCTCTCTTGATAACTCTCGAACGCAATGTGATTAATGGATAATACGCCAACCAGAAACAATAACAGGAGAGCATGGACTATTCTCAACTGGAATGTCAGGGGAATTAATGATGACAACAAACATAATTCTGTTCGAGCAAAGATTGAGGAAAGTAACTGTACAGTGTATTGTATTCAAGAAACTAAAAGAGCACATTTTGATCACTCTTTTATCAGGAAGATAGCACCCAGAAGATTTGATAAATTCACTTCTGCACCCTCAGAAGGTCAATCAGGTGGGATTCTCATGGGTTGGAACAGTTCAGTATTAACTGGTGATGTGATACACAACCTTAAGTTCGCACTCACAGTCAAGTTCACTTCAAGGCACAACAATGAGACATGGCATCTCACCACGGTCTATGGACCCTGCCAAGGGCCGGAACGAGACACCTTTGTCAATTGGCTCAATAGCCTACAAATCGAGGACAGTTCTAACTGGATGTTCGTAGGAGATTTCAACTTTTATAGGTCCACAGAAAACAGAAGTAGGGAAGGGGGAAACATAAATGACATATTCATTTTTAATGAGATAATTGACAACCTAGGACTTTTGGAAATCCCTCTGAAAGGAAGGAAATTCACCTGGTCCAACATGCAGGATGACCCCCTAATGGAACAGCTAGATTGGTGTTTTACATCCACCAACTGGATTACCGACTATCCTAATACACTGATGCTTCCACTAGCCAAGCCCATCTCCGATCACGTCCCCTGTATGGTCCAGATTGACACCTCCATCCCCAAGACAAATCTCTTCAGATTTGAGAATTTCTGGGTTGAACAGCCGGGCTTCTTTGAACTAGTTGACAGAGTTTGGAAATCACAAGTCCAAGGACATAATAGTGTGACAACAATTACTGCAAAATTCAAGCTTCTAAGGAAAGAACTCAAAAGATGGAGTAAAAGCATCTCCAAGCTGAACAATCTCATACAAGAATGCAACATTGTGCTACAAGTCATGGATAAGTTGGAAGAGCAAAGGCCACTGTTTTTACAAGAGAGAAACTTTAGGAAAATCCTAAAGGCTCACATCCTCAAGCTGCTACAATGCAAGAAGGAGTATTGGAGAAAGAGGTACACTGTATGCTGGACCAAGTTTGGCGATGAAAGCACAAATTTCTTCCATGCTGCTGCAACTGAGAGATATAGGCACAATACAATCACCAACCTTGATACTGATGATGGCAGGACAATAACTGATCACTTGGAGAAAGCTTCCATCCTATGGGATACATATAAACAGAGAATGGGCCAGACAATTAACCCACAAATGCATTTTCAACTGGACAACCTAGTGCAAACCAGCGATCAGCTTCAACATTTAGCTCAACCCTTCTCCAAGGAAGAAATTGATGAAGCAGTGAAAAGAATGCCAAATGACAAAGCCCCAGGACCTGATGGCTTTAATGGTATGTTCATCAAGAGGTGTTGGCACATTATCAAGGAAGATATATATGCCCTCTGCAATGATTTCTTCTTAGGTAATATCAGCCTTCAAGCCATAAACTCTTCCTTCATCACCCTGGTTCCCAAAAATAGAAACCCCACGACAGTCAATGACTTTAGGCCAATCTCTTTGCTAAACTCCATCCTCAAGTTGATCACCAAGCTGCTAGCTGACAGATTGCAAAGAGCCATCATTCCTCTAATCCACAAGAATCAATATGGTTTTATCAAAACTAGATCAATTCAAGATTGTCTTGCTTGGGCTTTTGAATACATTCATCAATGCCAACAATCAAAGAGAGAATTACTCATCTTAAAGTTGGACTTTGAGAAGGCCTTTGACACCATAGAGCACAACACAATTCTGTGTATGCTGCAACAATTAGGTTTCCCTGATAGATGGATCACTTGGATTACAAACATTTTGAACTCTGGATCATCAGCAGTACTGCTAAATGGTGTGCCAGGTAAATACTTCAATTGCAGAAGGGGAGTTAGTCAAGGAGACCCCCTATCTCCCCTGCTCTTTGTGCTTGCAGCAGATCTTCTACAGTGCATTGTCAACAAAGCCCACCAACAGGGGTTATTCAGCATGCCCATTGAAGCAGATCCTAGTGGCAACTTCCCCATCATCCAATACACTGATGACACTATCCTAGTGATGAAAGCTTCTCAAGCAGAAATATTCTACCTAAAGGGAATCCTACAAACTTTTGCCACCTCCACTGGTCTCAAGGTAAATTACAGCAAGTCAAGCATGATTCCTCTGAACTTGGGCTTAGAAGAAGCTGAGGTACTGGCACAGACTTTTGGCTGCCAGCTAGCTTCCCTCCCTTTCCCATACCTGGGACTGCCTTTGGGCACGACCAAACCCAAGGTGGACGACCTAATGCCATTGGTAGAAAAATCCCAAAGATGCCTCACATCAATCTCTGCCATGCTCACACATGCTGGTCGTCTCCAATTAGTCAACTCAGTGTTGTCATCATTAGCCACATACACAATGTGCTCCTATGATATACCCATCACAATTCTAGAGCAACTAGATAAAGGGCGACGAACTTGTTTCTGGCGAGGGTCTGACATAACAGCAAAAGGTAAAGTATTGGTGGCTTGGAAGAAAGTTACACGTCCAAAAGACAAAGGTGGTCTAGGAGTACTGGATCTCCGCGCACAGAACAAAGCTCTGCTTGTCAAGCACTTGGACAAGTTTTATAACAAGCGAGACATTCCATGGGTAAATATGATTTGGCACTCTCACTACTCAGATGGTCAGGTTCCACATGCAAGCACAGATAGAGGATCTTTCTGGTGGAGGGACATTTTAAAACTCTGTGATCAGTATAGAGCTATAGCACAATGCACGGTTGGGGATGGAACCACAGTGTTATTCTGGCTGGATGTTTGGAATGGGCACTGCCTACAGCAAAAGTTTCCTAGGCTCTTCTCCTTTGCAAAAAATCAGAAGAGTTCGGTCACCCAATTTCTGCTCAACAACAATATACAAGATCAATTCCATCTGCCTTTAACAGAGCAAGCTTTTCAAGAGTATCAAGAATTACAGATCATCATCCAAAACCTGCAACTTCATAATACGGAACAGGATAAGTGGTCATACATATGGGGGACAACACAATATACTGCAAAAAGCTTCTATAACTATCCATACAAGAACTTTCACCCCCCACCCCCATTTCTATGGA
The DNA here is from genome assembly GCA_032690845.1 of Eleusine coracana subsp. coracana. Lineage (NCBI taxonomy): Eukaryota > Viridiplantae > Streptophyta > Magnoliopsida > Poales > Poaceae > Eleusine > Eleusine coracana. The sequence continues at coordinate 67,531,033 of CM064420.1, read as the reverse complement.
TTTGGGACTCGCGATGCAGCAACAAGCTAAGAGTCTTCTCTTGGTTTCTACTAATGGACAGACTCAATACAAGAAACATTCTCAAAAGGAAGAAGCACAAGATTGAAGGCAACAACTACAATTGCATGCTTTGCAGACACAACACAGAGGAGACGGCCTTCCATCTCTTCTTCTCATGTCAATTTAGTATGCAGTGCTGGGGAAAGGTTGGTGTGCAGTGGAACATCTCTCTGCAATTTTATGAGATGCTGGCAACAGGAAGAAGCCAGTTCTCTCACTCGTTCTTCATGGAAGCCTTCATCATTGTCGCTTGGGCAATTTGGAAGCAGAGAAATGGGCTTATCTTTGATAATCGCCCACCCAGCTTGGAATCCTGGATGAAAACTTTAAAAGATGAGGGTCTACTACAAGCTAATAGATTTAAGGATAGCCTCAGAACACCCTTTGTAGATTGGATTAACACCTTGTAATTTTCCCTTGTTTTCCCTGTTTTGTACAGTTTTTGCTTCTTTAATAAAATTTTCACAGCAGGGGACTCCCTTGCTGTTTTCCGGTCAAAAAAAAAAAAAAAAAAAAAATCTGAGGGCTATCCTTTGAAATAGTGATTTGTAGAAAGGTTCCGAATTGCATCCTTATTTTGGCCATGAAGTGTCATGTTTTGTTTTTTCCCTATACAGATATGAGATTTTCCAGCTCATGGTGAACCTATACACGGAAAGATTCACTCAGATGCTAAGGCTTCTCAGTGATAGAGCAAATGATATTCAAAATATAAATATCCTGAAGGTATCTTATTTCCAATATTACATTTATCCTCCATTGCTTGGTTGTGGCTACACACTATTTATTATTTTCATTTGATGCTATCGGGTGAATTACACACTTTGTTATATTGTTTTTGCTTGATTCACTGCTAGTACATGTTTGATTTACGTTCTTAGCAAGCATGTTAATATAATAGTTATTGTAGGTAACTGGTTGGGTCGTTCAATATCAAGAAAATCTGATTGGTCTTGGTGTGGATGAATCACTTGCCCAAGTTTGTTCTGAAAGTGGTGCATTGGATCCCCTCATGAATATGTATGTTGAACGCATGCAGGCAACAACTAAGGTAACTCCTAGTTCTTCTGAATTCTATATGATAATAATCATGGTAATCATGTACCTTTCTTGTTTTCTTCTATAGAAATGGTACAGTAATATTTTGGAAGCTGACAAAACACAACCACCAAAGAGTACGGAGGACGGAAAACTATATACACCTGCAGCCGTGGATCTATTTAGAATATTAACGGAACAAGTTCAGATTGTTAGAGATAACAGCACAGATGTCATGTTATACCGGATTGCCCTTGCAGTTATTCAGGTATTTATGCAGTTCTCCTTGAGTATATGGGCCGGCCTGATTTTATTGTGCTGTGCTTCCTGCTGTTTGAATTAGCTAGTTAATATCTCAATACTCTGCTTTGCTTCCCTTGCAGGTTATGCTTGATTTTCAAGCAGCTGAGAGGCAAAGGCTCGAGGAACCAGCTTCTGATGTTGGTCTAGAATCCCTATGTGCACTGGTATATGTTTCGTCCTTTTAGAGTTCAATATGATGTGAGTTTCCTCCGTTTCTTTGCTTCTAATTATTTGCTCCTGATATTGATTGTGTAGATTAACAATAACCTGCGTTGCTACGAACTATCATCAGAGCTAAGTAGCAGTACCTTGGAGGCACTTCCACAAAACTATGCTGAACAGGTGGGAATCTGCGTTGAGGCTTTTAGGGGCTGTTCATTTGGGCTGGGGCTTTTGAATTTTGGTTGAAAAGCTGCTTGGCTTATGGCTATTGGCTTTTGTGAGATATTTTTAGCTTCTCTGCACACCAAAAGCAGGAAAAGCAGTTCGCGAAGAGCTTTTCAGCTTTTAATTTGTTTCATCAGAAGCTGGGCTTTTCAGCTTTTCAGATCCCTGTTTCTTTCAGCTTCTGGCTTTTCAGCTGGAAAAAACGGTAAAAGCTGAAACAAAAAGGGCCTTTGCTCTAACTTGTTAGGGGATTTTGTATTTTTGAATTACATACTCCACTCATTGTCAAAGGTCGTACCTTTTTATTTGTAATAATACGCATAATATCAGGCCAGGGTTCTATTTCCCAGTAGGGTTTTTTGGTGCAGAGCAGAACTGGTGCAGAGAGTCATTGGATCCTATGCATTGGTCATATGGGTTTTGCTTTCCTCCAGGAACCAGTTTTGTTTCTTTTGTCTGACTTAAATAATAATAATTTCTGCCATCTGTCATGGAGCAGGAGATGAGAACCGATCTGTAGTACTGAATGTCAGAAATTCATCTGCTTAGCCATCGGATGCACATTTCTTTTGCTTGGCTTAAAAAATCGTGCTTCTACCTTGGTGTATGTATCCTGTGTATCACTATATGGGGCAGTGGTTCTAAGTGTTGCACAGCAGCAGCAACAACAACAAAGCCTTTAGTCCCAAGCAAATGGGGTTTGTCTAAGTAGAAACACAACAAGAGCCACCAAGAAAAAATAATATAAAAATAACAAAAACACTGTAATTAGCCAAGTTTTCCCTAAACGGAAGATTGTGTTCTTCATAAATACTATATGTTATGTTAATGAAATTCCACCGGAAGTCAACCTCACTTCTGAAACTGGACTGCTTAAAATTTAAATTGGGAGGTGGGAAATCTTGCTTCTGCCACTTCCTGATCTGGGTGCTTGGGTGCATTTTCTATAAAACTGTAATTAATCTTATTTGGAGCTTCATGCTAATTGATCTTTCTTGTTGCAACGTTTCTATCTATTCACACATTTTAAGCTTTTTGAACTCTTAAGCAAAATGCTCCTTTGCAGGTTAATTTTGAGGACACCTGCAAAGGATTTCTTGAGGTTGCCAAGGTTTGTTCTGCATCCATATGATATAGCTTTTTCATATTACCGGTTCATTTTGCTTACTTGGTATGCATCAAACTACTGTGCTGTTTTGCCCCGGAACCAACAGTCCTTGTTGGAGATGGTTTATGTGATCACATAAAAACTGAAAATTCTGTCTCTTTTGTTAGAACATTCTTGGGAATCTAGTTCAATTGTAAAACTGGCACTGGCATGGTTAACTAGTGTAGTTTTCTTGCCACTCTCCAGTATTGCTTGATAATCTGGTGTTAGAGTGGTACCCAGTGAGCAACTCAATGGTCTCATGAAGAATAGGCTGAAATCTTGATATTTCTTTTCTTCTTGAGTGGATAAAAACACTAGCATTTTTATGCAACAGGAAGCTGTCCTCCAAACTGTTAGTGTTATTTTTGAAGACCCAGGTGTGCAAGATCTACTTGTGAAGCTTTACCAGAAAGGTATTGTTTCATATTAGCCTTCTCATCTGTCCCCTTTGTTATGCCAGTTTGTGGTCGACTTTTGGTCGCATTGTACCTGTAATTACTCGCTGTCTGCAAGAGGCTTATCAACCAGAGAAGCATTGGGGCATTTATTTTATTTTATGCTTTGAACAATTACATTTGCTCATTAGGCATACTCTGTTTACCTGGAGTGATGCATTTTCTTTTTTGGCCCAACAGCAGGGAGTCCCCTACTGTTTTTTCTGTTATCAATCTATATCTATATATGTATATATATTATAAGTGCAACCCATTAAACATTATTAACTCCTATTTCTCTGCAACGACGTTGAGACACATCACCTAAGTCCTTATGTCCAAAGAGAGACCCTAAGAAAGAAAAGACTAGCATGTCCTACAGACAAGAAAAAATGTCAGAGTGTCCTACAGACAAGTTATCCGCATGACAAAACCAATTATGTTGAAGAACTCATTGATGCTTTGTTTCTGTCTGTTAAGGGAAATGACCTCATCCTACAGACAAGAAAAAATGTCAGTGTCCTACAGACAAGTTATCTGCATTACAAAACTAATTATGTTGAAGAACTCATTGATGCTTTGTTTCTGTCTGTTAAGGGAAATGACCTCATTATCCAATATAACACTGTTGCGATGGTACCATAGTCCATAAAGGCACAATCAGAACTCTTTGTAGTTTGAACCAAACCGTCATCTTAAGTGTAGCAGCATCTCACTAGGACCCGAGGCTGTATTTCATTGTACTCAAAGGAAACACCAACATCATTGGCTAGAGGAGCACGCAAAGAATAGATGCTGGATAGTCTCTTCCTGCTGTGGTTGACATAATACAGAGTTCTAACTTTGCAGATGCGTGGTCTTCCTTTTGAACAAGTCTCTTGTGTTCAGCCTATTTCATAGCAGGCAATGATAGATTTGCTGCTGATGTTGCCTTGTTATTTTCAACAGAAACTTGGCAGCAATTGTGCAATTTTTTGTTAGGCTTATTTGCAGTTAACACTCAGGGCATGTTTATTATTCTATAAAAATATTCATGGCCTGTTTGGGTAGAAGTGAGTAGGATCCAAATCTAAAGGTTTTAGTTTCCTAAATTTTGGACAGCAATCCTTTTTCTTCCAAACACACTCATAGAAGGTCTCCAAGGTTTGTTTTTGCCAATTTCAGTCCATTGTTTTGTGCCAAACCAAGGTATAAGTATATCAGATTTGAGTAATTTATCAGTGAAGAGGCAAATCTGGCATCATTCAGTTAATCCTCCTGGGAAACAAGCTAATCTGGCATACTTTTTGGCATGAAGAGGCTAACAATCAATTTTTTTGGGGAATAGAGGCAAACGATCATATAAAGTATTATTTGCCTATTTTTTATGCACCTGTAATGTGTTTTCTTGCCTACAGAGTATCTCATCACAATTTTTTCACATCAATTCTTCCAATCTTTTGCAACTGTAATGTGTCTTCTTGTCTTATGAGCATCTAATTGCAATTGATCTCTCACATTGAATCCTTCTGTTCAGACTGGCTAGAAGGAATGGTCACGGAATATCTTGTTGCTACATTTGCAGATTATTTTGCGGATGTCAAAATGTAAGTTTTAATAACAATTTTTTAAAAATTGTATGGAACTATATATGAATGTATATTGCCTGAAATTCTCTTGCTTTTATGCTTATTTCAGTTGCTTACATGACATAATTTGAAAATATTGCACTACAGCATATTCTATGCTGCAAATCCATGACTGAAGTTTACCTCTAGATCCCCAAATATCAGTCGCTAATCTTATTTTTTAAATCTGACAATTCTCATGTACAATTATTGATAAGTTTTAAAATGCTGTTGAGAATTGGCAAATAGTTACAGTGTCACTGGCAGGGAAGAATGAGGAATTAGACGACACAATATGCTGGAGATTATACTTGAAATGAGTACCTTGCCGGTGCGGTGGAGCCATGATGGCGCCGTACCATCGTGGCAGGGGTTTACAACTCGGCTAAGCCTAACCGAGCACACGACGATACAAACTAAAACTGTGCATCTATTTATATAGCACAGAGCCGGCCCAACAAACCTCCAATAATACTTATCCAATATTAACAAACTGGACTAACAGGAAACCCATGTCTTATTTCTGAATTGCAACTATTGGCCGGACCTTAGCCTTGCTTCTTGCGGCACTGGTATTGGAGGCCCACATGACATACAGGTAGCTCCAATGCATTTTAACAACCATATCTAATGGCTTCTCTGGAGACCTGTCCAAAAACAAAATGACTTATCTGTGTTGGCTTTCAGGTTTCTCTCTTCTCTCTCTCAACTCACGAAAGAACTCTGATTTTGGTGCTGCTAAAACCGTGCAGCGTTTTCTGTTGTATTCCTCTGAATATATACAGTCCTAAGTCTTGGCCATGCGAAAGAGCCTTTACCTCACTAGTAAGGTGCCTGAGTAGCACCTCCCAGGTCCCAGGTTCGACTCCCAGTGGGAGCGAATTTGCGATCTGGGTTAAAAAAATCCCCTCGCCTCTCCCGGCGCCAAAGCATTTGGTTAAGGTTCCGTCTCTAGAAGCAACGGTGCCCATGGTGGTCCCGGCCCAGGTTCTCACAAGGCTGGTGGCCCCAATGTAGGGGGGGGGGGGGGTTCGGGGGTTTTCTAGATCTACGTGAGAGGATCTTCTCCTTAAATGCAATGCCCGGGGGCCGTCATACCCCTTGCAGGTCTAGTTTTTTTTTCCTAAGTCTTGGCCATAGTGGCCCTAAAACTAGCACACGAGCAACAGCCTGCTCGGGCTTGACTCCACTAACTCCTGAAACTAAGGAATATATAAAGACTAACTCTAACTGAAAGCAAAAGACACTGACGCACGCACTACACTACTGATACTGAACTGAATACAAGGCTTACAGGCAACAATTCACCCCCTAAGACTTGTGTTTCAGCTTGGATTTGATTTGGATCATACCAATCCTTGCTCGCAGCTCCTGGTGTCTCACCCGCCCTAATGCCTTCGTTCCAATGTCAGCGAGTTGATCCTTTGTGCCAACATAGTTGGCGATGATGCTCCCGTCTCCCATGCACTGTCTGACATAATGGTAGCGCACACGAATGTGCTTGCTGCGTTCATGAAAGACGGGATCCTTCATGAGAGCCAAGGCGGATTTGTTGTCCACCTTCAGCTCTACTGGCTTGGCCTCCTCCATCTTCAAATCAGCAAGAAGCCAGGCCAGCCAAACTCCTTGAGTCGCCGATGTAGCAGCAACATACTCTGCTTCGCACGACGACATAGTCACAATGCGCTGCTTGAGTGAATGCCAGCTCACCAGATTTGACCCGAGGAAGAACAACACTCTTGAGGTGCTGTGGCTGTTGTTGATATCGCCGGCGTAGTGGCTGTCGCTGTATCCAATCAGCCGTGCTCCGCCTGAGCCATGCCGATAGAAGCAGCCATAGTCGATCATCCTGGCGATGTAGCGGAGGACACGCTTCAGCGCTGCCCAATGTTCCTCCGTTGGCCACTGCATGAAGCGGCTAAGATACCCGACGCAGAAGGAGAGGTCCGACCTGGTGTGGACTAGATAGCGAAGGCTTCCGACTAGCTTGCGGTATAGGGTCGCATCGACCTCCTCTGCTTTGCTGTCACAGCTCAGCTTGAGTCGCTGCTCCATCGGTGTGTGAGCGGCGTTGCAGTCCTGCATCCCTGCTGCCTCTAGAATGCGCACACTGTAATGCGTTTGGTAGAGCGCAATCCCCACTGAGCTTTGCTGCACCTCTATGCCAAGGTAGAAGGTGAGCAGGCCCAGATCAGTCATCTTGAACTGCGCCTTCATCTCCACCTTGAATTTCACAATCTCCGCCGCCGATGTACCAGTGATCACCAGATCGTCCACGTAAACACCGACGAGGAGGCGACCACCGGCTTTGGCTCGCGCGTAGATGGCGTGCTCATGCTCACTCTGCTGAAACCCGAGCTTGTGCAGCATGCTGTCAAGCTTCTCGTTCCAAGCCTGTGGCGCCTGTCGTAGGCCATAGAGCGCCCGCCTGAGGCCCCGTCGATGATGAACCCAGGTGGCTGGCGCACGTACACCTCCTCTGCTAGCTCGCCGTTGAGGAAGGCCGTCTTCACATCCATGTGATGAACGGGTCAACCCTCGTCAGCTGCCACGCCAGAAGCAGGCGCACCGATTCCATCCATGCCACTGGCGCAAAGACTTCATCAAAGTCGATGTCGGGCTGCTGCACATATCCCTTGGCCACCAATCACGTCTTGTGCTTGACGACGGAGCTCGACTCGTCCTTCTTGAGTTTGAAAACCCATTTGAGGCCAATCGCTCAATGGCCTTGTGGAAGTTGCATCAGCTCTCAAATGCCGTTCTCCTAGATGGCTTCGATCTCGTCCTTCATCATCGCCTGTCGCCAAGCTTGATCTTGATCAGCCTCCGCGAATGTACTAGGCTCCCCCTCAGCCGTCCGGTGGAGCTCCTCCAGATTCCGCTACGCCAAGCCAGGTGGACTACCGCCGCCAAGGACTTGATCGATATGGCGGTAGCGCACTGGTGAGTCATCGTGGAACGCGTCGAGGCGATCTTCATCATTTTGCAGCGGCGTCATGTACTCAAGCGCTAGTGGAGCTTCCTGAGGTGGGGGCGATGCTGACTGGACGTCGTTGCCATCACCCCCATCAACTACAGTCTCGATGTCGCCGTTGCTGTCTGCAAGCCTGGTGGTGTACTTGATGGTGAACTCGTGTGTCGCAGGTCTTCCGTCGTCGTCCTCGTCCGAGCTCCAGTCCCACCCTCTGTTCTCATCAAAGATGACGTCGCGTGAGGTGTGGACGCGCTTGATGCTTGGATCAAGCAACCTGTACGCCTTGGCGCCCTCGGAGTACCCGATGAAGACCATGGGCGAGCTCCGGTCATCTAGCTTCTTGAGGCCGGGGCGCTTGTTCTTGACAAAGGCGAGGCACCCGAAGATCTTGAAGTAGCTCACAGCCGGTTTGCGACCGTGATACGCCTCGTAGGGCGTCATCCCTTCTAGTGACTTAGTCGGAGCGCGGCTCAGCAGATAAACTGCCGTTGAGACCGCCTCAGCCCAGATTAGAGCTGGCATCCCTCTCTGCTTCAACAGCGCACGGGCAGTGGCGAGCACGGTCTGATTCCGGTGCTCAACTACTCCGTTCTGCTGTGGAGTGTAGGGGGCAGAGAAGTGTCTCTGCACTCCGGCGTCGGCGCAGTAGTTAGTGAACTCTTTGGCGGTGAATTCCCCGCCATTGTCTGTGCGAAGCACTCTCAACAGCCTTCCAACCTCTAGCTCAGTCACCGCCTTGATCCTCTTGATGGCGGCCGCCGCGTCGCTCTTATCGGAGAGGAGACTGATCCACATGAAGCGCGTGGCATCATCGATGAGGAGCAGGAAGAAGCGTCGCCCTGTAGAGGTTGCCGGCGTAATTGGCCCGCAGAGGTCGCCATGGACAAGGTCCAGTGCCGCCGCAGCCCTGTACTTAGCCTTGGCTGGAAATGGGGCGCGACGCTGCTTGGTGACGATGCACGTGTCGTAGGAGTGGGCGGCATTGATCAGGGGCAGACCGGACACCATGTCGCGATCTCCGAGCTAGCGCAACGCCTCATAGCCGATGTGGCCGTAGCGTGCATGCCAGAGCACAGCCTCGTCTTCCTGCTGCACGGCAGCGAGACACTGCCCGCCTACAACCTCCGTCTTCAGTACGTACAACCGATTCCGGCCGCGCTGCACCTTGGCGAGGAGTCGGCGCTATCGATCCCACACCTGCAGAACTACGTCCCCGATCAGTACCTTGTAGCCGCTTTCATCCAGCTGCCCGAGCAAGACAATGCTGTTCTTGAGGCGCGGGATGAGGAGCACGCCCGCCAGCTGGATCTGATCCTCGTTCTTGGCGGCGAACGAGATGGTGCCGCAGCTAGTTATCTGGACCAACGACCCGTCGCCAAACTGCACAGTGCCTTGCACCATGCGGTCGAGCTCGCAGAATGCCTCGGCACGCCCAGTCATGTGGCTAGTGACGCCGGTGTCGAGGTACCAACCCTCGAGGTGAATGTCGTCGTCGTCGGTGCCGAGGAATACACTGGCTTGTGGCTCGTTGAGGTGGAGCCCGTCAGCTGGAGCCGGAGCAGGAGCACCGTTGATGGAGCAGATGTTGGCCATGAGTAGCGACTCCTCGCTTGCGTCATTGTCACGTGTCAGATTGGCTTGTTCCCGGCGCGCCGATCGACAGTTTCTCGCCCAATGTCTCTTCTTGCCGCAGTTGAGGCAGGTGTCACGATCATCCTTGGATCCACTTGAACCGCCGTTGCCGCCACCGGTCTTCTTCCTTTGCCCACGGGAGCGGTTACGAGATCCACCTTTCCTGGAGGTAGGCCTCGAGCTTCCCTCGCCGGACGACTTGCCGTTGTAGAGGGTGCGCCACTGTTCCTCTGTGAGGAGCAGCTTGGCGCCTGCACCGGTAGTCGGCGCTTCGTCATCCTCGTCACGCCCCTCCATTAGGCGCAGGCGACCGGTGGCTTCTTCGATCGATAGTGTAGACAGATCAAGGAACTGCTCAATTGATATAGCAACGGCGGCAAACCTTTTGGGGACGATGCGCAGATACTTGGCGACGACCTTGCGGGGCTCCTCTGGGTCGCCGAGGACTTCCAACTCGTGCACCATCTTGCTAAGGCGCGCGGCGAAGTCGTCGATCGATTCTCCATCGTGGAAGGAGATGTTCTCGTACTGCTTCCTCACCCGCTGAGCAGCCGCCAATCGGGCTCGATCGGAGCCGAGACGCGCCGCCGCGAGTTGGTCCCATGCCGCCTTGGCAGAGGCCTTGGACACAAGAGAGGACGCCATCTCCAATGGCACGCCACGGAGTAGAGCCTCCATGGCCATCTGATCCTCCATCTCGTCAGCGGTTCCGTCCTTGATGACAGACCACAGGCCACGTGCGCGCAGCATCACCTTCATCATCAACGACCAGTCGGTGTAGTTCGTCTTCGTCAGGAGAGGGAATTGGCCGCTCACCTCCCTCACCACTCGCTGCACCACGACGCTGCCTTCACGGGGATGGCGGCGCCCGCGATGGCGGGCGGGGGATTGGGACCCCCCCTTCTACGCGGCGTCGGCGACCTAGACGGATTCGAAGACCTCGACTGGCTTGGCGGCGGAGGGGGTGGTGGTGGCGGCTTCACCATGATCCAGGATCACAGATAACGCAGGCTCTGAATACCAATTGTTGGCTTTCAGGTTTCTCTCTTCTCTCTCTCAACTCACGAAAGAACTCTGATTTTTGGTGCTGCTAAAACCGTGCAGCGTTTTCTGTTGTATTCCTCTGAATATATACAGTCCTAAGTCTTGGCCATAGTGGCCAATAGATCATGGCCATAGTGGCCCTAAAAACTAGCACACGAGCAACAGCCTGCTCGGGCTTGACTCCACTAACTCCTGAAACTAAGGAATAGATAAAGACTAACTCTAACTGAAAGCAAAAGACACTGACGCACGCACTACACTGAACTGAATACAAGGCTTACAGGCAACGAGTGTTGGTTGTTTGTATAATTTTGATTTCTGGTGCTGTTAGTTTATGGTTTGTCTAAGTGAAACATCTACAATCTAGAGTTTTCCTGATAGTTGTCATGTACCTTTTATGTGCCTTATTTTAATAGTCATGTTTGTTTGTTTAGGTACATTGAAGAAAGGTCATTTCGAAGATTTGTGGAGGCTTGCATAGAGGAAACAATTGTTGTGTACGTTGAGCATCTCCTTACTCAGGTTTGTAGGACCACCATTATTACTATTTGGAACACTGTACATCTAGTTGTGGCTTACTGTACCCTAAATGACGCCTCAACTGTGGGACTTACAAAATATTTCCAATACACAACGTTTCCAACAAACCATCCTGTATGGAGCTTGCACTGTTGTACTCTGGGTTCATTTAGTCCTTTTTACCAGCATATAGATGCTTCACAAATCATTCCTTGCTTAGCACCCGCAAACAAACCCTCCAGAAATGAAAAACATGCTGTCATGTCTGAAGCTGCTACGATAGCTTTTAAGGAGTAAATCTCATAACTGCTGCCTGATAAGTCCTTTCAGTAGCTCAAATATTTTTCCTTTTGCTCCTCTAGAAAAACTACATAAAGGAAGAGACAATCGAGAGGATGAGGCTGGATGAAGAAGTGCTTATGGATTTCTTTAGGGAGCATGTCAATGTGACAGTAAGTATAGTTTCTGCTGAGAGTTTGTTCTTTTTACAACTACAGATTGTTCTTCATCCAAAGTTGAAACTAGTCATAATCCCATTTGCTGATTTGAATACTGAGAAATCTTCCAATTGATTGCGTTTATTGTATTTGAAAAATCGACTCGGATTATGTAACTTTAACGTCTTTACATTGTGCTCCAGAAAGTTGAAAGCAGAGTCCGCATCCTGGCTGATCTGAGGGAGCTTGCTTCAGCTGAGAGTTTGGATAGCTTTACTCTCATCTATACAAATATTTTAGAACATCAACCTGATTGCCCGGTAATTTTCTATTTAACAGATATATTCATTTTTCTAATGCTTGATCATCTGAACATCAAGCATTATATTCATACCTTGTGATGATCTACAACATGATGTGTTTTATAGCCTGAGGTTGTTGAGAAGCTTGTGGCGATGCGGGAAGGCATCCCAAGAAAGGAAGCCAAGGAGGTAAGAACACATGAATTCTCATTTGATATTCCTGTTGTATTGCTTTGTTAGCACAATGAGTCAGTGATCTAAAGCAACTACCATTTTGTGCGTTCTGACTGGGGTAACATGTGATGACTATGGCTGTTACTATCATTAATCGTTGTATGCTAAGGTTAAGGAGTGTTTTGTCATAGGTTCTTACTACCTCGTTGTTTCTTAGGTAGTACAAGAATGCAAGGAGATATACGAAAACTCGCTCGTGGATGGCAACCCTCCAAAGTCCGGTTTTGTGTTCGGCAAATTGAAGTGCCTCACAGCACGAAAAGGCATATGGAGGAAGCTGGGGCAGTGAGGACGTGGTGAGCATTGTGGATTGGGTTACTAAGGCAAACAGGGACGTTGTTTTCTCTCCTTTTTCTTTTTGTGATCATCATTCTTTTGTTCTTTCACCGGCTATACCATTGTTTCGTGTTTCTATAATATTATTGTCTAAGCAGCTATGAGAAGAGAGCAGGAATGTATATTTCAGTTTGCCGTTAGCGACACATAATCTTGGTGTAAGAAACAATATTTTTAAAGCCTAGATTTTGTTAATTTTATTTTAATAAAATGGGGTTCCTTCTTACTCTGTAATCCGTTTCAGAACTGTCTTGGGTTCCCAAGCCGTATATGACATGTTATTTCCGTTATACAAGGAAAGGTGGTAAATCATAGTTGGAGGGGTGGAACAAAGCGACCTCTGGATATAAGTGGTTACAATTGATTTTTTTAGTTACGTTTGATCATTCATCTTATTCCGAAATTTGAAAAAGTATCAAATATGTTGTTACAACTTGTTTTATCATTAAATAAAGTTTTAACTTATCTTATAATTTTTTTATATTTGAATAAGATAAATAGTCAAACATAGGTAAAAAAGTCAATGTCATCAACAATTAAAATTTGAAGGGAGTACACAATTTTTTTATAGTAGCATCATGGGTATGCCTAATGTGTAGGGTAGAAGTCTCTTGTATTATACTCCTTAGTTCTTTTTCTTTTTGCTGTTGCTGGCTAGCTTAATTTTGAGCTAACCAACGGCAACAAAATCAGAACGGATGGAGTATGCAGTACTCCGAGCCATGGTCGTTGCAAACGTGCGTTCACATCGGCTTTGATGGAATCAGTTCGGTCTCTGCCAAACCCCATACAAACTGATAAAAAGGCATTGGGGGAGCAAAACCACCGAGGCACGCGCTTCGCAGGGCTGCGAACTGAGGACGGACATCACGCCAGTCAGACGGTTCTGTCCATGCTCGTCCTCAAACTCAGCCGCCATGCCCTGGGTGACTGGGTCGCTCTCCAACTCTTTGTAACTCGTCTCCGCCATGCTCGATCTCCGTGAATGTAGGCTCAACATTCATGCCAGAGCTCCGCCAACCCCCTGCACCTTCTCCCGCTCCGACCACACAAGGAGACCGCGGGGCGGCGGCGGGATCCGTCTATTGGCTAAGAATAGTGAAAGCGACTTCTAGTCAGGAGTCGCATAAAAAACACTCTGGGCAGCTGCCACCTCTTCTACTGTTTCATCTTCCTCTCTCTTGTACCCCTTTCTTCTATGTATGTTGGGCTTCTGCCACCCAGCTCGCCTGCCCAGGATGAGTCCCAATTAAGTCTTAACACCGTCGTCCGACACATCTGTGCCTGGCGAAGTCGAAATCACAGGTTTGCCCCATCCTCTCGCTCACGGTGGCGGCTGTGTTCCACTGCTCCACCTCTCTGTAGCACACTGTGGTGGATAGACGAGCACGTAGCTGAAAAATTCAATGGAAACAATATTTACGAAACGAAGGGAGTACATATATTTAAAACGGGTTGCAGTCTTCTACCCAGTCCACGCATAAAGTACTCATCATTTTTAATTTCAAACCTTTGGCGTTCTCTTTTCAATATTTATCTCTGGCTATGACGAAACTGTCGTCGATTCTGCCCATAAAGAAATAAGAACGTTCGAACGTGCGTAGGCCACTTGAGCTACATATATACTGCCTGTTCGACAGGATCCTGCTGTCACACGTTTTTTCACATATATTTTTCAACAACGAATGTCGCAGTATAATAATTGATTTCTCTACAAAACATCACGATCATGCGAGAAAATTCACCCCGCGTCGCAATTTCTTCCTTGCATTTTCTCCGAGTGAAAGTGTGGAAGTCATCAACCACAAGGAAGCAAAGTTTCCTCACCGCCACCGGTTGGTTCTTCCTCGTCGGTCATCAACCACAATAACATAAAACGGCAAAACCACCCGACGCCTTCCTCACGACCTCTCCGGTCTCCGACCCCCACGTCGCGCTCCTCCCACCGCTTCGCTGCCCCGATTTGGACGCGGTGACTACAGAGGTAGCCCGGGCAGGCGCCGCGCAGGCTGCTGCGTCGGGCGACCGGTGGCCATGGAGGATTTGGGCATCGAGGCGAAGGAGGCGGCGGTGCGGGAGGTCGCGAAGCTGCTCTCGACCCCGGAGCTCCTCTCCTCCATCGCCTCCATGAAATCCGACTACCTCGTGCGGCAGCAGGTGATGTGATCCACTCCCAAACTCCGCATTTTTAGTCGCTGTGGTGCTGCCCAATTGCCGCGAAATCTCAATTTGGTGGGCGAATGAGTTGAGATATTTCGTTATCGCCCCTAAATAGGAGAGCCTTTCGGTTCCCGCCCCTCAATAATTCAGGAGCCTTTCAAAACTTGTCTCAAAATACGTTTTCAGTTTTAGAATATGCCATTTTCATCTTTTTTTTTAAAGAAATACACCATGGGTCCTTCAACTTGTCAGCGGTCTCAACTTTTAAAATGCTTACCTGGATCCATGAATTAATTATGTAGCAGAACTTAGGTCCACATCTCTTCATTTTAATGTTTTTGGCTCGTGTGACAGTGTCAATGTGATCGAGCATGGCAGCATGAATTTCTATAATGTCCCGGCCTGGATGTTAGTAGCGTAAATAGCACGTGAAGTCAAACTCATCCAGGATACTTTTAGTCAGATGAGGTTGCTTGAAACTTGGTATAGTGGCGAGCGTAGTGGTAGCAAAGATGTTGATGACTACACACAATATCTCCTCGAGAGTTTATCATTACATGCTCTATTTGCAAAGGCACTCACGAGTGTAGCGGTGGAGACCGCTGGCTGGCAGGGTGTCCGCACAAGTTCGAAACCTGGGTGGTGCACACATGTATTATTTGTGGCTTTGGTGTCCACCTCCTAGGCTGCCAGCATGTGCATGCGTCATGCTTTGTGCCTTGGCTACCGCCATGCGCGTGCGCCAGTGAGGCCCGGTCCCCGCAGCTCTTTGAATAAAATGTCAGAGGGACGTTGGCCTTGATTGAGTTTTTTTTATTACATGCTCTATTTGAATCTCTTCAGGGTCCACTTGATTATCTGACTGTATTTTACAATTTTCAGACTAACGATGCTCAACTCAGTACAATGATTGTAGAACAGGTATTACGTACTATCCACCACACGATTATGTTGAGTTAACATCACTGCTACTATCATTATTCATCCTATGTGTCTGCTCTATGATGAGTTGTGTTTGTTGCACTTGAAATAGGTCAAGCAAGCCCATGCTGGCATCAATGCTCTTGCCTTATCTCAGGACACTATAAACAAGCTACGGGAGAACTTCATAGATATAGACAAGTAAGCCAATGATCTTGATTCTATATTTTCTTGCATAACTGGTATGCTAGGCTAGCACACTTTTAAAAGGCTATATGCTTTTCTTTTCAATCCTGTTATCATTAATGAATTGCAGGTTGTGCCAGGAGTGTCAAACTTTAATTGAAAACCATGACAAGATCAAGCTTCTTAGCAATGCAAGAAACAACCTGAATACAACTTTAAAGGTTTGCTTGCTTACACACCACTGTATTGTGACTCTTTAGTGCTATTTACATTCCTTAAAATAAAGTTACCTAAAGGTCATATTAACCATGTTATTGGTCATGCCGTTGTAATCTATTTATTCTTATATATTGTTTTTAAATGCTGTTAGGACGTGGAAGGTATGATGTCAATTTCAGTTGAGGCAGCTGCAGCTCGTGACTCATTAAGCGATGACATAGAGTTGATTCACACTTTTGAGGTTGACTTTCTTATGTGACTTACTGGTTATCATACTATAATTTACTGTTCTCATGTAGCCTATTTATCTGACCTTCCTGCATCATCTTGCTTTTGTTGAAATTAGAGGTTAACAACCCTTGATGGAAAGAGACGTTTTGCTCTAGCTGCTGCTGCATCTCACAAAGAAGAAGTTGGCCGACTAAGGTGAACTTTCTTCCTTCTTTTCTTTTTTTAGAAAAACTTTCTTCCTTTTATGGAACTTGAAAATCAGAACTAGTTATTAACTAATATTAATTCCTTGGGACATTAGTTAAGCATTTCAAATATAGGTTCGGTTCATTCCAATTCTCATAAATCATGAATTATCAGGCACATATACTTTAAAGAGGTTCAACTGTATTTTATTTGCAGCTATACTTAACCCACGCTTTTGTTTACTTTCAATTTTTAGTGTGGTTTTTTCTACATACAATTTTCTGAATTGTTGGCAATAAGGTTATACGATACGTGATAAGGTACATTAGAATTGACAATAACCATAATGTTTCTTGTGGCCTTTGTTACAATAAAGTACATATATGTAGTTCTGATGGAACTTCTTAACTTTACAGAGAATACTTTGAGGATGTTGATCAAACATGGGAAACATTTGAGAAGACCTTATGGGGTCATATCACTAACTTTTTCAGACTTTCAAAAGAGAGGTACCCTTGTTCAATGCCATGCACATTGTCTTTCTATATGATATGACAAATGACTGTATTGCTTTATTGCAACAAGTATATGGTATTAAAATGGGATAGTTGCATAAACCACCTCATAAATCACTTAGAGTTTGAGATTACCACCCATAAGTCTTTTTTCTCGCAAATTCCCTCCCCCTATTGTATTTTGATGCAAAAACTACCCCACTTGATACCTGTTTAATTGATTTGATATGTTTTCACTGATATAAATTTAAAATGAAACTAAATTAAATAAGTTTAACATTATGAAAGATTTTTAATGAGCCTAATTTATCTTATTTTCATGGAAAATGTATCCAAATCTCAAATTTTGTGGAACATCGTTCGAAATCTAAATTATCATTTTTCTACATATTCTCTAAAAAATAGGAAGATCTATACTTTTAAAATTTTGTATGTTTGATAAAAATATTACTCCCTCCGTTCAATATTATATGACGTTTTGGCTCTAGGCACGAGAATTAAGGAGAGGTGAAAAAGGTGGACGCACAGGAAACAAGAAGGAGAAAGATAGAGATAGAGTTGTATTGGGAAGAGAGAAAGGTGTATTGGGAAGCGAGGGTGTCTTATAATTTGAGAAACTTGAGAAGGCTAGAGTGTCATATAATGTTGAACAGAAGGAGTATTGAGTACTCTAAATGGACAAAAACATGTTGAATGAATTAAGCTTGTGCAACTTAGGGTGGTTTTTTCAAAAAAAAATTGAGTAGGTGGGTAAGGATATGCAACAAAATGACATGTGGGTGGGAATCTCAAACTTCAAGTAACTTATGGGGTGATTTTTGCAATTAACCGTATTATTAAAATTGGGGCACTGTAGTGTTTTGTCATAGCTAGATTTTTGTTGCTTACCTTTTCTCATCCATGCCTTGTGCAATATGATAAATAATAAGTCTTCTAAGAACTAGGCCAGATCTCTATACTATTTAAAAACAAGATGACAAAAATTGCTGAAAATCTGAGGAAATGTTTGTCCTATGAGTAAGAGAAATTCTTATTATTGTTAGGACGAGGCAGCAGACAGGGAGTTCCTTGCTATAGTGACTACATGAAACAAACATTTTCCTCGTCAACAATTATGTGTTCAAATAATTTTGTTACAGCTTGCTATGATCTAATAACACATGAATTTTCTATGTTTTATCCAAAAAATTGGTATTGAAATTACAACAGTAAATAAAGACCCATGCTTTAGTTATATTTCTAAAGGTATCTCACACATTCTGGTATTTATATTTCCATCTTTTTTTGTGCAGCCCTCAGACATTGGTTCGAGCTTTGAGGTAACCCTTATCCTTCTATTATGCTTTTATTATTGTCAACAGCCAATCTTGGAGTTGAACAATTGAAATTCTCATAGTTAAATGCTGCTTTATGTCTACTGTCTTTTGTATATGCAACTTTGTGTTTTCATGTAACGACACTTTCCTCTCCCATTTTTTTTACACTTCCATGCTTTTAGGAAAAAAAAACACTAATTTATGGAGTTATAATTTTCTACATTGTATGTGCTTGCTAGTAATTTCCCTGTAGCTATATGTACCATATTACATAAACCCATAAATTTATGTTCCTTATTCATGGTTGTTTACTTTTTCTTCTATTGGAATACATCAGGGTTATTGAAATGCAAGAGATTATAGATCAGCAAGTTGCAGAAGAAGCAGCTGAGGCTGAGGGTGCAGACGCAATGGCGACAATAACAAACCAACATAGAACTGCAAAGTACACCATTTTCTTACTTCTCTTCATAATTATTTTCCCCAGTATGATCATATCATTCATGCTTCAGAGGAGTGCAATCATAAATATGTCTGGATTTAGCATGTGCTAGTATCCTTTATTTCCATGCTATTATTGATCTATTGAAGGTAGAAATATGGATTAAAATTTTGTTCATATCAGCACTTGCGCATGTGCATATTGATATTATTCTGATGGTCATGGTACAATAATATGATATCATCTTTACATATATAAAATAATCTTTTGAACTGCAATTGCATGCAAGAGAAATCTATCACCAAACATTGGTTACCTAGATGGTTTTTTTGAAACTGTCGGTTACCTAGATGTAAATAAACAGAATTACTTATTTATTATGGTGACCTTCTGATGCCATTTTTAGATTTTGTATTTTTATTGTGTATTTTGTAAAAGAATTGATGGTTTTCTTGTACTTATTGATTATTGTTGCCTTTTCTAGTGTTTCACACACCATGACCCTTTCCAAATCCATTTAGTCTATCACCTTTAGATACCTCAATTGTAATATATGTGAGAAACCATGAATATATTTTACAAAGTTATCTGTCATTTATCGATGATTTTGACTCACCCTACCAAAATGCTAGAAGAAAAGGTGCAACATCTGCCTCGATAAAGGGCACTCCTAAATCGAAGGTTCAGGGAAAGAGCTACAAGGACAAATGCTATGAGTGCATCAGGATGGCTGTTGAGGCCCGCTTCAACAAGTTGCTTACCGAGGTAGTGCTTAAGACAGTCCAGTATTCCAGGATATATTTTTTTGAGAGAAATGTATTCCTATTTATTATTTCTGATGATCACATTTTATGCACATCATTTCCTAATGTTTTGATCACTCAGCTTGTTTTCAGGGAGGATTTGATGGAAGCTTTGCAGGAAGCTAAAGTAGTAAGTACTCAACTCTTTAAGCCTTTGTTATTGATAAACAAAATGTGCATACATGATCTCCAGACTGCTCAAGAGCCATGTGATTGATGGTTTCCAAACTGTAATCGTCAAAACATGTCGGGGCATATGTATGGTTGCCCCCATTTTAGGGCTTAAATAAGAGTTTGTTCTCTCTATAGAGAACAAACATATATTTCATTACAATAGCTATTGTGGAGGCTGGTACAGCCATGCAAACATATATTTCACTAAAATATGTCTAAAACCAAATATATCTGAACACTTTTGACCTATAGACCCCACCTGTTGCAAGCTTATTTATTGCCTGCACCACATATGAATTGTCGATTATGGCGAACAATTTATTGTCTACACCATGGGCAGGGACGGGCAAGGAAGTGTGACATTGAGTGGTAGTGAACTAAATATGCCCTCTAAGTAGTTCTCAAGACTATTCTATACTGTCTTTTCATATGACAAATCTGAATACATGTAGAGATTGCATGGTGAACTTTGAACTTGTAGACAGCAAATCTGGAAAATATCACTTTTTTTGTGAGTCCTAGGAGTATATTTTAGGGGCTATTGTGTTCTTTACCCTACTTCGCATTCTAATTGTGATTCTACACCACTTTTTAAGGGTTTGTTATTTTACACAATTTTTTATAAATCGAACCCTCCGTCTACACCCGTTTTCATGTCCGTCTCCTCCGTCCCGGTTGACTGAATTTAAAGGAAATAGAAAAACGTTGGGAAAAGTAGCAAAAGACTAAACTACCCTCCTCACTAAGATACATCTCTCGAACCCAACCTAATACAGGATAGCTTTTTTTTTTTATGGAAAAATACAGGATAGCTTGATTTGGTAAATGAGATCTTTATGACTTATAGTAGTTTCCTACTCTGCTTCCATTGTAATACAGATTGGAGAAGAGCTTGGTGATATATATAATTATGTTGCACCATGTTTCCCTCCTAGGTATGCTCATAATTGGTATACTATACTTATCTGTAGACATCAGAATAACTATCCCATATCCATAAAAAAATGGTCATCGTTGTACTGTAACAAGACAAGTTTTCATATCTTGACTTATATTATTGGAGCTTTTGAAAATAAAAACTTTGAAACAGACATGTTTGGAGCTTGTATAATGGCCAATTCGTCATGTGTCATCTCATGTTTTTTTTCTCAAACACACAGGTGAGCTGCATATCGTTATATCAAGATGAAAAAGGGACAAGAGCCCAGTACAACACCTTCACATGCACACTACTCATGCCACACACTAGAACTTTTGGTTACATTCGCTCTTTTTTAAAAACAGATGAACAACCCAAACACCTTACAACACATGACCTATAAACTTCTGGGACTGTCAAGGAAGAGAGGCCTCATGCACCAGCAATCTCCCAAAGACGTCGCTCGTCACTAGTGATATTAAGAACTTTTGCCATGTTTGGAGCAACTCCATCAAAGACACATACATTTCTATGAGTCCATATGATCCATGCGCCCAAAGTGACCAAGGAATTGAAACCTTTCTTTTGATGCTCCGAAGTTGTGTGCCACATCCTGTCCAACCAATCGTCAATTTTGTTTCAGTTGGTTGAGGAGCTAGCTCCTGCAGGCCAACCTGGCATACAATGGAATACCAGTATTGTCTGTTGAAGGGTCAGTCCACTAAAAGATGATTGATATATTCCTTCTCCGGATCACACAATGGGCAACACTCTGGATGAGGTAGGCCACGCTGTGCAAGGCGGCGGTTCAACATCTATCGTGTGCCACTAACCAAAGGAAAAACTTGCACATTCTGGGAGCCCACGTCTTCCAAAATTCGTTCCCATGGCCTGAATGCAACTAATCCTTGGAAAAGGTGTTCATATGCTGATTTCACTGAGTATTGCCTGCTTGGAGACAAGCGTCATATGTGTGCATCTTCTACTCTAGACTGCAATGAGAAATCCATCATGATGTCCCATAAACAAAGATACTTGGCTAGCTCTCCAACTAAAGAGGCTCTCCGTGCACCCAAAACCCACAGGTGCTCATTGAGAGCCTCTGCCACAGTTCTCTTATTGACCAATCTTTTAGGTACCATGGCATGTAAGCAAGGAGCGATACCAATGATGTGTTTCCCATGTAGCCATCTGTCCTCCCAAAACATAGTATGATTGCCATCTCCCACTTTAGTGACCAAGGCCATTGCGAGGAAAACATGAATTTGCTCCTGTACCTGAACCAAAAATATTCCATGGACAGTGTGGCTTAGTTTTCTGCAGCCATAACCATCGCATCCTTAGTGCCTACCCATGCTCTTCAAATATGAAATTTCCTGACCTCCAAGCTCTCGAGGGCATGCAACCTTTCCCCATGCCACTAGGCAATGTCCGCTTTTCGCCTCCTTCCTCCTTCTCCACATGAATCCTTGTCTAATTTTATCTATTGCCTTGCTAGCCCACTGACATAAGTCCACTATCATTTACAAATAAACAAGAGTAGCAGTTATCAAAAACTAAACTAGAACACTTCAGCCAGACTCATGAGGTCAGCCTTCCATTCGGAAGTTTTTTTTTTTTTTTTGAATGCTTTCGGCTAAGCATAAGCTATGTATTGCTTAAAAGTTAAAACTAATATGATGGGGCTGAAGTATGTTGTTTTTCATTGTATAAAATACTGGTCATTTTCCTTTGAAATACTGATTTGCAGAAAGGTTCCTAATTGATTCCTTATTTTGCCTTGAAGTGTAATGTTTCTTCTTTCTGTAGATATGAAATTTTCCAGCTCATGGTGAACCTATACACGGAAAGATTTACTCAGATGCTAAGACTTCTCAGTGATAGAGCCAATGATATCCAAAATATAAATATCCTCAAGGTATCTTATTTCCAGTATCACATTTTTTTCTCGATCATGCAGGAGAACTGTGTATCATTGTATTATATTGATTTTGCTTGATTCACTGCTATCACATGTTTTATTTATGTTCTTAGGAAGCATGTTAATATAATAGTTATTGTAGGTAACTGGTTGGGTCGTTCAATATCAAGAAAATCTGATTGGTCTTGGTGTGGATGAATCACTTGCCCAAGTTTGTTCTGAAAGTGGTGCATTGGATCCCCTCATGAATATGTATGTTGAACGCATGCAGACAACAACTAAGGTTACTCCTAGTTTTTCCAAATTCTATATGAAAATAATCATGGTAATTATGTACCTTTCTTGTTTTCTTCTATAGAAATGGTACAGTAATATTTTGGAAGCTGACAAAACACAACCACCAAAGAGTACGGAGGATGGAAAACTATATACACCTGCTGCTGTGGATCTATTCAGAATATTAACAGAGCAAGTTCAGATTGTTAGAGATAACAGCACAGATGTCATGTTATATCGGATTGCCCTTGCTGTTATTCAGGTGTTTATGCAGTTCTCCTTGAGTATATATGGGCCGGCCTGATTTTATTGTGCTGTGCTTCCTGCTGTTTGAATTAGCTAGTCAATATCTCAATATTCTGCTTTGACTCCCTTGCAGGTTATGCTTGATTTTCAAGCAGCTGAGAGGCAAAGGATCGAGGAGCCAGCTTCTGATGTTGTTCTAGAATCCCTATGTGCACTAGTATATGTTTTGTCCTTTTTAGAATTCATTATTATATGAGTTTTCTATATTTATTTATTTCTTATTATTTTCTTCTTATATTGAGTTTGCAGATTAATAATAACCTGCGTTGCTACGAACTATCATCGGAGCTAAGTAGCAGTATATTGGAGGCGCTTCCACAAAACTATGCTGAGCAGGTGTGGATCTGCATTGAGGTTTTTAGGGCCTATTTATTTGGGCTGAAACTTTTGAATTTTTGTTGAAAAGCCGCTATTCTGCTTTTGGCTGTTGGGTTATACTACTGGTTTTTGTAATACATTTTTTAGCTTTACCGCACACCAAAAGCAAGAAAAGCAGCTCTTGATGAGCTTATCAGCTTTTCTCTACAGTAACGCATCCAAATAACCGGTGCTCATCTCTAACCTGGTGGTCCCTAGAAGCAAGGCCCACACCATAACAACTTCTTGCTTTTCATATGAAAAAAGCTAGCAAAACTTGAAACAAACCGGGCCATTGCTCTAACTTGTAAAGGAATTTCTAGTTTTTTGAATTACATACTCAACCCATTCTCAAATATTCTCATTTTTAATTTGTAATATTATGCATTGTATTAGGGCCACAGTTTTATTTCCCAATAGGATCCGTTGCAGAGAGTCATTAGATGATATGCATTAGTTACATAGGTGTTGTTTTCCTGCAGGAACCAATTTTCTTACTTTAGTGATATAAAACAAATCATAACAAAATAAATGATATTTGTTTAAAAAAATAACAAGACGATGGTTAAAAGTAACTCAAAAGGTCAATGGCGACAACAATTTAACAACAGAGAGAGTAATAATTCTTGCCACCTGACAAGGAGTAGGAGGTGAGAAGCTCATGGTTTTTTCTGTTCAGTTTTTTCTGTTCCTTTGGTCTTTGCCAAGTTGGAACAAGCTCACGGTTTATTGTAAGTTTTGTAAGTGTTTTTCTTTTATTTAATAAATTAATAGTGGGAGACTCTCCTACTGTATTCCAGTCAAAAAAAAAGTAGGAGGTGAGAAACCATCTGTAGTACTGAGGGTCAGGAATTTATCTGCTTAGCTCTTGGATGTACATTTCTTTTTTTTTTACACGAAGGATATACATTTCTTTTTCTGGGCTTAAAACATCTTACCTTAGTGTAGGTATCCTGTGTATATAGTGGCAATTGTCAAGGGTTGCACGGCAGCAACAACAACAACAATAACAAAGCATTTAGTTCTGAGAAATTAGGGTTAGTCTATATAGATTAAAATTAGGGTTAGTTTTGGAGGTTCATGGTAATTGCTCTTTCTTGTTGAACTTTCTATCTATTCACACATTTTAAGCTATTTAAAATCGCAAATGCTCTTTTGCAGGTTAATTTTGAGGACACCTGCAAAGGATTTCTTGAGGTTGCCAAGGTTTGTTCTGCATAAATATGATATAACCTTTTCATATTACCGGTTCATTTTTCTTACTTGGTATGAATCAAACTATTGTGTTGTTTTTCCCGTAACCAGCATTCCTTGTTGGAGATTGTTTATGTGATCACATAAAAACTGAAACTGTGTGACAAGTTTAGAGGTCATCAGAAAGATGCTCACAGTCTTGTATTTTTGTTAGAACATTCTTGGGAAGCTAGTTGAATTGTAAAACTGGCACTGGCATGGTTAACTAGTGGTAGTTTTCTTACCACTCTCTAGTATTGCTTGAGAATCTGGTGCAAGAGTGGTACCCAGTGATCCACTCAGTGGTCTCAGGCAGAATAGGCTGCTAACTGTACATTTCTTTTCTTTTTGACTGGATAAAAACATTAGCATTTTTATTGCAACAGGAAGCTGTCCTTCAAATTGTTACTGTTATTTTTGAAGACCCAGGTGTGCAGGATCTACTTGTGAAGCTTTACCAGAAAGGTATCATTTCATATTGACCCTCATCTGTCCCCTTTGTTATGCTAGTTATTGGTCGACCTTTGGTTGTATGGTACCTGTATTTACTCGCTGTCTGTGAGAGGCTTCTCAACGAAAGAAGCATTGGGACATTTATGTTATTTATTTTATGTTTTAAACAATTACATTCTCTCAATGGACAGTCTGTGTTTATTGGCAGGGATGCATTTTCTTTTCTAACCTGATAGAAGTGAGTACCCTACTGATTTATATTTTATTAATTTGTTAGTAAATATTATACCTGGTGCACTGGCCTTTAGGTCCAAAGAGAGACCCTAAGAAAGAAAAGACTAGCATGACCTACAGACAAGAAAAATTGTGAGAGTGTTCTACAGACAAGTTATCCATATTACAAAACCAATTATCTAGAAGAATTTTCATGCTCGGCTTGCTCTTGAATGACATGAGCTTGAACTCCTTGAAGGTTTGTATGTGTCAATTAAGCAAAAAGACTGTTGCAATGGTACCATATTGAGAAAATACTGCTTTTTGAGAAAATATAACACTGTTGCAATGGTACCATATTGTCCAACAAGGCACAATCAGAACTGTTTTGTAGATTTTTGAACCAAACCGTTAACTGAAGTCCAACAAGGAAACACCAACACCATCAGCTAAAAGAGCAGTGAATAAAAGATGCTAGAGAACCTCTTGTTGTGGCTGATGCAATGAACAGTTGTACCTTTGCAGATATTTGGTCTTCCTTCTGAACAAATCTGCCTATCTTGTAGCACACAATGATAGATTTGTTGTTGATGTTGCCTTGTTATTTTTGTTTAGGCTTATTTTCAGTACTCTTTGCCTCTATTTTATACGCATGTAATGTATTTCTTTCCTCCAGAGTAGCTTATGAGTATCTCATTGCAATTTAATTTCTCACATTGAATCTTTTTGTTCAGACTGGCTAGAAGAATTGGTCACAGAATATCTTGTCGTCACATTAGCCGATTATTTTGGGGATGTCAAAATGTAAGTTTTAATAACATCTTTTAAAAATTGTGTGGAAATCATCTTGCTTACATTGATTGCTTACATGACATATTTTTGAAAAAATACTGTACTTTAGCGTATTCTATGTTGCAAGGCCATGGCTTGAAGTTTGCCTATGGATCCCCAAATATCAAGTATTAATTGTATTTTTTAAAATTCAGCAATTCTCATGGGTAATTGATTTTAAAATGCTGGCGAGAATTGGCAAATAGTTACAGGTAGCTTTAATGCATTTTAGCAACCAAATCTAATGGCTTCTCTGGAGTGTTGATTGTTCATCTGGTGCTGTCAGTTTATGGTTAATCTAACCAAAACATCTACAACTACAATCTAGAGTTTTTTTTATGGTTGTTATGTACCTTTTAAGTGCCTTGTTTTAATAGTCATGTTTGTTTGTTTAGGTACATTGAAGAAAGGCCATTTCGAAGATTTGTGGAGGCTTGCATAGAGGAAACAATTGTTGTGTACGTTGAGCATCTCCTTACTCAGGTTTGTTGGAGAACCATTATTACTATTTGGAATATTGTACATTTAGTAGTTGTGGCTTAGTGTACCCTAAATGACACCTCGGGAGTAGGACTTACACAATATTTCCACAACACAGCCTTTCCAATGAACAATCCTGTATGGAGCTAGCACCATTGCACACTGGGTTCATTTACTATTTTTACTAGTATATACATGCTTCATAAAATATTCCTTGCTTACCACCCGCAAACAAAACCTCCAAAAAAAAATACATGCCATCGTCTTTGAAACTGCTATGTTAACATTTAAGGAGCAAATCTCATAACTGCTGCCTGATTAACGTCATCATAGGTTAAATATTATAATAAGTTATACGCTGTGTGCAAACTCGGAGAGGCGAGAATTATTTCCATTATCTAAAAAAAACTGCTGCCTGATAGGTTCTTTTAGTAGCTCAAATGTGTTTCCTTTTGCTCCTCCAGAAAAACTACATAAAGGAAAAAACAATCAAGAGGATGAGGCTGGATGAAGAAATGCTTATGAATTTCTTCAAGGACCACGTCAATGTAACAGTAAGAATAGTTTCTGCTGAAAGTTTGTTCTTTTTACGACTAAAGATTGCTCTTCATCCAAAGTTGGAAATAGCCATAATCCCATGTGCTGATTTGAATACTGAGAATCCCTCCAATTGATTGCATGTACTATATTAAAAAATTGAGTTGGTTGATGTAGCTTTTTGTACTACTCAGTACTCACCCATAGTCCTAACAACCCATTTCTCATTCTACGCTTCTAGAACATGAACGAGTTACTGATAAGTTTCTTTACATTGTGCTCCAGAAAGTTGAAAGCAGAGTCCGTATTCTGGCTGATCTGAGGGAGCTTGCTTCAGCTGAGAGTTTGGATAGCTTCACTCTCATCTATACAGATATATTAGAACATCAGCCTGATTGCCCGGTAATTTTCAAACAGATATGCTCAATTTTTCTAATACTTGATCATCTTAACATCAAACATTGTATTTATACCTTGTGATAATCTGCAACTTGGCATGTGTTTTATAGCCCGAGGTTGTTGAGAAGCTTGTGGCCATGCGGGAAGACATTCCAAGAAAGGAGGCCAAGGAGGTAAGGACACATGACTTCCCACTTGATATACACTTGTTGTATTGATTTGTTAGCATAATGAATTAGTGATCTAAAGCAAGTACCAATTTGTGTCTTTTGACTGGGAAAACATGCGATGACTATGATTAATTGTTGTATGCTAAGGTTAAGGAGCGCTTTGTCATAGGTTCTTACTTCCTCGTTGTTTCTTAGGTAGTACAAGAATGCAAGGAGATATACGAGAACTCGTTCGTGGATGGCAACCCTCCAAAGTCCGGTTTTGTGTTTGGCAAATTGAAGTGCCTCACAGCACAGAAAGGCATTTGGAGGAAGCTCGGGCAGTGATGACGTGATGAGCATTGTGGATTGGGTTACTAAGAGTGTGTTTGGTTGAGTTGTGGTTGTGGAAAAGGCTATTGTGAGCTGTAAAAAAAACTGCTATGAGATTTCAGATGTGAAATAGTTGAAAACCATTTGATTGAAATGGTTGTGAGCTGTGAAAAAGCTGCCAAAAAGATTGTAATGCCTATGAATATTTGAGGAACAATGTATATGAAAATTGGTCGTAATTTAATGTTTTGTTTAGATATTATAAGTATAAATGATCATTTCAGGAAGGAAATCTTAAACATTTAAGTGTTCCATCCATGTAACATTTTGGTCCACATAAATACAACGATATCATTGTACAAAAGATTCCTAGTTCATTTCCTCTAACAACATAATTATCTCCCTCTCGCACTAACCAAAACATCAACTATCCTACTACGAACGGTATTCATAGTATCCTCAGTCTTCTCATTTGCATCGTTATCTCCTTGCATATGTGTTGTACCACGTGTGGCACGTGGTAAGTAGTCTTCATCTGCATCACATCTATTGAACAACTCATATTTCAAGTTATTGTTACAAATAAAATTATGCTATATCATACAAGCTAGAATGATATGCTTCTAAGTACGAATAGGAAAAGTTGGTATGCCCTTCAAAATATACCACTTTTGATTTAGACTCCAAAAACCCGTTCAATGACATTTCAAAGGAATGAATGCAAGAAATTGAACATCCCGTACTTCCCTTGAGGTGGACGCCCAGAGCGAGCTCGGAATTCTGGTGTATGATATGTGCTTCCTTTGAAAGGGGTAAAATATCCTATTCAATTTGAATAATCAGAGTCGACAAGATAATATTTTTCTATAAAATAAGTATATAATTCAGCAATGACAAATGATTAGAAAATAATTGACAAGTAAGATACCATATATACCTATAGGAGGCACCGGAAAAGAAGAAAATTTTGCTAAGGCATAATTTAATATCCGAGTGTAATGTGCACAACTCAGCCAACCAACAATGACAATGATAAACCTTATGTCAAAGTCATATATTACTAACATGTTGTCATATTGCTTTGATGACAAGTGTGGTTAACCACTTGCTCTGCTTTCACTGCAACCGGAACCTGTGAACCATCTATAGCTTCATAACAGCTGTTCATTTTTGTGTGTGTGCCACCTTGTTAGTCTAGTAGAAGAAAGATCAACATATAACTTTAGATTGTTCACGGTTATCAACCTTAGCTTATCTCTTTTATGTGAAACGATGATGAAAACGTAGATGTGGGCCATGCATATTATTGCTGTCATCGTCGATGCTCGGTTGCCCACGCCGCTGACGATGACGTTTGGTCCCAAAAATTGCTTGCCAATGATCAGCTTAAGATTCGACGACGCAAACAACGAACAATGGCTCGATTCTTTCCTCGATCCTGCATTATTGGCCATTCTTAACCAAAACGAGTTGCACGAGAAGACAAGCTGCCCTCCACCATTCATGCTGCATCAGCATTACTCAGCAATTCATTTTCAGTTCCCTCTTCAAGTAACCATTTAATATTATATTCGCGTGATTGACGAGTTTTGTTGAGAAATGAGAACGAATACGGATTACAGAATGCTCAAACGGCTACATTTAACTGGGCTGAAGCTAAAACATAACTTCAGTGTAATGAACAAACAAAAGAGCGAAGCAAGTAATGTTTCCGCAAATATAACTTCTTCGGATTAGTTATTTTATTCCACCTTTTTACATCTTACAAGGAGTAGACTTCTGTTGGATTTCTCTCTTCAGTGGAATGAACAAATAACTCAACATTGCTAGGCGGTATACTAGTGTACAACAAAACAGAACCAAAATTTTACAGGGTATGCATCCTTTGAATCTGTGAGTCAGCTTGTGAGTCCGTGACTGAGTTGGCAGCGGTAGCTTCGTTGACGAAGCTCTCGATCTTGTGAAGTGACTGCAGAGTGATAAAGAGTTTTCAGTTAGCAGAGTTGTTTCTCCATGTTCTTTTGTGGGAAAAATAATGAAATTCACATTCCAGCACGTGATAGGCATAAAAGGTTCTCATGCGTACCTCAATAGCAATATCTGTTGGTGTCAGCTTAGAGACATCATCATGCCCTTGTTTCGATGCAATCTCTGCAAATGGCAAATGTAGATGTGTTATTCCATTGAACATGGAGAAAACATTTGTCAAGTGTCAACAAGGACCAGCTGAGAAGCTTACCTTCCAGAGAAACTCTGACATCGGCATTTGCATAAGCATCACCCCTTTGCTCCGCAAGCATGCTGAGCTTAGAAAAAGCCTATGGGTATAAGGAACTCAGTGAGTCACTCATACTAGCGCAAACAATTAAATTAAAAAAATGTGAGCAGGTCTATACCAGTAGCCCAAATAAAGGCTTGGATTCCAGGGGTGGCATAAAATAGATATAATATCCTATTCTTTTTTAGATTCAAAAACATGGAAGATACTAAAGGAACATGGAGCTACCATTGTGTATGGATCACCAGATGGCTGATCAAGAAGCGGACGAGACGCAGTTCCCACTTTAGCAATACGCCTAGCAAGCGCATCCAAGGGCACATCTAACCAAACAGACAATCCCTTCTTCATATATTTCCTGATAATACAACAACAAATAAAAAATTATTGAATCAAAGAAAAAAAAAGGCGGAGGCTGTTAACGAGAGCTAAAGTAAACTACAAAATACCAGTTAACTGGCCGGATAACAGCGCCACCTCCAGTAGCAACAACTAATCGCCGCATCAAGGACAAATCCCTCAATACACTACTCTGCAAGGTGGCAAACGTTGAAAGAGAAAGTTATAAGTAGAAGTTTCCAACACCAAGTGTTATAGATAAGTGAAAACTATACAGAGAGTACTTGACGACAGTAGTAGATAGTGTTCAGAAACTATTACCTCATTATCCCGGAAGAAGGCTTCACTATGAACCTTGAATATTTGAGCAACTGAAGGCATTCCCACAGCTTGTTCCACCAATTTGTCACTGTAATAGAAGTAATTAAGACATAAATCCTGTCATTAGTACCTGTGTATCTGTATGAGCACCTAAAACAAGCCTTTGGTAATTGCTGCTTTACTTTAATAACAAAACACAAACCTATCAAAGAATGAATAACCCAAGACTTCGGCCATGATCTTTCCCACAGTACTCTTTCCAGAGCCCATCATTCCTGCACATAAATGCTCACTTGTCAATTAAAAAAATTATCAAATGGCAGTTTCATCTAGAAGTTTACCTTCTCTAGACATCATAATTTTAGAAGGATGAGAACTAACCTACTAAGTAAATACACCTCCCATTCAAGTAGAACAGAACTTCCTCTGATTTTCTCTGAAATTACAGCAGAACTATATTAGACTCGTGCAAATATACAGGAAATCTACAGAAGCAGATTTGGGCACATTATATGAGGACAGGGGATATGAGTTTGCACCTTTAACAAGAGTGCGTCGTCAACGGAATTATGCAAAGTTTCATGACCTGCATGAGCACAACGATCATGGCAAAAAAATTGTCAATCTGACTGAATTTTGTGTATGAATAAATTTCATGTCATGAATTTATTGGAAAACTATAGCTTAAAACTGTGTCATCTATAGGATTAGCGCCACAGAACTCAAATTTCTTCCTATTTTCCAATGATCCGTATCAGTTTATCCATTTGCCCAATGGAAAGTAAACTATACTGCCCAAACTGTTGTATTGCCATATATTTCGCTAATATCTAACAGAAGATTGGAATCCAATTTCCGAAACGAGAAAAGAAGCAAACAAAACATTCAAACAAAAATAAGAAAAAACATGAATCACTCGATTCGTTGATACCAAGGTCCATCGTTTGACCGTATCACACACCTATTCCATTCGAGGTCAATAGTTATAGCCAATCAGAATAGGCTGACTCAGAATCCAACCGGACTAGAATCGATCAAATTTATATCAAATCGAGAAAAAAAAATCACATCCAGATTCATAGAATAGGCTAATTTTTCCGAGTCGCGCCAAGCTGATCACACAAAGCGGAATGAATAAAAAAACAGAGAGGTAACGACCCTTTTTACCTCCGGACGATTTCTTCGCGCGGAGCGGGACGAGGGGCTTTGACCCGCGAGCCCGCACGACAGCGGCCACTCCCGTTGGTTCGCCGACCTTCAAGCTCCCGATCCACGAGCGGCTCTCGCTGCCGCCGTACAGCGCGCCCCCGCGTCGGCCGGAACCGAACCCGGCCGCCCGCGACTGAAACGCGAGGCCAACGCCTCCCGTCTCCATTGCTTGCTCAGACGCTCTTCAGCTGCGAGGAAGGACGCAGCGGCCGAATCCACCGGCTGCGGTGGCGCGGCTCAATCTGCCCTGCGCTCTGAAGCGTTCGAAGCTGGGAGGAGAACAGCGCACGCGGCAGGCGACGCGAGTTGTCGAAATGTGGGGGCGTAAAATAGTGGGGCGCGCGCATCACGCAGGGGCGGCCCTCAGACGCTGCCGAGTAGTTGCGTAATTTCAATCTCAAATTACCGTATTGCCCCTGCGTCCATTGACTCGGCAGGGTACCACACGTCCCACACCTACTACCCTTTCTTCAGATTTGGGGGCTGATGAATTTTCTCGAGTGGTAGGTGTGCTGGCGGCAGGCAAAGCAGCACGCGTTTATTGTGTGCAACACTTACATTGTGGCTTTACATCATTTTCCTTGCTATTACTATCGAGGGTATTTCCGGTCATGGAAAAATGAGAGGTTAAATCGGGATCTAGCTGTGGATTTAGTTCGGAGATGAGTCACCTACCGTGGGGTGCCACGTCAGACTGATGTGGTTGGTGGGGAGGGAGCATCTTTGAATTGTTGAGGGTATCATGCGATGCACGTATGCAGAATCCTACGGACGGAAACCCATCACTGATCGTCCCATCCTTTCTCGTCTTTCCCTCAGCATGTTTAGATCGTTCTGATATTTATATATAAAAAAAGAGTTTAGGTCGTTTTATTCCTTCCGGATTTAAATTATTAATATAGTTGATTTTTTAATTATATTTAATTATTTGTCTTATTTAAAAAACTGAAAAATTATTAAATATTTTATTATAATTTGTTTTATTATTAAATAAAATTAAAATCTAGTTTATAATTTTAAATATTTAAATTAATATTTTTGAATAAAAAAATAATCAAATATAGTGAAAAAAATCAATAACATCAATAATTAAAATTCGAAGGGAGTACATGATAACTGAGTCCTTAATCTGTAATCTCCTTCAATAGTGACCTTGTTTGAATGGAATAAAGTTTCCGGGTTCTAAGTAACTCAGAGCTCCCGCCTTCTTCATGGAACAACTAATTCTCGTGGTCACTGCGCCTTCAACTTCAACACTAACAACACATTCCATGAGGTTGTTGAACTTTTGAGGAACTCTGAAGGAAACGCGATGCCGTATAAATTTATAATAAATCGTCTGTCAATGCCTGCAAAACGTGAAACTAAAGCCACCAACCACGTGCGCGAATCAGCTACTAGTGCGTTCGTCAGACCTTGAACCAACCCTCATCAGAGGTGCAGTGCCAATATGGCATTGTGCCACCAACCGAACCACACAGTTGTTCGAATATTCAACATTGGAGCTCTGGTTAGCGCTAAGCCTTTTTTTAGGGCCTCCACAATGGTTCTATAGGTAGATAAGCTTGTCAGTGTAAAAGATAGCAGTCTATTTAGTTTTATTTATTAGCTAAACAGTTGCATATAGTAGTTTTTTATTAGCTGATGGTTTTTCATAGACAGAGAAAATGGATAGGAGGATAAATGTAGGACCCACGAGGTTGGTTATAGATATACACTGCTACCGCAGCTAACTCTCACTGCTCCGTTCTACAACACAGTGTCAGAATCAAAATCAATCCCTGCATGCCACGTTAAACCGTAAAGCTACTATACAGTGTTCATTGTGGAGGCCCTTATATTGAGAAGATAGCAGACTCCATTAACCATTGAAGCAGCAGCGGCAAAAAATGTTTCTGACCAAGGGCAATAGTTTGATTTCCACCAAGTGCGTACATGTCGCGTGCGTTGATTGTGAGTTTTCCTGGTCTTTGATCCTGGCAAGTCTTCTGGCGGTTAGTATAAGCACGACTTTGGGCTTTGGCTATAAACTGGGATGACGGAGATGTTAGTTGACAACAGAACGGAACATATCTCTCACCAGATAAATTACTCTGGGTCTAGACCTCTAAAGAGAGTGATTATGAATTTATAATACGAATAAAATATATATTTCCTCCATCACTTTCTGTTTACTTGAATCGAAACTATAAGCACGACTTTCTGGTGGACCGGGTGAGCGTGAGTCCACATCGGTCAATCAAGCTAAAGGTATGTTTAGAATGCAGAATAAAAAACATAAGAATAGAAAAAATATAAAAATTGAGAAAACATAGGAATTTAAAAAGTGAGAAAACCACAGGAATCTAAAATAGAAGAATGGAGAACTTAAGATGTTTAGAATACAGGAATAGAAACATAGAAATAAAATTATTATTATAACTCAATAACATATATCATAACTAATTAAAATATTTAATAATCATGTTATTATTATGTAAGATATTTAAATAAAAATAAATTAATCATGTTAACTACTAATTTTTCTTCTTAAAATAATTTCTCCTTGTATTATGTTAGCAAATTTTATTGTGTGTGAAGCAACCATTGTGCTAAACAAAACAAAGGAAATTTTTCCTTAGCTCTAACCTCATTTTTTCTTTCCTATGTTTTGTGAAGGAACTCATTCCTTTCATAAGGAAAGGAATTCACCATTCCTACATTCCAAACACTAAGTATAGAAAAAATTCCTTACGAATAAGTTCCTTTGAAATTCCTTTGAATTTCCTTTATATCAAACACATCCTAAAACATATAGGAATGTCTAATTTTCAATCGATTGAAAATGAGGGTTACTTTCAATCAATGCTTTTAACCTTTGGATCTAGATCCAATAGATATAAAAAACAAAATTTTTCTATAGTCTATACATAATACTAATTAATACAAATAATCCTATAAATAACAAATAATCCTATAAATAACAAAAAAATCAACAAAAGTGATGCACATATAGGCACGGTGCTGCTGTTTCTCCATCGACTGAAACATTGGGTCGTTTTCAGTCGATTGAAGAAGAGTATTCGCGAAAACATATTTACATATGGTGCGGCATGGTTAGAGCATCTCCAAGAGCTTAGCAAAATTTAGAGCATTTACCCTCTTTATAAAAGTAAAAAGCATTTTTTAATTAGGGGGTCAACCAACAGACTAGCCAAAACAATTATTCTATATTTTCAAAACCCCCATGTAAGCTTCGGTTATTATTTTTGGGAGCGATCCTCCCTTGTAGATTTTTGCCGCCGGTCGGGTCTTTACGTGGTTCATCGTTCCTCTGATTTGTGCGTGCCATGCCTCTGAGTCCTGCTGCCGCTGAGTGCACAAAACTTGCTGCCCCCGACTATGATCCTTGCTGGTCCTCCTGCGCACATCGTCAGCGACATCCATTGAGACCGCGCACGCATCGAAGGTTCTGCCGCCTACCTCTGCCAATTGATCCAAAGGTTCATTGTTTTATTCAATTAATCATCCGTTCCTTGTAATCAGCCGCTTTCCTGGCGGAGGAAGGCATCGCGCACGGGCAAGGTGAGGATGGCGAGCACCGCGCGCTCGCGATAGTTGCCGAGCGGGGTCTACGGGATACCGAGCGTGGATAAATAAAGAAGAGGATGACGAGTCTGCTGGATTGGGTTTTTTTTCTTTTCTAAATTTAGCTAACTGATTAGTTTTACAAGACATATTGGAGATGTTCTTATAGCTTACATATCGATCGGGAGGAGCGTCGGTGTCACGACACTGACTGTTGCCCTCAATATTACAGTACGATGGATAGTAAGAAAAAAAAACTCGGCCTGTCGGGGAAGAAACCACCCCGATGGCACTTAGTTAGAAGAAGAGTCTTCTCATGTAGATCAAGAAAATCTCCGAACCCTTTACCCAATCATACACAGGGATTTAGCTGACCGTGTAAGCTATAACGTGAGTCTTTACTTATACTTTGTCTTGGGGAGGACGAGAGAATTTTTTCGGTAAGACACCCACGTCAGACGACACTGGACACAGGCGGGCGCGGCAGAAAAATCCCGCACAGACCACCGCGCGAGCCAGCGCTCGAACACGGGTGACCGCGTAGGGACTCTCACCTCCGCTAGCCAACCGAGCCACGGCTTGGTTCTCGACGGCCAGTAAGAAAAGAGTAGGACATCGGACAGGTTTGAACAGTTTGCAAAAATGCAGGTGAGATTTGAGAACTAAGGTTCTTGTTGAGATTTGAGAACCGACTTTGCAAAAACTGGACAACTTTAGGAGCACATGTGCATAGCCGGTTCAGGAATTACAAATGCCCCTCTGGTGGAACTCCAAAATGCGGATGATGAGCTGTGCCCTGGAACATCTTC
This sequence comes from Eleusine coracana subsp. coracana, assembly GCA_032690845.1. Lineage (NCBI taxonomy): Eukaryota > Viridiplantae > Streptophyta > Magnoliopsida > Poales > Poaceae > Eleusine > Eleusine coracana. Next base: position 67,494,493 of record CM064420.1, on the reverse strand, counting down.
CGGTTGTCCGATTAAATCTTCTCGTGACGCATGTGGTGCCGAGTCCTCCGGCTGTCCGATTGAATTTCTCAAAAATGAGAGCTGGGCACTAATGACGGCACGCCGATTCGCTAGACCATGAATCTTCCAAATGCGACGCATGTGGTGCCGAGTCCTCGCTGAGATGGTACGATTCACCGACTCCGGGTTCATTTGTTCCAACTACTCGTTTTGCTTGGACGTAGTCCGATGATCTTATCTTTCCAGTGATCTGATGATAGCGCAGTTCTATGCCATTTTTTTATTGTTATACAGGATTCGTGGTCGTAACTCCGCCTATGTTGAGTCTCAATATAGCCAGTCCCAAGCCTGGGTAAAGGAGGAGGGTTGTGTTAGGTTTGGCAAACCAACGTCAAAAACCCAGCCACTCAAATGGATATGAAACCCATAAGAAATTCGTTGGGGCGTAACCCTCTTAGCGACGCGCTACATCGGAACCCGGGTGTGGTGTCAAATGGGCAAGGGCCGGGTCGTCACAACCTTAGTGGCGCGTCGTATCGTGACCTGGGTACGATGAATAGTGAGCAAGGGTCGGGTCGTCGTAACCTTAGTGGCGCGCTACATCTACGCCCGGGTGTGGTGAAAAATGAGCAAGGGTCTTCGCACTTTCCTCGACGGGTGCGAAGGGTAAGAAAGTTAGCCGAGCCAACTAGGATTCGTCTAGGGAGTTGGAACGTAGGGTCCCTAACAGGCAAGTTACGAGAGCTAGTCGATGTGGCAACTAGGAGGCGTGTAAATATCCTATGCGTTCAAGAGACTAAATGGAAGGGCCAGAAGGCGAAGGAGGTGGAGAATACGGGCTACAAGCTTTGGTACACGGGTACAACATCGGGTAGAAATGGTGTAGGCATCTTGATCGACATGAGCCTTAAGGATGGAGTCGTAGATGTTAGGAGGCACGGGGACCGGATTATCCTTGTTCGGCTGATAGTTGGAGATTCGGCTTTAAATGTGATCAGTGCATATGCCCCTCAGGTAGGTCTTAATGAGAGCATCAAGAATCAGTTTTGGGAAGATTTAGATAGCATGGTTAGTGGCATACCTATCAGTGAGAAGCTTTTCATAGGAGGAGACCTTAACGGCCATGTGGGGACGTCTAATATAGGGTTCGAGCGGGTCCATGGGGGGTTCGGGTATGGTAGTAGGAATCAGGAGGGGGTGGATATACTTAATTGGGCGCTAGCTTATGACTTGTTGGTAGCGAATACCATATTTAGGAAGAGGGAATCCCATCTAGTGACCTTTAGAAGTGCACAACACTCGAGCCAAATCGACTTTATCCTTGCCAGGAGGGAGGACAGGCGTGCTTGCTTGGACTGTAGGGTGATACCTGGGGAGTGTGTCGTCACTCAACATAAGCTTGTGATGGCGGATTTTCGTTTTCGGGTACGGGTATACAGGGACAAACGTACCAAAACCGCGAGAACGAAGTGGTGGAAGTTTAGAGGGGAGCTGGCGCAAACTTTTAAGGAGAGGATGCTAGGAGAGAGACCCTGGGAGGAAGGAGAAGGACCAGATGACATGTGGCTAAAAATGGCAACATGTGTTCGGAAGGTAGCTTCAGAAGTGTTTGGCGTGAGTAGAGGAGGCAAACAAGAAGCAAAAGACACCTGGTGGTGGAATGATAAGGTGCAAAGGGCTATCAAGGAGAAGAAGGAGTGTTTCAAACGCCTACATCTTGACAAGAGTGCAACCAACATAGAAGGCTATAAAATAGCCAAGAGGGCTGCAAAACGAGCAGTGAGTGTAGCAAAGGGTCAGGCATATGATAACCTTTATCAGCGACTAGGCACGAAGGAAGGAGAGAAGGACATCTATCGGATGGCTAGGATCCGTGAGCGGAAGACGAGGGACATCAACCAAATCAAATGTATCAAGGATGGGGTAGACCGACTCCTGGTGAGAGATGAGGAGATCAAGGACAGATGGCGAGAGTACTTTGATAAGTTGTTTAACGGAGAGGAGGAAGGTCCTATACTTGAGTTGGATGACTCATTTGATGATAACAACAGACGCTTTGTGAGAAGAATTCAGGAGACAGAGATAGAGGAAGCTTTGAAGAGGATGAAGAGTGGTAAAGCGATGGGCCCTGATGGTATCCCCATCGAAGTATGGAGATGCTTAGGTGCCAGAGCCATAGTATGGTTAACTAAGCTTTTTAACCTCATCTTTCGGTCAAACAAGATGCCGGAAGAATGGAGGAGGAGTATAGTAGTACCGATCTTCAAGAACAAGGGAGATGTTCAAAGTTGTACTAACTATCGTGGGATTAAGTTGATGAGCCATACGATGAAGCTCTGGGAGAGAATCATCGAGCATCGTCTAAGAAGAGTGACAAGTGTGACGCAAAACCAGTTTGGGTTCATGCCTGGAAGATCAACCATGGAGGCGATTTTCTTAATGCGACAATTGATGGAGAGATATCGGGAGCAAAAGAAGGACTTACACATGGTCTTTATTGACCTCGAGAAGGCATATGACAAAGTGCCAAGAAGTGTCATGTGGTGGGCCTTGGAGAAGCACAAAGTCCCAACTAAGTATATTACCCTCATCAAGGATATGTACAGGGACGCGAGGACGTGTGTTCGGACATGTGATGGCGATACCAATGACTTTCCGATTAAAATAGGACTACACCAAGAATCAGCATTGAGCCCTTATTTATTTGCTTTAGTGATGGACGAGGTCACACGAGAAATACAGAGTGATGTCCCTTGGTGTATGCTCTTTGCTGATGATGTGGTGTTAGTTGACGAGAGTAGGGATGGGGTTAATAGGAAGTTGGAGCTGTGGAGGCACACATTAGAGTGCAAGGGTTTCAGACTTAGTAGGGCCAAGACCGAGTATATGATGTGCGAGTTTAGCGTGACTAGACATGAGGATGGAGACGTTAGCCTTAATGGACAATTGGTGGCCAAGAAGGATACATTTCGTTATTTAGGATCGATGTTGCAAAAGGACGGTGACATCGATGAAGATGTTAGGCATAGAATTTCAGCCGGCTGGTTGAAATGGCGTCAAGCATCCGGCGTCTTATGCGACAAGAGGGTGCCACAAAAGCTAAAAGGTAAATTCTATAGGACGGCAATTCGTCCGGCGATGTTATACGGTGCTGAGTGCTGGCCTACGAAAAGACGACATGTTCAACAACTAAGTGTAGCAGAGATGCGTATGTTGCGTTGGTTTTGCGGGCATACAAGAAGAGACCGAATACGGAATGAAGATATCCGGGACAGGATAGGAGTGGCACCTATCGAGGAGAAATTGGTTCAACATCGGTTGAGATGGTTCGGACATGTCCAACGGAGACCTCCGGAGGCGCCGGTATGTAGTGGGGTTCTAAAGAGAGATGCTAATGTTAAGAGAGGTAGAGGCCGACCTAACTTGACTTGGGACGAGTCGGTTAAGAGAGACCTGAAGGCGTGGGATATCCCTAAGGAGCTAGCTATGGATAGGAGTGCTTGGAGACTAGCAATAGACGTGCCGGAACCGTGATTCTCTTCTTTTTTGGGTTCCCATGGGTTTCATCTCTAGCCTACCCCAACTTGCTTGGGATAAAAAGGCTTTGTTGTTGTTGTTGTTGTTGACAGGATTCGTGGTCGTCATGGAAAACCAACACCACCTTACAATAAGGGATCAGAAGTACAACATCAAATAAGAAGTACTTCAAAGTTATTTGTTTCACAATTTCTGCTTCAAAATTGACTGCTTAAGGTATACTGAAGTAATTCTATTCAGCTCCATTAACAGTTCGAATAAAAATTTGAGAGCTATATACATCTTTGAAGCCTAGAGCTTATACATATAATCTATAGCTCAGTTACAACATTTCCTAGTGTATAAATAGATTTCTTCCGATAATACCAACTCGTACAGGGAAAGGGAAAATTGGCACTGTGCTTTGATATTTTGTTAATCGCACAGGGTGATTACAAGGTTAGATGAATAGGCTCTAGGCAAAAGACATTGATTTGCTAAGTAAAACAGAGAGCCTATTGGTGTTACAGACGATACAGGTGTGAAAAATCTTACTACAATGTCAGTTGCCAAACCCAAATGGCGATTTTGTCCTGCTGCCACCTTCCCCATACTGTTCATTCCATTTTCTTAATTCATTCATGCTTGTAGCGTCATAAGAAACAGACGGGCTAACCTGCATTTGGAAAATCACAGATATCAGAGAAAAATATTAGGCGGTGAAGGGCGAAGATGATTAGAATACCTTAGCTTTTGCTTGGATAAAATCATCCAATTTAAGAGGTCTCAAATAACTGCTTTCGTTACTCGCACCTCCCTGGGAAAAAATAGGAATCATGTCAGGAAGAAACACGATCAACAGTTTCACACATGAACTTCATGACACATAAGCTTCACACATGTGAACAGCTAAAAGAGCACATGTACCTTCTTTTCTTCTTCTAAGAGTTCATGAACTGGTCTATACGCTGCAGCTACACATAGGTTCTGCAGAAATGAACAGCGAATGGATCCACATAGGCATGAGAAGGGAACAAGAACAGTTTTGATATGATATTCCAATTCAATACCTTTAGGTCGCTCCCTGAATAACCTTCTGTAGTGTTCGCGAGCTCATCAAATTTAAAATCAGATTCCAGCTTTTCTTTAGCAAGTAAAATCTTGAGAATTTTCATTCGGTTCTGTGCATCTGGAAGGTCAACATATATCCTGTAGACAATACAGTCAATGAATATCTTGCTAGATGAGCATCGATTACATTTATCTTGGAGCACAAAGATGGAATCAGAGTTACCGTCTAGGTAAACGCCGTATCACAGCATCATCCAGATCAAATGGGCGATTTGTTGCACCAAGAATAAGGATCCTCTGGCTCTCTTTTGACCTGAGACCATCCCAAGCTGCCATAAATTCATTTCGCATCCTCCTTGTTGCTTCATGCTCAAATGCGCCTCCTCTTGCACCAAGTAAGCTATCTACCTGTTATATCAACCAAACTGCATCATAACCAGAAGGTCATGCAAAATCACTGAACCATGTCTGATTTCAACTAACATGATGACACAAATTGTTAGGGATACATAAGAACTTGTATTTTCTTCTTTATTTTAGTGCCCATACCTCATCCACAAATATGATGACTGGGGCTAGCCGACTCGCAAAGGAGAAAAGGGCCTTTGTGAGCTTTTCTGCATCTCCAAACCACTGTTAATTTTAAGGAAAAGGAATTTTAGCAAGTGCTCCGTTCAAAATGAGCTTTGCATTTATGCATGGGATAGTACAGGTATATGTATGTGGTACAAACAAATTTTAAGTAAATCTGCAAAAAGAATAAATTTTAAATTCAGCCTAGATGTCAAGAAACAAACTAGATTAGCAGTCAGCAGGCATTGTTCATCATCTGCTAACAGTACTCGTGTTTTTAGGAATCTCTATGGCAAAGATTGGTTTGAAGTTGAATTCATACCTGTTTATTTACCTTTATTAGTACTAAATACAAGATTTATTATGGATTTTTTTGAAACATTACAGCATAATGGATCAATTGCATTCTCACCAAAAAGGACACTGGATCCCTTGCTCTCAAACCTCTTTACAAGTTTACCCAGCAAACGTGGATTACCTAACCTTTCAGAAATTTACCGCAAGAAATGATATTTAAGTGACAAAACATTAGCATCCTACTCTGCAGCAAGTATCGCTTGACATATGACTATGACGCAGAAACAATAAAATGATTTATACAAGGACAGAAGTTGAATAAAATTACCTTTGATGTGAGTGTAGAACCAGTTATGCTGATAAAATTTGCTCCAGCTTCTGTTGCAAGAGCTTTTGCCAAGAGTGTTTTTCCTGTTCCAGGAGGTCCAAAAAGCAAAACACCTTTACAGGGCTGAACAGATCCAGAAAACAAGTCATAATTAGAATTTTGGTAATGGACTTAAGCCCGTTAAAATATGCAGAACTTCTGGTAAGAAGAATCTGACGACGTAGACCAATCCATGCTTTGATAGAAAGTATACAGCCAACATCAAGAGAGCCAAACTCAAACAATTATTTGTGTAAGAACTGTGAAAGTCGTGATATCATTTGCAAAATCCTTGCATTTATATCTCCAGCAACAAGTGTGTATTTCAATTTGCAGAGGGCCCTCATTTCGTTCATTTGATACAACTTAACTTAGAACACCAGAAGGTTTCAATCACGCAATATCCACACTTGGTTTGTGCTGGACTTGAAAGCTGATTTTAACTCCACATGCATATGCAATTTGCTATGCTTTAATCATTGCTTGCATGCTGAACACTAAACAGTCATAACTACCATAAAAATAAACCCTAAATACAATTGGGCAAATGAATATGCAGCCATCTAAACTGAATTCTTTAACAGATAAAGAATCAAAAGCAAGTCAAGATCAACTAGCTAAAGGTTATGGGAGCATAACACATGCAAGCACATAATCCATGTGGACACTTGCTGGCAATATAGCTAGTAGTTCACTAGATTGGAAAATGGTCAGATAGATGGTGCAAATGTGGGAAACGAATGCAAAGGTGGGAAGCGAATGGGAATAGAACCAATGATGAAGCCACATATTTTTTTGCTATCACATATTTTCTGTTATAGCAACTGCATATATTGAAATGTCTCAAGTAATATCAACATCATGCAGCCATTTACAACCCATGAATACAGGCTATGAAACAAGCTTCTGGAAGCTTGAAAGCAACAATATCGATAGTGGTAAGGCCTTCCAAGATGAAAATTCAAGGAATATATTAATTTAATGCAATAACTAATTTCCTCCCAGCCACTTTGCGAGTTAACACCAATATAAAGTGACTTCTGTCTTAGAGCAAAACAATTATCTCAGTGCAATATTCAAAAGTTTCATGGTGTATCTAGCAGAAAAGGTGAAGCAGTAAATATATATATAGCAGAACAGGAAGCCATACCCTTAATAAGTTACCATGTGAAAAAAGCTCAGGTCTCCTCATAGGAAGAGTAACAAGCTCATCCAGGGTCTTCTTGACGTCCTCAAGGGCACCAATATCATCAAATTTCACTCCAATTTCATTAGGAGGTACAACAGCAGAAATGAAATTTCGTTCATATTCATCTTTAGCCAAAACCTGAATTAAGGGAGCTTGTGAGTTAGATGGGCATCGCAAGTAGCTATGATGAACAACAGAAAGGATGAGCAAAAGCGCTTAAGGCATAGACAAGCTGTTTTATACCTTCAGATTTTGAGAGGTTTTCTTAGTTGTGCTAACATGTTCCTTCAGTCTCCCAATTGCTATATCGAGACTAAAAATAAATAAAAACATAATGATAAGGGGCCAGCCAAAGTATAATGGTCAGTCAAAACAATTGTCAATGTGAAGCAGAAGTACCTCTCGCGGGGAACGATTAACCTGTCACCCTTGATAGACGGAGAAACTGTTGATGACAAATAGTGATTTCTAGCCCAGCCAACAACCTTCTCCGCTGCTGCAATGAACAACAAACTTGCTGAGTATGCATCCCGCATCAGCTTCACCTTGGGACTGGTAACGGAAACCTACCGCTGAGTAAAGGAATGAAAGTAAAAGCATTCAAAGTAAATCAAAGGAAAGTTTAATGAATACAGAAGTTAAGACTCTTACTAGCACCCCCAAGGTCCGCGTTTGATTCCCTGTGGGAGCGAATTTTTGGGCTGGGGTAAAGAAGTCATTTGCTGGTTCCCTGGTCATGCACATGAGTCGGATTCAACTGTGTGGGGCGAATCCTTGTGTAGGGGCTAGGGTGGGCTCAAAGCATGAGTAAGATCTGATCCATAGGGAGGCGTACCCTCGTGGTGCCAGGGGCCAGAAGGGGTGGGGAGCTTTCATGACCTTTCTCGGTTGGGCTCCGGTTGAGCTCTTCTTAAAAAGAATAGGAAGAAGCCCCCCCCCCCCCCCCCCACTTTTCAATTTTAACTTTTTCCGTAGCCAAAGTTTATTCCTCGAAGCAGAAAACCATGTATTTGCCCTACCTGAAGTAACGAAGACGGTTGTTTTTCCTCCCTTGGTGGTTCACATGGTGGTTTCATCCAATGTGGCATATACATGGTAGTGGAGCCCACTTGTCAGTTGTCATGTCATCATCTCCTTCCTCCCTTGCTCCGCCTGATTCCACCCTAGCCTCACTCTGTCTAGCTGCTGCAGCCGCCCCGCCCGACGTCTCGCTCCACCTGGCCAATACAGCCGAGTTACCACCGCAGCCTCGCCCCAAGCTGCACGCCATATCGCGTTGCGCCTCACCTTGCACCACGCCGTGCTACACAGCAACAGCAGCTGTAGTCGTTTTGAATCTCAAGGATTGGACCTCAGGTGAACAAGGACCCAGCTATCTATGCCATGTCGCGCTCGTCACCATCCTCATCCTCCCCGTGCAGCAGCTGGCCCCAATGGCCACAACCCAAAATTCCCAGCTCAAATGGATGTGCAATGGCGAGGGCATCTGATTCCCCCACTGCTTGGTCGCCCCCTCTCCCTATTCCCCTCCCTGGATCGAGCTTCAGGAGCTCATCCATGGTGGGCAGAACAGAGGAAAACAAACAGAAAGAGAGAGGTGGTGCACCTTGCCGATGTGGGCAGATGACATGTGGGTCCACATGCTGACTCTGTGACTCAGACAAAAACAGATAGCAGAACCAGCAAGGGATGTAAAACAACCAGTCTCAAGGGGGTCCCACATGCTGGCTCTGACAAAACCGCTAGCAAAACCAGCAAGGGAGGTAAAACAAACGGTCTCGATAGTTCAGGGGTGACAAATACCTGATTTTCCGGTTCGAGGAGGAAACTTGGACTCTGGCAAGAGTTGGGAAGGGGAAAATAGGACTTCTTCCAAAAGAATACCGACAAAAACAGATAGCAGAACCAGCAAGGGATGTAAAACAACCAGTCTCAAGGGGGTCCCACATGCTGGCTCTGACAACCGCTAGCAAAACCAGCAAGGGAGGTAAAACAAATGGTCTCGATAGTTCAGGGGTGACAAATACCTGATTTTCCGGTTCGAGGAGGAAACTTGGACTCTGGCAAGAGTTGGGAAGGGGAAAATAGGACTTCTTCCAAAAGAATACCGTAGCGGTGGTTTTTCCCCTACCGGCTGAGTTTTTTTAATGATTTCAGAAAGGTTTCTGATTATTATCAACTTCTAGTGACTCACAATGCATAAAAAAGTTACATCAGTTGTGCATCTCCAAACATCATGCTGCCATTAAGAATGATTCACTCTCACTGCAACAAGATTATGTCTGGCATGAGGATGTGAGGACAGATACACACAACTGCAACCTAGGTGAAACCAGGATGCAGTTGCAGTTGTTAAGAGTGGCATTTCAAGTTAATGAATAACAGTGATATGTGGACACTCACAGAAGCAGTTAACCGAAATGGAAACCAGAATATTATAAAAATAGCCGGTAGGAATTATAATAAACTTCTCGAAGAAAATGATTTAACCTTTCAAAATGTTCATGCAACGCACCATTATGACATAGACAGTTAATAAAATCATCAGCTGATATCATATGCAGAATGATCCATTACAAGCATGAATAGAAGTTTGGAATAACATACTTTGTTTCGTCAAAACAACACCATCAGACTTCACATGCAAAAGCTCCACACAAGAAAGCTCGTGTTCTTCAAGCACCTGCAATAATAAATCATGGTTTACAGGATGTAAATAGAAAACGAAACAAGAGTAGGAGCCTGTATGATACTGTAGCAAGATGAGCACGAATCGCACCAAACCTTGTGTAATTTAACAAGATTATGCCTTGAAATAATAATCTTCCTATCCTCTTCAATCTGGTTATTAAAAACCCGTAGTTGCTCATCTTCCTGTAGGTAAAATAAATAAAGAAAAAATCATCAGGAACTGTGGGACCTCAGGCTACAGGACACTTCAATTGTTGATTAGGCTCTGTCAAGTCACGTTCAAATAATTTTTGTTGTGAGTGTGCATTCCAATAGTTTGATCAGTGGAGAGTAGTATTACAAATCGAATTGGCAAAATAAGCTAACCTCTGGAAGAGGAAAAGTGAGACTATTCGTGAAGAGCTTTGATATGCCACTGGATCGTGAATATTTTTGCCCCTTTATATCCCCTACCAGTCGCTTCAGTGAAGATGGCTACACAAAAATATTTCATATGAGCAAGTACTGATTAGAATATAAAATACGAGTTGAGACAATGAAATTTCATAGAAATGTTTAAAATAAAGTAGCCCTTCCGTAAGTACATAAAAGGAAAACAATGGCTGATCGAATTTGAAAAAAAAAAGATATAAGGAAATAATAAGTATTTTCAACTTGGTATTTGTGCCAAAGACAAGCAGGTCTACACCCTAGAACTCTATACACATGTAATGATACGCATCCTCTACTCACTAAAAAGAACTCTGCACAAATAAGGTGTTAATAACAGACGGTGGACCTAACTAGGGTTGGAAGACAGTCATGTTTAACAATGCAGCAGCTATTGGTGTTTTATGTGCATGCACGCACACACGGACACGCAATGAGGAGCAAAAGCTGTATCTAGGATTCTAAGAGCATGAAACAAGGAGGTCAATGATGGAGGAGGCATACATTAGTTACTGAAGAATGGAAATAACCAATCAAGACCCTTAGATTCAAGAAACAGCAAGATATATTCAAAATGGAATTCAATTCAAGAAGATTAAGAAAGTATCAAAGAAACAGGAATAATACTCGATGTATGAAGATTTAAGAAAGAAGTTATGTTCATATGAACAAAAAAGGTACCAAACAACAGATATATTCATTGGAACTATGTAAACAATTACCAGCGAAGACAGGCGAGAGATATTGTGGAACATCAGCGCGGGCTGTACATGTCCACAACATATATAAGAACTAATAAAATTGCTCCATAAGTTGAAAATAAGCAGGAGGAAGAGTTATTAAAGCTTACGGGTTGCTTATCCTTCGATGCTGCTGCCAATATATTCTGCCCACAGATCAATACTACTGGTCCATTAAGTCGGTCAAACATTTCCTCAACCCGATGCACAAATTCTCTGCGCTCTGATTTTGGAACTGCTCTGGATAACCATTGGGAACTGTCTGGAAAGTAGACAATTATCGGCTCTAGAGATGGCAAAACCTACCCAAACAGAAAACATTGGCGAGTCAATAGAGTGATAACTTAATAACTGAAGCCACCAATATAAGGAAAATACATGAGTTGGATGATCAAACTATTACAAGGAACTGTTTTCATATACATATGAAAAACGTCATATTTTCAAAACTTATGTAAACCATATGTCAAGATATCTTTGGAGAAATCACCTCACAAAGTGCTTCAAGTGCGATGTGCCAATCTTCCGATTCAGTATCATGATCATGCACAATATCCTGAGCTGAGGTGCAAGGAAAACCAGATTAAGTAAAGGCGCTGCTCAAATCAAATTGACAGACTGTTAATGAAACAGATAGAATAGAGACATACCATCTACCCAGTAAATAGTTGGTTTTGCATTCTCCTCCTTGCTAGCTACATCTACATCACCAGCATGCAACTTTTCTGTAGGAGGGTCAAATATGACAGCAACTTGGTCCCCGTTGACCTCGTATACCTCGCCACGCTGTCCATTTGATAATGTCCTGTGATTATTAATTTATATTATATTAGAGTTAGAAATACTCCTATTCATAGTCCACATGAACAATTGACATAACGAGAAAGGCAAGTATGGCATATATCTGTGTAGAGTATGTTCTCATGTGTTACAACCAACTGATGTTATAGCTTACGACCATCATCAAGTCTACATTGACACGAAAGATCACAAGACTTGAATTTGAATCTTGGCATGGAGGAAATACTATATAAAAGGGACGCCCGAACTGGCAGCAATACAAGATACGAGTGTGCTATAAAACCATTTTGCCCTTTTCCATGTGACAATGATATGCCCACCCACCTGCCACTAATGAAAGTATAGGCATTTCTTGAGCCATCTTGAGTAGGCATTTTCCCCAAAATGATCCTGTTTATAGTGCACATGATACATGTTAGTGTTAACATGAAGCAGCTGAACTTATAACATGACATACGTAAATTAAAACAAGGAAATAATGTATTTCCTACTTTTAACAACAAGGCGGAGATAAAATATATGACTATGCATGTATGTCAGATACTAAAGACAGAATATCATCACCCAAATCCATCATGCAAGCAGAATTAAAAAAAAAGGAAGAAGGAAAGTGCATGCATGCACAACTAGATTCCAGAATCCAGAAGCAGGCCCTGCCAGGTTCTTTCAGGCTCAGGACGGAGTTAACATATTGTTGTGCTGGTATTTGAAAACTAATTAATAAGTCATATTTAATTGTAGAAGTTATCAGAGCCTCAAGGCTTTTGAGGGCCCGCATGGGGTTTGAACAAAAAACACAAGAATAGCTAAAAGTTTCACGTAATACATAACCTCATATGCATAACAAAGGCTAGACTGATAATTTGTTTTTAGCAGAATACAGCAAGGGAAGCCCCTGATGTGGTACTTCTATAAATAAGTTAAAAGGAGCCTAAAGTATTACCACAGTAGGGATTTCCCCTACTATATTTTCCTAAAAAAAAAAGGAGCCAAAAGGAGGTATAAAATATACTTATAGCGGGCAAGGAAAATAAATGAAAAGGACATTCAAGAAAGAAGCTAGACAACAGACTAGAGCTAGAGGGGGTGAAAATGATGCAGATTATTGACCCAAGCTTTGGTACTCTGATGGATTATTTCATGCAATGAGCTTGTAAATAGCATTCATCTTTGAGGGTTGTTCTTCCAAGCTCATTGCTGAAAGTCTTGACTGGCAAATTTCATCATTTGAAAAAAGGGCATATCAGAGTGCCACTGAATTTCTAATTGCTGCCAACAGTCCTTAATTCTAGACTGATACAAAAAGAAACAGTTGCTTCGTTTTCTACATCCACCCACCCTAATATACACAGGTCAATCATATCTATCTATTCAACTGATTCCAATTAACTCCAGACTATTTTGTATTCCCGTTCCTCCAACAATTAACTGCATTAATGATGCCCCTAATCACCATCATCACACCTAACCGATAATTTTGATACCAATAACATATCCCCCAACTGCCATCATGTAATTAAAAGCATGCATTGCTCAGCAGTCACTAGGACACACTTAAAACAAAGATGGAAGTTTGTCATGGCACCGGAAATAAAAGGAAGAAAAGCAACATGCAACAATAACCTCTGATCTGCTTCAGAAACCGCGGCGTCCCCGACATACTTGACCCTATCTCCTGAAAAGATATTACAAAATTAGAAGAAGAAAAAAAGATTAAAGTTTCAACATCCAAAGACCCAAATTGTATACGATTCATCATCATTTACTAATTTTTAGATAAAACAGATTCAACTTTGGTGCTGGTGAAGGTGCAGCTATGAGAAAAGTGGTGCCAATTAAGAGAGGGCAAGGCAGCTCAAATATGCTTAGGCAATCATGGGTCCAGTTGAATCAACAGCAGCTTATTTTTCAAGACAATGTGGTAAAAATATACTTCAGTTTACCTTGAGTGAAGTCAAAAGATGAAAAACAAATAATAAAATCAGTATCAGGTTACCTCTTTGGAAAGGCCTTTTCTCTTCCTCCGCTGAATCAGGAGTTTCAGACGATTCTGATGCTGTAGTTTCCTCAGCACCAACAATTCTCTATAATATCAAGCAAACAAAGAAAAATTGTAAGTCAAAAAATTATGCAAGAAGTAACTTTAGCGAAGTAAGACACTAAGAACTTGCTGATCATCCTTGATTTGTTCTTCTAGTACAATAAAGATAAAATTAGAATAAAGAACTTGCCCGATCTAAGATTCATGCTACAATACTAACACGAGCTATTTAAGTGTTCTGTAGTACAATTATGTTTTCATCATCAAACTATATTTTTGCTTTCATTTAAACTCACTTTCCCTGAGGTTGTTTAACTTTTTTATGCTCCCTAGCTTTTACAAAGATCTAAGCGCGACACACGATCAATATTACTGTACAAGAAATGGGAAATGTTTTTGTGTGGGGAGAAAAATGAATAGACATCCTGGTAAAACTGAAGAAACTAATAGAATAGATCACCTTGGCGAATTCCTCTATAGTACATGGAACCAACTTTTTGAGGTCGTCCACAGACTTCTTCAGGTCCTCCACAGATTTAAGAGTATCATCATCATCACTTTCTCCAGACTTTTCATTGTTGTTTGTCCAATCTTCATCACCTTCGTCTTCCATTTCAGACTCTGAGCCTTCATCCTCGGACTCAGCATGTTCGTCTTCCTCCTCACTTTCTGAGTAGTCTTCCCCATAATCCTACAAATCAGATGAGATGTTAGGTCTGAAACAACCCTTTATACTAAGTAATAACAATGCAGAATCTTACATATGGTGCGAGAACACTGCTGTCTAGGACCAGTAGCGGCACTCGCAACTCATGTGCAAGTGCTCTAACTAATCTCTCCCTGTAAAGCTCAGTTCCTGCATTAAACACACGTCACAAGTCAAGCATTTACAACAACATTGACTATCTGCATCCTTGCTGCTTAATACCTCGCGAGCTCTGGAGCAAAATCCTCCCTCCAGAGGATTGGAGCCGTGAGCCATACTCGACACCCTTGTGCCGAAGGTGGGACGTCACACACTCACTCAGCAGCTGCCTCGCATTCTCACTTGCAACCCAAAAGGAACAAACACATTCTCCATTAGTTAGTACACTAATGTTAAGCTTCCTTCAAACAAATTTACAGCTGGTACTCGCATTCTCACTTGACGTAGTATGGGAAATTCTGCCACGAGAGGGTTGCCTTCTCCCACGGCACCAGGCGACGTAGGAACTCGTTGCGGAATCTCTCCCGCTTGGTAAGGAACGGCGACTGGCGCTGCTTGCAGCCAGTGAGGAACCTCTCCCCGCTCAGCCACTCCTGCTGGTCTCGCTCCCCGAGCCGCGCGTGCTCCTTCTCGGAGCACCTTCCGCTGCTCTCTGCCGCAGACGCCGCCGGTCCAGCACCCCTAGCCTCTGCGCTGCCAACGCCGCCCTTGGAGCCGTAGAACCGGCACAGCCGCCGGGCCGGGTCGTGCGGCCGCGGCGCCCTGACTGCGCTGAACCTCCTGATGAAATACCCGCCGCCGACGCCGCTGGCAGATATGCCGACGGAGCTGGAATTGCTCCACAACGGTGGGTGCAGAAGGAGGCATCGCAGCCGCATCGCGTGGTACATCTCGGGCGCCGCCTTTGGGGGCAAATGGCGAGGAATCAACGGTTTAGATCGTGGCGTTGGGCATGTGTAAGGGATGCGGTGGTGGAGATGGCTCGGGTTGATGGACACCCGACCTGAGTGGCGGTGGCGGCGGAGACGGTGGCGCGGCGCGGCGCAGCGAGCCTTCGACGGAGGCGAGCGAGACGGAGACGCCACGGCACCACCGGCCTCGGCTAATCCGCTTCTCACGCCTTGCCTCTGCTGCTGCGATTTGGGCCGACCTTCAAGCCCATTCGCACAATGAGACCCAACCAACCAACCGTCCTGCTCAATGGCGCCGCCTTTTCTTGGCCCAGTTACCTCGTATGGGCTCTCCCGAACACAGGATTGATCCACTTTGGAGGCATTGACCACGTCAGAGGTAACGGGAGGCCCACTCTCGTATGAAGACATTTCGGAGGGGGGGGGGGGGGGGGGGGGGGGGGGATCAATGACTCTTGGTGAGGAATTGAGTAGTAGTAGACCTAGTGAGGTCACGAACCGGCAAAGACAATCATAGGAATCGATACGAAGAGTGTTGCCATAACTCACGGGCCATAGAGATCGGATGGTAAAGGCGGAAAGAACGGGAGACATGAGCTGTCACGGTGAGTGGTGGCCACAAGGTCAAGTGGTACGCTCACTCCACTTTGGCCCTCGACTTTTTGCAGCATCATTCACCTTTCCAGATTCAGCGGACAACAGCTCACCAAATTAAAAAAGCGTTCACTCGTCTTCGACACAAGATGAAGAGCTGACTATTTGAGGAATGAGAAATGTGCTGCTTAACAAGCAGCCGGTTTCCCGCAACTGCAAACGCGTGCTCACAAGAATTATTTGTTTGCAATGCTTCCCTACTCGATCGATTGATTATTCAAGGTCACGCCGCTTGAAAAAAACAATATCTTATACTACATCATCTTATCGGAACTGATATAACTGTGCTAAGACCGCTACATCTATAAGCTCTTGGGACTAGTATAATTTACGCGGCCGTACTGTGGTCCACGTGTGGGAAGAAGCATCCGGATCTGCCATCTCAATCGCAAACAGCGCCAAATTGGGCAGATTAGCCATATCTATCAAGCTGCATGCAACCGCACCTAACCAGATCCAACATTGTTCCGATTTCGAACATGGTTAGTAAAAAAAAAACGGCCGCCGTACCGTCACAGACCGACCGAGAGCAACAAAAAATGCAAAAGCGCAAGAAGTGCGATGCACTAAACGGTAACCGGAATCGGACAAACCACCGACTGGGAGCGAAAGCGAGTGGATCAGATGGAGGTTGGGCAGGTGAGTTGGACATGCCATACCACCCACGCGCCATGACCTTGAGGCTCTCCTGGAAGCAACGCCCGGGCACGGGCACTCACTCATCCGCCTCACCTGCTCGACACAGTCAGCGGTCGCCGGTCGTCACTCGGCGGCACCAACCAGCAACCCAAAGCGATCGATTTTTACTTGCCGGAAAGCGTTCGAAACTTGGAACCGGGCTCTCGCGTTGGTCCAACTCCGGCACCGCCAGCGCGTCGGTGAGCTCAGCGCAGGCGCGAGCGGTTCAAAGTTTGAAGCATTGTGTGGTGTGTTGGACTATATGTAAAACTTTGTCCGGGTCCGTGTTCCGACTCTCTGACTCTGACGAGTTTTTCAGTCCCTGACGACGATGGACACCGGCGGATTGGCATAGGCGTACGTTTCCTCGCGACACCGACGTCTCCTTGTGTGTCAGCTGTTCTATTTCTGGTGTTTTCTTACGGACAAAGTGAAAGCGTGAACAGATGCGTTGCAGCGATCGGTCGACGGCGACAGGTGCATGACGCTGCTGCGTCGTGTGCTGCAAACTTGCCCGCTGCGTCAAATTCAAGCTCGGAATCCAGGATTCAGGAGTATTCAAACATAAGTAGAGAAGGTGCGGGGGAGGTGACGATCGCGTGGTCCATGAACCATATTGGAAGGAAGGTTTAATGCCACGCGACCTGACGGTCACGTAGGTCGACAGAGTTACATCACCTAAAAGTTGAAGGAAGTCTGAAGCTTGTCCGCGCGGGAAACGTCGTCACTGGTTTGCGCCCACTTGGCAGAGCAGCGGAACAGAGTAGTACGTACTGTAGTAGAGCTGACACGGTACGAAAGTACTAGTACGAAAACTCCTCCAAAAAAAAAAAAATCGTACTAAAACATCCGAGGTGCGCCGGCAGCGAAACAAGAGGTTGCCGAGGTGACGGTGTCCGGCGTACGAAGCTGACCTTTCCCGATGCCGCCGAACTGACAGGTGCGGCATTAACCAGCGTACGATCCCTGCTCCAAGCACCTGCGCGCGCGACACCCGATCCATCCCGCGAACTCCTGTGCACGGCCGATCTGGGGCCCGAGATCTGATGACACGAGGCCGGACTGCTCGATCCGATGCAGCTACTCCTACTAGTCGCGCGACGATGCGGATAATCCCGTCCCGGGTAGCTCCAGCTCCAGCCCATCGCAGCCGCGGCGAGCCACTTCCCGGCGGGGCAGCGACATGCGAGTCGAAACGTGCAATGATGCCACCCACCATCGACGCCCAACCGGAAACGCGCGAGTTAATGTTATTACGCTTTGCGCGCGGACACGGCGGGCGCCCGTGACCCGAAACGCTCCCTCCCTCCGCCCTCGATCGCACGCACACGGCTTAAAGCGTTGTTGCGTTTCCTCCCTCCCTCCCTCCCTCCCCGCGTCGTCAGACTCAGATCTCGCTCGCCCACCCAACCACTAGCTCCACTCCCCACCTCGCCGTCGTGCGAGTGAACGAGCGTTTGACTGACCCCATCCACGCTTCAATTGGTGGGCGGTGGCGCGCGAGAGAGGCCCCCAGCTACCGACCTGTTCTGTTCCTCTCAGCTGGCCGCACAGGTCCTCCTTGTCCCGCAGCTGCCCGACTCGAGGGATGGTACAGAGCTCAGACAAGGTTCCGTGCCGCCACCCACATTGAGCTGTCTGTCGCTCCTCCAATTCGCGGTTGCTTTTTTTTTTCCTGGATCGTGCAGCGGCAAATGGGTTGCACGGGGTCGAGGCACGCGCTGCGCGGCGGCCGGTCCCCGTACGCGCGGAGCTGCTCGGGTCCGCCGGTGACCGGGGCCGCGCACCACACCGTGGCGCTCAAGTCGTCCACGCTGGGGTCGCTCAGCCTCGACCGGGGCGACGAGGAGATGATGAAGTGGCGCGACGACGACTGCCGTGTCGGCGGTGTCGGTGCTGCGGCTGCTGCTAAGACGCCACCGACGAAGCAGCAGAGGCAGGTGCTGGGGTCGCCCGCCAAGACGCCGGCCCGCGTGCCCGAGGTGATCAACGTGTGGGAGCTCATGGACGGCCTCGACGACGACAAGGAGGAGGACCACGGCCTCGATGATGATGAGGAGGAGGCCGACGACGGCCGGGCCAAGTCGGCGCCGGGGTCACCCGAGTTCGACCCGGACATCATCGCCGCGTTCCGGAAGGCGCTCCACGAGGAGGCTCCCGTCAAGAAGCGTGACGGGAAGCCAGACGACGAGGAGGAAGATGTGGCCGTGAAGAAGCGCGAGATACAAAAGTTCCCCGGCATCGTGCGCGCGCGGGTCAGCGCGTTCCAGCAGAGGATCGACGCGAAGCTCGCCAATAAGCTGGCCCCATCTTCCCCACCGCAGGCGCCTTCTCCGCCGGACAGCGCCCGGAAGGTGGTGATTTACCTGACGAGCCTCCGCGGCATCCGGAAGACGTACGAGGACTGCTGGTCCACGCGGTCCATCCTGCAGGGCTACGGCGTGCGCGTGGACGAGCGGGACCTGTCGATGCACGCCGGGTTCAAGGACGAGCTCCACGCGGTGCTCGGCGGCGGCGCGGCAGGAGTCAGGCTCCCGCAGGTGTTCACGGACGGGAGGCACCTGGGCGGCGCCGAGGAGGTCCGGCGGATGCACGAGGCGGGGGAGCTGTCGAGGGAGCTGGAGGCGTGCGAGATGGCACCGCCGCCGGGCGTCGGGCCAGGGAAGGGCGGCGTCGCGGCGACGGAGGCGTGCTCCGGGTGCGGCGGGGTGCGGTTCGTGCCGTGCGAGGAGTGCTCCGGCAGCTGCAAGGTGTACCTCGAGGAGGTCGGCAGCTTCCGCCGGTGCCCCGAGTGCAACGAGAACGGGCTCGTGCGCTGTCCCCTCTGCTCCCTGTGACTCAGATCGCATCAACATGATTTAGTAATTTGTAGAGTGATGATTTTGCAGGATTGGCTGAGGTGTGTTCTTTCTTGTATTAGTTCAGATTTGTACAGACAAGACAAGTTATACGCACATGTTACTACTTTAGGACTACTGATGAAGTAACACTCTTCATGCCATTTATTTATGTTCTGTTCCACTGGAGCTGGATGCGTACAACTACGATAAATGGACAGAAAGGCTGATTCTGATGCTTGTTTATGATGCCAACTGAACAATTAGATACACCTTTTTCTGTGATGTGCCATCTGAACCAGAGAGAGGGATGCTTGTGAATCAGGTGAAGTGAAGATGTGACCACTGAAGAAGAGCGGTGGCCAATGTTGGTTGCGCAAGAGATGCGTCCATGGTACGTGCACGCCCTCTCTGCTTGCGCGGCAACGACGGAGAACATCCAATCCTCCACAGCTACAGATTCGTCGGCACACGGCAAGCTTTGATGAGATGATAGGATCCGCGACCGACCTCCCTAGGCTGTACCGAGTGGCCCACGACCGATCACAGGCGTCCAAATCTGAGTACAGGCCAATGATGTAGCAAACCACGTACGAGTACGACGACAGCAAAATACCATCGACCTCCATAATTTGTACAAGTAATGTAGTACAGCATAACCTCTGTTATAAATTATACTAGTAAAGTGTCCGTGCGTTGTTATAGATTTTAAGAAAATTCAACAAACTATAGACATGTATATTTTTATGATATAATATAAAAATAAGCTTAATTAGCTAAATTGTGATAATAATAATAATAATAAGTTTAATCAACCAATTATCTTCAATGAGTTGCCATGTGTGAGAACATATTAAAATTGCTTTTTTGGAACTGTACATGACAGGTTGTTCTATCTAAAAGATGTTCTACTGAAGGAGATAATAATGAGCATTCCATGTGATAACGGTAAAATGTCATTAATTGACGCAGCCTCCAGTCCAAGATGAGGCATTCTCCTATTCTACCTTGACAATCTGTTCCGGTGCTACAAGCTGATGATTACAAAGGCCAACGGATAAACTCAATGAAAAATCGATGTCATCAACCCATCCATGGTTGAGTAGGAACGTACCTTCAACTCTCACATATGTGAGGTGACTGCAATATAATGGAGAGGCGGCAACTTCTATAGATAATATTGAATTATTAAAATGGAGTTTACCTGAAGAATTAGGCAGCTTGAATTACAATACTTCTACCAGGATTCACTCTTTTGTCCAGTGATCATTGCAGAAATATAAAATAAAGATGATTATTGTGAACCTCTCCAAGCATACCTCACTCAGACTTGACTCGTTCAGCTTCAGGCTGCATATACCAGGCAGGGCCTCGTCCCAACTCCCAACTGCGCCTCTATCCTTTGAAGTTGGAATGCCCCAAAGCAGGATGACAGAGGTTGTGCTCACCATTGTGTTTCAGTTTGCATTTGAGAGAGACTGGCGCTGTCGTCAATTTGCAAGCAAGTAACTTGGCGGCAGCGTCATCACTATTTAAGTTTCAATTTGAAAGCAAGCAACTTGGTCGTGGTCAAATTTTAAGTAAAAAGCGGCGCCGGCGAGTGCTTGGCGCGCTACTCCTGCGCCGAGCCGTAAGTCATCAATGGTGCCACCGCCGGCACACGTAGAGACCGAGGAGATCTCGACACCAGCGGACGCAGGCAGCTATGCCGTGCCGTGCAAGCTCCGGCGGTTGACAGACGGCGAATCAAGCGCGCGTTGTTGCCTCGAATGAATTGCGCCCTTCTGGATTGCCCAACAAACGGAGTGGAGAGCTGATTGCTTGATTGGAATCTAGACGGAATGGGTGTTGCGCTTCGTCTAGACGGAAGAAGACTGGGAGGACGTCAGGCCGGACGGGCAGGGCGACGGTGACGGAGCGAATTGAACGAGGACACTATCTTTTTTTCTCCTGGACTCGACTCACGATCGGAACTCAGGCGACACCAAATTTTTTGAAGAGATGACCATACCTCTCTTTTAATAAGGTGTATGTATAGATAAGTATTTTTGAATGATATTATATTTGACAGATCGTTTTATTTATTTATTTTAAAAAATAAACAAGTCATTTTCATTAAATAATATAACAGGTCCTTACAAAATAAATAATATTTTTTAAATAAGATAAATAATCAAACATGATATTCAAAAGTAAAAAATACTTATAAGTTAGGATGGAGGAAATATCATGTTGCCAGAAATGTCACAGACAGCTGTGGACAAAAATGCAATGTCAAATCCGAAAGGGAAATTAGCCAGATAATCCATGGAAACGAAACGAAGAACACTCGTAGAGTATGTTTCTTTTTTCTTGAGCGAATCCAGCGCTTATTATGTTACCTGGGCCATAACCATAAGAAGAACAAGCTAACAACCAAATAGGCCCAGGCCCCAAATTAGCAGGCCTAAATTATAGGCTAATAAGGCCGGTGCAAAAGGAGCGAACTAGCTGTCCAACGAGCCAAACCTTCGTCTCAAAATTTCCCGGCCTACGCACGGTCACATCAAAAGCCTAGCCCGTAGCTACCTGCTTTCTTCCATGATGAGTTCGCTGGAGACAGCCAGGACCAGGAGGCTAGCCTTCAGAGCTCCAACTGAAGACAGCCCATCCATCAAGTCCGTTCTTTTCCACGCTGCTGTGATCTTTTTCCTCTGATCATTCTTCCACGTTGCTGCTACAGTAGTAATAATCAGAGTATAAGAGAAGCCCACAGCATTTCACTCCCTGAGACAACAGACGGACGAATCCGCTTCGCCCAGTTCATAAAGCCTAGTACATTCCTAGCCTGTCAAACTCCACCCAGTTGGATTCCTTAACGTACACCAATCCTCTTCACAACTTTCGATTGTTCTCGCAGGCCTTATCGCCGTAGGCATGAAAGCTAGCTATAGCTAGTTCCGGTCATCTTCCATCGGATTAGATGGAAACGTGTAGATCAGCGTGACACCACAATTATATGGGGGCGGCAATGAGAACGTAACACCAACCGCTGGGCCGGCCCCTTTTCGTCGTTTGGGAGCAACTTTTTTCATGCATCGCACTGTAGCCCGCAGCTTGATGTACGTGCCAGTGCTGACAGAGATGGATGTGGCGTGGGCGTAATCATGCAATCATGCATCGTGATGGCAAAACGTCTGCGGCTGTAATCATTTCTTCTCCGTGCACGACCGTCCGGCCTGGACGACATTAATTCTCTCATTTCAAAAAAAAAATTGTCAAATATGTACTACTACTACTAGTCAAAGAAAAGAAATTAGGGCGGAAGATTTGGAAAAGAGATGGTAGAGTAAAAGCATTTAGCGCCTGCTGTTAACAGGTGGAAAAATTAGTAGTACTAACTTAGTGAATGAAGACAAGCACGAGGGCGGTTAGTTAGCTCGTTAATCTAGAAGCATTGGTTAGTTCTAGCTTCCCAGTTGTCTGCCGTTGAGAAATCGTTTTTCGATTGGTGGACTCCTCCATTATGCAATCTGCAAAGACTAAAACCACCAAACGGGCAGGCTACGCGTGTAAAGCACACGGTTTGTCTGGTTATGCTTGTCACCTCGGTGCTTGTGGAACGCTAACTGCCTCGGTCACTTTCTTATCCCTTTCTTCACAATGACACAGAGAGACAGAGAGAGGGTGATCAGGTAGAATCAGATGGGACGTTATTTAACCTCCAATTGATTTTGGCAGCCGCAACTAGCAGTGGCTGCATGGCCCTGCTGTGATCCTGATGGGTTGTTACGCGAGCGCTAAGCCCTTCCGGAACGAAACAAAAAGAGAGAGTTTAGTAGTAGCTTAGTTGGAGTCCAAATCCAATCCCGACGCGAGCGCTGGCTGAGACGGACGGAAAGGCATGCAAAGCGGCCGCCCGGGTATTGGAGTGGGCGCACGCGACGTAGTAGATCCTGTCAACAACAGAAGGGATCTTTTTATCTGGAGTTCTGGGCTGTGCTGCAACAGCGCAACTAGCGAGAAGATCAGGCGCCTTTTTTCTTTGTTACTCCTCCTTGCTTAAAGCACGAACCAACCGCAAGTGCCGGAGCTTTCCGACGATCGCAATACGCGACGAAGCGCTTTTTTGAACCCCTCCTCTCAGTAGTTTTCACGACGTCGATTTCAGAGTCAAGTTTGCCCCGGGCCTTCCGTTGCTAGTACTGCTTGTACTCTTCATCAGCGTCGCCGAACGCGATTTCTGTTTTGGGTAACCGGATTCCCCAGGCGAGTGATTGTCCCGATTGGTGAATGAACGTACTCCTGGTTCGGGTGTCCCTATCCGTCAAGTTGGGGAGAGCGCGGGCCCGCCACTTTGGTTAACCATCCGCTTCTAGTAGATCGGGAAAAGAAAGAGGCAAGGCAAAGCGGAGCAAGGAAAAGGAGCGAGGCCAAGCCAAAAGGCGTGGTCGCATTGGCCAGCAAGTAGCCGGGCGACGCGGACCGAAACCCAAGACCCGCAACCGTGCGACCCGAGTGCTCTGATGGACGCTAGCTGGTGCGCTCGCCATTTTCCGCGAGAAAAACGCGCTGCCGGCCGGCCGGGTAAAATTTTCCACGGATCAAAGGGCGGCCGGGTCCGACTGGCTAAGCTCGGGCGACGAGTGAAAACGACGTTCACGTTTGCGCCTGGCCAAGTAGGAGTATTCCGTTTGTTCCGCTCGCGCGGCCGTTGAACTGGCCGCCGGCTGCCGTATCTGGAAAAAAAAAGTTTGGTGAAGCTTTTTTCCGCCGCCCCCTTCTAGTTCTCGCCTTGGTAAAGTGTCGTGGTGGCGGAGTCGCCCTGCACTGTACTGGTGCGCGCGTGCATGGCGAGCGGATTGGTTCGCGGCCGCACTTTCGCTGGGAAGGATCGGAGCGCGCGTTGCGTGTTGGCCTCTGGCCTCGGAGTGGTCAACGTGTCGTATCCGCGACAAGTAGGAGTACAGCTGCCGCCATCGGTGACGAGGCAGAGTAGCCGTGTAGGCCTGCCTAGTGATGAGAGCTTTTTCACGCTTGGCAGATTGGCCGGCCGAGCCGACGAGGCGGTGATGGTGATGGAAGACGGCACTGATGCGGTTGTCTCTTTTATATATATCGTGCTGGCCACACCGGTCACGATTGAACCGGTCCTAGTTCAACTTTCAAACCCCCGGTGGCATCCTTGACACACACACCTGATGATCGACCAAGAGCGCTGAATTCAAAACTTGGAACCACAGGTGACGTACGTATACACGTATACTACGACGTGTGGCTGAAGATTAATTCGATCGAGTAGATTGGTGCGCTACGATCTCATAACACGACGTTCAATGAGACATCGCAGTCGCACGGTTGGAGCCGGGGCATGGAGAGAGAAACGTGTGGAATCATCTACAGGAAAAAGGACGCCGGTGACGCACAGGGGAAGAGAGGCGTTGAAGCCTGCCACGTCGCCGGTCATGGGCAGCCTCGCCTACTTGCGCTCGAATGATTTCCCTGTTCGGACTCTCTCTTATCATTACGAGAAGGACGTTCGGACGGCAACAACACGATGACCGGGCCTATTTTGTTTTTACTAGCAAAGTGTTCGTGGGTTGCTATAGATTTTAAAAAATAAAACATTTTTGTAATTTAAATATATAAATTATTTATACTATAATTATTAGATATACATAATATTATTAATATTTTACATGTAAAATTATATTTGTATTATCGTTGGTGCTTCTTAGTATACCATTTTATATGTCAAAAATAATATTTTTCACTATTTTTTACCATATTCTAGAAGTTTTATCCGAAAGAAAAAATCAACTCACGTAGTTTCTAAAATAACACTACATTATAACGTGATTTTGAACTTGAAAACTCGCTCTAATGGACAAAGTTAAAACATAAAAGTTATAGATCTCATCGAAACCTTTTTGAAACATATGTGGATCATATTATTTGAACTTCGGAGCTAGAAGATATGGGCCCCGCATAAAGACCTATATAGAAGAGTCCGGATTAGAACAAATATTTTTGTATCACATATTTGGAAACCAAAACTGCGGGATCTGGACTTATATTCAATACCAAAGTTATAGAACTTTTCAAGAGATATGATATAGAGTCCGAGTTTGCTTAATTTGAGCTCTGGACGAGGGAATTATGATTTTTCAAATTTGATACTTGATATAGAAGTTACAAAACCGATTTGGATTCAATCTCTAACT
Source organism: Eleusine coracana subsp. coracana (assembly GCA_032690845.1). NCBI lineage: Eukaryota > Viridiplantae > Streptophyta > Magnoliopsida > Poales > Poaceae > Eleusine > Eleusine coracana. The sequence goes on along the minus strand of CM064420.1, from coordinate 67,468,789 downwards.
TTGTGGACACGAAGTGTACGACTGCACCTCAATTAATAGATTGTAGAGATTCAAAAAACAATTCCGCTACATCGTCAATTATCTTCCCGATACAAATTTGACTAGCAGTTCTAGAGCATTTATGGTTAAGTAAAAGGAAAAATTCACTAGACTTGTATTATCAAAAAAGTAACTTCGTTAAGGGCACTGCATAGCAAAGTTAGCTTCGTATGCCTTCGTCGATTGCTATATGATCGATCGTGTGGTTTGTTGCTTTATTAAACGTACATTTTGAGGTATGCATAGCGTAATATCAAATGGTGACTTTTCTATCCTTTACAAGGGAACATAAAAGAAGATTTCTCCCTTTTGACCAAAATAGATAGGTCAATCTTCAATACTCTATCGTCGTGCATACATTTAAATGAAACAATAAAGTCAAAATGTCCATAGAAGAGAAAAAAGAAGTACAGATTTGACATCTTGCAACTGAACATAGAGAGTTGTTACACTTATGTTTGTCCTTCTTTCAACTAAGATATATTGGTCAACGAAAAAACAAAACCATACATAAAATTTGACCATCTTTCACAAGGCTTTTATATTCATTTGAAATTGGTTGCTAGTTATCTAATCAGAATGATCACATACAAGCTGTCTTGTTGCATAGCCTCGATAATTATTAGGATGTCCTTGATGTTCAACAACTCCATGATAATACATCTAAGGAAATCAATTCTAACAATTGTTTTTCTGGTCATGCAACATGTCAATGTTGACAACTCAACAACCCAGACAATACATTTGTCTTAAAAAAAGGAATTCAATGAGAACTAGTAAATTTGATTTTGTGAAGCTTGGTAAGTCGCATTCGAGCTTTTTTAAATACGTCTCCATAAAAAAATGGGATGTTGTATGAATGCTTACCTTAGTTTGGCTTCAAAAATTATAGTGGGGCTTCTCGGTCACGATCTTGAGCTTATTCAGTTTGATTTTCTGTTTTGAGTAAGTTGTGAGTCACCATATAAAATATATGGCTATTGAAAGTAAAAAAGAAAATGCCTATTTTCACCCATCTAGATTGGTGAAGCTAAGACATGCATGGTTTTTTTTTTTTCAGATTACGATAGTGGTAATATAATATCTAGCTAATTTTCACTGATCAGCTAGTGTCTATTTTTTTTTTGTTATACGACAAAGAGGTCATTTCATTGACGTGTGAACTTGTGCAAAAAGATCAGCGGTTGCTTCTCAGTTTTCACTAGTTAGAAGCATTTGCCTAATCAATTATTCATCCGCACTCAGGCCATAGGGTTTGCCTAACCTATATATAGCCAGCAGGTGATCACCATGAGGAATTTGCCAATTCTCTTGAAATACTTTGGCAGCATTACTATATTGGTCCTCTAAATGCGAATGAAACTAAAAAGCAATAAGGCTGTCAATCCACATGAATACCAAGATTTTCGCCAAAAGGAACAATGTGCCACACATTCTTTTTTCCTTACCTAACTATGTCCGGTCGTGCAAGGAAAAATGATGCTCAAGTTTACTGGAATAGATGTAGCAGTACGTTGAGCAAAAGGTTGAAACGATGTAAGAGACGTGCTTGGACCTACGAGTGATGAACCGTACCGTGCGCCGCCGGAAAGCCCATGCGAACACGGCGCCCTCCACCATAATGCTGGCCGTTACAAGGTCCCCGGGCATGGTCACCTTGGCAACACGTGCCTGCAACCTAAACTTGTATGAAGTCCATGGATTAGATCCAGATGGACGGCTAAATGCGGTCTAATCATTTCCAACGGTGAAGCAGCTGACCTAAATTGTTCAGGCAAAAAGACCCATTGTTTTTAAAAGCAAAAAACGCGAGAACTTTAATGTGAACAAGAAAAGAAAAGCTGGATCAAGAAAAGTGAGAATGAGAGATATGAGTGAACTGCATGCCGTGCCGAAAAAGTACAGCTCAGTGTGCGTGGAGAAAACAAACTCTCTAGAATGTGACTTTCTTCGATCATCCCAAAAAAATGAAAAAGGGAAATACGTGCAATGGACATGTTTTCGGATGCTCCAAAGAGAAAAATAAAAGGAAGATGAAGACACAAATAAAAGGATGTCAATTACGGCACGTGCTTGATTCGACAGTGGAACACTCTGGCGGCAGAGCAACACGATGAACTTTGTCACTTTGTTTTAAACTGGCCTCAATTGTTAAAGTGTATCAGTATTTAGTAGGTTTTGGAGAAATCTTACAAAAATTAGTGCGCACCCAAAATTAGTCATCCTACTCCGTTCCAGCAGTTTGAGATGATATCCAAAATGCTACTCCTACTCTATGCATGTGTGTGGTGTTGGTTGGACCGGTCTCTGAGCTGTTATATACAAATTTGATAAAATAAAAACGCTCATGTAATGGTGGAGGTCGAACGCAATAATAGCTAAGCGTGGTTACCAATAACATTGTGTCATCTGATAACTTTTTTTAAACCACGCCGTAGCATGATCAAACAAAAAACCCGTACGAGGCAAAGCTACAGCGCGACCCAAAGCTATTTTACAGGTTGAGAAACAATCAGGAGTCAAATCCAAAGTCGCCGCTCTCAAACAGGAGCATAACGATACATAGGCAACGACAAGCCGAAATTGAATACTCGATGCTGCCCTCCTGTGATTACCCGCGTCCTCCTGATAGAGACCTGAACACGCCAGTTTTATTCCAGCATTATTACAGCTACGATTTTTTTTCCAGTTAATCTCATTCATTGAAATAGGTCAAGAAAAATCTCATTTATTGAAAAAATGTTAATCCGATACGTTAATAAGTTTCCTGTTGACCGATGGATGGATGTGGATGTTTACGTTTGGGGGCGGATGCGAGGAAAAGGTTGATGTAAAATGTGCGCGGCTGACCGTCCAAACGGAGAAAACAACGTGAGCCGCCGCCGTGTCAAAGCGCAACGGCAGCGGCCCTTCCGCCAGCCCGGCCCCCGTTCTTCCATAAACTCCACCTCCCCCCATTACTGCGCGCCCCCATCTCCTTCCTCCTCTTCTCCTCCGGCTCCGGCTCCCTCCGCATCGCGCTCCCCATAACTGCGCCTACTCCGCGCCGCGCTTTCCCCACTCATTTCCTGCATAGCTTCCCGCCTACGCGATACCGCCGGGTCGCCCCGTGCCGCGCCTGGGCAGACCGTCGGTGAGGAGCTCCGGGCGGTCGCCGTGACCTCGCCGGCGTCCGGAACCGGCGTCGGACGGTTTCGCGTGACTCGACACCCGAGAGCGCCGTCGTGTCGGCCGCCCGTATGCTGAAGGCGGTGCGGGGGCAGCGCGAGGACGGCGCGCCTTGTCGTCGCGCGAACTGACATGGCTTGAGCCTTGAGGTGCGTGCGGTTGTTGGCTAAAGCTGCTCATGAAAAAAATGGGTGACGAGGGAAGAAAGATGATAGGCGAATTGAGGAAATTAGGAGATAGTAATAGCATTTAGTTGTATCAAACAAATCAACAAATTGAGTGTTTCCTATTTTTGTGAAACTGTTAACTGCCATGTCCCGAATCTGGCTTTAATAGCCCGTTCAAACCGTCGTCCTCTTCCTAGCCGGCGGCCGAGCTGCCGAACACGCCCCCAGGCACCGGTGCACGTCAGCCACACCGAACACTCGTATGTCGTTGTGGTCGTTGGGCAACCAACGCTTGATTTTTCCTGGCCTTGCTGGTATATACGGGATGGCGTGGAGTGGAGATTCATCCGCTTGGATTGGTTTTATTTGCTCTCAAGCGAACCGTAACCTGCTTGGGTGGATTTAGCTGGAGTTACTTTTGGTTAGGGAGACCTTTATGTGATGTGAATCTTTTGTGCTCTTCAACACTAGCATACTTGCTTACTTCGTTGTTAGAGTAAGAATTTAACCTTTCCATCCATGTTTTTGGTTTGGTTCAGTTACTTGTTCTTTCTTGTGCGTAGAGTTGACAACATAAAACTTGGCTCCAAAGTAGAGACACGGTAATTTTTGCAAGAATAATTGCCTGAATCCACAAATTAGCCTGATAGTATAATATAGCAGCTGTGAAAAGAAATAAAGGATGGTCCAGAACTAGGTAATGAAGAAAAAACTACATCACCATCTTTTTTAAGTCTAACGTGTAACTTCAATTGTTTGGATTGTAGGATAATACACACAATAAGTACAAAACCATGTAGTGACTTTTTATCTGAAACTCAGCTGTACTGTTCTCCACTATGAAGCTTACCCATATAGTTATGCCATCTGTCACCCAACACAGAAATTTCTCCGATACTCAGCCTCATGTGTTATTCATTATTCTGTTTTTTTTTTTCTTTCAGAGAATTGTGTTGAAACTAATGTAGTATAGCTGCTGTTAATATAATTCTTTGGAGGCTTAGGAACAGGAAGGTCAAAGGTGCTCAATGAATCACACAATCTATTTCCACATGTAGCAAGTCGTATGTTTCCTTTTGTTAGATAGATAGATTGTTTATGAGGCTTTTGCTTTTTGGTTCCAGAATAGGTATATCAATTTGTTGATTTGGTATCATATAGTGGTTTAGTGATTTTGGGCAGCGAGATGAAAGGTCTTCCATGTCTTCGTTTTCAATTTTGGAGGCTGTAGCTCATGGTGGATTATATTAGTTTTTTTTAAATTTAGTTTAACTCCATGGACTCCTTTCCTTTAGAAGCGTGATGTTTATTAACCACCTAATGCTTTACTAGGTTTTTTATGGTGATCATTTGCCACAAACGCCTAGTTTTTCATCTGTTTTTGTACTGTCTGCTTAGGCTTTCCCCTTAGTTATAAGCACAAGCACCTTACTAGTATTCTTTGTAATCTCTTGAAAAATTCATTTATATGCACAAATGTGCTTGCTATTTGCTGAACAATGTTCTTGCTCTCTTGCAATATCTTGTGACATGTTTTGTCCTTTTGATCTCTTGCAGATCTAGGTGTGTACAGAGAAATTGGTGGATTCTTGTGTATAGGTTCCCTTTCTATTGATAACCTGGTGCAATTCTGACGGAATGTTGGAGGGTCAATCTTGCCTGATATCAAGGTCGCTGCGGAGCTCCTGCGAGCAGGAATCCAGATTAGCATACATGACTTATCACCTCCTCGAGATCACAAGGAGTAAACGCCCACCTGGGACCCTATCTGTTGAACAAGACGGAATTGTTGCAGACGCAGTGTTAACAAAACGTACCAAGTCAGCTGGGAAGCAGAAGGATGGGCCACTGGATTCTGAAGGCAGCAGTGATCAGGGCTACTCAGATTCAAGCACCCAGATTAGTTCCATTGGCGGTGACAACTTAATCAATTGCCTTGCCCGTTGCTCTCGTTCCGATTATGGTTCCATTGCATCAGTCAATCAGAATTTCCGCTCACTTGTACGCAGTGGTGAGTTGTTCAAGGCACGCCGACAGCTGGGTATTGCAGAACACTGGGTCTATTTCTCATGCAATGTGCAGGAGTGGGAGGCATTTGACCCCTACCGTTCTCGGTGGATGACGCTTCCAAGGATGCCCCATAATGATTGTTTCATGTGCTCCGACAAGGAGTCACTTGCTGTTGGCACTGAACTTCTTGTGTTCGGCAAGGAGATTCTTTCACATATTATTCTGAGCTATAGCATTCTGACAAACTCGTGGTCAAGGGGTGTTGAAATGAATGCCCCTAGATGTTTGTTCGGATCAGCTAGTTTTGGAGAGAAAGCAATTATAGCTGGTGGCATGGATGCTCAAGGACGTGTGCTTCGCTCTGCTGAGCTTTATAACTCTGAAACTAAGAGATGGATAACACTTCCAAGCATGAACAAAGCAAGGCGAATGTGTTCTGGTGTCTTTATGGATGGCAAATTTTATGTTATTGGGGGAACGGCTGGCAATACAGAGGTGCTTACTTGTGGAGAAGAGTATGATTTGAATACAGGTACCTGGCGGGTGATAGAGAATATGTCAGAGGGGCTCAATGGTGCAAGTGGCGCCCCTCCACTTGTCGCTGTAGTCGAAAATGAGTTATATGCGGCGCAATATGCAGGAAAGTTAGTGAGGAAGTATAATAAAAGGGAGAACACATGGACAACATTAGGAGAGTTACCAGAGCGTCCAGAAGCTGTGAATGGCTGGGGTATTGCATTCCGGGGCTGTGGAGAGCGGCTTTTGGTTATTGGTGGACCAAGAGTATTGGGTGGAGGGATGATTGAGCTCCATTCTTGGATCCCAAGGGAGGGGCCATTGCAGTGGAACATGATCGGAAGCAAACCGTCTGGTAACTTTGTTTATAACTGTGCTATCATGGGGTGCTGATCCTGTGTGCTCTCAAACATACTGTCAACACGAAAGATTGTGATATTGGTTTTATCAAATGGCATAAAGCACTGATTCCACCTGATGGGTAATCTCTGCATTCTTTTTGACATTTCAGATTTTACTCAAGGTTGAATAGAGTAGTCAGCTCCACGTACTCGTTAATAGTTACGCCCATTGGTTTCTGTTTTCCATACATTTGATTTGCAGTTGAGGATTTGGACACTTCTGCATATGCTCAGTTGAAATGAGTTTCCTGGAATGGATGCATATAGGTGACAAACTGTAATTGAGATAACTGTGCACCTATATGATTGTATCATTTTGTGAATGTATCAACATTATAGTCTATTGTGCAAATGTCTCTTGACAAAAAACAGCATGAATTTTATTCTTTCATCTCGATGTTCTTTTTTCTGTGCAGATTGTACAATATTTATACAGTGTAACATTACTTTTTTTTTTTCTACCGCTTCGCCGTTTTGTCTAGTACCTTCAGTTTTGAATTGATAACGTTAGGACACTACTTTTAGATCATTTTGACACTAAAAAAGCTTGTCCTAACAACATAAACTAAAAACCGGAGGGAGTATGATATATGCTCAAATCCTGAGCTGATTATTGAACTGTTGAAATTTGAGATGTAAAAGTGAAAACTATCCCATGATTTTCTCCTTAATGCTTCAGTTCTATCTCAGAATTTTTAGAACATCATGTTAAATGGGCAGGTCAATATTGGAGTACCAATTTGTCCGTATTTGTTGTGTGCACTTAAATCCTTTGAAACAGTTGGTTGCAAAGAAGTGGCTCCACTTTCTTCTCAGTAGTAGGGATCCTACCCTAACTTTGTTGCTTAGCCTGTGAGATATTATTATCTAGTGTAGGCAGGTACCCACTTTTTATATCCAATATGGCGACAACTGCGGAGCTAATCAGTAGATCAGTGTCTGGTTCGTGCTTTACATCGTGGAAATTGCGAGGCCATGATTTGTTTGTCGAGTTGTGGCTACAGTTAGCTCGATTAGTTTGTCTGTACCCATCATTTTGCAGCATATCTATGAAAATTTGCTTCTTGTGCAGCGCCTTTTATAATTTTGGTGTTCTTTTTTCATTGGTGGCTGGGGTGTTTGTCGGGTTGTCTTCTAGGCACTCATTCATTATCGGTACCACCTAATAGGATTATTGGGTAGAATATCTAAGGCGCCATCCTAGATGATTAGGGTAAGGATAATTTAAAATGCGTATTCTATCCACTCACAAAGTCACAATCCAGCTGAAACCGGAATAGAATAGATCTGTCATCTGTCTCGGTCGGTTCTAACAATCGTGGCGCCTCTACTCTGTAGACAACCGATTTTTGTTGATCTAGTAGAAGTACTGCACCTTTTTTTTCGCTTTAGCAATCGCATTCGGAGCTCTTTCATACTTGCGTCCACTGTTGAACAGAAAGCGTTATTCCATCAATTTCTTGCTGTTTCAGTGGTGACCTGGTTGTTGCATCTTGACCTCTGGATGATCAATGGACAACAACTCCTGGCCTCTTGCTTTCATGACGCTTCACGATCAGCCTCCAATCATCATCCCGAAGTGATAGGGCCATCGGTCTGCAGTTCCGGTCTCTGTCCATGTTGCTTCACTACTCAGAATGGAAGTCAGAAAGACAGTGAGGTCGATGGCATGAGTCACGGATGATTGGTGACCCAGCGCTGCGGTCTTTTACTTTTACCGTCTCTGCAGAGAGAGTCCACTACGGAGCTGTAGAGCCTGCAGAGCCCCGTGTGGGCTTGGTTCTGTTGCGAAGCACGAGCAGAGCGCTGCGCACCACTGCTGGCAGCATCGTATCCCGGGGACGTCGTAAAGATACTGGCCATCACGACCATGCTTTGTACTGCAGCGACGCGACGGGGAAGATACGGTCATCCGTGGGCGTACGTTGCGCAGGGGGCCGCAGGCGTGCGCAGACGCAGTCCAGGTATTTCTCCAGGCTGTGTTGCAGATCGCGGGCGGCGTGGTATCTGGAACTGCATTGGCTGTGGGGTGACCCGAGCCCTCGTGCTCCTCCTGCACAGCTGCACTCCAGTGTTCTCGTAACCCACTGGCACGGAAGCGCGCGTAGGGTACGGCCCGTTGTCCGTGGCATTTCTCCAGAGGCGCCCGTGCGCCCAAAACGCCCATCAAACATTCAAAAGCCGATCAATAAATAATAATGCTCGCTGCCGCACGGTTTACAGGAGAAATCAAAATCATACGCGCAGCATGCAGCTTCCGAGGCGAGGCAACTGCAGCTGCAAGCCAGCCTGACGCTTGGTCAAAAAAAAAAAAAAAAAGCCAGCCAGCCTGACGCGGTCCTCCACTCCAGGTCCCCGCCCCCGGCGCCGGACGGGACTGAAGGAGCGTGTGGACTCGAATCGGATGACCTGGTTCTGGCTGCATCTGGCTGTGTCTGCGAAGCTCGCGATTCCGCATAGCGAGTCGTACTCCTACTAGTACTACCACGGCCATGGCATGAGCAGCGCACGCTACCGATGCCTCTCCGGGATGGGTGGCCTGGCAGCTGGCAACGCGTGGGCAAAGGCAGAGATCGCAGCCTCACATCCTGATTGCCCCTCTGCCACAACCGCAAACCGAGGGGAGCGATAGTTTGTTCCTTTTTCCCATGCTGCTACTCCTGCTGTCCTCGGCTTGTCCTCTCCTACGGCAGTCGAGGGATCTTCGGCTTAGAACTTCAAAAACTCAACGCAATTACTAGTTCCATTTTCCACGTTGTGTTGACTACGCCCGAGTACATTTCGTTTTAGCCTGTCACGTTAACTTTTATCATCCATTTTGTGTACTATTTTGTGGCCAAAAAAAATCTGCCAACGATGACACTATGACTTCAATTCGATTGATTTTTAACAAATTAGTATTTGCAATTTGTGAGGGCCATTCTCTCTATATAAGAAATTATTGATTAAGATTAACAAGAAGAATGAATTCTTAAGCAACTACGTAGATTTATGGGACCAGTTACTATTTTTTTTTGCATAGATAAAAAAGGGGAATATTGATATATATTAGAGGATATTAATATATATTATCATTTGATGTGATTTCTTGGTATCCTAAATATAAAGACAAGTTGTCCTCCAGACTTTTAGCATACTCTCTCCGTTCAACAATGGGTGTGTTCGTTTCCACCCCTTTGATTTTTAGACCTGTCCTATCGAATATTGTGATACTAATTAGGAGTATTAAATATAGATTATTGATAAAACCCAGTCCATAACCCTCCCTCTGAATGACGAGACAAATCTATTAAGACTAATTAGGTCATGATTAGATAATGTGATACTACAGTAAACATCTCTTAATAATGACTTAATTAAGTTTAATGAATTTGTCATGCTGATGTGCATTCAATTTTGTAATTAGTTTTATATTTAATATATATTTAATAATTATATATAACATTTTAATGATTGATGTGACCCACTAAAATTTAGACCCCAAGAAACGAACACACCTAATATAAGATATTTTGATTCTGGATACGAGAATTAAGGAGGGGTAAAAAGGTATGCTACACAAAAAATAAAAAGAAAAGAGATAAAGATAAAAATGTATTGGAAAGAGATAAGCATTGAGATGCGAGAATACCTTATAATTTGAGAAAACTTAACAAGTCTAAAATACCTTATAATATTGAATGAAGGAAATACGATGTTACTAGCTCTTAAACGTACGATGCCACATGACCATGAGCAATTGCACATGTTGGTGTCACACATGAAAAAGCTGATACGTTTATTCTTTGTTGAGTAAGTTACTAGGGGTGTCAAATGCCAATGCAGGGTTGTGAATCACTTTTTTTTTTTGAGATAAGATGCAAACCACTTACTCCCTCCGTTCATATTTAAATGTTATTTTAGAGTTGGGTATAGGAAATAAGAAGAAGTAAAAAGATGAGTGTACTGAAAACGAGAAGGAGAGAGATAGAGATAGAGATGTAGTGAGAAAAAAGAATATTGTACTGGAAAAAGAGAAAGGTATATTAGGAAGCGAGAATGACATGTAATTATAGAAAAGTTGAAAATCTTAGAATGACATATAAATATAAACGGACCGTGCTATGTGTAACTTATACATAGCGCGGCTCATTAAAGCCCATGAGCCATATATATAGCTTATTTATTTATAAATTTATTATTTTTTAAAAAATATCATGATAGTAAGTTATATATATTTTTATTATTTTTGGTAATTTATTTTATTAAAAAAATTTATATAAATAATAAATGTTTATTATGGAATTAATCCATATACACTGTTAGAATAATTCATATACGCTCTTAGAACAATCCATATACATAGTTGGAACAACTAATCTGTACCATTGAAATAAATTTAAAATAACTAAAAATAATTTTATAATCCATAAACAAATAATTTTCATTAATAGAACAATCACTATTCACTAATAGAACAATTGATTCTGTCCACTGGAACAATTGATGTTATCATTAAAATAATTTTATAAAATTTAAAAATAGGAAGTTTTGAATTAAAAAATTTAAAAAATACTAGAACAATTAATTTTTACTACTGGAACAATTCGTTTTTTTAGTTGGAACAATAAAAAAATTTAAAATTTAAATTTAAAATTTTTAAATTTTATTGTCATATTAGATCTCGTTTTGTTATATTAATTCTAAAGATTATAGTGCTTCAAACGGATTCAAAAACAGATTTATATTTTAACAGAAAAATCAATTTCAAAATTAAAATAAACTTAAACTCCACAGACCAATCAGAAAATGCCACTTACGCGCGCTACGTGTAAACTATACGCGCTACATATAGGAAATTCGCTTCGCTTTACCTTCAAAGCCCATTGGATGCCATCAGAAAAGCCTGTGGGCATCATATGCCTAATACGGCCGAAGGCCCAACCAGAAACTGCACCGACATGAAAATTCAAGCCTCTCTGATTGCAGGCCCAACCAGAGACCCTTTTTTTCTTCATTTTCGACTTTTGGTCCTGTCATTTTGGGTCCTAATTCGACCAACGGCCCCAATTGTCAAAAAGCTCGCATCACCACCGGATCTACCGTTACCCGCTCAAATGAACGGCCCTGATGAGTTGAAAAAAGAAAACAGCTCACCAGTCGTCTTGTTCCCCTCGCTCCTTTGTCCCCCCGTCTTCTTCACTCTTCCCGATCCAACCCTAAGCTGGCGGGGATCCGTCCCGCCATGGAAGCGGCATCTCCACCCCCTCTGCTCCCGCTCCTTCCAGAGATCAACCCAACAGTCCGGAGCTTCCTAGACGCCCGATTCCGCTCGGCAGCCGACCTCGCCGCGGCTACCGGTATCGAGGCCGAGATCCGCGGGCGCTGTGCGGAGCTCCAGGCCTCGGTTTCAGACCTGTCCACATGCCTTGAGGCAGCTGCCGTAGCGTATTCTTCGTGCCTCAAGGCTGCTAGCTCCGCCCTTCATGGCGTCCGCGGTGGGATCAGTGCCCTCAAAGAGTCCACCTCGGAGACAGGTATCTCGAGCAAACTCTTCGCATTGTTCTCAGATCGAGAGCTTATTGAAGTATATTACTTCTGTAATTTTAAGATACGCCGCATCATCTTAGGTGTTGAAGAAGCGGTGGATGTGGAAACAGAGCAGGTGCTGTTCGAGCAACTCCCTGCCCTGGCCTCTGAGGTGGCGAGAATGGAGATGATCAGAGAGTATTCCGGTGCGTATGGAAATATCTGCGCAGCCTCTTCTTGTATGCTTCAATTTTATATCATATAAACTGGACAACGGCTTATGTAGTTATGTATCCTTCTTTATGTTTATGTACTTATAATGCATAAATGTAGTGAGAGTTGAATCCAGGAGCTGATTAACTTAGAAATCAATTATGGGTTGAAACACTATTAGGCATGTAGGAGGAAGGCTCGAGCATGATGTTGAAATGGAAGATGTTTTGTTATCATATTGATATGATGTGGTAGGGTGGAGCGGGATTTATTTTTAGTCAGTGCACTATATAACTTGTGGTGAGATGGGAAATGGGTGTTAGTTGTTTATTGTGAGAGCGTGCAGGGTGTTGGTGATATATCTTTCCTGCTGTTCGGTTTGGTAAATTATTAGCTCTGGTTGGTATAGATCTAGCCCAATACAGCTGGGAGGAATTATGATATCTGTCCTGACCTTATAACTCAATTAATTGGTAATGGATTATGTAGCTCCCAGTGTCGGAACTATATTGATCACGTGGATATATGAATCGCCATTCACAGAATTAACTAGAAGTGATGGGACACATTACATTGTCACAAGTCACAATGAGTTATCATTTATAGTTATCTGCTGTCTGCAACTTGCATTAGTTGATGATTCCTTTTTTTTTACTGATAATGAGTGTTAAAACCAGAAATCCATTCTGTTCTTCTTGATTCTCATATCCTTTCGCAATTCTCATACTCTGTATTCAGTATTTCTTATTTCTTGGAGGTGGAGGTGCTGTTCTGGGGATATATCTGGTGATTGAAAAGTATATCTTGATTTTTTAATTGAAAAATGAACACTTCTGATAAAAAAATGGAAGAAGGCATAATATAGATAAGAAATTTTCCACGCCTTTGAATGCCAAAGGGACACACAATAACTAGCTGGTTTTAGGAATGATAAATTAGGTTCAAGGCTGTTCGTATTGAGGGTACCAGCAAATGTTCTCAACCCTTACTGTAAGGTATTATTTTAATTTATTAAGATTAAGCCACACATCTAGCCTGCCTTATGTAAACTTGTATATCCCTTTACGGGTATTCTTTTTTTATGAGTTTTCACATTGCCGAAATTGTACCAACATGATTTTAGAATTTGTGTAAAACCCACTGTTTGACCACATACTACTGATCACTGTTATTAATATTCTTAAATGAGTCGGTTTCTTAGAAGTTATCACAACCCGTTTCTGTCTGGGCTTGGACCAGCTATGTCAAAATCAACTTGAGATTGTAGCTTGCCTGGATTTATTTCACCATCATATTTACTTCATGTAGACCCTAAACAAGCAATTCAAAATTGTCTGGACTTTCCTTGTCAAGCTATTGTGCCTATTCAACTCTTCTATGGAAGAAAAGAATTATCCTGGACTTGCACGGAAAGAAGATGATTTTATTAACGAATACTTACTAATCCAAAATATTTTGGAAATTTCAACTTTTCCAGTTTGTGCTGTTACATGTTAATTGATTATCACAAATCGCTACTCCATATTTGCATTACATGCCTGTCCCTAGTCTTACAATCATTTTTCTGCTAAGTTTTTCCAGTACTTGTTTATTTTAACTTTGCAATTGGTGTATTTAACGGTAGGTTATCCTATACAGAAATGGCTCTAAAGCTTGATAGATTGGTGGGTGATGTAGAAGATGCTGTTTCTTCTTCTGTTACTGGAAAGCTCAAATCTCTTGTAGAAAATTCAGAGGTATGGATCTTCTCATAATGCCATTCTTGGGGCATTTAAATTGTGATGTGCTTATTCTGCATTGCTTATTTTCTCCAGAAAACACATCATGTTGCTATTGGATATCTTAAAAGCATTGAAGATCTTTTAGATTCTGTTACCGCAACAAGGCCACAATGGGCTCGTCTTCTATCTGCTGTGGATCACAGAGTGGATCGGTCTTTAGCTATATTAAGACCCCAAGCCATTGTTGATCATCGGGCTCTCCTCTCATCTCTTGGCTGGCCCCCTTCTCTTGCTGGCTCAAAATTTTCAAGTGCTGATTCCGGGAAGCAAGCAGAGATTGTTAACCCATTGTTTTCAATGACGGGTGACCTAAAGACCAAGTATTCCGAGAGCTTTCTTTCTCTATGCAATTTGCAGGAATTGCAGAAACGCAGAAAAGCTCGACAACTGAAAGGGCATAATGTGGGCAATCAATTGCGTCAACCGTTATGGGTAATTGAAGAGCTAGTAAATCCAATATCTACGGCTGCACAACTTCATTTCTCCAAATGGGCCGAGAAGCCTGAATTTGTTTTTGCTCTTGCATATAAGATAATTAGAGATTTTGTTGATTCCATGGATGAGATTCTACAGCCTCTTGTAGATAAGGCAAATCTGATTGGGTATAGTTGTAGGGAGGAGTGGATTTCGGGAATGGTCTTTGCACTGTCTACATACTTGGCGAAAGAGATATTTCCTAAGCAAATCGAACTTCTTCAGGAAACTATATCAAGTGATTCAGAGAGAACATCATCTCAAGCAAGAGTTTCATGGCTTAGCCTTGTTGATCTGATGATATCATTTGACAAGCGAACTCAAGATTTAATCTCGAGTACCGGATTTCTACTTGCTGTAAAGGATGATGACAATTGGCAGAGGATCTCAGTTCTCTCTGTCTTCTGTGATCGGCCAGACTGGCTTGAAATATGGGCAGAGATTGAGAGACAAGATACTATTGATAAGCTCAAATCAGCAATGGAGATGGACAAAAATTGGAGTACAAGGATTCAAGGAACAATGCTTGAGTATGATTTAGATGACTACAAGGCCCCAGCAATCACCTTTTCTGTTCAACAAGGCTTGACTCTACTAATCGATCGTGCCCGTCCAATCCCAAGCATCCCGCTTAGGGCAGAATTTATTAGGGTGTCTGCTTCACCCATAATCTTGGAATTTCTTGGTTGCATGCTTCGGAGGTGCCAAGAAGCAGAGGGGTTAACTGCTCTTGCAGATGATAATGCTCTGCTTAAGGTCTCTCAATCCATTAATGCAGCTCGACACTTGGAATCGACATTAACAGAATGGTGTGAGGATGTTTTCTTTCTTGAGATGGAAAATTTAGCTGGAGTCAATGGTGTGGGAGGGTGTATCTTTCAGCAAAAGATAAATCATCTGAAAGAGTTCAGAGTGGAATGGGTTGATAAGATTTCCACCGTCATTTTAAGAGCATTTGGTGCCCGTTCTTGGGATTATCTGAAAAATAAAAGGCAATGGTTAGAGAAATCAGAAGGACCTGTCGTATCCAGGATATTCGTAGAATCTGTAGACTACATCCAAGGTCGGATATCTAAACTGGAAGGTAGCCTAAATACCCAGGATTTTGTGACCGTATGGAGAAGTGTGGCAACTGGAGTAGACCAGCTGCTTTTCACTGGAATTTTCACTAGCGGCACAAAGATTAGTAATGGTGGCGTGGAAAGGTTTCAGGGCGATCTGAGCATTTTGTTTGCTGTATTTTCAGCCTGGTGTCTGAGGCCCGAAGGCTTCTTTCCGAGACTGACCGAGGGATTGAGGTTGCTAATGGTCGATGAGAAGCAGCAGAAAGATGGCATGTATACCAACAAGAATTGGCTCAAGGAATATGGTATTAGGCATCTAACAGCCGCTGATGCTGAGAGGATAATTAAAAATAGGGTGTATGAGGCATGAACATAAGTCAGATTACTAACATCAGGTTGAAATTAAAAAGAAAGAAACATCAAACTGTAAGCAGTTTACACTGTTCTATTTCAAACAGATTGTGCATAGTCACATTTTATTTGTGTATTAGGTACATTACAAAAATATGTATCGAGGCAGGTTGTCTATTTCAAACTGGTTAAAGTTCCATTGTTAACTTGTTTATTTGTGTATTACGTGCACTATCGAGGCAGATTTGATGTGAGATTGCAGATACGCTTGTTTTCCCGCAGTTTTCTGTCAATCGCCTCGCTGAGAAATCCTCGAAAGGAACTATCTGACCAAGAAAGCAGCTTTTTCCTAACTCTGACTGTGACTGGCGTGTTTTATCAATCATAACTGAAGTACTGAACGAACCAAACTGGAGTACCAAAGGCTGACTGAATCAATGTGTTTTGACTGCCTGCCACTTTTCATTTCCCACTTGTTGACCCAGCGTCGCCGAAGACAGCTTTTACGGAGCAGCACTAAACAATGTATTCGGCAAGTTGGCCGCAGGCGCAGAGAGAGGAGAGGATCTCGTACCCTGCTGTTGTAAAAGGCAAAGGCGAATGTGGTTTCATCTTGCTCGAGATTAATTCGCAAACACAATCGCGTTCCTAGACCAACGTGCGCTTGTGCCTCTCACACGTCGTCCCGACCCAACCGGAACGTTAATGCGGCGCAAAAGGGCAACAACTTTTGTCTGCAAATCTTTGGCCTATAACTTTTTGCTGATGACAGCCGCCTTATTAATCATGGCGTGCCCGCGTGCCTCCCGGCCCCGAACCACCGTCGGATAATGCTGTCACTCACCTAACCTGGGCCTTGAGACAGATGAATAACTGGCTCCTCCATGGAAAGATGGGAGATGGTGACAGGCGGAGAGACGTATCGGTCGCTGATAAGAGCGCCACCCATCGTTCCAGCGCGCGCGGCACGATCCTGCCCCGGCGCGATGGGGGCAGGCAGGCCAGGCCACCACCGCCGCTCGGTCCCCTGCGGCATACGTACTACCCCTCTCGGTTCCTGCCGGCTCGATTCATCGTCCGATCAGCGCTAACTAAGCCCGCCGCCGCCTGATCGATTGAGCCTGTGTTGGATTGGATGATGCATGTGATGACTGACGAGAGGGAGAGTGGCGGCGCTGTGATGTTAACCGCTCACTCAGACTCAAGACTCAGCGCTGCACGTGATTTGTACTGGCCAGCTATCCCTCCCGATCGAGATGTGCCAGCAAGCTAACTAGAACTGCAGGTGAGGTGGACCTCCTGCTGCTGCAAACAAAGTTCATTCGCAGCTGCCCGATCTGCATATATCACGGACCAGTACCTTGTTATTAGCTCAGCAATGATCGATGCCCTCAGTTGATCTGCTGCAAGTTGTCGCGCGCGCGGCGGCTCAGCACGGGCTCGATCATACTATCATGCAGCAGTCAACAAATCATCAAATGCTCGCATATATACAAGAAAATCCCGGCTGGCCGACCGCGTACATGGGCTGGTCCAGGAGCTACAAGTATATGGTCCAAATTCTAATGACAGGGAGAGGTATACTACGTTCTACTGCACAGAAGTTGATGCAAGCAGTTTCCCTATCCTGGGACCAAACCGAATTCATACGTAGGGTTCGGACCATACAAGATCTGCAGGGAGCAAAGGAGGGTGGTCCGACCTCCGACGCCGGCCCGGTCCAGCTGCAATGCAATGCTGCGGCAGGCATTGCACGCTATAGCTCGATCGTTCCAGAACATTGCAGCTACTACTACTAGCGCTAATATAAAGCATGGCTTCTACACAGCACTAGTAGGCTACACCATGAAAAACTACCCATTTGCTCAGTAGGTGTACATTTTAGGCGGTAGCTTGTTCCTGTGCAAAGCTGACTTGGCTTACTAGTCACAACTTTTTAATAGAACAAAATGTACGCAAATAGCAATTTTTTAATCTAAGTTGGACATTTAGTTTTAGGAGGCAAAAATATTACATTTTTCATCCTAATCACATTGTAATAGATTATTAAATATATACTTTATAAACATTTTTTTTCTTATAAAATGTGAACATGTCTTTTTAATTGAAGTTAGAACATACTTGTTGTCAAAAAGAACATTTATGCAAACAACAAAAGAGAGTGAGAACATTTAACTAGTTAGATACATGTGTACTCTCAAAAAAGCGACTAAGAGATGAGCAAGATCCTACTATTAGAGATATACACTAAAAAAATGAGTTATTCTTTCCTTTATTACAGTAATTAAATTGTCAAAGGACGATTGATTTAGATTTATCTACATGATGACAGATGTGATACAGATCCATCTCAAATTTTTCAATTTATAATGACTTATGATATTACGCACGGTATATGGGTGGGGGGCATTTGTCCCCATCCCATCCTATAAAAGTCTGCTCTAGTTGATTTCTAGCTGTAATTTCACGTGAAAATTCTAAACAAGTTGTCTTATAGCAACGTGTATATCGAAGAAAATGGCATGATAGGCATACTGTCGTAAAAAGCTAATGCGGTGTGATGTCTCATGAAGGTCTACAGGGAGATGAAGTTTCCACCTCATATTTAGTGTTCGTGCATCGTGTGCATATATCTAGCCAATTAGTTAAGTGGACACACAATTAAGTCACTAATTAAGTCACTACAAGATGAAAAATGCACGGTCGGCTAATCATATGACAGGACGAGATTTTAAAATTGAGAGGTTCATGCATCAAGCTCGCGGCAAGTAAGACCCAAAGGCTGAGACCAGTGGAGCCACCCGTGTATTGATCTGGTCGGATTCACACACTTGTTTACCCCGACCGAGCAGGCACACACAATTTTGATATGATATCTCACTCCCGTGCTCATGCCTAGCATGCAGATGACTGCCCTGTGAAGTCGTTTCCACGAATAAATTTTTAGCCTCGACCGGTTCACGGTGCTCGCCGCGCAGGTGATGACCTCGATCACAGGATCCCCTGACACTTAAGAACAGTGCCCTGGATCGAACGCAAGGATCGATCAGATCACAAGGTCACCGAACAATTTTTTAGGTATGAGCCGCCGCCGCTGCCGCCTTGAGTGAAGAAGATATTTCCACTCACGCCGCTGGTGCCCCTTCGATCCGGGCGGTTAACTGCCCCCACATGCATATCATCACTCGGCATCCGACGAGAACACATAACCACCGGAATCGTACGATGACGGGAGCACGCAACGCACGCATGCGATCGAGACTTGTGGTTATGCTTAGCTTTCGTAAGGTCTGATAGAAGTATTGTACTGGTACAACGACAAGTGTCTTCCGCGAAAGAAAGAAAGAAAGACAATGTGCTCGATGGTACGATGATGGAGCTGGAGCGTACACAGCTGGTGCGTGTACTTGAGGCAAGGAGTCCACCAGCACAGCACAGACGATGTACTCGTACTCTTGTACCCGATGGACAAGCTAGCTAGGGGATAATGGAGGAGTCGGTTGCTTGTGACGCCGGGCACAGGCACGTGTAGGAGCCCACGGCTGCCGTCCGCGCCGGGGGGCAGCCCATGCAATCGGGTTTAGGTCCGCCCCCACCCCACCCATGCGATAAACACCGACGTGCAACTTGGCCGGCCGTCCCGTCCTCCAATCGATCCATCTCGGTTAATAAGCTCTGCATCATCTCTGCTGCTTCCTCGAAGTTACAAGACGACGGACATGCATCGGCAGCTTTACCTCCGTGCAGGTCCACAAATGTAGGAGTAGCACGTACCAGTACGGCCTCACAAAATTACAACCCTGCTCACACTGTCGACAGGTACGACATAACACTGCTGCTGCACCTGCTCCTTCAATGGGAGTACACAACAGTAGGCCTATAGAGGGGAGGTGGCTGGTTGTAAAAACGACCGATGCTTGTGCTGCCTTTCCAGAGGCTTATTAGCTTTTCGCGGGGAGAGGACAGTGCATCGAACATGACTTTGCAGAGGGGCACACGCAACTGTTTCCCAACTTTGCCGTACCCATCTTTAGCCCTTTAGCTCGCTAGGCCCCGGTCGGCAAGCTTACCAATCTTAGAACACCGGCCCGGCCGATGAAATACCCTCTCATGACCAAGATGCATGACTCCGTCGATGATCATCCATATGGATCATGGATGGATAGTGTATGAGAAAAAAGAATACAACAATATGTAGTACCCTCAAAAGATCGAAGTGGCCGGTTTTGGCCACAGCAGAAGGATAGGAGCCAGAAAGCAGTGGTACCGGCATGCACCCCCCCTGAGGTCTGAGCGCGCGCACGCATTAGCTGTGGAAGCCAAGCATGGCAGGCTGAGCACGCAGCTGCGCCGACGACGACCCGGTCCGGCCGTGCCTTCTCGTTAAAAATAGGGCCTGGCACCACGCAGCAAGCATGCATGACTACATGGAGTGACCGACACGTTGTTTCCTGCATTTATCCATCGCTACCGGGAGTAGTTACTCTGCCCCAACCGATCGGGCGCGGTCCATCCTTCGCCTGGGTCCAGTCAATTCACGAGTCTTTTTTTTTTTCCCTCAATTTCATCGATGGGTCATATCACGACTAGTCGACTACTCGCTGCTACTGTTGTACAAAACGCTGTTTACGTTTATGTGATCAATTTTTTAGTTTACAAACAATTTACATTTCGCACTTACGGAGATATGATTTTTTTTTCATACCCTCTGTGTGGACCATATAAAAAAGGACACGAGATTAGGGTAGAAACATCTAAACAAACAGCAAACGAGTGCATTGGTATTTATGTCTGATTGAAATTGTGAAGTAAATGTAAATGGAGATTTATGTATACATGCAACCTATAAGATGGTTATAAGAGATGAAGATGCAGCCGGGATGAATCTCTATAATCTATTAATTTAGGTGAACATATTCATAATTTACCGTACATCTATAAAGTACAATTTTTATATTCAATGTAAGTTAAGATTCCGCCGTTTTCATTTTTAAATTTATGATGTAAAAATATTTATTCTGATTCGAACTCCTCTGCGTAGGTCTCTGTATGGGGCCTATATCTCCTACCTCCCGAGTCCAAATAATATGATCCACATATGTTCCTTAAAGGTTTCGACGAGATCTACAACTTTCGTGTTTTAACTTTTTTTCATTAAAGCATGTTTTCAAGTTCAAAATTGCGTTGCAATACAGTGTTATTTTTATTCTGTGTGAATTAATTTTTCCTATTGTATAAAGCTTTTAAAAATCTTTATACATTGGTTCACGATATTTATCTTGCATGTTGAACTTTATAGAAATCCAATGATGTCTTGTAGCCGTCATGAGCTTATGAGAATCTCTCTTTACATGGCGAATTGGGTTTTATATCGATACTTCTCATATTTGAGCATTGTTTTTAATGTCATTTTACTTAATTTTACAATATAGCACTCAAACAACACTACATGTAAAAATCATTAATATTAGAGATAAAAAAAGATATTTATAATAACAATATGGTGAATCCAAATCGATTTGGTACCTTCCAAATTAAGTATCGAATTCAAAAAATTATAAATTCCTCGTCCGGAGATCAAATAAGGTAAACTCAGACTCTGTCTCGTAGCCCTTGAAAAGTTCTATAACTTTTATATTCAATAGAAATCAAGATTCTGACATTTTCATTTCCAAATTCACAATGCCAAATATTTGTTCTCATTCAAACTCGTCTGCGCAGGTTCCTATGCGGGGCCCATATCTCCTACCTCCGAAGTTCAAATAATATGATCCACATATGTTCTGAAAAGGACTCGACGAGATCTACAACTTTCGTGTTTTAACTTTTCTCATTAGAGCATGTTTTCAAGTCTAAAATCACATCACAATACAGTGCTATTTCTATTCTGCGTGAATTGATTTTTCTTACCCAATAAAACTTCTAAAAATCTTTAGATATTGGGTCACGACCTTGATAAATGGTGGACTTCATAGAGATCCAGTGATGTCTTGTAGGCATCATGAGCTTGTGAGAATTTATTTTTATATGACGAATTAAGCTTTATATCGGTGTTGCTTATATTTGAGTATTTTTTATGTTATTTCACTTAATTTTGCAACATAATACTCAAACGACACTACATATGAAAATTATTAATATTAGAGGTAAAAAAAATATTTATGATAAGAATACGATAAAAAAGATAGAAACTTATGATATATATAATGGTACATTAAGAAATACCAACAATAATATAAATATAACTTTTCATGAAATATCAATAATTACATTGTGTAAATAATTTACGTTTAAATCATAAAAAGTGTTTTTTTAACCCATAGCAATGCACGGGCACTTTAGTATTGCTATCACAATTAATTTAGGTGAACACGTTCACGCCAATAAAACAATCTACTGTACGCCCACAAAGTTAGAGATTGAATCCAAATCGGATTCATATCTTCTATATTAAGTACCAAATTCAAAAAATCATAAATCACTCGTTCGTTATTCAAATGAGGCAAACTCGGACTCTATCTCGTAGCTCTCAAAAATTTCTACAACTTTGATATTCAATTGAAGTCAAAATTCCGCCGTTTTGATTTCTAAATTTATGATGCAAAAATATTTATTCTCATTCGGACTCCTCTGCGCAGGTCTCTGTGCGGGGTCCATATCTCCTACCTCCGAAGTCTAAATAATATGATCCACATATATTTCAAAAAGGACTCGACGAGATATACAACTTTTGTGTTTTAACTTTTCTCATTGGAACATGTTTTCAAGTCTAAAATCACATTGTAATACAGTGTTATTTCTATTCTGCGTGAATAAATTTTTTCTATCGGATAAAACTTATAGAAATCTTTAGACATTGAGTCACCATCTTGGTTTTATATGTTGGGCTTCATAGAGATTCAATGGTGTCTTGTATGTACCATGAGTTTGTGAGAATCCCTTTTTACATGATGAATTAGGCTTCATATCGATTCTTCTCATATTTGAGCATTTTTTAATGTCATTTCACTCAATTTTCATCGTAGCACTCAAACGATACTATATATGAAAATCATTAATATTAGAGGTTAAAAAAATATTTATAATAAAAAATGATAGAAAAATTATTACTTATGACATATAAAATGTTACAGGAAGAAGCACCTACAATAATATAAATATAATCTTTCATGTATAAAATAATAATAGTTATATTATATAAATAATTTACATTTAAATCATAAAATATATTTTATTTTTTTTAAACTCATAGCAACACACGAGCACTTTCTATATGTGAAATAATCAAGTAGAGAAAGGTTTATGCGTTATAAATAGTATTATGTTGTTAGGTGTTACAGTATTACCAAACACAATCACACTTTAAAATATGTATCTAAAATTCTAAATAAGATTATAAATAGATGTAGCACACAGCCATCTATCATCATACAAAAATAATGGTACAACTAATATTTGATTAAGAAGAAACAAAAAAAAAGAAATATGTTCGACATGACCAGTTGTAATCCCCACTTTTTACAGACAAGTGTTTCTTTTCTGTTACATCTTGTACAATACAAGTTATTATTGTATATAATTTTTGCATGATTTTTATTGTGATTCTTTAACATATATATATAGACATGCATATTTAAAATCATTAACACTGTCTTGGAATGGAATAAACAAGTCGCATATGTGGTGGTTATCCGGGGCATGCCGCACAGCACTACGACCCCGCCCGCCGCCACGGGCGCGACAGGCGTACGTGGCGTGTAACGCAATCCGACGCCAAGGCAAAGGTGCGTGGCGTGGACCGGTGCGGTGGGCGCCCGACCCGACCTCCGTCGCCGTCAGCTGGCACGCATGCATGGCCCTTCCCTTTCCTGCCACAAACTAACTCAACTCATCTTCTTAGCTGTCTGTCGTCCCTGATGACACCCCGATGGATCCAACACCATTATATTCGACCTAGCTCCACGTATCTCGATCACTCACTATCCGGGTTACTACTAGCTCTCAACACCATGCTGCTGCGTGCCGTGGCCATGTCTCGTTCTCACTAACCCCGGCCGGCCGAGAGGGACGGAGCCAGCTGAGCACGAAACGCCCGCGCCGGGGTCCATTATATTTCCTGCGCTTCGCTTGCCAAGACACGCCGCCGGCCGGGGAGAAGCCGAGCGTCACATGCATGGTAGCCGCCCGGAATGAATCGCCTTTCTGCTGTCTGCCTCAGCTTGAATTTGCGCCACGCGACTGTCACGTGAAGGTTGGCGCACGCTGTCCGCTGTCCGGTCGGCCGACATGGCAGCGGCGCAGGGGTTCCACGTCGTCGCGTCGGGAGGGCCCTTCCGAGATTGGCGTGCGTTAT
The DNA here is from genome assembly GCA_032690845.1 of Eleusine coracana subsp. coracana. Classification (NCBI taxonomy): domain Eukaryota; kingdom Viridiplantae; phylum Streptophyta; class Magnoliopsida; order Poales; family Poaceae; genus Eleusine; species Eleusine coracana. The sequence continues at coordinate 67,444,744 of CM064420.1, read as the reverse complement.
TCGGTAGACGCGGCTCTGCTCTGGAGTGGAAAACAACATTGACATTGCTACTAGTATATATCTTGATTGGCGCATAGATCGTGGCGTGGACAAACTCGAGTGTCCGTGCTGCATCGATCACGCTCTCCTTGATTATCGTACGTACTGTATCTTGACAAGTTCGTTGGAGATCATCAAGCAGGGATTAGTCTATCTATCCCATTCCCGCCCGTGTTGGTTTGGTTTATGCATATTTCCGAGCTAAAATACTGGCGTATGGCGACCGTGCAGTCTGCAAACATCAGACAGGGGAGATGGAGGATTTGGCACGTATGCTCTGCTAGGTTCAGAGCACCCGGGGACAAGAGCATATTCTGCGTCGTAACCCTCCATTTTTTTTTGTTGGCACTAGACAAATGTGTGATCTCGTTTAATTAAGACTCGTATACACTGATTATGTTCACTCGTATACTCTCAAGATTTATCAGTATTACAGCCTCTTGTAGGAAATTAATGAGGTCAAGATGTATGCATCCTGAGTTGTACTGCAATTGCTTTTTTTTTCTTAATATAAAACGTTCACAGCATAAAACACAAGTTGGTTTATAGGACTATAGTGATTTGCAACTAATGAGTTTGCTTAAGTCAGCCTTCGCTACCGGTCAACGTGCTTGGCTTGGCTGTTCGATCTAGGGAGAGGATTCGTCCGTGTCTCCCTGTAAATACCGCAACGCAAACCTGGCACGTGGCAAGTGGTGGGTGGTCATAGCTTATTACAACTAGGCAGGTCCCACACGCTGCCAACCGGTATACCCCACTTCTCGGTGATTAGACAGAGAAAGACACGCGGGTCCCCCTTCCCTTTTCCTCTCAACACCGGGTCTCATGGCAGTCGACTACGTACATTTCCTACTCCTTTCCCTACAAAAATCAATTCCCCAATCTCGATCCGATCCCCGGCTCGTTATAAAGGCACCCCTCTCCCTTTCTGTCTCCCTCACAACACACTCCGCCTCCAGCAATAATCTCAGAGCGACCTCGAGCGGTTAAGCGAGCTGCGCTTTTCTCTCCTCCTCCTCACTAGCCAGCAGCTGCCAGTGCGTGAACACATAATACGCTTCTCAGCTCAGCTGAAAGCCACACCAAGCTTGACTTTGCTCGCTTGTGTTTGAGCCTCCTACCTGAGACGAGAGAGTGATCGTTCCTCATCCCGGCGGCGAGAGGAAGCACGACGAGCGAGAGAGGATGTCCAGCCGGAGGTCGTCGCGTGGCAACATCTCCGACGAGGAGATCAACGAGCTCATCTCCAAGCTTCAAGCCCTGCTCCCGGCCAGTTCTCGCAGACGCGGCTCCGGCCAGGTATATATGAAGCTTGCCGAGACCATTATTTCAGGCATTTTATCTTGTGTGCTCTCCACGCAGCAGTAAACTTACTAACTTGTGATCGATGATGCGTTCGTGAATGCAGGCGTCGACGACGAAGCTGCTTAAGGAGACTTGCAGCTACATCAAGAGCCTCCACCGGGAAGTGGACGACCTCAGCGACCGTCTGTCTGATCTCATGTCCACCATGGACCACAACAGCCCCGGCGCGGAGATCATCCGCAGCATCCTCCGCTCCTGATCACCTGTACCGTCGTATCGTCGTCTCCTTCAACGACAACCGGCCATGCATTCCCCAGCCAAACTACGGGATGGAGCTCCATTTAGCTAGGGTATATATATATATCTACATATATTTGTGTATCATCTTTCTTTCTCCACCTTTTTACCTCTCCCTAGATCTGAGATCATCCAGAGCTAGCTAGCCCGATATGAAATGTACTAGCTACGCGCACGCGTGTGATCTCTGCTAAGCATCACTACTTCTACTTGGTAGGGCGTTATTAGCGCTAGGGCCTAAGCAAGCTTATCCTCTCTCTCTCTCACACACACACTTTAGGGCCTAAGCAAGCTTATCCCTCCTCTAGTCCCTTCTTTTGATGTTCCCTTTTATTGTTTCCCCCCGATCTCTGTAAATTTAGCCGGTGTGGCTTGGATCGAGTTGTGTCCTCTACAGACAACCGACCGACCACTACTACTACTACCTAGAGGAAATTAATTATCATCATCATGGTGTACTGTACTGTTGTTCCAGCTTTTAACAACTTTATCACTTGGTTACGTACTACGAGAGAAACTGTACTCTACTCATGGTTATTATTCTAAGAGCAATAGAGGAAGTGTTGTACCCAAATGACGCCTCCCCCCTTCGTGTCTGTTTCCTCTCCTCGCGCCCGATCGGTTCGCTGACCGTACGCCAGGCACCGCGTTTACTTGCAGATTAAAAAGTGGCAAGTCGTCACACTCCCGCTTCCGACTGTTGTGATGCTACTAGTAGACCCTATACACTACTACTGCGTTGCGTGCATACGATTTTGTGCATGGCACCACCGATCGCGATGACGGCAATGCACAGAGATGTGACGTACAGCTGCGTGTGTGTCGATCGCTCCTCCCTCCCACTAGGCCTTGTCCGTTCATCAATGAGATTCGGCTGAAAGAAATAGATGAGTGGATCAGGAAAAGGGTTGGCGTCAACGGCCTTGTTTTGCCCGGCTATTAACGCTGTGTGGATGCTAGTATATCCTCATCCTTAGCCAAAGTTTTATTTCTCTCTCTCCCTCTCTTGCACCTTCACATGCTCTAGTAGATCGACGACGACGACCAGGCCCGGAAGGAGAAGTCACGCTCGAGTGCCAGCAAAAGGCTGCCGGCTTTCTTGACATCCTCCTTTATTTCGAGCAGCCACTGCCACCGTACTTACTCAGCTCTGCGTGTTAGCAATTTTACTAGCCGTTTGTATTGCTTGCACACTGTGTGCTAGTCGCTGAAGAAATGAAAATGTGTGTCAAGTTTGGCTGCACGCCGAACTCAGCTAGCTTGAGGCACTATATATCCATTTCGAGCACGGCAAATTAACGTGCACTTGGCACAGCCCAGAACGCGCACGACTCTGATCTCTAGCTAGCTAGTCTTGCTTCCGTGTACACATGAACAGTGTCTTCTTGTGCAAGTGTTTATTTATGCTGCGCATGTGCCCTTGTAGTATTACGTAGTGGTGCAGGCCCGTTTACTTGCGGAGATCGGTGATGGCCTTGCACCGGCCCGGCACCGTGGCTAACTCCAGCAAGGAACCCCACATGCCACCAACAGTACGACGCGCGGGTACGCGCTAGCTACTAGAAGCACACGATCGAAGCCAAAGAAAAAGAAGGAGAATGATGACTTGCATCCTTTAATTTATTTCCATTTCTCTTTGTGGAGCCATGCGTGAGGTAGAGGCACGGCACATATATACTGGATCGGACAATGAAATGAACTGCCGCCGCGCAGCCATTCATCGCTCATCGGGCGGGAGGAGAGTTTTGTTGTTGTGAGTTTGGTCTATCTAAGCAGAGGGTGCCGATGGAGCGGTGCAGCAGTAACTGCCGCTGCGAAGCAGTAAAGCGGAGCATATGTCGTGTGAATAAAACTATTGGGGCGTAATGCGGTCAAGAAATGTGAGGACCATCATCAGCTGCATGCGGCGCTCTAGCTAGCTGCAACTAGTCAAGATCTGACCACTCAAAAGTTAAACGATGACTGGCAGATCGAGAGGCATCTTTTCACATGAGAAAGTGTTTTAGCAGTGTTTGGTTGGCATAGTAAAAACCTGTGTGTCCGGCCGGGACATCACTACATCAGCGCGCGGGGGGTCTGGACCAGCCTATAGTGTTGTGTTTGGGGCGTCGTCGATCGGTTATACATGAACAGTTCGGTTGGGTAAACACTGGCGCTTTTTTTTTGTTCCGTCCTCTTTGGCTCTTTCAGAGTTCAAAGTCTTGGCCCCCGTCCACCTCCACCAGCGCGGTGTGTGTTGTTGGGAGATGGATGGAGCCATGGAGGCTCTCGTAGTCGCGTTGCACATTTGCATGTTATCCATACCAAATCCTTCCCGCAGCTGGAAACAATATTCCTGACACACGTTGTCCTGCTAAAGTCTCGGCGCCAGCTGCTAGCTGCCCCCTGCAGCTTTCCGACGAAAAAAATGATTGCGCCCTTCTTTGACTCGGAACAGTGCCGGTGCTTGCGCATTCCGCAATGCAAAAAAAAAAAAAAGCCAAAGCGCGACTGATGAGTAGTACTACGTTCCGATGCAAGCAAGCGCGAGCGCGTACACATACTACCGGTAGGATCGGAGGCAGCTCGCGGTGTGTGGAACAGTTGAGCTCGCGTCGTGGGAAACAAATATTGTGATGGATGGATCGATCTATGTGCAGGTTGGATTGGAGGCGAGCTCGAAAGGGGACGTGTGTAACGGCCGGCAGCCCCCTCCCTGCGGCCAACCGCCGGGCCCGCGCGCCCACGGCGACCGGTTAGAAAGCGGAACCGGTGGCGCCGCAGAGGCAACTGCCAAGCCTTCGTCCGGCCCTGCCTGTGACTGTGAGTCTGTACTGATCAGCAGCAAGCATCAGTCCGAGCAATGACGGATTCGCCCCTAGACGAAGCTGCAACAGAATCGGAAAAAGGCTACGCCGGGTAGGGGCGGAACCGGGAAGCAGGACGTGAGGCCACAGTAAAAAGTGCTACAATAGCGCGCGCGGCAGTTGTGCTGATACAACAGTACGAGATCTCGCACGTCGCAGGGTGAGACTGCCAGCAGAGACCGGGATACGTACTACTTCTGCAAAGCAAGCAATGCTGTTGGGCTATAGGTCGCTTTTAGGGGGTAGGAAAGGCTACCGAAAAGTTGTTTCAGCGAAACGATACGTACGGATTGGCAACCTCAGAGAGAAATAAGTGACTTGCTAATTTTCAGCAGTCATCTCTCTCGAGTCATTAGATCTAGATTCAATAATTTATAATTATTATACAAATAATTTTATAAAAAAAAAATTAAAACACAAAATAACAAATCATTGATCGAAAGTTTTCAGCTGATTGAAAGCTAGAAAATATGGAGAAATAATGGGACGGGGGTGTACGAGTGGTGGTTCTAACTCGTCTCTTCAGACGGTTGGTTCATAGTACCGTGCTGTTCTTCCTTAGCAACCACCACTCACATCGCACTGCTGCTTAGTGCTTGTTTGAAGAAAATTTGCTCACATGTTCTAGCGAGTAAGTAGTCTGCTTCATTTCGATTCCAAGTTGCCAACTAGTAGAACTAACGAGCGAGGCTGATGAGGGAAACTGTTGAATAATCCTCGACCGACAAGAGTCCCTTGCAGATATTGATGCCAGGAGTACGACAACGAGTAGATATCGGTGCTCGTCCTCACATGCGCACACACACACAGGCATGTGGTGTGGTGGGAGTCACGTTCTTCTCTGGTGACTTGTCACTGCACAGCAGCGGGATACGCCATGCCCTGCACCGCACCGCACCGGCAGCGAGATAAATCAGGTATGCCGAGGCAGGCAACGGCCTGAAAACTTCCATGCCCTGCTGCCCGCCCACTCGCGGCTGCCTGACCGCTTGCTTCTCGTCGGGAAGGGAGATCCGGGTGTCAGTTTCTCTCCATCCTCCGTCGTCGAATCGATCGACAAATCTTTGACCTCGTTTCTGGAAGTGAACAGGAGCCACAGGTTCTCTACCTTTTCCTCGTTTCAGTATCGGTGGCGCCCTGCTTGGCTGCTGCCCGGTTCTCTGAGATTGGAGATGACCGGGCAGCCGGTGATGGGCGTGCCTGCAGCACCCACGACCCCCTTTTGACTTCCGGTTTCCTTTCCCCGTTTCGGTCCGCAGCGTGGTAGAGCAGGCCACCGGATGGTGCAGCAGAGCAGAGACATGTGTACCTGCAACAAAAGTGTCCTGCCGGTTCTCCATATGCTTCGTCACTGTCAAACACCCGCAAGTACATAGGAGGGAGGGAGAAACACGAAACAAAGGAAAAATCTTTAATGTAAAATACGTTCACATTACTTGGAAGCGTAAAATTCATGTCAATCCGTTGTTCAAGGCTTGATGGAAATCCCAAGTTCCCATTCATGGATCAAGTTCGTGTTTTGGATCCAGGAACCGTGGGCCTCCATAATAGAGGTAGGTGTCTTCTTAGCGGCCCGAGATGGCCTCTCAGCCGAAAATGTAATAAAAGGCCTAAACGGGACTACCATGGGCCGATTGCAATGCTCGGAAAGTCGAAAGCTCACAGTCATTAGGTCCACGAAGAGCAGATTTTTCAGCCCATCACGATTTTACATTTCATTCGATTCGTTTCATAAACGAATGTTTTGGCAGTTTTTCAGTATGGATGAAACAGATAAAGCGGTACATGACAATCTGACTCGCTATATCTGCACCGGCATTTTTAGCTTTTTCAACAAAATTTGCGAAGAAACGATATGTCGAAGATTAACACGCTTTCAAACTGAACATTTCTTTTTAGACGCTTTCAAACTGAACATTTTTTTTTAGATACTTTCAAATCGAACTGAACTTTAGGAACCTGATGACGAGTTCAGTCAGGATAACTCAGCGGCCGCGTCAGCCACAGGATCGCGACGCCCTCGAACCGTCCGCCGCTCTGAGCCGTCCAACGCGCCCACGCGGCGGGTGCCACGCCTCGAGATAACCTCTCCGGCCTCGAACGTTCCGGTCCGCCGCCGTCACGCTCGCCGTGGCGAAGAACGGCGCGGATCAGCACCGCCAAACCTGAAGCGCATCCCACCCGTCCACTTTTCTCACGGCGTCATCCGGGACCTTTGTACGGGCCGCCGTTCCCCAGGCTGGCACGCATCACGAGGGCGTCGCGCACGAAGCCACCACCGCGCCCCCAATTAGCTCCCACTTAATCGCCCGTAAACCCCAGAACCGAACGCCCTAATTACCTAGGAGTATTCCTCAACAGCCGCGCCAGCCGCGCTTTAGCTACACGATTGTACCCTGCCTGCCTGCTTGCTGTCTCGATTAGATAAATCCGCCGGAGCAAGAGGAAATTTTAATCTTGCGATTTTTTTCCCTTTCTACTTCTCTCGATTCCACCAAGAAAATTTTGTTGTTTCTCGCATCACTCCCCACTAAGCCGCCTCTGCCCCCCGCTCGCGCTCGTCGTTTCCTTCCCAATCCGTCATTCGCCCCGTATTAATCCCCTGCCTATACAGTCGATGGCCGATTGCCTCGCGAAATTTCCAATTCTATTGCAGCTCGGGTGTTAAGTACCCACGGTGATAAGGCTCAACCCGTCGTTTGGTGGCTTCCGCGTAAATCCCTTTGGCCGGCGGCGGCTCCAGGTAATTGACACACCAACTTTCTCGGTTTCTCCGATTCATGGAGGGTCGCTCTGCTGTGTTTTCTTTGGTTCTGTGGATCGGGTTATGTGGTTGTTGTTTGTGACGCTAGTTATCCCCCTTCCTTGCAGATTGTTTGTGAGTAGGGAAGTGGGCAGCTAGGTTTCTGGGAGCAATTTTGTTTGTTCCCGTATTAGATGGAGGAATCGGAGGTAGGGGTTAATCAGGGGAAGCCAATGGAGGAGAAGGAGAAGGCTGCAGGAGGATCGGGGGATGAGGGTAAGATGGAGAGGAGCCAATCAATCAATCTGAATTCGGTGCCAGCAGTTGCTGCGGAGACAAGTAGCAGAACTCAGAAGACTGGTGAAACGCACAGTGCAGTGGTGTTAGAGGCCAAGGATACTAGCACAGGGAAGGCAAAGGAATCCAGTGGTGATGATCAGAAGAAGTTGCCGAAGGTTGAGCTGGTTGAGTATGAAGGTCATGCTGAGAACCCTGTCAAGAAGGCTGCTTTGGTAACAGTGGTGGGAAATGAAGGGCATGCAGACTGTGGTGATGAGGATGGCAGAGTTCAAGTCCTCAGCATTGTCAAGAAGGATGAACCGGCAGATGAAGATGTTGATGCCATTAATGCTGTGACAATTGCAGGGTTCAGAGAAGATAATGCTGCTGTAGATGCTTCTGCTGGGATTACCGCAGTGCGGCCTGCTGGTTCCCGATCATCAAGTTTCCATGGTGTAACCAGGTGAGACTGGTGGGTGTATCCTTGTGACTTGTTCTTGAAGTGGGAACAAAACAATGAATTCATTTGTCACTTTCCTATATTAGTAAATGACTCTTTTCAGCTTTTAGGATAGAAGGACAGACTTTTTAATATACCATCTATTCCTGCAGGCATAGATGGAGTGGGAAATATGAAGCTCATTTGTGGGACAGTTCTTGCAGAGTAGAAGGAAGGAGAAGAAAAGGAAAACAAGGTACACATTTATTAATTGTTTTTAACGGTCTTTACTGATACTGTCCGATCGGACATTCTGCTAAATTACAACTCCGGTACAAAGCAGTTACTCCTTTTCCTACCTGAAATCAATTACTTTATTTCCTGATATGGAAATGGCAACAGAAAAGAAAGGTTTCCGCGAAAGCTAGATCGTATATTCCATCTTTGCGCAGTGTCATGGGTATTATTGTCGATGATAGTGGGAGAACGGAACTCAGATAATTATAACCAGAGTGGAGGCACAAGTTTACATAGCTAAGCACATCCCAAAACAAATGCCGATGAATATTGTGAATTGCCAATTATCATGTTTCTTTAGTTCTCTGTCAAAATAATGGACTTTTCCTTACATTCTATTATCTCATGTCCTGGATCCCCATTTGCATTTGGAGATACTGCTGCACCTCATGTGTTTCTGTGGTTCGCTTACCCTTTGCTGGCAGCCTGGCACTGCATACAGCAGGCTAGAATTGTTTTGTTACTGAGCTCCAGCAAAGTGGACCCATTTATACTTCCGTGCAAGGCTGCAGTTGCGAACGGGCCTCTAGCTGAGTTGGCTAGCTAGTTTTAGTAGGACCCCTCAGGTCCTGGGTTCGACTCCCCATGGGAGCAAATTTCAGGCCAGGGTTAAAAAAATCCCTCGTCTGTTCCATGCCAAAGCACGGGTCTTTGGTCGTCTCACACGTGCCATGATGCCGCTATGTAACAAAGGGTAGGGCATGGTTTCCGAGGTTTTCTCGACCTGCGTGAGAAGGTCTTCTTAGCAAAATGACTGGGGATCCCCACAGATTGAGGTTTTATACTTCCTTGCAATTGGCAAATGATGTGACTAGCCTAGTTGTTTCCCTTTCGACATCAGTTGCCTCCCAATTTTTATAACTCTACTTCTAATAGCTATTGTTCTTTAACAGAACCAAAGCATCCTAATAACTGCAAAAGTATTGTGTTCCTGTTACATTCCTAGTTGCTTTGGTTCCATGCATTTTGTGTGGCCGATTAAATTTATAGCTTTAATATGCCATGAGTGAAAAAAAACATTATGCATTGCTAGTGATTCTTATTAGGCATATAGTTTTGGACTGGTGTCCCCTAGGACATAGGAGATGAACTACTTATAACTACCAACTCTTACTGATGACCTTTTTTATTTGTTTCTAAAATCGGCTCAGGCATATAACTATTTTATCCTCAAGTTGGCCAACCTATACCAATATGTTTAGCTAATAAGAAGATCTAGTGTTGCATTTGATTTATTGTTTGTATAGCTTTGCTGTGTTTCCTTTTTGTAGCAATCTGTAACTACTTATAAGTACCAACTGTTACTGATGACCTTTTTTTATTTGTTTCTAAAATCGGCTCAGGCATATAACTATTTTATCCTCAAGTTGGCCAACCTATACCAATATGTTTAGCTAATAAGAAGATCTAGTGTTGCATTTGATTTATTGTTTGTATAGCTTTGCTGTGTTTCCTTTTTGTAGCGATCTGTTTTAGTTTTCTATGACAGTTACTAATGGTTTCTTGCATTGGTGCTCTTCCATGGTGATGCTTCAGTTTACCTAGGTAACTGTTTGCAAACTCTCTGTTCTTTATCTCTCTTTTTTGTGTTTATGGTTTATAATTTACCTCAAATCTCCTATCATGCAGGAAGCTATGATACTGAGGAAAAAGCTGCCAGGGCTTATGATGTTGCAGCTCTTAAATACTGGGGTCCAGATACAAGATTGAACTTTCCGGCAAGTTCTTTCCCTTTTCTGTACTTTTCAGTTTCCTTTGTTTTCAATGTAACGATATCTTATATGAATCAGATGTTCCAGGTTTCACAGTATGAAAAGGAACTGCAGGACATAAAGGACTTGTCTCGAGAGGAATGTGTGACATATTTGAGAAGGTATGTCATGAGTAATACACATTTCTGCCATTTAGTGGACATGCCCTGGAGTGATTTGTTTATTTCACAGGAGGAGCAGCTGTTTTTCAAGAGGGGCTTCTGTTTATAGAGGAGTAACAAGGTTACCTCTCTTTTATTTGTTTTGTTTGGCTTGTTAAAACTTTGGAGGGTTTCTTTTTCTCTTCTGTAAAATTAGTGAAACTAAGTCAACATTTTCTCCTATGACAGAAGGCAGAAAGATGGGAGATGGCAGGCGCGCATAGGATTGGTTGCTGGAACCAGAGACATTTATCTGGGAACATTCAGTACGCAACACCTGAATTTTGATTTATCCATTCATTAAAAAAAATTGAATTCAGTTACTGATTGTTTTCCCTTGTTTCAAATAGAAACTGAAGAAGAAGCAGCAGAAGCTTATGATATTGCTGCCATTGAGATACGTGGTAAAAATGCTGTGACCAACTTTGACCGAAGCAACTATATGGACAGGGGTATGCATTGTATAGAAGGAGAAGGCTTGAGGCTGCTCGCATCAAAGCCAGAATAATAACTTGGACTTTCATGAAGTCAGGCCAGCATCTATTGAGCAGATGTGGCCACACATATTTGAAGCTTAGTGGTACATACAGATAGAACTGGTTGCAGTTTGTCAATAGTTTCTGCTTTACAAGTCGTAAGATCACAGTTATTCAAAAGAGGAATTCAACTTGGAAAAATCATGTTAAGAAGGTTTTGAGCAAATATTATAGGGTTCGTAGGATAGGTACTCCTGGATATCGAGTCATTTTTAATGTTTCGCTCGATATGTTCATTGTGCCGATTGAGTATTCGATCTCATCAAAGAATCATTCAAAGTACGATATAATTTGTGGAATGCAATTTTACCTTTGGCGGCCATGATTGCTGGTTTGTTTTCATATTAAGAACATCCTGCATAAGCTGCATTTAAATCCATTCAGAATGCCTACAGCACTTTCTTGGATGTTGACAATTCAGCAACAATGGCAAGCAACATCAACGTTTCTTTCCGCATCAGGCTGTGTCCACGATGACCATTTCCTAGAGCAGAGCCTGCGCCCATTTGGCTGTACTGGCATACTGGCCTCTTCTGATCCTGGATGTCTGGAGCGACGTCGCCATGCTCGAAATGAAACAGCTTCCGCTCGAACTTGCAGGTGAGGTTTCTTCGTTACAATTTCGGAAATACCACCACACATGCAACCTGCCAGTTAAGTGTTGAGCTGTTGAGTGTTGACAAGCGCCGTCACTTTGCCTCTGCGTACGGCAAAGCAGCAGAATCAATGATCCTGAGTCGGTCGGAACTCGGCGTTCGCCGTTTGCTGGCACGGGAGCTGGTTGGCAAGTGTTTGCCGATGATCCTGAGTCGAACTTATGTCTTCGAGGGATATAACTAGGTTTTCCATGCGATTCCATAATCGATTGCGAGGCTCAGTGTGCGCACCAGTCACCTCAAACCGCTCGACTTTTAAGCTGACATGGAACATGATTCGTAATTCAGCCTTTTGGAATTATTTCCTATGCCATGAACATGCTTCATGCTACTGCAGACACACGAACTTTAAGTGGTATAAAAAGCATAATTTTCAGTAACATGAACATTCAGACACGAATATTACATAAACAATAATACCAAAGTTGGAACATATTTACAAACCACTATGGTTTTTCAGCTACAAATATATTTATTCAACAGGGGCATGTCCAATCCTAAACTCGAGATTTCTTCCTTCAATCTGATCCTAAATATCCCTGCAATGAGTTCCCAATCATCATAATCATAATCATGGTCATTAGTATTTATTTTTTAAAAGAAAACCCAAATGAACAGAACAATAGAAGAAAGAAACTAAGCTATGCCTACCTGGGGAGTAACAACAAAAGGATTGCCTAGTATCGGTAATCTTGATTGAAGAACGGATTCATTTCCCTTGCTTCAGCTTCTCTTTCAATCCGGGCTCTCCTTTCAACCTCTACCTCCTCCAGTATTGAGCGTCTTGGGTGTGAACTCGAAAACTGCACGATTGAAAAAGAAAGCACTTCCTGGAGTAAACAACAAAAGGACTCAAGCTGCAAAATAGAAAAGAAACTATGGTAAAGAGCTGTATGTCATACAACTTCTGCCATCAAAATGAGACTAGGATGTGCGATGGCCTTGTAATTCTAAAATACTCCAGCTTTGTGGCAAACTGGGGAAATAATTCCTTGAAAATGCTGATATCCCTTTGATTTCATTAGCCAAGTAATTCAGTTTTGTGTCCAGTTTAAGAAACCAACTTACTGGATACTGCTAAAAATAAACGACTAAACCTTAGCTCATAAGAGCATCATAGGCTTGTCAAACTCTGTCACCACCATGTTGGCTCAGCTGCGGTACAGAGCCCTGATTGAATTACCACAGGGTAAATAAAAAAGCAATCCAGCTTAAACCCTCAATTAAAGCTTATCTTATTTTCGTTTTAGTTCCTTGAAGGTTGGTTGTTTTTAATCTTATTTTCATAATAATCATTTTAAGGTAGAAAGGCCCTAATAACGTGGAAAATACTAATGTCATCTTTTATAGAAGACACTGACACTTGCCAGCAGAAATCCTGTTGCCTGACTAAGGAAAATAAAACTGTGCATTAATTAAAATCACCGCACAAACTTCGGCAGATTAGCGACCCCCCCCCCCCCCCCCCCCCCAACACACACCCACACCCACCCACCGACACACACATAAAAAAAATAGACTATGAAAACTGTAAATACCTTCTTCACAAGATTCTCAAATGCTTTTGTTCCGTTTTGCTCTACATATCTCTGTGCAGCTGAAACTACGTCATCAGGCCTATCTGATTCATCCTTCTTTGGAATATACCATATGTTTACAACTTCCTGATTCACAATCACTGGCCTCACAAAATGCTCATAGACATGAGCCGCACCATTAAACTGTGGCAATACCAACCAGCAATTGAAAAACAGTTTTGCATAAGACCAGAAAGGAAGCCTGCAAACGTTTAGCTCTAGTGAGCATATCCATTCATTTCTAATGTATAAGAATCTTATCAGCCAAATCAACAGATAATGGTGAATCGTATCACCTTTTATTACAAGAGTTCTACAATAACAATAAAATTTCCACATATGAAAACTGAAGTAATGTTTTTCCAGTTTAGCTCTGTAATGGGTGTGGATAATTAGGCCTTATGCTATGCCAAGAGCTTGAGAGACATTGGGGGGGATTGAGAGAATTGTTTCTTTATTGATTCATTGGTTGATTCCAAATGACTGCCGTGCCTCTCCTTATATAGAGGTAGAGCCGGCCCCAATTCTAACTAACCTAACTTGAGGGCTAAGTAAGGGTGGCGCTACAGTACTCGCGCCGCTACAGTACCGTGGGCCACTACAGTACCAAGGCCCAAAAGCCTGCCCTTAACAAGCTCATATTAAGTTCCTGTATTTGATCAGATTAAACAAAATGTAGATGAGAAGAGCGGAGAAAATTTTGAAGAGAAAAAAGTCATAATCAAGCAAGGTGTATTTTACCATTCAAGTACTGGAGCAAAGGTGAGCTCAAATAGAGTAATAAATGAGTACAACACCCAGTATGTGAGCCATTGTTGATCGTCTACAGCAGATTTTGTTTCAATTGCTCTAACAGAGGCACATCTGCAAAAATGTCCAATTGAAAAAAAAAACAGTTACCACAAAATGAAAGAAGATTAGCATCTCATTGTTTATTTGAAAAGTGAAGGAATCGAACTTACAGAGGATAAGCAAGTGAAACTACAGGACTGCAAGTAAACAGAAACAAAACGAGGATTAGAGTTTCTTCAATTCTAGCAGAATCATTTGGATACGTACAACATCATAACTACGCCTAGCTGTCACATAACTAACACAAAGAAAAAGACAATAACAGTACGTGGCTACAACATTTAACCACCATCAGTTCCATATCTGGATCACATGGTTATGTCTGGTCATGAGTAATACATGGAGTTTTCTAGTACATTAACAAGCAAAAGTACGTGCCAGTAGCCCAGTACATTATGTAAAATCATTATTACAACAGATAAAAGAAACCATCATTCCGTAACAGGGTAACCAGCAACAAACCCCCAATCTGAAAGGAAAAGAACATCAGCATAGCTTATTGGATGTCACATCATATAGTTGTCCCTTTCGTTGAATCATATGCGCTTGCCCATTTTTCACATAATCCTGTTAGGGATGCACAAAATCGACTTCTCATTTTTCTACCCCAAAAAACCCATAATCTCTCTCCAAGATAAAATGCTGACGCCCTAATCTGGAAGGTTACATGGCAAATAATGACGATTAACAACAGGATGCTCTGAATGTACTTTGGAAGCTTCACTCAGAGCATGGGACATCAGTCTATGAGAATATTCCAACACATTCCATTATGTGCTACCCAATAACAAATTCTTAACGGGAATAAACCACTCCCTAAAACACCGATTTCAAGGGAGTGTGCAGGTAATACAGCATCCCACAAACTAAGGCTCTCAAGCTCGCTTCGTCGGTGCCACTTAACACAGCACCGAGGACGAAGCACCTCAAGTGAGATAGAAGCAGAGCACACGAATCATAACAGAAACACTCAGAAAGCCCTCATCATCAGAACTGAACGTCCGAGGGAGGAATCAGATCAGGAGGTCGTACCCGGCAAGAACATCCAGGTTATTGACCAGGACCTTGAGGAAAGATCCGGATCCGCCTCCGCCCATTCCCCACCTCGCTGATAGAATCGCAAATCTGGGAGGAGAAATGCGAATGCCGGCTGCCGACTTGCGCTGAGCCGTGGCCCGTGGGGGTTTGCTCTAGAACCTGCGAAGCCGCCTTTCGTTTCCTCCCTTCACACTTCCGCTTCCCAAACCCACGCTTTGTTGCTTCGTGGAAGTGACGTGACGTGTGTTCCGATGAGTGTTTCATTTTTCTTTTCTAATCTCCTCCTCATCCGAACCCGTCCGCGTCGACAAGATCAGTTGGGCCGTGGTTACTGTTTCACGAGGGCCGATACATAGCCTGGCCCATGCACATATGGGCCTCGTCTGGGTGCTAACGGGCCTTTAGAAATTTATTTTGAGCTTGTAAACCTTTCATGCAGCCTTTACTCCCCGGAAATGTCATGCTCAACCTTTACCTGTCCGACTGAGTTTCGATTGGTGTTGATCTATGGCTGCTAATCGCTAAAAAACACAAGTCATAATCCCGGTTCCAGTGATGGCACCAGTCGGAGTCTGGATAGCCGGGTCAGACGTGTAGAAGTGTTATCGCTCAACAGTAGTATTAGTGATGTTCAAACGGGTCGTCTGACATAGCACGACCAAAAACACGAAATGACCCGGTCCTTGTATTTTGAATCGGCATGGCACATAATGTATTTTTGGGCCGTGCCGTGTCGTGTGCTTGGGCATCGGCCCACCACACAATAGTTCGTCCTGGTTGAACGCCTGCTAGGCTAATTTGTGGCTCTTTAAGGTCATGCTTTCGTGTCGGAATCTTATTAGATTGTGTCTTAATGGGTCATCAACAAACTTTTTACATGTTTGGGATTAAACATGTCGTGTCCGTGAAACACGGCACATAGCCTCAGATTGTCTCGTGCTTAGACCGAACAAAAAAGTCTGTGTTGAAAAAAAATATACCTATAATAAATTACTATAATCAAGATTTTTTTTAAAAAAATATAATCACACTTTGTGTTATTGGAGATCAACAACGAATCAAAAGGCTCTACCAGCACTAGCAGTTAAGCAACGGCAGGATTTGTTCACTGTACAAAAGCAAGTCCCATGGAAGAGATTAAAAAAAAAATCGTAACAGCAGCAGAATTTAACCTGTAAACCCAACACGTTGACCCTGGCCACCGGTCACGGGCCGTACGATCGGTATCGTTAGCCGCCGAACGAAAGCGAAAGCCCCCTGCTGATATTGTTTTGCAGTATATGTTTTGCACGGAAGCGAGCCGATCGAGAGGGAGGCTCAACACGTCGCCGCTTGGCTGCCGGGCGCGCGGAGCATCCAGGAGTTAAGGACACAGCTAGGACGCTGGTGTGGCGGGCGAACTCCGAGGGCATATGACTATATGAGGGAGAGAGAGGTAGGTACTCCGTTCATTCATATTTATATATTATTTTAAAGTTTTTAATTTTTTTATAATTATATATTATTTTCGTTTTTTAATATATATTTTTTTCTTCTTAATATAATATTTTTTTCTACTACATCTCTATTTTTATTTATCTACTTCTTATTTTTAATATTTCTATTTTTTTACTTTTTTGTATTTTCTATATCCAATTCTAAAACAATATCTAAATGTGAACAGAGAAAATAGCTAGAGAGAGTCTCAAATCCCAATCCCAAAGTTAGCAGGGCGGAATGATGCGCGCATGCGTTCCAGGTCGGCGGGAGAAGGACGGGGTCGCCGGTCCTCCCGTCCGGGAACTGTTCGTCAAATTTGCTGATATGCCTTCATGCCACTCCCAGCGCCGTCCTGTCGCTGTTGCCCCGCCCATGATGCCTGCAGCGCATGTGCCGAAGCTCCCCTACCGGTTGCATTTGGTTGCCTTGCCATGGCTCGAACGCGACGTCTCTCTAGCTGCCTCCCTCTCCTCGAGATTGTTTGCGTAATCTCCATCGATGTTGGCCGGGTGACGTTTATACGTGTCGATCGTGTTTTTTATTCTACTTGATTATATATATATGCACATGTATGGCGACCGTGACCTGGACGGCCCGCGGCCAGAGCTGATGCGCACTCGTGCTTTGATAATTAATCGATTCATGCTTTAATTACAAGTTGGCAAGCCTAATAGACTGTTCATGCAACAGGGCCAATCGACGGCGACGTGTTTCGCTCACACCAACATCCATATGGATGCATACCCACGCCAACTATAGAACCCTGTAGCTGTAACTGTAAGTCTGTAAGGTGTGGCCGGTCAACCTGCCTGCGCATCAATAGGTAAGGTTAGTAGCATACGGAAATGCCTTCCCAGCAGTGCACGAATCCAGCACCTCACTCAATCGAGATCTATCGATCGATCTATGAATCCATCGCGCGCGCCAGGCACAGCCAGAGGGCGGCATAAACCATGCACACCCCGTAGTCTTTCGCTTTACTCGCTAATCATCGTGTTCCAAGCTCAGCAAAATAAAGCGGAGGGGCGCGGGGGTAATCATGCCGCTTTTGTTAAGTGCGCTCGCGACGTGCGTACGAACCAGCACGGCCGAGCCGAGCTTTTTGCCGCCTTAATCTGTGACCCCTTTGCATGCTGACCCGACCCATGCATGTCGCTGGCTCGCCTCATGCATGACCTTGCGCTAGCTCCTGTTCACTGAAAGCTCCAGTTTAAAAATGCATCAGCGAGCCTGGTTTTTTTTTGAACAATGCATCATGGTCGATGCTGTACTGTTCACATGATAGTTGCGTTTATTTATTTGTACTGTGTCTGCCTGATTAAAGGTTTATGTGTATAGAAAAGTTCCTTTTTTTTTTGTGTGTGTATAAGTTAGTTGCTTCAGGAGATGCAACACATACACGCACTGCAGATTTGACTAAACTGACATGAATGGAGCGTATTTTTCAAAGAAAAGGACATACGCAAAGAGTCCACTACACAATTGATTTAAGGGTTGGTTAAGCTGTGGTGTTAGCAAAAAGGTTAAGTCCACTTATTGTCGAGCCAGCTGGATTAGCGCTAGCACTGTTTTCCTCTTTTAAAAAAAGTGGATTAATAAGGACACTGATGATCTGGGAGGGCAATGATTCATTTTCATGGAAAAGGACCGGGAAAGCTTTGGCACAAGCCGTTATTATCTCTTTGCCAATTGAAAACCGTTTCATCATACAGTTGCCTCAGGTTTTGGTTGGTCTGTGCTTAATCAATTCAAGTGTGTCTCCTGCAGGTACTCAAACTGCCGATCATAGCAAGCGTGCCCTTTTTTTTTTCTTTAATTTGAGATCGATGTTATCAAAACAATTATAAAAGCTCTGAATGAATTTGGTGCCATATATAGTGGGTTTGACATCACACCTACATATATTTAGCCACTCAACTTAGCTAGCATATTCTATCTCCTTCCGTATTATGATTAACAAATGGCGAATATAGATTTCTGTCCGGCGGCAGAGGTCAAGATTCTTCTCTCTGGATATGAGTGCATGCGTAAGCAATCAGATCTTATCTTATACATAGCCCCCAATATTCTCCGCATAATTTAAGCCTCTAATTATAGAGTATCAACCGCACTAGACATCGAAGCACCATGGACCACTGAAATCTAATTAAAAACCATTAGAGCCTTCTAATTTTTATTATTAAGAGCAGGACCTAGAGGAAGACAAACCTGCCTAGGAAGAGAATGTTACAATGAGGCCAACATCCAAGATGGACAAGAACTATAGTAGTGTAATTAAAGAGCCACTAACTCCTCCACATAAGATTCCCTGCTGCCACCCTGCTGTTTTGGCACCATTATTAATCACTGTTCTTTCATTGTTCTAAGGACAACCAATTATTCCATCGTATGTTGTATAACAGCTGCATTATTTTTCATATTCAGACTCACACGCCACATCTGTACCTATTGACCGATGCTAAAAGTCTGAAACAAAATGGAGTGATATGGAATGATGGGTTGAACTCTGCAGCGAGTATTGAGCAGCAAACCATCGATCATCTGTCCATCAAACTTATATCATGGCGCGGTCGATCTCGAGGAGCAGAAAGGAGATCGAGCGCAGCAGCAGCGCGACAGGCGAGGATGAAAGTTGAGACACTATAAAACCTTTCTGAAAAAGAACTACAGGGCTAGCTAGAGCGGGGAGGGGAGGAGCGAAAGAATTATAAGCATGCGGCAGTGCAAAAAAGCAACTAAAATGCATCGCGCACACGACGCTACGCTCGAAATCTGATCGCACAAAAGCTGCTGTTTTGAGGTCGAAGACTGCTTCTAGCCATAAAAAGCGATAAAGAGAGGAGGACGTACTCCAGTTACAAGCCACGACAGTCGACAGCAGATTCCTCCTGTGAAGAAATTATGCGAGAGCGGTGGTCTAGCTGCTAGTGAAGAAACCGATGCAACGCGATGAGTTTGTTGTTACTACTTTACACTGATCATGATCCCTATGAATTCCTTGTAATTTTGCTGTCACCTCGACATGCACGCACACAGCTAGTGTCTTTTGAAAAGAAAAATGTGCGCAGCCCTGACAAAAGCGACAAGTCAAAATGAGAGCTCGCTCGCTTCAAAAGGCAACACTGTCTTCAACTCATCAGTGGACGGAATAAACTAATAACTGTATTTCCACTGTCTAGTCGCTGAAAAAAATGCATGTACGTTATCATAGACTAATTAGATTGCAGAGAAAATGACGGGGTAATGAGGTAAGCAGGTTCCATTGATGGCGCATGCATGCACTAGCTAACTTCAAAATGTTTTCGCTTGCTCCTGTTTGAATCCTCTCAGCTTATATAAAAACTGGTTTATAATTATAGTTTTTATAAATTGGTTTATGAACAAAAACTGAATGGTATTGTTTGGAGACTTATATAAACCATAAACTAATATTTCTGTCTTTTCTAATTCATAAAGTGGTTTAAGGTGATCTAGAGTAGATTATGAGTTTCTAATAAACTAGTAATCTAGTTTATATAAATCGAGAAAAAAAACTGTCCTGTTTGGAGGCCTCTCAGTTTAGAGAATCCAAACAGAACCTAATAGTTTATAAAAACTAGTTTAATAATCATGATCATTTTTAACATATTTATGAGAACACATGCATGATTTAACTTATGTCGTCTGATGAACTTTTTTTTTTCCCTGTATTTGGCCATCTTCTATTTGGCCGCAAACTTTTTGAAGTGGACATACACTAGTTAGAGTGAAAAGACAGCGGCGGGCCGGAGACAACAAGACACACGGGAAGTTGTTTGAACTTTGAAATGACTTGCGATGGCTTTGCGCGCGTCCACCACAAACATTTGTTTCCCTAGCTGCTTGTGAGAAGTACTGTTCTCTCTCTCTCTCTCCCACGCGCAGACACATAGAAAGAGAGAGAGAGAGAGAAGGTAGACAAGGCTAGCAGGGCGCGTTCATATATGCTAAGAAGTCTGTGTTTGACGCTTGTGTTTACTTAACTCGGATCAGTAGTGTAGCTCGGCACAAGGTCCAAACAGGACAAGGGCACATGCGTTTAGGGTCGGAGGCGCTGCTGCTACTCAATGCACCCAATCAGCTCAACATGTGACGGCTCTCCAATAAGGCACAGAGAACAACCGACAGGTCCTCCAGCACGGCATTGGCCTCATCCTCGCCCTCTTTTTCCTACTGGACTCGGCAGCTGGACGCTGTGCCGAGCGCAGTCTGGGCTATAGCTTATCTTGCCTCACCTCAGTCACTGACACGCAGGTCCACGCCAGTAACAACACCAGCCCACTCACGTGTGTCTGCTGCTTAATTATCAGCACTCAGCAGTCAGCAGAGGGCGACCTGAGGTTAAGTATACAAAGTATGTAAGCGCGGCGGCGATGTTCGATCGGACAGACAGCGTGATGCGGGGAGCTACAGCTAACCGTGCCTCACATCACTGACACGCGCGCAGATGAGAGCGTTAATCACCACACAGAACATACTAGTAATTGGCAGTAAAACACGAGGGTCTTATCA
This sequence comes from Eleusine coracana subsp. coracana, assembly GCA_032690845.1. Taxonomy (NCBI): domain Eukaryota; kingdom Viridiplantae; phylum Streptophyta; class Magnoliopsida; order Poales; family Poaceae; genus Eleusine; species Eleusine coracana. The sequence goes on along the minus strand of CM064420.1, from coordinate 67,423,919 downwards.
GAAGCTGCTCCCGGCTGCAAATCATGGCGAGACAAGCTCATATAATGCATCTACAGCTCATCTGGCAGCGACCGATCGAGCGCACATATATACAAGAAGTATACATACACCAGCCAGAGCCAGAGGGAGAGGCAGAGCGAGAGGCAGGGCCAGCTAGGCCATACATCCAAATGCTGTGGCTCCATGAGATGAGACTCCAGCAGAATTATTTTCAGATGAGCACGCACAAGCACAAAATTAAAAGCGCGACGCATGCAGGCCGGCAAACGCAGTGACTCGCCCATCCATTCTTGATCTCGGAGTAGTGGCATAGTGCCAACCACCAACCAGCTAGGAGTATATGGCCTGAGAAGAGGGGGAAAAAAAAAGGAGCTAGAGAGGAAACAAGCGCGACACACACTGATATGGAAAGGCAGAGGCACATGCAATTAAAAACCACGGCGCGCACGTCGAAGCATCATCGACCAAGACGGCAACCCTGGGGCGCAGGACCATCCATGTACACGCGCACGTCGTCCCTCTGCGCTGCTGGCTGCTGCCTCAGCTCCCTGCTTTATATGGAATGGATGGGTAGATTGGTTCGACCGGCTGGTCGTGCCCTGGCCTGACTACTCCTGCCCTGCTGACAGCTACCCGAGCATGCAAAGCAGCCAAGCAGGGGTTGAGTCACTACTCCTACTTCACTCGAGAACAGATCAATCATCTAGGAGTACTCGTCTGCTCGTCTCGGCGCCATAGCCAGCAGCTAGCTAGCTGTACTACTAGTAGTGGAACAAGGCTCCTCTTCCGGTGCCGTTCGCTGATCCAGGGCAGGATTAAGAGCTTGTTTGGTTGCTGCCTGACCGCCGGCTGCTTGGACCAGGGAACAATCTCAGCACCAGTCATTCAAAATCGAACACCTAGGAGAATTGCCTAAGACAAGTTAGATTTTCCAGGCCGGACTCCAACCAAACAAGCCCTAAATCATCGGAGCCGGGAAGACCGAGCCATCCACCATGGCGGGCGTGTGTGCGAAATCATTGACGGGTCCAATAAATAAATAAATAACACGGGCCACGCTGGCGTGTCGTCGTCCGCGCACTGTTGGACTCGAGTCCGCCGGCGCTCGTATCCGCGCGCCACCTTGCGTTTGTTTGGCTACGACTCGTCGGTCTCTTTGTCTGTCTCCACTCTCTCTTTCTCTCTCTCCTGTGGAGCAAGCTAGGGACTACCTATACTGTCAACTGTGGTTGCTTGTGTGGTCCTCGATCTCGGCACGCACCACCGGTTGGTCGCTAGCTTGGCTCCCCTGCAGATTGTTCGCTCATCAGATGACAAAAACCTACGCCCGCGCAGCTGGACTCTGGACTGGACGATGACAGCCTCGCTCGGCGGCGTCGCATACATATACACACACGTACACCCTTATCATTTCCGCATCCACCGATCGTCGTCCTGGTTTTAATGACTCTCCTAGTTTTGGGACATGTTTGTAAGTACCCCAACAACCAACCTCTAATAATGTGAACACTCTTAAGAATTAAGATTTTTTAAAAAAAAGGCAGTATCGTCAGAAACCCTAGCAGTACACGTAGATGATAAAATTAAACGTTTGACATGTTAATTATAAGTAAAAAAAAAGAATGAATAGATTAATCACATAACTCAAGTACGCAGGAACAGATTGATCACATATATAATTAATTAACTCAAACATGGAGTGGTGGTGTTGAACTATATATAGCTAGATTATTATTCCTGATGTAGCTTGAACTGATTATTGTGAATAATGAAAGAAACACCAACACAGATGAACCATATATAATCATGGAGGATGAATGACGAACTTCATGCATGCTTGCTTGATTAAAAAAAATCTCTTCTGCTCGCACTTGATCAAACCCTAATAAAACTAAGGAACAAAATGAACAATCTCTCTGCTGCTGCTGCTGCTGTGTTTCCCTCCTCTTCTTCCCATGACACACCTCACTCTTTTCACTCACAAGCACAGCTAACGACGATGAATGATCCTACTGCATGCTGCTAAGTGTAATCCTCGCAAGAGTGTGTCTAAGAGCTATAGGAGGAGATCGAGGAAGGAAACCACGGGAAAAAAAAAGACAAAAATAAATGAAACCAAGACAAAGAACAGATCAAATTAAGCCACACCCGACCAATGCATGCGATCCTTCCTCGATCGGAGCCCCGGCGGCCGTCCCGGTCCCTACGAGTCGCTGGTGCTCATGCTCTCATGCCGCTCGCCGCCGCGGCCGCCTCCTTGTTGCTGCTGCTGCTGCCCACCAGACCCTCCTCCTCCTTCTCCCTGCTGATGATGATGAGCTGCCGTGGAATCCGTCGCCGCCTGTTGCTGTGTCCGGTACGCATTGAGTGCGGCGAGGATCCCCATGTGCCCTTCGCCTCCTCCGCCGCCGCCGCTGCCTCCTCCCACAGCAGGACCGAGCCCCAGCTGCTGCCCGGGTAGGAGTGCCATGGGCGCCGCCGGGAAGTTCATGAAATGTAACCCGCTGGTGGGCACGCTGCCACGATACATGGCTGCCGCTGCGGCGGCGCTGCTCATCTGCGGGAACGTCCAGATAGACTCGCCGCCACTGCCTCCTCCTCCGTTTCCGCCACCGGAAGGCGTCCCGCCGCCGCCCTGCTGCGCGTTGTTGCTCGTCGGCACCATCCACACCGTGCCCCCCGGCATTTGGCTCTGCGTGTACCCGGCCATCTGCTGCTGGTATTGTTGTTGTTGTTGCTGCTGCTGCTGCTGTATCTCCTGCTCCCACCGCCGTTTCCTCGAGAGGTCGGCGGCAGCGGCAGACGGCGACGGCTGCACGTCGAGCCCGACACTTCCCGAGTGGAAGTTGAGCAGCAACGGCGACGGCGACGACGACGACGAGGCGGGGCCCTCGGACGGGAACCCGAGCCCGACAACCCGGTCCCACGCGTCAGCCCGGCCGCCGAACCCGCGGGCCGCGGCGGACGGGCTGGGCAGGGCGGCGCGGAGGTGGGCCGGGGCCGAGAAGGAGGAGCCCGAGGAGCGGAGGGAGATGTTGAGCGAGGTGAAGTTGGCCGGGATGGTGCCCGTCCCCGTGGCCGCGATCACCGCCGGCTCCGCCTGCTGCAGCAGCCACTCGATGGTCTCGCCGTCCGTCTTGTGGCCCAGCTCGCGCGTCAGCTGGAACACGCGCGCCGCGCACAGCGCCGGCATGCGGATGCGCCGCCCGCGGCCTTCCACCTTGGTGTGCCGGTCCTTGGTCGAGCTCCGCTTCGGCGCCGCCTTGCGCGCCAGCTGCTGGACCTCGCCGCCAGCGCCCGATCCATTATTATTGCCGTTGCCGCCACCGGCCGAGGTGCCCACCACCACCAGCGCAGCCGAGCTTGAGCACGGAGGCTCCTCCTTCTTCTCGAGGAGCTGCAGGGGGAAGTTGGGCCGGCGGCCGCCTCCGCCATCTCCGGCGACGTCCATGGTCAATTAGCTAGGCCATGGTATATATACAAAGATATATAACTATATATCTTTGCGTGTATAGTTTTTTAGCCGGGTAAATGGCGGAGTGGTTGTTTGGAACAGAGTGGGAACGGATTTGATGTCTCCAGTCTCTTCCTCTCTCTCTCTCTCTTTCTCTTGTGGGTCTAGCTCGAGAAGGTTAGGTGTGATGTAGAGAGAGAGAGAGCCCAAGAAAGAGCTAGCTGGCTGCTATCAGGGAAAGAAGATTGTAGGTTGGAAAGAATCCTTCCTCATATGATATGATGAGAGAGAAGAGGGACGAAGAAGGAGCGACGACCTTGTGGTGTGTCCGTGTGGGAGATCACACACGCACTATTTTATGGCCTGTTGGTATGGTTCATCTGTGATTTCGGAGAGGAGAGGAGCACGAGCAGATGACCCTAGCTAGGAGAGGCCAGGGGACGGACGGGAGAGAGGAAGAAGATGGTGTACTTTGTAGGGCTTGAGGAGAGAGATGATGAACTGATTAAAATGGATTCTTGGTGCTGGGAGAGAGGGGGAAGAGGAGAGAGAGAGAGAAGCTGGAGAAAGAAAGAGACGGAAGAGGAGAGAGAGAGAGAAGCTGGAGAAAGAAAGAGACCTCTGCTGCTACCTACACGACACGAGTGTACATGGAAGGAGACTGATGAGTGAGAGAGAGCGGGAGGAGGATAAGGAGGGACGAGAGAGGCGAGGCGAAATTATTAGGTTCACCTAGCGAACCGGCTCGCTGCTAGTAGCTAATTCTGTGCACAGTGACATCAGTACTGTGGCAGAACGTAACGTGGTATGTTCTCCTGATGCTAACAGACGAATCTCCCACTTAATCAGCAAAAGAATGCTGCCACACTGTACCTCTCTCTCTCTCTCTCTCTCTCTCTCTCTCTCTCTCTCTCATGAAGCAAGGTTATGGTGTGGATTAACTCGAGCTAGTATCTGGTGGGATGTAAAGCAATGCTTCCTTTGTGGATTGGCTGCTTTTGAGAGCACCCCCGTCTCCCCAAATTTTTTTTCTTCCTTTTTGCTGTTTGAAATGTGTTTCCTTTTCTCTGTTTCTGCTCCGATCTTAAGCTTCTTTTTATTTTTTTTTCGGGCAAAAAGGAAAATCTTTGAACTGTGAGGAGGCAGGCAATGGCTCAGACTCCACGTGCGGTGCTCTTTATCATTCAATCCGCAAAGACTGCAGTGCACACTGTAGACGCCACTCCCCAAGTCAAAATACATAGCTCCGCATTTGTTTCTTTGGGGGTTTCAGCAAACCTATTCTGTGTCTCAGTAGCCGTCCATATTGTACCATGTTTATATTTATAGTGAATTGTGGGTATCGGTTCTAGTCTGCTGTCCCAACAAATTGTATTTGAGTAATAATATGTATCTTATCAGAAATGCAAGTTGATCACCAACGAATATGTTTGGAGAAATTATAGGAACAGCAACAGCAAAGAAAGAGATAATAAAGTAGGGCCAGCTCAACAGGTAATCATTCTATTGCCTTTTGTATTAGCCTTTGCTCCCTCCTTTTAATTGTTTGCCAGACTTAGAATTCGTGGTGCCCTAGGTTCTGCTGCCATGGACCTGGTGCACACAAGCATTTCATATCAGCCTGTGATATGTACCACTATACTCCACTAGTCCACTTGGGGCTAGGAACTGGATAAACTGATACAGAACTGCGTAAAAACGAACGAGATAAATAAAAGCATCTATATGCGTCAACCTTAGATTTTGTGGCAATACATCTTTATTGAATATTTTGCACCAGCAACCAAGAAACAATACTAATTCGATAAAACATGGAACAATACTATACTGAGTTTTCAACAGCTGTTCAGGAAGTTCAGTTGTTGCACATATTTGTTACTCGGACACTAAAAGGATAATTAATTTGTTCAGATTCAAATGAGATTGTTAAAGCTTGAATGTTTTAAAAACATGCAACAAGTGACTCCCGTGCTGAACGCACGCCATACTCGTTGATTTAAAATACGTGCCCACCTCCTAGTCATGGTGCTGTGGCTCCTATGCTACCTGTATGTTCACGCGCAGGCGTGTCCTGCTGCCGGCATACGCGTGCGTCGGTGACGCCTAGTCCTAACTGGATTCGATGGGTCCCTTCTTAATACAATATTAGGGGGACGTCGGACCTCTGATCGAGTTTTTTTTAAAACATGCAACAAGTGACTCAGTGTAGAATTTTTGTTTATTCCTGGTTGAGTTCTAGGGCAGACGACCCAGATCCACCGGTCCATAAAAAAAACACTTAGTATGAGTAATCTAACGACTCTAATGCTTTACTTGGATAATTAGTACAATATCTTGCTCGTTAATTAAATTAAGGTTCCTTTCTTTGTTGAAGGTGATTTAAGTACCTCTATAACCAAGTTCCAGCAACATGACGTCGTTTCATAGATTTTTATTTCACATTTTTACTTGTCTTTGGGCCCCAACCAAGAGCCCTGCCAAAACCCCATCTTTTCCCTCCGACCATTATCCTCCCTGTAGTGGGCCTAATTCATCTCACTCACGCCCTGTCAAAAAAAAAAAAATATGCATGTTTGGCACACAACAATATGTATACATTCCCCTAAAAAAAGCAATATGTATACATCACAAAATAGCTAGGAGACGGTGTAAGCTGATGGATGGGAGAGAGATAGGATCAAGATTACCGAACGAATCAAGTGATTTGAGTTGACCGGTGTATCTCTCTCCCTTTTCTAGTCAATACTGAATCATTAGAAGTACCAAATATGACCAGCTGGTTATTCTGTTTTAAGCAGACCTGTAGTACGAGTTGTCTTCCAAAGCTTCTTTTTTTTTTGGGGGGGCACTATGTCCCTTGTTTTCCTTTTTTTTGTTGTTGCAATTTGTCCCTTGTTTTCCGTTGGATTATTCTCCCGTGCATCCACGCTGGCACGCCACGCAAGCTGACTAGCACGGTCGGGGATGTTTTGGATTCCCACTTAGACCTTAACCGAAGATTAGAGTAAATTCTCAGCACTCTCCAACCTAGTTGCATTAATTTTTCCGTAAAAATGAAACAGCAAGGCGATACATGACTCTTGAGGTTCATCGCTCAAGTGTCAACGGCTTGGTGCGTAGTGACATGCATGCTACATGGATATTTGTACCTGCAGTAATAATTTAATATAAAATCGAAATGACCTACAAGAAACCTCTTGAGCCATCCCTTTTGGCAGGGGAATTTTGGTAAGGTTGATGTGACTAATTCAACAAGAAATCCTTTTGGCATAATCACATAAGTAGTGCTCGATTTTTCACATACAAATGCAGAATTTGTTTTCTCAACAACAACAAACAAGTTGTTTGTGCATGTTTGAGTGCAACTTCAGCAGACCCCATTATCGCCACAACGTCAAAGTGTTACCCCTTGTATTCTCCTTTAACTGGTCCCATGTTACAGGGAGTGTACTTCCAATTTCCTAGTGTTCAAGCTAGTAAGCGAATAAGAGCAGTTGGTCATCAGCGGCATTAGATTAATTAGTGTGTAATAAGGGCTAACATGGATGAATGATAAAAGCAAAAGTTGTTGGTTGTTACAGGTAAGACAGACAACAATGCTCCAAGTTATCAGCCTTTCCTTTTCGTCTCTCTTCTTTTCAGTGTAGCTCAGCCACACATGACCTTTTGTATGCAGAGTTCTATCATAAAAAATTATTACATTTGTATATTTATTTGGTGGAATGCGCCAGCCAGCAAGATTGCACGCACGTATTATTATGTACTTGCAGACGTCACTTTTGGCACTAATTGTCAGCATCCCTATCAACATTTGGCACGCATAGCAATAATCCACTTTTTTTCTGTTCAAAGTTGGATGACACCAGTTACCAAGGGTTGAATTTGGGATCACCATGTAAAGAAAAAGGAGTGTAAAAAAGGGGGAGCGAGGGCAGTCCATTTTTCAACTTTTTGAGACCTAGCTACAAAGTTGTGTATTTCAACCCTTGTGAGTGATTAGATCAAGCATCTATCAGCAGAAAGAAAAGACGAAAATATAAGCAGGACTGCAGGAGCAAGTTATTCATTCGAGAAAAAAAAAACAGGAGCAAGAGCCTGAAATTGTGGCCTTGTGGACTGCTGAAGTTGTGGCTATAATGGGGTCTCCTGAAATTTTATAGCTTCTTCGGCACCAGCTTCTGCTCCTGAATTTTTTTTTTTGAGATTACACAGTACAACTCAGATACTCGTAACACACGCACACTCATCCTTATGAACACACGTACGCAAACCCTACCCCTATGAGTATCCTCGAAGACTGAGCTGGCAAATCCTCGAGATTGACGAGGTCACGATTGGCGCCTCGCTATCGACAGGAGCGTTGCCTACCACTGAAAGTACAATGCTGTTAAATCCTAGTAAATTCGCTCCCATGGGGAGTTGAACCTAGGATCTGAGGTGCTACTGCGGCTCTTATAACCACTAGGCTACAGGCCCTTTCATAAAGCAGGAGCAAGAGTTTCTTTGGCACGAATGCGTAGATTAACGTAGCTATAAAATAAAATTTACTGCTAGGCAAATAATTAGGGCATCTTGCAATGCTAACATGACTAGATAATGACTGGAAACAATAACTAGGAAGGTTTTTGCTGTTTATAAGGAGGAAAAATATCATACACTTAGGTCAAACTATAGGTCTTGTAGTGGTGATGTACATTCACTTCTACATATAATCACCAAGTACGATCATTTTAATTTCTCTTCACGAAAAAAATGCTACATACATCAGCAATACCACATAGATGCATGTTGGTACGAATAGTGGATGTGTGTGTTGCATAACTATTGTTCAAGAAATAGAGCTAATAACAAAAGAAAAATGTACATGAAATTAATATTTAAACGAAAACCTACTTAGCTTGCTGATTTTTTAACATATACATAGACCTTAAGATCATCATGATTCATGACAGAAGGAAAATCTCCAAAAGGAAAGAATCCAAATTAATTTAGAAAAGAACCCATCATACACAAAATACATATGTACACAATTAATGAAAGCAAAGTGTCCACAAATGTCAAGCTAACGAAGATATATTCGTTGTATGACACGATGGATAGCAATAATTAAAAGCATGAAATTCTGAAATCAAATGATTGACAAGCTAACATAACCAATGATGAAGTTTGTTAATGCGCGCCAAGGTAGTAATTAGAGTGCATGTATAAAATATTGCCTGCCCTAATTACTGTATATGGTGGTAATCGATGTTGCAAGGACATACATCTCAAAATTAAAATATTTATCAAAACATTTTCAAATTGACTAAGCAGAGCTGCAAATGATTACGGTTCGAGAAAAGGAGGGTATATATTGTTTTTGCTAACTAATCGACATCATTGAGCTATACTAATGATGGTCATATATGGCTTATTTATCCCTAAACAACTGCATGGCTTTCTGTGTGTATCTTTCGTTGGCACCGTTTAAACTTTTCAAATTACCTTTGTGGGCACGATTTTTGACATCTTTTGTTGGGGCGATTTTTCAAATTACTTTTGAGAACACTAACCCCTCCAACGATTTATTAAGCGTCTTCCCTCGCAAAAAAAAAATGATTTAAGCGTCTTAGCAATAATATGTAATCTCTAGCAAAGATAACCTGCAGCTCTCTCTCTCTCTCTCTCTCTGGGGCATGCGTTGCATGACTGTCCTTAGTTTCTTTTATAGAACGTAACAGATAGGAATGGCAAATTAATCTTTATGTAGTGAAACTCAAATTCGTAAGTTTGTTCTGGAATCCAAACGTTTTCTAGATACATTGCCAAAAGATTTGTGTCGTCGTGCTCAAGAGATCATTAATCTGGTTTGTGCTAAGAATAAATAATGCAATATGAATACCTTCCACTCAGAAAATTCCAAGTCTGTACTTATCAGAATGGAGGACAGAATGTTCATGGACAGATCACTGAACCCTATGCGCTGGGAAAGTCCAAAAACAATCTCCATTGCGTGCTCCGTGTAGAGAGGAGCACTACTAGTGCGAGGTCCAGGTAGAGGCCGAGATGGTAAATGGGGGATTGGGAAATTGGGATTGGATGGGCCTGGCCACGTCATCCAGACAGTTGGAATCTTCCCGGCTTGATCCCTATGCCATGGCCATCAATCACTTTTGCCCTGACGTCACACCGCCATGTGGGCCTGATGGGTCCGGTCACATCCTGCCACACGGGCCCAGCCCGCGTATTGCGGACGGTAACCAACCAGCTACCGGCCTCTAGCCCGGTAGCTCCTCATCAATTCCATGAATCCTGAAGGCTGTGCTCCTGTCTCTGTTTTTTCTTTGTTCCTCTGTGATGTTGTAAATAATTAATAACGTGATCCATTGCAAAAAAAAAAAAAGCTTCAGTATATATAATCTGATATATGGCCTTGAATTTTGAGATTGGTGGCCTCTAATTAATTAACTATAGTACTACATGTTGATTCAAAGAATGCATCATTCGCTCATTGACAGAAGTTTGTTAAAAAAAACACAAAAATGTCGTCTCAAGTGAAGTGGTTGCTTATTATTATTATTTTAATCCTCAATAGTTGTGTGTATGGTGAGATAATAATCGAGTGTGTGTAACTGGTAGTATTATCTCGAACTCATTGTGTTTCATTAGTTATTACATGATGATTTTATCCCTTGATTATTACAAAACATACTACAGTATATTATGTGCACCGAAGGCTCCCAAGGCATTTTGAAAGTTTTGGGTCCACTTATTGAAAAGTCCCAAATCTACAGTAGTCGTTAGAGAATTTACATTTGTACGAACTCCTTTGTAGTTACAAAGCACACCTAGAGAGAGTGAGCACATAGCCTTTCTCGTTCACGTCCATGCATATCTCCTTGCTTACCAAACAGCTCATCCCTTTTCAGATCGGTCCAGAGCCGCGGATGTTGCTTGTGCTGGGTCCTATCCCCGACACATGCATGCGTGGCACACCAGTTGAAGGAAGGTACGGTGTCCATATGCTTTGTTTGACACGTCCAAGGAGCCTGCACAGGGCTCATAATAAATTCAGGGCCCTAGCTAACGTAAGCTCTCGATCGATCCGACGTAACCGGCCGTACCCACAAGTCACTGCCTCCGGTTTCGGGAACCTGCACCTACAACTTGCAGCTTTGCACGTACAACCTGGACGCCGCCATCTGTCGATCGATCGAGCTGAAGCAAGCGATGCCTATATATCAAGCGGCGGTTGGGTCATGGTGACCACTGACCACACTCGCACGGCGGCGGCAACTTGAACGAAGTGGCCTCACTCACGGGCCAGCCAGCCAGCCACAGCAGACAGTAGGCAGGCGCGCGCGGACACGAAAACACACGGCGAAAGAGACGTGACATGCAGCGGCTAGCCCGGATCGCGGCCGATGGGATCTCGATCGGGCACCCAGATCGTGTTGGTTGCCCGCCAGGTGGTCGCCTCCGCCTCGACCCACAGCGAGAAAGCAGAGCATGCGTGGTGGCCACGAGTGTCGTGACGGCGCCGCTGGTGGTCGGAGATCCCAGCAACTGATGACTGTGGATGACCCACGTAGAGATGTACTCCTCTGTTCTTAAAATCCTGACATTTCAAACACATAATTTGAACTGAAAAATTATTACCAAAAGCTGTCGGAACGATAACATTTTTCAAACGGAGGGAGTAGCGGACTGCTGGGGTGCACGGATTTCTTTATTTTATCGGTATTTGTTAATTTTTGACTGATTGAAAGTTTGTATAATTTTTAATTATCGTGTTAAACTATTAAATATAAATTTTATGATTTCACATTATCATATGAATAATCTTATAAAAAATTCAAAATACAAGTAAGAAATTATTAATTAACTGTTTAATTAATTGAAGACTAAAAAACATGTTCCCCGGCCGCCTTTGTTGAGCCAGACCACCCCCGGCCGGGGTGTTCGAATAATCGCTGGACGCGGTCGATCGCCCGCCCCGAGTTCTTTGACTCAGTCACTTGACCAGGACGCCTGACCCATGGGGTTTGCGCCTGCACACCGTACCGTGCAGCCTGATCGATCTGCGGCGTGCGTGCCGTGTGGCCCGCGCGATTGTGCGCGGCCGGCTTCCTGTACTTGCGTCTCGAACGTCGAACCGATCCATATACCAGACGCACATTTCCGTGTCAGGGCTCAGGAATGCTCTGTGGTTTATTCACTCAAACCGAGGATTCATTTATACTCCACGCGGCAAAGAAAAGAATCAAAAAGTTTTCTGATCCACCTAGCTAATCCTGGCTTGTACAGTTATACCTGTACTAACTTTTTTCAGGACCCGGCTTCCTGTACTATCTGTTTATTTTGTGGTTATTATTGGAGCGAATTCTTTGAGAACAGTACCTCGCACACGAAAACAGTACAACAGTAGACTTGTATTTTTCATTATCTAAAAAAAAAACAAAGTAGATTTTGCATTTCATCAGAGAGGGACGTACGTATTATTACCGCGCGAGACCAGTGGCAACCAAACAGGTGCATGTGGCGCCCTGCCTCTCGTCTTAACTTCAGATCACCATCTGTAGCAGCCGACAAGGGTATCTTTCTACTAACGAAAATTACTCCAACGAAACGACGGGCAGCCATATATCTGCAACCATTCATTCATCAATTTGGACTATATAGAGAGATGGCTAGTGATATTGATGATGGGTTGTCGTTCGGTCAACCGGTCTCTCTAGTTTTACAGTTTTTTCCATGACAAGTTTCTGTAACTTTACGCCCTGCCTCTCTAGAGATATTTTGGGCTACCCGTCGTGTGACTACGTGAGAAGATCGAATACTTTGCAGCATATATATGCCGTGCGGAAAAACTAGCAGATAAATGCTCCAGAATTGATCTTACATATCTCCAGTTCCAACTAACAGCCTGAACCTATACGTGCACATCGACATCACGTAAAATAGTGCACCAGAGGAAAGCGCACGCTGCGGCGCAACTGAGACCTCACGAAGAGAGATGCTTACCTATAGCTTTAGCTGAACACCACCATGTGTTGGCGTCTGTGCTTATCAATTCACAGGGCCCATGTGTCTGCTTTGATATCTTGCGGATGTGTAATCCTGTGGCAAGCAGCTGCCTAGGACATCCATCCAGGCGGCGTGCTCATTTCCGAAGCTCATCAGCTTCAACTTCAAGTGAGCACCATGGATGCTATCCATGCATTTACTGGATAACGGAAGCTTCTTGGTTTTTCAAACAGAACAAAACTTTGGATAGTCTGCTAGCTTGTTCACAACAATTATCCGTTTTTATTTGTTCTAGTGACCCATTACTTTCACAGGGTCAGTGGTACTGATTACCACTTTGAACGTGTCATTCATGCAGGAAAGATGCGAACAAATATAAACTAATTATCATTAACACTACAATCTTATGCCATAGTTGGCAGTGAGGCCGACGTGCCACCTTCAACAGTGAGAAAAAGAAAATAATTGCAAAGACTTAAAAGGAATATAATGAGAGAAGAGAACAGAGAGGAGGAGCAGGTAAAAAAATGGAGGAAGGTCATTCATTACGTTTGCTGATCCTGCGAACTGACGCATCTATGCATGCAATTTGCATCAGCCTTTTATGCAATCAACACAGTGCCAGATCGAATCAAGGATACCATTTCGGCTCTGTTGATGATTACATGAGTTTTTGTTGTCTTTACGCATTATAAAAATTGTCGACGAAAGTGTTGTCTTAATCATGGCGCTTGGTCTGAAACTGACGATCTCTCCTGGCCGCAGCGCCAGCCCTGGGGGGGGGGGGGGGGGGGGGGGGTAACAAGGGCGGCTGCCCTGGGCCCCCAAATTCAAGGGCCCTCTTGTCCCTAGAACATGGCATATATGTAGGCGCATTGCCGGCTCTGTTGGCTGTTCCAGGCTCCCAGAAGATAGTAGAGCACGCGCATGCATGGACTTCAGCTCTTGGTTTAAGGCTGCTCTCAAGGCCCGTAATGAGTAAAATTAGCAAGAGAACTTTTTCTTGGCATATACTATATCTACGCATGGTAATTTGCATCTAAAAAAAACACATGATAATTTGTCCTGCTGTCGGCCACCACATGACGAGTGCAGGTGAGGCGCGGGCGACAGACATGTCTCTAGTAGAAGTCCAGACGTTGCTCGTCAAGGGGTCATTCCGCCATTGAAGCTGAGTCCAGTTCTATGTAGGAAATAGGCAGGTAACCCACAAGATACGGGCCATGCAGTGCTTTAAATTCCTGGGGATCATCATATATAATCTATGATTGTTTAATTTTTTTGTTTCATTATTTTGTCAATTTTTACTTCGGTGTGTTATCGTTCAAACACCTGCTCTAGATGAGCTAACTCACATTATTCATTAAGATATTCAACAATTATTATGTAAGATCATACTAATTATTTCTCACCTAGAGACTTTTTAAATAATATGCAGGAATCGATTATTACTGAAGTTTAGAAATGTATTAATATAAATTACAAATTAACGTACAACAAAATTAAATTTTATGTTCATATGAAGGGCCTCAGGTTGTGAGTTCGCCTTGGGCGCGCCCCCGAAATCTCAGGACCGGCCCTGCGCGGCCAAATAGGTGTGAAGGGGAGGCGTCCGAACTCTCAAGGATGGATACATACAGGAGCAAGGATATATCTAATGAAGGAGCTGGCAGTGTTTTATACGCAGAAGAGGGGCACTATACTATTGATTTACAAACCGATAATGGCAAAGTCAAACGATTTTACGGCAATAAATCAATGGCAAGATATACTATATGTTACTAGTCAACAGTCTAAATTAAAGCATTAATTTAGTTACGGTCTTAGGGACGGAAGAACGCTTGCATCAACCAGTTCAATTTCTAATGCGATCAACGTACTGTGAGTCTGCTGTGACTAACGATACAAGCAAAGCAAAGGTGCCACTGCGGCTGTAGTACTAGCTAAATGCATGCAGACGTGAGTGACCACCGTACGTGTGATGTAAACAACCATGCAGGCGCGGAACAATTCATTGCATGCTCGCCTTAGTAAAAGTAAAGGAAAACCCACTCTTTCTATCTCTGGCCCTGCTGCAATAATTTGCATCCGAGGATTCATCTCTACACATCAGTACTTTTATATGTTCTTTTTTTTGTTGGATAAATTAGCACTTTTAGTTTTATATTAATCCAGACATAAATCATAAGTATGATTAACAGATTGCATAATGAACTAGACAAGTCTACGTAAGATCTAGACAGGTCTATAAAGCCAGATAAAAGCACAACATCTACCATACTAGCAACATCCATCATAGACAAGCAGACTACGAAAGCTAGTATGGAAGATATAGTTTGGGATGAGAGTACGTACGTTTCCTTCTGGACTGGGTAGAGAAGGCGACGACGACGTGCAGCACCGTCACATTGTTGGCGACGGCGGCTGAGACCGACTTGACGACGAGGAAGACGAGCCGTGGCGACGAACTTGATGAAGACGAGGAAGCGATCGAGCAGTCGCGCAGAGCGCTTCCCAAAAACCTTATTTGCCCTCTCCCGGTACAGGATCGTAGAGGACGACAGTTCCGGAGACCTGCTCTCCCGTTCGCCGGTGCACGCCGACAATCGGGATGGAGAAGACTTGGCGGTGCAACAGTAGCGAGAGGCAAAACCCTAGGTGATTGCGTGATATGATTTGCGGCTGTACCCGTACGTATTTATAGGGAGGAACCGCTAGGGTTGGGCGTCCTGCAACCGAGTCGGTTACCATATTAATACGTCAGTTTTCATAATTAAATATATAGAATACACAGCAAAAAGAAAGTGCAAAAGGAAGTCGCGCCCCCGCAAGGCAAGAAACCGAATTTCGGCGGACCATTCACGCAGGTGATGCGCGGCCGCGCCCATCGCCCAGACCCACGCCCCGCCCCTCCCGGCCCGGCCCGGCCCGGCCCGGCGAGGCGAGGCGAGGCGAGCGAGCGCGCGCGTGTGTTCTTCCTTCCTCCCATCCACACACTTGCAAGAGATGGTAGAGCAACCAACCTTATAAGTTGGACTCCCTCCACCTCCACTAGCAATGTGGGACTAAGCCTTTACACTCCCACCACCATGAATGAGCCTTTGAGATTTTTTAGGAATTATTGTGAATATTCATGGGCCAAGCCCATATAATTCTAACAATCCCCCACAAGATCTCAAAGTCCCAACTAGACTTTACCTCACCCTACTGTTGTTTAATATACCAGTGTTTTCAGTGGAGACTGTTAAGTTGAACTTCCACCTAGAACAATAAGCTACACTCATTCACAACTTGAACAATGGACCACGCCTTGAATTACAAGTTTTGTGCAAACAAGTTTCACTTACTGTCATAACTGATACTAGACCTCCAGTAGGCTTCTCCGCGGGTGGAGCATATAGGTCATACTCCCTTGGTCTTTCATGAGCTTATTAGAGATCACCCAAATCTCACAGATTGCGACCTTACAACAATCGGACTCATATAGATGTATTCATTCAAGAATATTCTGTAGGACAACATCTTCGCTATTTAAAGCCAACTGAATACATTAAGGCAACAACCATCCTGTCATACAGATATCGAGAGTAATGCATCGCTTCTTGAGTGGGTCATAAAAGGTTACTCTCATGCTAACTAATAGCTTGTTCTTCCCAGGTCCTATTTCACGTGATCTTCAATCACATAGGTTGGGTTACCACTATGGAATAGCACATATGGGTCTCATACCTATCTCCTTCGATGCACTGTCTATCATATTATGTGACAGCCCCTTGGTGAATCGATCTGCCAGGTTCTCACCAGTTGAAATATATTCTACTGATATGACTCCGAAGTTTCTCATTTTCCTGACAGACTTCAGATGTCTCTTAATATGTCTTGATGACTTCATATTATCCTTAGAATTGTTCACTTTGACTATCACAGTTTGATTGTCACAATTCATGAGGATTGCCGGCACAGGTTTCTCGACAATAGGTAAGTCCATCAAGAGCTCACGTAGCCAATCGGCCTCAACTGTAGCTGTATCTAGTACGGTAAGCTCTGCTTCCATGGTAGACCTCGTTAAGATGGTCTGTTTGCATGATCTCCATGAAACAGCAGCACCACCAAGAGTAAATGCATATCCACTCGTGACATACAACTCATCAGCATCAGATATCTAATTGGAATCACTATAGCCCTCTAGTACTGCTGGATATCCAGAATAATAAATTCCATAATTCATAGTACCAACTAAATAGTGCATTACCCGCTCAAGCGCACGCCAATGATCATCTCCCAGACAAGAAGTAAATCGGCTTAGTTTGCTCACAGCAAACGAGATGTCAGGCCTAGTAGCACTAGCTAAGTACATAAGTGACCCAATTATTTGAGAATATCTTAATTGGTCTCTGCCAATTCTCTTATTCTTTCGAAGAATCAAGCTGGGATCATAAGGTGTTGGAGAAGACTTGCTATCCTTGTAACTAAAACGGTTCAAGAGCTTCTCAACATAATGAGATTGCGTAAGAGTAATCCCATTCTCTCCTTTGATTAGCTTGATGTTCAAGATAACATCAGCCTCACCCAGATCCTTCCTATCAAAATTTTGGCACAGAAAAGTCTTGACCTCATTGATCACGTCAAGATTTGTTCTAAAGATGAGTATGTCATCAACATACAAGCATAGTATAACTCTCTGACCCCCACCATGGCAGTAGTACACACATTTATCAGCCTCATTAACTGAAAAGCCTGCTGATAGAAGTGTTAAATCAAATTTCTCATGCCACTGCTTAGGAGCTTGTTTCAGACCATACAAAGACTTCAACAACTTACACACCTTGTCTTCTTGATCCTTTATTACAAATCCATCTGGCTGATCCATATAGATTTCCTCATCCAACTCTCCATTAAGGAAAGTTGTCTTAACGTACATCTGATGAACGATAAGACTATGTGAGGCAGCCAGAGCAAGTAATACACGAATGATGGTCAATATAGCAACAGGTGAATAAGTGTCAAAGAAGTCTTCGTCTTCTTTCTAAGTATAACCCTTAGCCACAAACCGAGCCTTATACTTGTCAATAGTACCATCAGGCTTAAGTTTTTTCTTAAACACCCATTTACAACCCACAGGTTTGCAACCATATGGCCTGTCGACAACTTCCCAAGTTCCATTAGAAAGAATAGAGTCCATCTCACTATGAACAGCTTCTTTCCAATCATCTGCATCAGGAGATGCATATGCGTCTGAAATGGTTCACTATCAATCTCCTCATGGATTGGTTCAAGTGTTTGTTCAGCATGATTAGAAAATGCATTAGGTTCAGGAGTAGTTTCAACAATCACATCAGAAGATAATCTAGACATGCTATGTAAATCTTTCATAAGAAATATGTTCTCAAAGAAAGTAACATCACGAGACTCCATTAATGAATTAACATGAACATCAGGCACCTCTGATTTAAACACTAAAAATCTATAGGTAATGCTATGATGAGCATATCCAAGAAAGATACAATCCACAGTTTTAGGTCCCAACTTACGCTTCTTGTTAATTGGCACGTTAACTTTGGCCAAACAACCCCATGTGCGTAAGTAAGAAAGCGATGACTTTCTACCAATCCATTCCTCATATGAAGTCTTCTCCTTATTCTTCATGGGAACTCTATTTAGGACATGACATGATGTCAATAAAGCCTCCCCCCACCATGCCTTAGATAATCCAGCCGTGTCTAACATGGAATTAACCAAGTCAGTTAAGGTGCGATTCTTTCTTTCGGCAATCCCGTTTGATTGGGGCGAATAGGGAGGCGTTATCTCATGTATCAAACCACCTTCCGCACAGAATAAGTTAAACTCATTTGAGAAATACTCGCCACCACGATCGGACCTAATTCTTTTGATATGTCGGTTTCCATATTAATACGTCGGTTTCCATAATTAAATATATGGAATATGCAGCGAAAAGAAAGTGCAAAAGGAAGTCGCGCAGGTGATGCGCGGCCACGCCCACGCCCACGCCCCGCCCGGCGAGGCGAGCGAGCGCGTGTGTTCTTCCTTCCTCCCATCCACACACTTGCAAGAGATGCTAGAGCAACCAACCTTATAAGTTGGACTCCCTCCACCTCCACTAGCAATGTGGGACTAAACCTTTGCACTCACACCACTCATGAATGGGTCTTTGAGATTTTCTAGTAATTATTGTGAATATTCATAGGCCAAGCTCATATAATTCTAACATTTTTTCCTTGAAAAGTTATTTGAAACACACTCTTTAATTTCCCCCTTCTTCTCTGGTTCCGCGGCAGCACTTCATCCCAAAATAAATAGGATAATGCAATACTATTTGCTAGGTGATGCATTATGTGTAGTGCTCCTCTAGTGAACATGGCATACCAACAACGGAAGATTCATGCAGGATATATAACAGAATAGGTTTGCAGGTAGCCAACGGAAGACTCTCTCTAGTGCTAGGACTACGAGTTCTTTCTTTGGCCGATCCCTGGATTGCCACCGCCCGCATTATTAATTAAGCTCCAGTTCTTCGATGCGAAGTGCGGATTAACCACAAAAGGGTACAACACCTGCATCACGGACACAGTACTGATGGCAGATGCGCGCTAAAATCTTACCATGCCCTGTTGTCCCGCAGCTGGTTCACTTTTGCAGTAGGTCGATCGGGTCTCTGTAAAATGATTTGTGTTCACGAGGACCAAAAAGAGGCCGAGATCGGGATGGATCATCATCCAGTACTACTCGCGAGCAAGGTGGTCACGTAAATAAAAAAGCTGTGGGGTTCCAGTAAACAAAGACGCCCCCGCCCCGGTTTTGGTTTGGATTTGGGCTGTAATCACGATCGAACTGGATGCGGGTCCAGGCAACCACAAAGCTAAGCTAGGGAGGCAAAACGGGCAGAGCTGGACGATGACATGTGCTGCGGGCTGCCAACGCACAATGCAAGCTCGCTAGTAGTACCTCGCTGCTGTCTAGACAGTCCCACTTGGACACTGTGGTCCTTCCAGTTCACGGGTCCACTCAGTACCAGTCAGCAGCTGTTACCTTGAACTGCATGTTCGTATACACGTACGCTCACTCACAGTCGCCTCTGTAGTACGCTCACAGTCGCCTCTGTAGTACTCGTATCTTGTACCTAGCTGCATGTTCACTAGTAGAAGAACATAAACCCATTATTGTCCCATTGGCAGTGGCAGCACGTAGTACCAGAACTCGTTCACGAGGCCCAGCGCTCCCGGCCGCATTGGCCCATCATCCAACACTTCGTCGTGCGGGTGCGGCCATGCATGCATCTGCAGTGCAGCTGCGGTGGGCACGCATGGTTTTGCAGATGTGCGAGCGATGAGTTCGCAGCTCTCTGCTCTGCTCTGCCGCACGCATGCATGCACACCGCCGGCCCAATCCGTATGCGCCAACCGTACACAAAGCCTCTTCCCCTATTGGGCCAATCTGCCATCACCCGCGCGCATGCATGCACACCGCCGGCCCAATCCGTCGGCGCCAACCGTACACAAAGCCTCTTCCCCTATTCGGCCAAAATCTGCCATCACCTGCACCTGTCGCCTTCGGAATTCCGCACGTTATCCCCTATTGGCCGATCGCATGCATGCGTATAATTTCTCGGCCTCCATGTGGCCACAGGATCGTTCATCACGTACGAGATGAAACCTATATATGGCTTTCTGATACTGCTACTAAGCAGTAGTGGCTCCAGATCGACTAGTACTGGTACGAGTGCTTTAAGAAAGGGAAGCGCAGTGGCAGTGTAAGGTGCTTAACAGAAACAGGAACAGTAGATGCAGAGGGATACCGTACGGCGCGTGAACAGCGACCAAGACAGGACAGAGCGCCAGCCAATCATCCTCCGATCTCCTGTTCGTGGGGCCTGACGAGATCCCAGTCAAAGGCGGGAGGCGCGCCCACTCAACTCAGTCGACATGCGCTGCAGAAATTAAGACCTCTGTCCATCAGTAGTACTAACCCATTATAATTAGTATTGGTATATGTACTGTAGCATATACTAGTTAGTACGCAAGCATTAGGACGACCACGTACACTAGTGACTGTCCATTGACTATAGTGTTAGGAATCACGGTAATTGTCATGCATACCTGCTCGGTTCGGCAGAACCAGAGTGAGATGTGGCTACCACTGGCAGTGGCGATCATCTATAGGCAAGCAACGGATCCCACGTTTATTTTTTTTTTCTCAGTGTTCTCTCTCTGCTCAATTAGTTATGCTTTAGGTCCCACGGTCTGCTTTAATTTGGACAGTACACAAACCATAGAACATTGTTTTATGTTTATCTTTACACGAGATAGCTCGGATATCGATTGTGCGTGGACGTCCGCGCACACCACTGATACAGGCCCAGCGCCATGCATTTCGTACCCGCGCAATGCAACACTCACTCTCGATCTGTTCTGAATCTCTGACGAGTTCGTGGCCATATATGTCCAGATCACAGTAAATTACTAAGACCGAGTGTTGCATTGTGCATGTCAGAGCTGCAGTTACATTGCTAAAATGCATGCAATGCTAACTGAGCGGGTTATTAATGGACATATAATGGACGAGTGACGCGATTGGCGGAGAGCAGCAATGCATGCATGCTTTCAGATGCTAGTTATTAGAGATAATGTTGGCGCATTAGCTTCTGCTCTGTCGTCTGTTCTGCATGCAGGCCAACGCATCCGCACATCCAAACCGCATATGTGAAAATTAATTTTACACTATGGTAAAGCGCGGTGAAAATTAATTTGACACTGCATGTAGTATATATGTGCACAACCGGAGAAGGCCACCGGAAAACGAGCGGAGGCTTGCATGCAAAGAAGGCGCGGTAGAGAGAAGAAAAGTAGCAGTAATGCGGCGAATGAACATGTGCGCGCGAGAGTGCTCTTTTAATTTCTCCACTGTCCACCGGGCGGGCACATCGCCGACGAAGAGCAGTGCCGATTGCTGATGATCCCTGTAGCTAGCTAAGCTAGCGCCGGTGGTATATATGATGATTCAAAACGATATGTTGGAGCACTGCCACACGCAGCTACCGCGTGTGCAATCGATCGATAGGGCGACGCACCGGTCGTCGTACGTGCAGTGGACTGACGACTGATCGATCAGTCTGAGAGAGAGAAGCATAACGCATGCATGCACGCTGAGAAAAAAAAAAGTGAAGGTTTATGACATTCTAGTACTACGTTGTACGTAGCCTGTGCCGGTACGAGCCACTGCGTCTCGGCTGCGTTGAGGTGTTGAACTCGATTCAGTGATCCTGTTTGCTCTGTCTCTCGGTGCGTAGTGCGCCCTTCCGAAAGCAGCAGAGACTTTTCCATGGCAACAGCTAAAAGCGCGTGGGGAATAAGGACTTGCAGTTGCAGCATTTTTTTTTTTTTTTTGAGCACCTGCAGTTTTTTTTTAGCACATTGAGCATATGCAGTTGCAGCAGATGATGCTACAATTGTGAACAGAAAAGCTCGGACCGAGAGGTGTGGCCCAGTTTCCTTATGCACGTAGCAGGCTTCGAAACGTTAATGGGCTACTTTGTAAAGGCCCAGGCATCGCGACTCGCATTGGCACGAAAAGGCAGAACTTAATAATAAGTGAAAAAAAAAGTATTCGGAAAATAACAACTGATTTATCAGAGCCAGGTTTCGATCCTGGGACCTGTGGGTTATGGGCCCACCACGCTTCCGCTGCGCCACTCTGATTTGGTGATACCATTGAGATAAAGTTTTATTTAAACAAAAGTGAGTAATAAGAGCAGCTGAATAAACCATCAGCAATTGGGCATGTGGCTGAAATTTCGAACAGAATGTCAGCAAGTGCCCTTTTCTCCGTCCAACTCAATGTGATGTTGGGGGCCATGTGCGCATTGGAGTACACTTACTTCTTGTTGGATTAGTGAGGAGGTCCCGCTATTATGAACTTGCCACACTATCGTGCATTATGAAAGATGATTAGTTAGTACCAAATCCATACGGAAGACCGATTATAGGGTAGCTCAATAAAGAAATCAAGGAACGAACAACAAAATGTTGGGGAATCACAAAAGGAAAAAATATAAGAATACCAAATGTCCTATGCAGTGCTTTTAGTTGGATATTAAAGGGGGAAAAGTCTCCAAAGAGCTTTTGCTATTCGCGGAATTTCACAAGATAGATAAGTAGAGAACTCTTGCAAATGAAAGTAAAGAAAAGTGAAGGCAAGATTAAAAGAATAAACTAAGCAGTTCCAAGATATATCATTATCAGTGGTACCAGGTTATGAGCGTTAAAGGTGAAGATGTGCTCCAATGACCAATTTACTCTGCTAGAGTTTAGAAAAGAGAATAAGAGATGATATCTACTAATTAAATAATTGACTAGTAATAAGTCATAAATCAATAAAATAAGAGTCATTTGCTTATTTGACCCTATTTTAAAGGCTAACTACCAATTTGATCCTCTTTTTTCAATTTTGCTTATTGATCCTTCTTTTGAACTCTTCTTCGCTCATTTGATTCCGTTTGTTAAAAAAAATAGGGTCAAATAAGTGAATTTTAGGGTCTATTGAGCAATTTAAGATAAAAATAATAGGATCAAATGAGCAAAGTTGAAAAAAAGTATCAAATTGGTAGTTAGGCTTCAAAATAGAGTCAAAAGAGATCTCATAAATAAAAGAAATAAAACTTTATTTTTGTGCTCTGTGTACTGGTATAGTGTTTTTTGTTGTGCATGTTGGAAAAAAAAATCTGATAATTAAAAATCACATGCAAGGCTGTGAAGAAGCCAGGGTGGTAACAAAACACCTCAGTAAATTACTACATTTACACACTAACTATATTGCATAAACCAGACGTAAACCATGGAGTGGAAGACTGGAAGATAGCAGTCTTAACAAGATAGAGAACCTCGAAAAAAAAAAAACGTGAGAGAGAGACGGAGGCACGCAGCCGTCCGGTTTTCCCCATCGGTTCTGTTCGCCGCCGCCGCAGCTATCCCTGTGTCCACCACCTTCGCCCACGTCCACCCACACGACCCCGCCCCCGAACCCTACC
The DNA here is from genome assembly GCA_032690845.1 of Eleusine coracana subsp. coracana. Lineage (NCBI taxonomy): Eukaryota > Viridiplantae > Streptophyta > Magnoliopsida > Poales > Poaceae > Eleusine > Eleusine coracana. The sequence continues at coordinate 67,400,418 of CM064420.1, read as the reverse complement.
CGCCGGCGACGATGAGCGGCGGCGGCCCACCGAGGAAGCGCAACTTCAAGATCGAGGCGTTCAAGCACCGCGTGGAGCTCGACCCGAAGTACGCGGAGCGGACATGGAAGGTCCTCGAGCACGCCATCCACGAGATCTACAACCACAACGCCAGCGGCCTCTCCTTCGAGGAGCTCTACAGGTTAGCCCAACTTCCCACTCCGGCCCCGCCCCGCGCGACTCAATATCATCTTGCCGTTGTTCCCCGCTTGCCTAGCTAAATCTAGTCCTGCAAATGCGATGATCCTAATAACATGTCTTGATTCGAACATTTCCGTGGTTGTAGAGTAGAAATTATGCGCGGATTGGAGAAAACCTGTGTCATTTGAGATAATTGCTAACTGCTTGTGATCCTTGCACCTCGGACCCCTTCATATGTGTTTCGTAGCCAACAATCGTGATTCACTGAGATTGCATTTTTTCTTTCTTAGGATCCTAATTTGTACCAACTTGCTGAAACTATGTGAGCCATAGGATTTGTGTTGACTTGTTATGGTCTCTGCAAATCACACTATGTGTTGAACCTTCTGCTGCACAAGTTGGTAAAAGAAGGTTTTCTACTGTAAGGCAAAGTAAAACTATCTAGTGTGGTATGGAGAATACCAAGAGATAGTGTGATCTGTCTGATTGTAAATGCAAAATTTTCCCCTTCTCTGTGCAGGAGTGCCTACAACATGGTGCTTCACAAATACGGTGAGAAGCTCTATGATGGCCTTCAGAACACTATGACATGGCGCTTGAAGGAAATTTCAAAATCGATAGAGGCCGCACAGGGTGGTTTGTTTTTGGAGGAGCTGAATGCAAAATGGATGGATCACAACAAGGCACTGCAGATGATCCGAGATATTCTAATGTACATGGATAGAACATATGTCCCAACATCTCATAGGACACCTGTTCATGAACTTGGTCTGAATCTGTGGAGGGATCACATAATTCACTCCCCTATGATCCATAGTCGGCTGCTTGACACCCTTCTGGATCTTATACACCGGGAAAGAATGGGCGAAGTGATCAACAGAGGCCTGATGAGGAGCATAACGAAAATGCTAATGGATCTTGGTCCTGCTGTGTATCAAGACGATTTTGAGAAACCATTTCTGGAAGTTTCAGCCAGCTTCTACAGTGGGGAGTCTCAAGGGTACATTGAGTGCTGTGACTGTGGGAACTACCTTAAGAAGGCTGAGAGACGTCTAAATGAAGAAATGGAGCGTGTCTCACACTACTTGGACGCTGGCAGTGAGGCAAAGATAACTAGCGTAGTGGAGAAAGAAATGATTGCCAATCACATGCACAGATTGGTTCACATGGAAAATTCAGGACTTGTTAACATGCTTATAGATGACAAGTATGAAGATCTGGGTCGGATGTATGCCTTGTTCCGAAGAGTTCCTGATGGGCTATCAACACTCAGAGATGTCATGACTTCTTACCTGAGGGAAACAGGGAAGCAGTTAGTGACAGATCCAGAAAGGTTGAAAGACCCGGTGGAATTTGTTCAATGTTTGTTAAATGAGAAGGATAAGCATGATAAGATAATCAGTGTTGCTTTTGGCAATGATAAAACCTTTCAGAATGCTCTGAATTCATCCTTTGAGTATTTCATCAACTTAAACAACAGATCACCTGAATTCATATCATTATACGTTGATGATAAACTCCGCAAAGGACTGAAAGGGGCCACAGAAGAAGATGTGGAAGTCATACTGGACAAAGTCATGATGCTGTTTCGGTACCTCCAAGAGAAGGACGTTTTTGAGAAATACTATAAGCAGCATTTGGCGAAAAGACTCCTGTCTGGCAAAACTGTATCTGATGATGCTGAGAGAAGTATGATAGTTAAACTCAAGACAGAATGTGGGTATCAGTTCACATCCAAACTAGAGGGCATGTTTACTGATATGAAGACATCTCAGGACACCATGCAGGACTTCTATGCCAAGAAGGCTGACGAACTTGGGGATGGCCCTACACTTGACGTCCACATTCTGACAACTGGTTCTTGGCCTACGCAGCCCAGTCCTCCCTGCAACCTTCCACCTGAAATCCTTACAGTATGTGAAAAGTTCCGAGCATACTATCTTGGAACTCACAGTGGCCGAAGATTGACATGGCAAACAAATATGGGCACAGCTGACATAAAGGCTACATTTGGAAAAGGGCAGAAGCATGAGTTGAATGTATCCACTTACCAGATGTGTGTTCTCATGCTGTTTAACTCAGCTGATGGATTGACCTATAAAGAGATCGAACAGGCTACGGAAATTCCTGCCTCAGACCTCAAGAGATGTCTCCAGTCTCTTGCTTGTGTCAAGGGGAAGAATGTTCTCCGCAAGGAGCCCATGAGCAAGGATATATCAGAGGATGACACATTCTACTTTAATGATAAGTTTACGAGCAAGCTTGTTAAGGTGAAGATTGGGACAGTGGTGGCACAAAAGGAATCTGAGCCTGAGAAACAGGAGACTCGCCAGCGGGTTGAGGAGGACAGGAAACCTCAGATTGAAGCTGCCATTGTTAGGATCATGAAATCCCGTAGAGTCCTGGATCATAACAGTATCGTTTCTGAGGTTACCAAGCAATTGCAAGCCCGGTTCTTACCAAACCCTGTTGTCATAAAGAAACGCATAGAATCTCTAATTGAACGTGAATTCTTGGAAAGAGACAAAGTAGATAGAAAGTTATATCGTTATCTTGCATAAAAAGTCATCCTGGGATAATTCATGATCATGTGACGGCACCCTGCTCCTGTAAAACAATTTTCGTTATGCTTGCGTTCAGCTTTATCAATTTGATTGGCCATTGAAATCATAGGTGCTATCCAACATTGCTTATTGATTGATTGTGAAACTGTGGTGGAGATTTTATTGAATCTGTAACCCAACACTTTCATAGTCATCTCGTTTTAAAAAAATGCCGCTGTAACAGGACTGTGACAAGCCACATATCCGTTTTTTGTGTTGCACGAGTTTTCTTTAGAACTCTTATTATGCTGCCTTCGGTACTATTTATTTGTTTTTCTTTTGTGTGTTTTATGTATGCTTCTTATCCCTTCCAAATCAAATTTTGTTTCACGCCCTATCCAGCTCATCCTTTTAATCTCTATCATGCAAATATTTTTATTACGAATACCAGTAATCATCAAAATTTCCAATATTTCTTGAAGTAGAGTACATGTAAGTGGAACGAATCAGATTGCAAGATTGTCCATCAGTCTGCAGTAAACACATGACTGTTTAATTTGTTCGGGCGCCCATAAAAAAATCTGGATACAACACTAACTCAAGTATTACCAAAAGAACTCCAAAAAGTTTCTCTTAAGGATGTGTACTTCAAATTCTTAAATGATACATCTTCCCATATGCCGTTAGTCATAAAAATTGACAGATATCTGGCACCGACGCATCGGTTCAGTGAACATAGAACAACACTAAGCTGAAATGTATAAACAATCTATGCCGATGGCTGTGCCAAGGTTGGTCTCTTTTCTTTACAACTAATCATGTTAGGAGCTGCCGTTTTTCTGTTCCTCTGATACATAGAAAACAAAGAATGATGCGTCAAGGAGAAGTCAAAATGTGCCCTGTCTGCAAGAGCTGGATGCCTGGATGTATGATACATCTGGCACAATGGGTTGTAATGCTGTTAACATCCTCAAATGATAGTCTCAGCCAATCGATGAGCGAGTTTTGTTCAATCGACCATAAGTTTCTGTAGTCTCATTAGTCCGGTGATGGAACAGCTTAGCTATTGCTCTTCTTTCACAGTCCTGTTTCAGCAATAAATCGACATCCAAAGGATTAGGATCCAGTGTGAATAGATTCCATTGATGTAACAGCTGATATTTCATTATGTAGATTTGCATTTTGTAGACCATAAACAGTTCAAGAGGATAATGCATTGCCAGGGAATAAATATTCTAAAGCATGGACTGCTACCCTCGGTTTCTGTCTACTAATATGCAGAGCTACTGGCCACATCAGAAGAAACTCAAGACAAAAAAAAAAAAAAAGCTCTGCCAGTAGTGCCAACATACTTATTATAAACATAAAATTTAATGGTACACATACTGTGAAATGTAGTGTAGCTATTACCTTAAACATATTAAGGTGAAAAGGTTTCCCTGGATTTGTTCTCCTGAGCTTCAAGTATGTATATGTAAAACTCAACTGATCGTGTGACGTAAAACGGTTTACTTCATTAAACCAAAGGCAGGAAAACAAATTTGACATTGGTGTATGAGAACGCACGATAAATGATCCTTCAGGTACATCTGCAAAAGGTTGTGTACAGAGGGTCAACTAGTCACTCACATCAATCAAGAAATGATAATTGATAAACTCAGAGCCATTTATTAAAACTTATTAAAACATAAGATTGGATACGGACAGCTTGGAAGAACAGGCTGTTGGCCGGAGTCGTTGAACTTTACAAGACCATCAGACTGGTAGAAGTGGAATTGCTCATCAATAGCAGAATGGTTGTACTTGTTCAAGCGCTTGTTTTGGAGCACTTCATCCCATACACATGAGCGATCATAGTGCATTGAAATGGCGTATTCTGCTTTCTTTATCCATAAGAAATATTCAATAATGCGCATTGGATCAGAATTGAGACGCAGCTTGCTATCCAACCATATAGAGTACCTAGAATGCAAAATAAAGCTTTGTTACATGAGGTGAGAAGATACTCCGCAGAGCCACAGAATAGTGCCCGTTTGGGATTAATGTAGTCAAACATTTTAACTTTTAACTATGTTGAGCAAGAAAACATGATGTGTTATTGAAGTGTGTATTGCACGGCCATGTACAGTGTACAGCTTCTCATACAAGATTTATTTTTTTAAAGAAAAAAGAAAGTAGGGGGCTCCCCTACTGCTTCCCTCAAAAAAATAAAAGTGTGTGTTGCTAACACAAACAAGAAAAGGCAAACATGCTCTAATGAAAAGCAAACTACAAACATATAAACGGGCATTAGGAACTGGTGGGTTGACAACTTGACATGCCCCAGCCTATTAGCAGGCAGTACTCAGAGGTATTAAACAGATTCACTGCAATTTGGTAAGATGCTCAATTCTTGCTGAATGACTTACATGGCAGATGGGAAGAGTCGATGAGCAAGAAATTTTGGCACCTTTCCAGCTCTTCGCATATCTTTATATGGCAATTTCTTGACAACAACAATTCGCCACAGTCCAATGAATCCATTTTCATCGGGTATTTGTCCTTCAGAGGAAAGGGTTGCCCACATTAGCTTATCCATGAACATGATGAAGCACACATTCTTCTTAGAGTAAGAGCCAATCTGTGAGAATGCACAGCACATTGTACTATTACTATAGAACTTGCAAAAGAAATCAAGAAATATTCATGAAATTAAAAAGCTGATAAAAAAATATTTTGTGAGGGGCAGACACAAATAGTCAAATAGTAGCACATACACCTTATAATTTGCATTTTTCTCTATAGAACATGTACAATCAAGCTCATGCACAAAAGAGAAAGAAAATCACCCTGCTTTTGGTTGGCCTCCTAAGGTAATCAGAGCTTCCAAAAATGCATGATGATACAGCAACACGACAGGTGTCCATATACCTTCTGTCATTTTCATCCAAATCAAATCCAGTGGAAGGATAATCCTCTGGTCCTCTTACAAAACCACAGTGGATGGTTTGGTTTTTTGCCTCGTATGTTTCTTCTCTTTCCTGAAAACTTTGATGTCCACCAAACAAAGGTTCAAAAAGGCCATCACCAGGCAATACTTCCTCCCTCAGTATGTAGTTCAAAGAGAACTGTGTAAAATTGTTGTAGTGAGCAGGCTCAAGAAGATCATCAACCGATGGCAGAAAATCAATTTCACATGGTGCATCTATAATGTTTCATTATGTAAGTGGACAGAAACTTCTCTAATGTATATATATATATATATATATACACACACACACACACACACACACAAAATGCTTCGTCTTGCAAATAAATAAGGTGTACCACTTGGCTTATAGGGTCCAGGTTCAATACTAAGTTGTTATTACAAACATGATTTCAGGGCTGCAGTTAGGGACATATTCAATACTTATTTTATCAAAATTAAGGCTGCATTCCTACTTATTTTATCAAAACATGATTTCAAGGCTGCAGTTAGGGACATATTCAATACAACAAAAAGTACATAACTATTAAAAAGTCACTAAAATGGATTCAAGTTATGTGTTCCATTAGATGAAAAGGTATATTTGTAAGAAGCACAGCATCTAGTGTGTAGAAAATATATCTTACGACGTTTTCGAGATATCTTTTGACCATTGGAGGGTTCCAACTCAGCATTAGTCCTGACGGAAGAGGTAACTCGAATGACTGATAGATAGTGATAGCCAAAGGTATATACTAATAAAAACAACTGAATGTATACTTCTGAATTTGAACTCACATGGAGACATTGCTAACATGGTAACTGTATCGTTGATCCTTTCCCTTCAAAAAGTACTCCGCATTAGCAAGGCCATGATGCATCACTGCAAAATCAATTTTCACAAAAGGAAATTTGAGATATAGTCAACAACAGAAATATGTTTTCCCTAGAAAATGGAAACTTGTTAGCTCTCTTATAACTAGATACTTAATAACACCAATTTCCCACTCCTAATTGCCCATTCCCTTCATGTGACCATACTGTTGTCAAATCTCAAACAGTTGGGACATATAAGTTATAGATGACGGCCTATAAATTTAAGTTGTTAAATACCTGGACACAATGCGAGCTCTGACTTCTAAGGCGGTTCTACAACTTCACAATTACATAAATTTTTTTGAAGGAGTGGAGAAAATTATGCAGCTGGAACTACACACGCACTCAAAAGAGCAAATTTTGCAAAATCTCCACGATTCCACATTCAAAATACAGCATTTCGACTTGCAAACAAATAGATTGACCCCGACGGAAAAACTAGAGATCTTCGACCAAGTTGTTTGCACCGCTTACCGTGGAAGGGCAGGTTGGCGTGGGACGAGATCGAGAGGTACGCGAGGGAGATGAGCGCCAGGGTGAAGGCCAGCAGGATGATCAGGCGGCAACCACGCCGTGACCGACGCGAATGTCGGCGTGGTCCGGCCGCGGCCGGAGCGGATATGGGCAGGCGGCGCTCCGGCATGCCCCGCGTGCCCGCTGCAGCGAAGCGTAGATGGCAGAGCGAGAAAGCGGGCGATAGTTTTCCCCTTGTGTTCCCCTCCTCTCCTGTTTCGTGTCTTAATCCAGGTTTCCTAATGCATTTCCAAATTTCTTACCAGCCCTGCTACCGTTTTCAAATTTTTTTGTGGGTACAATATAGTTCAAGTTTACTTTTGAAATGGTGATAAAAAGATCATGTAGCCAGCGTAAAAGAAAACCTAGCACCCAGTGGACTGATGGCGTGATAAATTTTAGAGCATTTTTCTTTAATATTTTAGATTTGCTAAAGCTGGCACATAAATTTGGCGCCTTCAGTTATTTACAAAATGGTAACTTCGACCATAATTTGGGCTATATGAACTTGCAGATCACTCGATAAAAGAAATTGAAAACATGGTCTTAAACTGTCATACCTGACTTGCAACATGGATATAAAAAGATTCAGTGCATACCATTCCAGTTGTAACTAATCTCCCGCTTGGTAATAGAGCAAAAAACTACAGAACGAACGGGTGAGAACCAATAATAGAACACGAAGCTCATCAATTGCACAATTAAGAAATAAGGAATGAGCAAACGCTATATAGTGCTGATATCAGTTTTCTTTATTACTTGTTACAATACAGATCAATCCACAGGACACAAATCCATGTGGCATTGATTATTCTTTGATACATTACAATACTTTACTCACTATACCTTGTTACAAAAACAGATCAAAAGAAAAAAGAATATAGAGAACAAGAAAAATCTCACTAAATATAAAGTTATGAACCAGAATGAAAGTTGTACATCATTTTCGTGGTCAGCAGTGTCACAAGTATTGGACAAGTTAAAACATGAACCAGAACTATGGTGCATCAACCAAATCAATTAGTCTAAGTTGAGTTTAACAGGCCGCGATTCAATCCCTCCCCCCTTTCGGTGCTCGATGGAGTAGGGCATGTAAGTGCCGAGTATCTTGTCCCACATTACAAAGAACGGTTGTGAAAAGTTGTACTTGTTGCCATAGAGCTGATGGTGAATGTCATGATAAGCACTGTTGTTGTTGAACAGCACATGGAGGATGTTACCAGGAAGCCACAGTCCACAATGATCATCCACTGTTTTGATGGTTGCGAAGGAGAAAAAGAATATGGATGTCCGTGGAGTCATGCCAGAGGCAAGGAATGAGAGCGCACCACCAATTGTGTCCAAGATGAGGCCTTCAAGAGGATGGTTGTAAAGAGCTCCGAAGGAATAAGGGACTACAAGAGTGTGGTGCTTGGAATGGATATGCTTATACAGAAACTTGTTGATATGCATGTATCTGTGCATGAAATATTGCCATGTGTCCATAACAAGCATTGCAATTATAAACTGCACTGCTATCACGAAAGCAGGAGGTTGCTTCTGTTCAGCACCACTCTCATCACCAATAACCTGTGGTTCAAGGGAATGTCAGCATTCTATGAACGTCAGAATATATGATGAATTAATTATAGCAGAAATTTTTTTTCTTGGTCGTCTGGAACTGGAAGAAACATAACTACAGTTTAATTTCCCATGGTCGCTGTTAATTTCCACCTTCAAGAATTCTATTCCAATCAACATGGATCAGCTCACATGCTCTGTGCAATATGATACAAGGACTTTCACCCACTTGGCAAGCTAGATATTGAATTTAGTGGTATGTTCAGCTTCTGAAACTTCACAAATGCAAATAAAACATGTTCACTAAGAAAGGTTGGTGCAGACGACCAATAGCTACAAACATGGTATGTCTGCTTCCTTTGCGCCATGCTTCATCAATCATGATGCATGTCTTCATTAAAAAAAATCATGATGTATGATGTATGAACAACTGTAAAGATACGAAAATAAAAGAGAAGACATGTTAGGCTTTATGCGATAAGGGATGCAGGATCAGGAAGCTTCTAAACCAAATTTGCTTCAGACTTAGCAAGTGTCTAGTATCGCAAATTGGCCAATTTCTGCTATATAAAAAATACCATCATCGAACTATTGATCATGGGCCAAGTAAGTTAATATAATCCGTGCTCGTAAATTAGTTACAAGTGAAGATAAGGGAAGAGAAGACAGGGGAGGTGGGTATGATTACCGTGAAGAGGGTGAGCGAGACGGCAACCTGGAAGGCCTGTTGTACGAGGACCCCCCTGACTACGGCGCCCCTGGAGACGGCGTTCTTGGTTACGGCCTCCTCCCTGGGGTGCAGCCGGTAGCTGTCCAGGCGCTCCACCCCGTCCAGCGCGACGTAGAGCCCCGAGTAGAGCCAGTACACGGCGATCGGCACGAACGTGCCCAGCAGCTCGTCCGACACGCCCCCAATCGCCATCGCCCCTCCGGGGATATCCGAACCCTCCGCGCCGCCGCAGCAGCAGCTCCCGGCGACCGGGTAAGGATAGGAGCCGGAATTACGGGCGAAATGGGCACAAGGGGAGAATTGGTTGGCAGGCGCGGCTCGACCTGGATCTCTCCCGCGCGGAGGGAGGAGGAAGGAGCTGGATTCTGGGGAGTGGTTGGTGGCAGAGGTGGGGGGAACGGGAGGAGGCCAGGTGGGGCAGCGCTATGTAGCGGCGACGCGGTGGGCGCGGCGGCTGTCGCCGTCGGTCAGAATGAGGAGGGAGGGAAGGAGCCAACGGCAACGGACAGGGGCGTTGGTTGCAATTGCGAAGCTGCCGATGACGCGAGGCGAGGAGTGGGTCGGGTGGGTGGGTCACGACGATTCCACGAACCCGACAGGACGAATGGGCCGTCCTCGCCGTCTTATTATCGGCAACGAACGGTTAGGGTCGGCTAAAGTAAACGAAGACCTTTCGTAACCACGGATGAATTTCCTCTTCTGATGATCTGATCGATGGACTCAAATAAGCCAAGTATCACGCCTGTTATCATAAATAGTATCTCGTGTATACTACGTTTCGCAGAACGGGACTTCTGGTTCACGTCCATTTCAGGACGCACAGGTACAGTTGCGAAGGGAGTTGCTTGATCTGTCGGCTGGCTGGCTCAGCTGGGCACCACCAGAACAGCAATTGCCTTCCAGAATCAAAAGACCTCTTGTTCCAATTTCCCAGTCCAGTACGAGAGTTGTGACAAGATATGTTCTCGGCGTAGATGGACCTTCTGATGTCAACGTTTGCAGTTTCCTACTACCAACATCGCTGGCTGCCATCCGGTGCCGGTGGCTAGAAGAAACTAGTTAATCCAAGTACACAGTTTCTCAAACGAAGCACCAGGCAACTATCCTGAAGAGCCACATAGCGGATCCCTGGCTTAGAAATCGAAGTTGAAAAATTTAACCAATGACAACCGACAAAAGAAGCCGGGCAATTCATTTACTCCACCCCATTACTAAAGTTTTGCTTACGGACACATTCACAGAATGAGCTTCAACAGGACAGAATTTGGTGTCAACCACACAAAGTTTTGGGGTAAACAAACCAGGCAACCAGACCCAGTTCGCCCAGAAAAAACATGTGTTTGCAGATTGGTTATAACCACAATCTGACTGACGATCCACACTTGCTGTAGAACACCAAATTAAACGAAACGGATTCACAAACAATGATAGCATCAAACAACCCAAATCATCTTTCCCACTATCATACTCTGCTGCATACAGAGGAAGGACGCATTAGGCACTCTGCCTTGTGATCGACAACTCGATGAAACAAGGCACAGATTCCATCCATCTATGTTGCACATAACATTAAAACTAGATCAACAAACTGCAGTTGCAAGTACAATTAAGTTCTTTCCAGGCTTCCAAAATAAGGCATCATTAGTTACATTGACTACTGAGTAGTACTCTGGCAGGGAATGATTTGCATTTGGGTCATTGGGTTGTCATCCAAATGTTGGTGGACCAGCAAAGGAATACCGGGTGGACACCGGCACACTAGATCCGCTAAACCTTGCAGAAACCGGCCTCTGGATATTTTCTCTGTAAATACTTCTAGGGTTTTCATAGGAAGTAGTCACGTGCGATGGGTCCTGATGTATGCCCACTGTGCTAGTAGAAAGTTTGTAAGAACAGTAGAGCTCATCCAGGCGTTCAGTGCGTGCTGCAAGGTCCCCTGGCAGTGCTCCGTAATCTCTTGAAAGAAGAGGATCCCTAACAGTTACCTCAGCTGCAGCACTGGAATGAAAAGCAAAGTTCAATTTCTTTTCATTAAACATTCTGTTAGCAAATAAAAGGAATTTTGATATATCATAATTTCAAAGAATAATGCCACCAAAACTTAAAGGTATAAACCTATTCTAACAGAAAATAAAATCACTATGACCAAAATCATAGCCTCTCTAAGGTCTAACAATTAGTTCGACAAGTTCATTAATCATTCCAGTGTTGAACTATGAGTTGAACCAAATTTTCTGCCATTTGGTTAGTTACTGTTTCCTCTTGCCTTAGTCATCAGTTGAATGGATATTGACCGCCACTAAAAGCATTATAATATAGTCAATGATGAATAGTGAATATAATCATGATGATTACTTGGTTAATTGTAAGTCAAATTAGTAAGTGGGCTTGTGAATGAAACTGTCAAAAAAGCATTGTAGTATTCTACAATTGACCTAACGGTATTGCCTCTATGCATATGGGAAAATAGAGTTACTTTTTTTTTTTGAAATGAAAAATAGAGTTACTTGCTACAAAGGAAGAAAACAAGTAACATAATGTGTATTATAAGTCCTCCAAAAAATTAGCTACATCCAATCAACATAGCACAAATTTTTATTTTTATTTTTTTGCTATCTTCCAGCTAAAGAAGAAGACCCCTAACATAGCTAAAGCAATACAAACGGACTTTGAAGGAATGTTAAATGAAGCATCTAATAAAAAAAGAGTATTTAGAAAAGCTAAGCATGGGAAAACTCTTTTTACAATATTCTGTGAGTTGTTAGAAGACTTACCTTTCATGCACAGTATCCATACGAGGTTCATGGTATAAAGAACTAGGAGCCACTTGATGATAGTACATAGGAGGAACTTGCTGGAGCTCTCGAGAAAGAGGTGCCTGGTGCAACTCAAGACCAATAGGTGTTTGACGATAATCTAGCACCAAACCTTGTTGAGGTTCACTAGGAAGAGGGGGACGCAATGAAGGTGTAATCCTGTACTGATCCTTGAGGGATGCATGAAGATTAATAGGTTCACCCCTTGCATCAAGGTGGTGTAATGGTCGTCTTTCATCATAAACATATGATGCTCGCCTATCTTCAACAATATGAGGACGACACCTATCTTCAATATGTTGTGGAGCTGGTTGAGATAAGCCAACAGGCTTGAATAGTGCCAACAACCTATGAACCTACAAGACAGATTATAGCACTAAATAAAACTGCATGTATTTTATATTAACAGATTCAATAAATAGATGCTACGCGACTCACTTGTTTAGAGCTCAATTCTTGGGTGAACCTGCCCTTTGAATTGTAGTTCTCCTTAATGGCGTGCTTGAAACTACTCTCAGGAACAGGAAGACAATCTAAGTCAACACTAAATTTAACCTGTACCAAGTATAGAAATTAGTTATGCTATAATAATATCACTCCTTCAACATCATCCACTTCTGTTTGGACAATCAATTTCTAAATAAATGACCAGCAAAATCATAGCGTGCAACCATTAAATTTGCACAAAATTATTTCGCCAAAACTAGAGCATACCGATTCAAATATCATTGATTCCATAGGACAGATATTCAAGCAAAACATGCAAACACTATCGCTACTATTGAATAGGACTCGAGAACAGGAAGACAATCTAAGTCAACACTAAATTTAACCTGTACCAAATACAGAAATTAATTCAGTATAAAAATATCCCCCTTCAACATCATCCACTTCTGTTTGGACAATCAATTTCTAAATAAATAACCAGCAAAATCATAGCATGCAATCATTAAATTTGCATACAATTATTTCGCCAACATACTGATTCAAATAACATTGATTCCATAGGACAGATATTCAAGTAAAACATGCAAACATTATCGCTACTATTGAACAGGACCAAAATGAGTTTAACCTTCCAGTGCTCTCTCTTTTTCAGGAATATACAGCAAGGGAAACCCCTAATGTGCTAAATTTTATTAAACATAAATGAAAAATGAAAATAAAGAACTGCAGTCAAAGCGAGCAAGAGAAAACTGTATAAACTTCACAACCCGACTTGAAACGGTTTGGAAAAATGAGATCTAGGGCAGGGTGTTTAAATGAAACCAAACAACTACAGAACTCAATCACAGCCTGACTTGAAACAGTTTAGAAAGTGAAACGTTCCTGACAAATGGCAGACATAGAGAAATGCATGTTAACACTTCTTTTTTTTCTCCAATGAGATGTGTGTTAACTATCGAATCCATGAGCAAACAATACTCCCTATTACATCAAAGCCATTTATTCCATAGTAGTTTTTTTTCATCTTTTTAGGTAGATTAGATACTTAGATGGCAAACAGAATATAGCTTATTTCCCCCGGGTGATGAATATAATATTCATTGCTACATCGGTCTCATATTGTTGATTGTTGGTGTTGACCAACAGCTCTCTAGTATAACATCACGGTGCAAAATATGTTAAGCGGTTCAAATGTGGCTAGTGATTTACAAATTTATTACAAATGATTTTTGACATATAGAGATGCCTGAATTATAAATAACCAAACATGATTCTTCATACTTTCAGAAGTACTAAGCAGTCAATTCCTTTATGTATCGCCAGCTGCAAACTACAACTAGAAAAGCACAGTTTATGCAATTAGCACATTGTTTGCTGATTTCTGTGAAGTTCCATCCAATGATAGAACATACCACTTATCAGAGTCCAATGATAAGAGTGCCGTTTCATTAAAAAAAATTGATAAGTGTTAGAAACTGAACTGTAACTCTCATTGAGAGAGGATGACACTAGGAGATGGGGCAATTTTCTGGTTTATTTCTCACACAACTCACACAATGCCATGCCAACCCAAGGGGTTGTGGATACATATTTATAGCTGGCCAAGAGCCAGCATATTCTAATATGCTGGTCTAAGATGCTAGTCTAAAAGCATAAAGCAAGTGCAGCCTAGATGATCTAATGCAGTCCTAGATGCTGTCCTAACTACTGTCCTATACAGGACCAAGATGCTGTCCTATACAAGGACTAATATGCTGTCCTATACAAGGACTAATATGCTGTCCTGGACAGGACCAGCAGTCAAACAAAGACCAAGACCAAACAGTACAAGACTTATTCCATCATTCTCCCCCTAAGTCTTGTGCGTTGTCTTGTGAGGAGGTTGAACCATCCCAATCCTGGAGCAGAGTTCAAGGAACTTGATCCTCCCAAGGGGCTTGGTGAGCAGATCCGCAAGCTGGTCATTGGTGTTGATGTAGCTTGCCTTGATGCTTCCTTCCTTCAGGTAGTCACGGATTAAGTGGTACCTCACCCGGATGTGCCTACTCCGTTCGTGGAAAACGGGGTTCTTTGCTAGAGCCAAAGCGGACATGCTGTCCACTCGAAGTTCCACTGCTTCAGTGTCCCTGCCGAGAAGGTCACCAAGCAGCCGAGCAAGCCAGAGCGCCTGAGTCGAGGCGGTGGAAGCCGCGACGTACTCGGCCTCGCAGCTGGACATAGCAACCACCGGTTGCTTGACTGACTGCCAACTAACAAGACACTTGCCGAGGAAGAAGAGTATCCCGCTGGTGCTCTTGCTAGTGTCGATGTCGCCGGCGTGGTCGCTGTCGCTGTACCCGATGAAGTGTGCCTCTCCACGACACCTCGGGTAGTAGATACCGTGGTCGAGAGTCCCCGCAACATAGCGGATGATCCTCTTCACAGCTTGCTGGTGCTCCGTCGTCGGTCGCTGCATGAACCGACTAACATAACCAACGGAGAATGCCAAGTCCGGCCGTGTGTGGGCGAGGTAGCGGAGGCTCCCCACAAGACACCGGTACTGTGTAGCATCCACCTCCTTTGCCGTGCTGTGGCGACTCAACTTCAACTTCTCCTCCATCGGAGTGAGTGCTGGGTTGCAGTCGGTGAGCCCGGCCAACTCAACGATGCGCTTGGCGTAGGCGGTCTGTCGAAGCGTGATCCCGGAGTCATCCTGGTGCACCTCGATCCCCAAGTAGAAGGAGAGAGGCCCCAGGTCGCTCATTTGGAAAGTGGCCTTCATGTCTTCCTTGAATGCCGCCACCTCCGCATCCTTGGTGCCGGTGATCACCAAGTCGTCGACGTAGACACCCACCAGCAGGGCATTGCCTCCATTGCCCCGCCGGTAGATGGCCGCCTCGTGCGGGCTTTGCTCAAAGCCCATCCCCTTTAGCGTGGAGTCCAGTTTGGCGTTCCACGCCCTCGGTGCTTGCCGCAAGCCGTAGAGAGCCTTGCGCAAACGCAGCACCTTGTCCTCCTTGCCGGGGATCACAAATCCCGGTGGCTGGTGCACGTAAACCTCCTCCTTCAAGTCGCCGTTGAGGAACGCCGACTTGACGTCCATGTGATGGACGCACCAGCCCTCTTGGGCAGCTAGTGCAAGGAGAAGTCGCACGGACTCCATCCGTGCTACAGGGGCGAAGGCATCGTCGAAGTCGATCCCCTCCTGCTGCACGAAGCCACGAGCTACCAAGCGGGCCTTGTGCTTGACGATGGCACCAGCTTCATCCCTCTTCAGCTTGAAGACCCATTTAAGGGTGATCGCACGTTGCCCATGAGGGAGGTCAGCAACCTCCCAAGTGCGGTTCTCCGCAACGGCGTCCATCTCCGACTGCATCGCGGCACGCCATGCGCCGTCTCTCTCGGCCTCTGCAAAAGACCGAGGTTCACCATCATCGCACGCAAGGTGCAACTGTGCCTTCAGGTCACGAAGCGCCGGTCCCGGCACTGGTTGATCGCCGAGGATGTCTTCCATCGTACGATACCGCAACGGCTCGCTGTCGTGGTACGCGTCGATACGCTCCTCGTCGCGGGAGAGCGGAGTAGCAAACTCCACCGGGCTTTGCTCGACATGAGCTTGTGTTGGAGTAGACGTGCCCGACGGAGTGGCTGTCGGTGCTGGAGTGCGCGGGGACGCTGGAGTGCGCGGGGACGCCGGTTGTGGCAGTGTCGACGAAGAGCTGGTCGCTGTAGTGAGCGCTGGAGTCGGTGGAGGCTCGGGAACGCTTGGTGAGGGGGAGCTGCCTGCTCCCCCAGCTCCCTCGAAGTGAACATACTCGATGGTGAAGTCGTACGTCGGAGTCGAGCCGTCATCCACCGCCTTGTCCCATGCCCATCCTTGCCCTTCGTCGAACACTACGTCGCGCGCCGTGCGCACACATTGTGTCTTCGGGTCGAGAATGCGATAGGCCTTCGAGCCCTCCGCGTAGCCAATGAACACTCCTGGAGTGCTCCTGTCGTCGAGCTTGCCGATGTGGCCGAGCTCCTTGGCGAACGCGAGACAGCCGAAAGTCCGCAGGTGGAAGACCGTCGGCTTGCGCCCGTGCCAAGCCTCATACGGCGTCTTACCATCAAGAGCCTTGGTGGGCGAACGGTTGAGGATGTAGACAGCGGTCACCACCGCCTCTCCCCAGAAGACAGCCGGCATCCCCCTCTGCTTGAGGAGGGCCCGAGCCATCCCCACAACCGTCTGGTTGCGCCGCTCGACGACGCCATTCTGCTGTGGACTGTACGGCGCGGAGTAGTGGCGCTGAATGCCCTCATCCGCGCAGTACGCCGCGAATTCAGCCGCCGTGAACTCGCCGCCATTGTCTGTGCGTAGCACGCGCAGCTTGCGGCCGCACTCCGCCTCTGCAGCAGCCTGCGCACGCCTGATGGCGTCTGCAGCCTCTCCCTTGCTACCGAGGACCATCACCCACATGTAGCGGGAGAGGTCATCGACGAGCAGCAGGAAGTAGCGCCGTCCTCCTGGTGTGGCCGGAGTCACCGGGCCACACAAGTCCCCGTGCACGAGTTCGAGCCGCTCCTTGGCTCGGAAGCTCGTCTGCTGAGGGAAGGGAAACCGTCTCTGCTTCGTCAGCACGCAGACGTCGCATAACTGCTCCACGTGGTCGATGTGCGGCAGATCTCGTACCATCTCCTTGACACCGAGTTGCTTCAGGGCCTCAAAATTGAGGTGCCCAAAACGCTCGTGCCACCTCCACGCGTCGTCGTCCCGTCTTGCTGCAAGACAGAGTGGCTGTGCTACCTCGATGTGAAGGATGTAGAGGTGGTTGCTCCCCCTTTTTACCTTGGCGAGAAGACGGCCCCGGGGGTCCCAGACCCGTAGGAGGCCATTGTCAATCTCCATGCGCGAGCCGTTCTTGTCCAGCTGTCCCAAGCTGATGATGGAGTTCCTCAACGCGGGGATGTAGTAGACTCCGGTGAGGAGCCTATGCTCACCGGACTTGGCGGTGAAAAGAATGGAGCCGACACCCTTGATCTCCACCCCGGAGGCGTCCCCAAACTTGACAGAGCCTCGGATGCTCGTGTCAAGGTCGGAGAAGTACTCCTGCCGTCCGGTCATGTGATGGGTGGCGCCGGTGTCGAGGCACCACCCGTCACACTTGTCGTCGTTGAAGCCATCGCCGAGGAAGGCGCTTGCCTTTGACTCGTCGATGTGGAGAAGAGCTGTTGCTGCTGGAGGTAGCTCGATGCTCGCGTGTGCCAGAAGCAAAGCTGGCTCCTCCTCCACACGTGCGACGTGGGCCTGAGCCTGAGCCTGAGCCTGGCCGCGTCGTGGCTGCCGACACTCCCTAGCCCAATGGCCAGTCTTACCACAGTTGTGGCAGATGTCGTCTCGTGCCGGCTTTCGTTTGCCGGTGGCGCCGCCCTGGGCGCCTCCGCCCTGAGCGCCTCCACGGGGCTTGCCCGGCTTGCCACGCCTATGGCCGCCTGTCGAGGAGGAATACTCCCCCTTCTTCTCGTCACGCTGGCAAGCCTCCCACTGCTCCCGAGTGAGATGGAGCTTCCCGCCGATGGTGATAGGCCCCGAGTGAGGCCGTGGCTCGTCGTTGTCGACGACCTTGAGGCGACCTATCGCCTCTTCGATCGACATCGTGGAGAGGTCCAACATTGACTCGAGCGAGCGAGCAATCTGCTTGTACCTCTCGGGGACGCAGCGAAGGAGCTTCTCTACAGCTCTCTCCTCGTCGTAGGTGTCATCGCCGAACTGCACCATCTTGTGCAGCAAAGTGTTGAGACGAAAAGCAAAATCATCAAGGTCCTCACCTGGTTTGAAGGCCAGGTTCTCCCACTCCTTGCGAAATGCCTGTAGTGTGGACCTACGGGCACGGTCGCTGCCGATGCGTGCCGCAGCAATGGCGTCCCAGGCTTCCTTGGCTGTCCGCTTCTTGGAAAGCGTGAACTGCATCTCAGGCGGGACAGCGGCAATGAGGGCATCCAGTGCCCGTCGATCGTCGTCGTAGTCAACATCGCCGTACCGGACTGCATCCCACATGTGCCGCACCTGGAGCCTCACCCTCATCACCGCAGCCCACTCGACGTAGTTGGTCTTGGTGAGGGTAGGCCACCCGCCACCGGGACCGACTTCCCTGATGATAGCCTGGACCCCGTGGTGTCCACAGCGCCTGTCCGGGGAGGGAGAGTCGCGCTGCCTGTGAGAGCCACGACCTCCGTCGACCCGACCACCACTAGGAGTGCGACCGCCGCACGCGTTCCCTCCAGAAACGCTGCCCGCGCGTCCACGCCCGTCTGGGCTGCCGCCACCACGCCCGTGGGGGTGCGCAGCCACCCACCGCGCCGCCCGCTCCTGCGCTGCCTCCTGCTCCCGCACCGCCTCTAGCTCCCTGAGCTCTTCGTCGATGTTGCCATCAGCAACAGAGCCGCCAACGCTGCCACCACGCAGAGCCTCAAGGTCTGCCGCGGCCGCACGCGCTGCATCCGCCGCCGCCACTGCCGCCGCCTCCGCCCTTGCTGCTGCCAGCTCCGCCGCTGCCAGCCTTGACGCCCTCGCCGCCACCGCAGCGGCTGCTGCCGCTGCACGCTCGCGCTCCTCTGCCACGGCGAGCTCGGCCTCCTGCCGAAGTCGCTCGCTCGAGGCGACCGAACGCCGAGAATGTTCTGCGGACATGGCACGCCACTAGGGGGCTGCTGCGTGGGGAAGAGGCTGTCCCTGACGAGCTGCTGCTGCTCTGAGCAGGGGAAGGAAGATGTGCAGGGACAACAGATGTTCCTGCTGCTGACTGAGAGGCTAGGGAGGGAGATGAGCAGGAGATGTTTAGGCTACAAGACAACACGGCTCTGATACCAGATGTTAGAAACTGAACTGTAACTCTCATTGAGAGAGGATGACACTAGGAGATGGGGCAATTTTCTGGTTTATTTCTCACACAACTCACACAATGCCATGCCAACCCAAGGGGTTGTGGATACATATTTATAGCTGGCCAAGAGCCAGCATATTCTAATATGCTGGTCTAAGATGCTAGTCTAAAAGCATAAAGCAAGTGCAGCCTAGATGATCTAATGCAGTCCTAGATGCTGTCCTAACTACTGTCCTATACAGGACCAAGATGCTGTCCTATACAAGGACTAATATGCTGTCCTATACAAGGACTAATATGCTGTCCTGGACAGGACCAGCAGTCAAACAAAGACCAAGACCAAACAGTACAAGACTTATTCCATCAATAAGAATGTACGATATATGGGATAATAAATGGAGGTGATGAGTCACTTATTTTGTTTTGTTTTATGGGGAGGGCAGAAACAACTGACTAGGGTAGTCGCTTCATGCGAAACGGTAGAAAATATAAGCAAATAACACCGTGACCCTATGGTTTATAGGAATCAAAGTCTGGTCATAACTATAGATGAGGGTGCTAGAGTTGCTAAAAGATAATGGAACGATTATCATGAGCATGAGCATAATACGAGGGGACAAATTCAATGTTGGATGTCCCCTGAAATCTCCTACTGTTACAAATGTTACACAGTGATCAAAGGCACCAAGAAACTCTGTTTTCCTATCGATGAAACACGATCAAATGAAATATATGACCATGGCACTTACATTTAGCCTGTAAAAATTGAAGTGCAGGATTAAATGACACTACAAGCCATTAAAGAATGAGGTCCAAGAATTACCTGCGCAGGGAATTTCCCATCAAATGCGTGTCGCACAAGATCCAACCCTCCCCTTGTTGTCGCCTTGTACACCCCGTACATCAGCTTCAAGTCGAAATCATAAAGGAACAGCTTTGCCCCTGGCCTGATCTTCTCTACCACGTCCATCTTCCCCCTGGGAAGACCGAACACGCCGTTACGGTAGCACTCCGGCTTTGTCCTGCCGCTGCACATGAATATAAACCCAGAGCCACTCTCGTTCCCACCCCCCTCCTTCCCTGTCATCCTACTCCTATTCTCTGTCCGGTTCCGCCTCTGCTCTTCTCTCCCCTTTAGCATCTCCTTCCCACTCGTCTTACTGTCTTCTCTCTCCCCTCTACTCTCCTCTATTCCCTTCATCTTCTCCTTATTACTGCCCCCGCGGTTGTTCTCGATAGCCACACCGTTGGGCGTCGCAGCCGCTGCCGGCGCACTGGCCTCGACAGTTTTTGCCGCCGGCGCCGAGGCAGATGCCTCCGTGGTGGCTGTGGATTCAGCGACGGCCGCCTTCAGCTTCTCCCGATAGGCCTTGACCAACCTCCTCCTCTTAACCTTCCCGGGCTGGGAGGATCCGGGGGCAGCCGCCTTGGGCGGCGGCGCAGCCGAGGCGCCACCCTTGCGCCGGAGTCTCTTCACCATCGCTGCTGAGAGGAGGCAGAAGAGAGTCAATCGCCACGAAAACCGTGGGAATCCGCTGGAAATCGAACTACCGTATGCCGAATCCCTACAAATCGAAAGCAATGTTGAGAGATTGGTGGTGCTCGAGAAAAATTTTGGGAAAACTACTGTGTGCTGATCCTCTATAAACCTAAGGAAGATGAGGAGAGCGCACGTACCTGCAACGGCTGCGAAGGCGATGCGAGCAGAGACGGTTTCCAGTACGGGGGATATATGACGGCGGCGCGCGTGGGGCTACCGATTCGTTTCGGATGTCAATCCAGTTTTACTTCCGAGCAGGTTGGGGAATCGACGGAACGGGAATAGACGGGGTGGGGAAACGGCAAGCCGGTTTTAATCGGTGTTTGCTTGCAAAAATTGCAAAAAAGAAAAAGGAATAAAATGAGCATTGGGTTTGTATTAAAAAAAATTCCAGGCTTTTCGATCATCAGATGCATACAGCCAATGTAAACCGTCATTATAAAATCTTATAATATATGAAGATCTAGGAGACAAGAAGTTTTGAGCACGTATGATCCAATTATATAACGTGATTTGTTAACGTATGATCTACTTTTGGATTCAATAAACATGTGAAGTGTGATTTCTTTTGTGCACAAGCATAGACGATTTGTTTTAGATTAGTTTGATAATAAGATTCAAATAAACGTAAGTTTTCTTAAACGAACAGTTTCATCATGTTACAATGTTTCTTTTATATTCTTTATTTATTGTAATTGAACCTATAAAACAAGAGTTGATATCTTTTTTTTCTCTTCACTTGGTTCGACTTCTTCAATGTGTTAGATTCAACTATTGAACCGTGAGGTCAGACAACGGTTCAATTTTGAGATACATTGAGGTGGGAGAGTGTCACGATCTGCACCCCCTCCATCCTAATGTAAAAGGCAATTGTACGGCTCAAGCTTCATCCTAAAATATAAGAAATTCTATAAATATGATAAATTTTTAATCAATTTGGTAGGTGAAAAGGGGGTAAGTGAAGATAAAATGAGAGGTTTAATAGTATGGTAACCATATACTAGTATTTTTTAAAAAATGTTATGATCCCTTCTTATATTTTAAGACAGATGAAGTATTGTCATAATACACTTTGGTATTTAGAGTTTATTATAAGCAGATTGTACAGGATAACATATATAGGTAGAAAAAGAACATAATGCAATTGTAGCCACTTATTGAAATGCATTTTCTAGAAATGAACTAAATATTCAAATATGGTGGAAGGAATTGAATTCCAATGTGTGGGACAATAATGAATTGGTGGGCAATGGTGAAATAGAGTGTATTTGAATACTTGCAAAATGGGTATGCCACCCGAACTTTAAGCAATAGCAGCTACGACTATCGTCCACGTTATCACAAGAATACTCCGTACCACGAGAAGTTGAATATAGTTCATGTTACTAGTAGTTAGCAAGACAGGTTCATAGGACGAAGGCTCTGAGCGCCTATGACACCTGTCGAAGTAGAAACTTAGTAAATCAGACAAGACTCGTGCTGGCCGGCTTGGCGCAGCAGGCAAAACGAGCAGCAAACAGGGCCATCCGCCCCGTGCACATTTTTCAGACAGAAACGCGGAGAGTTTCGCTTCGAAACGACTTCATCATCAGGCTTTGAGATTCAGAGACCGAAGTTGCAGAGCGTGAGGAACTCCATCTCGGTGTCGACGTGGTTGGTCCAGAGGTGTTTGTACTGGTTGAAGGCGACGTCGAGCCAGGGCTTCATGTTCCCGTTGAAGTGCACCACCGCGGCTTCCCGGATGTCCTCGGGCCTGATGTGCGGGTTGTACCCGAGCCCCATCACGTGCCACGACTTGTCCAGCGGCTTCGTCTTGCCGTAGAACGTCATCAGCCCGGCTGGAAGAACCGACGTCCGGTCCCAGAGCGTCCCGTTCTCATTCTGCCACAAATAACATCATTAGAACTACTACATACTAATGTTTTGCATTCTAAATAAAAAAAAAGCGGCTCCGATCTGTGGCAGAGACAAAGAAGTTGTATACCATTTCCATGAAGCTGTGGAACTGCTGTGTGCACTGCTCCCGTCGCCACGCTTGGAGGTCGAAGACGTTGACGCCGTAGGACCACGCGCAGGCGCGGGGGCTGAACCTCTCCCGCACAAACGGGTCCGAGAAGTTGAGGTACTTGCCGTAGCGCCTGAACCCGCCGAAGCAGGTGTGCACCGCGGCGTTGACGGCGCCGGCGCCCATGTCGACGTGCCACAGCCCGGCGAGGTCCCTCTGCACGACGACGTCGTCCTCCAGGAGCACAACCCTCCTCAACGCCGGGAACATCTCGGGCAGGTAGAAACGGAGGTAATCCAGCATCGCCACGTCCCTTTCCCCGTCCTCCTCTATCCGCGCGAGCACGGGCGACGACGACGCGTTGTTCAGGAACGGGAAGTCGGACACGGCCAGGAGCTGCACGCGCACGCCGAGCGGCGGCGGGCGGCGCGCGAACCAGACCCGGAACGCCGGGAGGTACATGGGCTTGGTCACCACGTGGAACACGTGGCGCGCCGGCTCCGCGGCGGCCCGCGCCGCCGAGGCCACCACCACGGAGACGGCCAGCACGTTGTCGGAGAACACGGCGTAGTGGTACAGCGACGGGTCGGCGGCGTACTCCGGTGGCGGCGCGGCCGGGTCGTCGGCGGGTACGGCGGAGGCGTTGGCGAGGCGGGACTCGAGGAGGCGCATGGCGAGGCAGTGGAGGGATTTCGGGGTGGACCCCGCCGCGATGCGGGAGTTGAGCACGCCGGCGCGGCGGGCGCGGAGGAGCTGCTGCCCCACGGCGAACACCGTGTCCGAGAGCTTCTGGATCTTGGACTGCGTGTCGAAGGCCTCCTTGGCGGACGAGGCGAGCGCGCGCGCGCGCTTCACCTGCGCGCGGGCGTCCTTCTCGAGCAGGCCCACGGTGGAGAGCGTGACGCGGGAGGCCGTCGCGGAGAGCCGCGCCGAGGTGGAGATGAAGGCGTCCGTCTGGGCAGCGGAGGCCGCGCTCAGGCGCCGCGCGTGCGCCACGTACGCGGCGAGGACGGCGGCCTGGTCCTCCGCGTGGCGTTGCACGGCGGCCAGCCGGGCGGCTGGGGAGTTCGTGGCGGCGGTCGCGGAGGTTGTGGCCGTGGCGGAGAGGAGGAACGAGACGGAGGCGAGGAGGATCAGCGTGATCACGGCCGCGACCGCCGCGCGGCGGCGTGCGGGGTTTCGACTGGCCATGGCGAGCGTATCGTGCGAGTTTCCAGCAAGGACGAGCAAAATGGTTCCAGCGTCGAGAGAGTGGGTTTGGTTTAGAGGCCGCGTGGTCGGGTTCGCTTGGGAACGTGCCACTGACAGATGGGGATTTTGTTTAGTGGGGTGATCGCCGGTTGGATTTGGACCTCCGGAGTGGATTTTGTTCGGTGTGTCTGGCTGGGTCGCACTTTCGTGAAGTGGGAGAGGCGGAGAGCTAGTTACTAGTTGGCGCTGACACTTTTCGGGCCTACTGGCAGTGTGTATGCTTGAGGTAGCGTTGACATGATTATAGCGGCCAGAGTGCACTAACAAGTTGACTATATGAAACAATACTGCTGCACTACAGCGGCATTTAGGAATTATATGTTTCTGGTTTGATCGCATTTGCGAGTTGTGTTGAGGATCGCCTAACAAGCACATGGCAACACCAACTCTATTGTTTTTTTTTTTCCTTTTTGAGATCTATTGTTTGTTTGCTGTCCTTGCGAGGCTAGATCCACTTGTACCTGAATTGGGCCTAATATTTTTTTTTGTCAACAGAAACTGGGCCTAATCTTGACTCCGCCGGCCCGCAGAATTTTTTTTTCCAAAGCGAGCCCGAGACAAATCTGCGAATAGCCGCCTGCTTCTCCAATTTTCTGCACAAGTAGAGCGCCGGCGCCCGGCAGGCTTCGCTATTCGATCACCTCCATCTGCCGGCTGCCGCTTCAAACTCCGCTTGCTCCGTTGAGATCGCAGCTTCGATTCCAGCGAGGCGCTGTGGCTGCCGGCTTGCCGGCGCCGCGCACTACTAGACATCTCAGCCGTTGGTCTAGGGTACCAAAGTGGGACGCCTGGGCGTGCGCTCCACCCGTTCGGCGAAATGCACCAAAGAAACTGCCTCGCGCCGTTGCAGTGCATTAATCTCGCAGGGATTCGTAGTGCCACCCAACGCGATACCTCTCAATACAACCGGTCCGTGAATGCGCACTGATCAAATCAGACCCTACGTCTCCAGGCCCTTGGAGGTAAGCATTTGTTGTTTCGCTGCGATCCAAGAATTCAGGCATTTGATTTGTTTATATTTAACTTGTTCTGTTAATGTTCGTGCACTAACATTTCATCATGGTATGAAACCAGGAGTAAATAGTAAGGGAATTGATGAGGATCGGAGGGTTGCTTCCTTGGACATGTTCCAAATACATGAACTACGGACATAACTGATGCTAAGTTATCTCTTGCAGTCTTAAAAAGCTGTACATTCATTGTTAAGATCAAAGCTGCTCCTAAATTGCACAAAAGGTACTGGGTCACACAAATGCATCCTAGTTACTCTGCTAGCTTCACTGTTAACACAAGGAAATTCTAATACTACTTCATGCTAACAGCAATACTAGCAGGTGTAGGTAGCTACTACTGTCTGCTGCATTCTAAAACCACACCTAAATTAGTACAGAATACAAATTAAGTATAGCACTTGGTCGACTGGTAAGATGTTGAGACCTCAGTAGTGCAAGGGAGAGAATCCCACGGCAATGTCATCCTCCAATCGTCTGGCAGCACTGCTTGCATGTTGAAGGGGAAGTTGATGGAACGTGGAGCACCATTGACACTGCTGCCAACATCAGGCAAATCAATGGTGCATCTATTGACCAAGCTGCTGCTACTGTTGCTGTTGCAGTGCTGTGGTTGGCTGAACTCAATGTTTGTGGGGATCCTGCCCATGTTCTGAAGTGAAATGGGTGTTGCATTGAGGACCATCGATGCGATGTCCATCCCAGCTGGAAGATCCAGCGGGATTGCTGAGAGGACACTCAAATTCTGATGGTCTGCACTTGATGGGGGAAGCGCAATGGATGCAGCTGGCCTGCTGCTGCTGTCAATGACACTGAGTGGGTTGTGGGAAGAAGAATGAACTATTGATGACAAGTAACTGCTGCCAGTGAACTGGATGGTGGAAGAGGCAATGTCAGTCATTGTAGACGAGGTGTTCTCTGAGCTGTGCCGACTTCTCTGTGTTGCGTGCGAGGAAGGAGGAATGTAGGCTTCATTTGTGCTGGATAAGGGAGGAGAGACCCAAGAGTGTGATAGTGCTCTCTGCGCTGTTGAATTGGTTTTCTTGAAAATCCTGCAGATTGCCCAGGAATCCTGCTTATTAGAGAGTAGATCAAGGGTTAGTGGTGTTCATATGAAACATAATATATCAACGACAATATAAACGGGGTGAAAATGTAAATAACTTGGAGCCGTTGTTGTTCTTAAATTTGCTTTGTTTTGACTATCATCTACCAGGTGTTTCATCAATTTTAGGTTCTATCAATTTTATAACTACTATCTTCAACATGCGTGGACCTGGAATGACTATGCATAGATTACCACTTTTTGTGTGGTCCGTTCTAGTGACAGCATTCCTACTTTTATTATCACTTTCGGTACTGGCAGGGGCAATTACAATGTTATTAACCGATCGAAACTTTAATACAACCATTTTTGATAGTGCCATAGATGCTAGGCATTTAGTAATTCACAATACAAGTTATCTTAGTTCAATCTGTGGAGACTAGAGAGTATGTATTGTTCATTGATGCTATGAATTATAAAGAGAGCATATCACTAAGACCAAGCTTCTATCTTTGTATGAGACGAAAAAGTGCTACTTTTTTTCTTATAAAATGCAGTATGCAAGTTGCTTACATTTGGTGGGATAGTCTTCTCAAGTGGCTTCTTTTGCGGTAATGATGGGTCGGCGAGTGATGGCAGACGAAATTCATGCATCATCCAGTCAGTTTTCACACCCTTGGCCGCTCTTCCCTTGTAAAAGACAAGAGACTTCTTCAAGCCTATGCACTTGCTCCCATCGGAAGAGTAGATTGGCCTGTCAGTTCCAGTGGCCTTCCAGAAGCCTGCTCCAGTTACTCTGTTTGGCCTTGTGCTGTTCCGGTATTTCCTATCCCTCGGACAGTAGAAATACCATTCCTTCTCTCCAGTACTTGCTAGTTCTTCATAAAGAAAAAAAAAAGATTTGGTAAGTAACTGTATTTAATATTCATGCTGTCCTTTTTCACAATACCATCTCGAACTGAAGATCCAGTTAAACTTAGGGTTGATCATTGAGACGTAAAACACATATATTGTGCATTCATGCCTGCATATAAAACTTATGTACTTTTCACGTGTTCTTTTTAACTCAAATGGCTTAACTCTGGATCAGTCATGCAGGCATGCAGCAAAGTAACATACAACTGAAAGCATAAGCTCAGCTCCTTATAGGATCATATAAGCTCAGAGCCAGAGTGATCACATAAAGTTTCTTTATCATCTACGATGAACTCGATAAATATATCTGGATAGGAAGCTTGTCACTGTAATAGGTTTGCAACCCATACTAGTGGTATTTGTGAGGTTTAACCCCAGATACCAGTTTGGGCTCGTCACCATGAATATTGTACAGTGAGTATCCACCATATAGCATCTTTTACTTATTTTATGAGAAAAACCTCAAAGATTAACCAGGCAACTAATAGATGCATGTAAAACTATTTGAAGATTATGCTGAGATGCATAGTATTAGGATTTAGGAAGATGAAAACAGCTGCGTGCCACTTGTACAGAAATGGAGCACCATATAGTGAATATCATTACCTTTTGAAATTCTAGAAGAAAACATTGTATTTTGAATAAAAATGTTTATTAGCTCTTTTATGGTTTGTGCAGGGATTTAAAAGGTAGCTAACAACGCAAAGAGTTGCGAAGAAGCTTACTTGGGAGATCCCATGGATCATACTTGTAGATGTCCAGCTGCCTTATGAGCTCAATGGGAAGAGACTTCTGCTGGATTTTCCGTTTGAGGTAGAACCTGACAAGTTCTTCATCTGTCGGATGAAACCTGAAGCCAGGTAACATAACTTCATCTTGCTTCTCCATATCATCACTTCTGATCTCATCCATACGTTTATACCACAGTAAAAATAACAATTGGTTGGGTTTGTATAGATCAAGAAGCTCTCGCCTAGTGTTGGCTACACAAAGTTACCAGCTATATATAAACCATAATGGTTAAACAGTAGACTTCACTGGATAGGCACTAGCTAAAACATTTTTGTTTCTACTGATTGCTGGAGGTAGAAAGAAACTCTTTCTTCCACTCTATGTAAGATCAGCATAGAGCAGACAAGGTAGCTCTAAGCACTCCCTTCTTTCTTATCAACGAGGAGCTAAATTTGTAGCGAAGCTAGCACAAACACTCTGGGAGAACTGTGGCATGCAGTTACTGGAAGAAGAAAAGGAAGCCCGAGCTAAGTTGCAGACTTGCAGTGTTAGCTCTTTCGGTTGCTCACTTGGTAGGGTTTCCCCTTCCTAGTCTTTGGCTAACCTTTCACACCCTTGCGTGCTCTGAGGAACAGCTCTTATAGAAGAATTTAAAACCCTTCACCAATTGTTGAACTCACGTAGGTTCTTTACCCCCTCCATGATGAGGATCTCAATGAGGTGTTCAAATTCAACAGTATGTTTGGGATTAGCGATCTTTTGATTTAATATTAACGTAATTAATAAACTAATCGACTGTCCAGTTCTTGCACGTAATGTATGTCTTGTTGCTTAGAATTAAGCCTCCCCACAGAATAATCAACTAGTTCTTTAGATGGCCACCTTATGATATTTTATTGTGCTCTGTTGAATTTCTATGGGTGAGCTGCAAGGAACAATTCACGAGACATGCAAATTTCAGGTAGTATAGTATTATATTGAAACAATGAGAGCCTGATTCTCTCTGGCATCTTCTATATTTTGCATTGGTATGTGCATATACTTTTTCGTCCTCTCCTGATCCAAAAAGAATTTTCGGATCACCCATTTCCCATATTCCTACCCGTTTCCCTCTCACTTATGCAGAAAAAAAAGGAGGATTTTGCGAACAACAGAAGAAGGTGTGCTTATTTCTTCCTCGTTTTTATGCTCAGGAGTTGATCAGCATTTACTTTCGAGTTTCAGCATTGCTTTTGACAGAAAGACAAAAACAACTATTACATACTGGCATGTCTGATGTTATGTGATATCACAAAAATCTATTTCATTTTTCCAAAGACTGAAGACCTTTCTCTTATCTCATTTGTGAAATTAGATTTGCAAAAGAAAAAAAAAATCATGCCCTGAAACTACTTGTAGAAAAGCTGATATGTAGCATCGAGTTAAGAACTATAGCAAATGACCAAATTAACAACCTTTCTTCCATGGAAGGATGCTTATGTCTCTGGTTTTTGTAAGCTTCTGCTTAGTCAAACCTGTGTGAAATCTAACCTCAATCCTCAAACATTATTTTAACCTGTAGATAGTGATACATTCGGTACTGACAAGGTATTACGGACAAAGGGTTTGTATATACTGTAAGGAGGATGCTACGAACTTAAGATGATGCTCATCTCTAGGTTAATATTTCTCTATCTTTGCCATGCAATGTGCTGCCAACGCGAGGTTGGAAATATGACCTATTAACTACCTTTGTCGTTTAGGGGGTATTTTTGTAACCATTTGGTTGTCATTACTCTGAAAGTTGTGGTTTTGTCTGTCCATGATGGATCACCACTCGTGTGTACTGGAATGCACACCATTCTTGACTACTGGCAACCATGCCGAGCGAGGGTTTTCTTGACTCGACAACCTTTTTATACGTTTGGTTTATTGTCTAGTCATAAAGCCATTTTTTTTGTTTTCTGAAGAAAAAGTTTCTGACATGATGTCGATTTTACAGGCTTGATGAATGCACCAAGACGCCAGAGATGAGACAAGCTGAATAAGTTTCCAAGAAATGTGTGAGAGAATCCAAGATACCTCACTGATCACGAGGTCCCCATCATAGTCACATTCCATCATTCTTTAATCGAAGTTTCAGACTTGCCCATTCGTGCATCTGGTGCTGCTTTGGGCTCGTCAACAGAACTTCTACAGACATTGATGCGAAAATCCTGCATGGATTCAAGTGCTTACCTTCTCATTCCTCTCTCGCAACCAGAAAAAAAAAGGTACGAAAAAAAATTGCAACCCAAAATCCCATGGGCCATGTTTTCCAAACCCTGTCCTCCAAGCACCCAACAGTGTAAGAAGCCTAGGATTAAATGAAAGTGGGACTCACTAATAGGGGTTTATAGAGGGTTCTAGGGTCAAATCTCTTAGCATATAGACTAGTGGTCGGTTCATGGTAACCAACGCAATTTTCTAACGAGAGTTTATTGTTTTATACTCATTCTTGTACCACAATGTTTTTTTTTTAACTATGAGTGCTACCTCTTGTCCCTACTAACTGACCAAAATGCATCAGATTATTTTTTGTACTGATGATCTTGCTACATATTTTCAGTGGCGCGGTTTTGCTAAGGACATACTCCGTATTTGCAAAATTGCAAGGTTAATCTCTTTATCCCATGAATCAGGGTGCCTGAAACCCGAAACCCTGAAAATATGTAGGATGCTGCTAACTGACGTGTGACCCTTCATCCATCCTCGAAAGGTATGCATGCCAGTTTGTGGCTTGTCTTGCTTGCTTGACCTCGATTAGGCTGTGTCACACCCACTCGTGCGGCCTCTGCTACCCCTACTCGATCGGGTGAGTCAAACCCTTCGGTTTCAAGTTTTCTTCTTCTCATGCGGCCTCGCCATGCGTGATCCCTGCGTGCAGTAATAAGTTTGTTAGCATCCAGGATCCCATGTTTCCAGGGTGCAGACTCCCGATTTAATCCCCCTGTACTTTTCGCGTGGCTAATCGATGTGCTGAAGCCGTGTTTGTGCGTATACAGACGCTGCTAACCGCGTGGTGCGCCGTGCTGGCACATCGGCATTGCGCCCGTGCACGTGTGGCATGGGACAGTGGCTCCTGGGTCCCAGTAAACATGAGGTTTCAGGCAAACTTCACATCAGTAGCAATTCAAAACAGCTTGTAGTATACTGCAGTAGTATTTGGCACGTATTAAGCGTAACTTCACATCGGTAGCAATTCAAAACAGCATGCAGTTGTAGTGTTTGTCGAAAGAGGTATTGTAGAGCAGAGGTCATGTAGAGTTTCATGCTTTATTAAATGCATTTGTATGCTGAATATATTCCAGACAGGACATATTGCACAATGCACTCACTGAAAAACTACTGATAGGTAGAAAGGAGTCATGAAGACAGGTTGAGTGGGTTTGGGATTGTATGACTTGCACCGTGTCTGTGTTCGTGTCGGCTTTCGGCTCCAATAAATCCAGCTGGTATTTCTCCGATTTCGTTGCTTGTTTCCACAGCTCTTTGACTGTGCACCAAGGCTTGTGCCAGAACTAGTACTCCACTAGCTAAGCTCTCCGTCCGGATTCCCAAACTGGGGAAAACCAAAGGATCCGGAGACGATGAGTAGTCCGCACTCCACACTTGTTACCAAGAACAGCGCCATGGAAACACGGAGGCCGCGGACCAATTCGCGTCGGCTGGGAACGAGGTGAGCAGGGAAAAACAATAGTACTGAACACGGAATGACACAGAGATAGCGTGCCAGCTTCACCGTGTTTAACATGCATGTACGGTGCACTGGGACGCTGCGACTGGGGACTTCATCCATTACTTGTCGATAAAGCAAGTGTTCCTGAAACGGCCCTGATTCACATTTTTACCAGCCATGATTGTGTAGTCTTGCAATACGTCTAGGTGCCGTGCGTTTAATTTACAAGATTTCGTGCAGTCAAACTTCCATCTTACTTCTAGACTGCTTGGTCAGAGCTCACCACACCAAAGTCCAGAGCTTGAGAGTGCTTAGCTTGTCTATAGTCCATTAAACTCAGTACTAGTGTCCTGAAGAAAATGCAAAATAGATGTTTATTTCCCTTTATTTTTGTTTCTGGAAGAAAAAATTGTTATAGGCAACAGACTTAATGGGCTGCCCGGACTACAGCCTACTGGGCTTCCATACGGTACAAACAAATATCAGTAGGAGACCGCGTTTGCGTCTGTTCTGCAGTCTGCATCTTCACAGTTGCCCAAACAAATATCAAGGCTGCACTACGTTCCTGATTTCCTCTTAAAAAAAAAGTTGCCTGGATTCTTGTCCGTATCTAAGAGCTCTCGTAATCCAAAAGATGGATGATGCAAGCCACTAGCTAATGCTACTTTACTTCCAACACAAAAAGATGACATGATCATCTGAATCTAATCCCATCATCCCTTTTATCACATGGCAAATTTGTCACAGCACAGGATATGAATGCGCTCCAGTTGATTGAGAGCTCACATTAACCCATCATCTGTCCAATCTCCATTTACACGCACCACAATACCGGTACACTGAGTACTAAAGCGCATCCTGATGACCAGATATGATCATCCAGAGCGAATGGCCACCCAAGCAAGACATCAATAATTAACTGCGGAAAAGGGGGCGTGTAGGATCGATACTAGAAGAACATGAATTAGCATGGACAGCTGATCGAAAGCAGATGGTGGGGGTTGTCTGTTTCAGTCTTTCAGGTGGCAGATGCAAAAGCAAAAATTTGCTCCGAGATAACGACTTACCTGCACTTTGAATGCCGTACCAGGTGCCAGGTGGAGTAACTGGCCTGATGTATCCATTCTTTTTCATAAACAAACGGACCAGCCGCACGTTCATGGCATGCGTACTCACCGGTCGGTCTCTTCAAACGTTCCAAGGTTTGATTGACGTTTGAATAATATTTACTCTTTACACTGCACCTTGCCATATCACTGGTGATGAAAAAGCAAAGGAAACCGTGTAGCGGGGGTGCCACTGCGTCCCCTGCTTAATTTTTTTTTTACTGAAGAAAGAGTCGATTAGTACTGATCCTTCAGAAAGTAAAAAGATTACATAGATTATATATTAGTATATAATATACTCTCTAATACCAAGATGCATCCGGATCCCAAGCGGCCACTGATCATCGTCCAGCTCCGATGGACCAGAAGAAAAAGGGCCTCAATTATTTCCGAGTTCATGGCACGCTCTAAAGCGACGCTGGATACGGTGCCCCCGCATAATAAACAAGCATTGTACCCACGCGGACGGGACGCGGGAGCTGCCGAGCTAAGCTGTGCGTGTGCATCCATGGGCATTGGGCGCGTTGATCGGCAGTGCCTGCCGCGGATTAGCTAATCGCTAGTGCGCCAGTGATCGGGCACGGCCGGCCTCTCCTTTCCTCCGGAGACCCGTCAAAAAAGGTTGGTGGTGACGATCGACGGATGGGCCGGCGGAAAAGATCTTCGACCCCATCAGCGATCGAAAGGCGCGCGTCTGGCGAAGACTGATCAATCATGATCCTGCTCGATTGTTACCTCGACCGGAAAGCGGCGGCGGACCGACAGTGTGGGAGCACAAGTTTAACTCGACCACACGGCCGATAGGGAGCTCGTCGCACGCGTCGCGTCCTCCATCGCCGCCCGCGCGCTCGGCTTGGAGATGGAGATCGATCTCGCGCGGCGCGAGCGAGTTTGTTGCGTCCCTTGGCCGTATGACGGTTCGGGTGAGTGGGGGAAGTGATGGCGACGCGGTGCGTTGCTCGATCGAGGTGTTGTATGGCGTCTTTCGGCGGCGTAGTGGCAGTGAGGGGCCGGGCTGTCAGATGTCGGCGCCAGTGAGGTGCCACCGGGTGGCCGATGAGATTGGGTTTGATGGAAGGTAAAGCTCCGGGCTCCGGGTCGGCGGCCGGTGGAACTAGACCTGGTCAGAGTTACTACTTCTACTTGGGTAAAAGAAGTGGTGCGTGCGTGTATGACGAGGCGAAAAAGATTTCGTGATATCTATCTTCTAATCAACATGACCGACGTGACAATGCTGCCCATGCACGCAGAAGATTCAGGAGCCGTGCTACTACTTTCTAGCTTGTGGCCGCTTCAGATTAGGTAATCCCGTGGTCCGTCTGCTTATGATCATATTCAGAACGTAACACAACTAATCCTGATTTTTGAGGATATGAAATATGCACCATAGACGTCTTCACTGCTTGAAGACCTTAATAATGGTAAAAGAATTTAAGTGAAAATGTGTTGAGATAATAAATATTTGTCTAAGATTATTTTTCTTATTCATCATTTAAATCTTTCTAAAATCTATTTTTAATTGAATGTCTAATTTTATTTCATGCTTTTATGCTACCTATACTTGTAACCAATCATTTTCTATGCTTGTGCAATCTATAGCTAATGTACGTTGTAAAGCTAAACTGGTTGTGAAGTCACAATATAGTAATATGTGTGTGGACTGTTATCTCTCTGTGTGGATATACCAAAAGTCAAATTCGTATATGCTTAGATCGGCATGAAATAGAAGACATACTCATATGCATGTCAATCAATGTAGCTGATTTGAACCAGTGGTAGGGGGCAATGCCCCCCTTGGCCGTATGACGGTTTGGGTGAGTAGGGGAAGTGACGGTGACGCGGTGCGCTGCTCGATCGAGGTGGTGTATGGCATCTTTCGGCGCCGTAGTGGCGGAGAGGGGCCGTGCTGTCAGATGTCGACGCTAGTGAGGTGCCGCCGGGTGGCCAATGAGATCGGGTTTGATGGAAGGTAATAAAGCTGCTCCGGGTCGGCGGCCGGTGGAAAGTACGCCGGAACTAGACCTGGTCTGGTCAGAGTTACTACTTGGGTAAAAGAAGCGGTGCGTGCGTGCTTTACACGTCTCACTCGGTACCGGCAGACGATTCACGCGGTACAATATTTTTCTTGATGATGATGAGGCGAAAAGGTTTCGTGACATCTATCTTTCAATCGACATGACCGCCGATGTGACAATGCTTCCCATGCACACAGAAGATTCAGGAGCCGTGCGACTTTCTAGCTTCTGGCCGATTCGGATTGCGTAACTCGTAATCCATCTGTTATGATCAGATTCAGAACCAAAAAAGCAACTGATCCTGATTCTTTAGGACCTTGAAATATGCACCATATACATCTTAATTGGTTGAAGGCCTTAATAATGGTAAAAGAATTTAAGTGAACGTGTAGATTGTTTTGTTATTCATTTAAAATATTTCTAAAATGTAATCTTAATTTAAATATCTAATTTTACTTCATGCTTTTCTGCTACCTATACTAGTAATTTTCTATGCTTGTGCAATCTATAGCTAATGTTTGTTGCACAGCTAAACCGGTTATTAAGTTGTGGTTTAGTAATATGTGTGGACTATTATGTCTCTATGTGGACATACCAAAAGTCAAATTCGTATATGCTTAGACCGGTATGAAATATAAGACATACTCACAAGAATGTCAATCAATATAGCTGATATGAAACAGTGATAGGGCAAATGCTACCCTCCCCATTTCCCAAAGTTCTATAGAACATGGTTTGCTTTGATTCTACTAGTTGTATTAGATTGCACTAGAATACTATCGCTAGACTAGTACAAACAAGCTAATCTGTCATGGCGCACGCGCGCACACACACAAAGCAAAATCAGTATGAAACTAATTTCTATTTCCACACCTATATATTTAGAATTTAGGTCATTATGGCTGATCCGAAAAGTAGAGCATTTTATATTATTGTTGTACTTATCTATCTGTTAGTCATGATGATTATATCATTCTTAATGCATATTTTCATTACACTTTTGTTAAAATAATTTAGGTAAATGAGCCAATAAATAAAAATCCTCACACATAAGATAAAAGTTTTCTTATCTCTCTTCATAACTAACTTGCTATGTAAGCAGAATATATTGTTCCTCGTACTTCATGGCAGCTCAGACCAAATAAAGGCGGTATCCAGACGCAATTACTATTGGTACTTTCGTGATAACCACAAATACAGTCACAAATATGCATATTGATTAATCAAAGAAAGTAAAAATATTTACTCCCTTTGTTCTTAAATTATTATTGTTATTAAATTTTTTAGTTAATTTTGATCATTTATTTTATTAAAAAATTAAAAAATATTATATATATTATCATAGTTTGTTTTATTATAAAAAAATTAGATTATATTATAAATTATACGTATTTAAAATAATATTTTAAATAAGATAAATAGTCAAAATTAACTAAAAAATTAAGAACAGAGTTACAGAAGTAGTAGATTCTTCACGCCCAACCTCCCTCTCAAGCAACAGTGGCATGAATGCAGTGCCGAGTCTGTTGACGGCGACGGACGGACAGATGGCCGGCCATGCAAGCGGGCCCAGGCTGCGCAAAATTCGTTAAACAATGGTCACAAGGCTGCACTGGTGGTCGGGAGGCCAGCCAAGGCAGCCGCTTGAACGGCCAGGAAGCCATTCTGGTACTGTTTTGAGATGCTCATCTAACAACGACCGGGGCACTCGATCGGTTGAGTGCATCATTCTGTGCGCCGTGAGGCCATGACAAGGAAGACAGTGGTGGAGCATTACGTGACATATATGCTCAGGCAATGATCTTGCCTGAAGTGGCTGCTACTGTGCGGACCATTTCGGAGTGCACAGAATCAAAGAATGTTTTGCTTGTTCGTTTGTGTGGTCATCTTCTGGTCGGATCTCATCTACACGTAGCACTGAATTTTGCAGCTCCTAGGTTCCACTGGTGTGATCACTGTAATGATACAGTACTAATTTGGAACTAAATTATTCTCAACAACCTGCATTCCTAGCTACTTTATACAATCTCAAAGAAGTGGCCGAAAGCGAGTTGGGAAGAAACTGATCGCTTAAATATGCTAGAACATCTTTGCTTGATGAAATGGAATTTCTCCCTTTATCAAAAAACAATGCCAGAAGATCTTTGTAGAACACGCATATATACACCACCACCATTTCTATGCTCGAGGCAACGTTTACATCACCATGATTGTGTAATGCATGCTATCCCATAAAAAAGATGTAGAGCCCACCTGTACGAAAAATCGTGATTCGTGGGCCTCTAACTTGGTCGAAAGTGGCAATGATGATTTTGCGTTGCAAATATCATCAGGCTAAACAAATGGCATGATCTAAGCAGCTACTTGCTGATTCCAAATCCATTCCTTTTTTTTTCATTTTTTGGGAAGAAAAAGTTAGTGATGGTCGATGATCCGCCTTTCTCAGCAAAGGTTTACATTCTTAATTAATCATGCAAGGACAATGACGGCTCGGTATGTATAACAAAACCATCATTACCACCGAGCTAGCTACTCCCCTGGAACGGGGAAAAAATTGAACTTGCGCAAAAGTATCAATGCCCGAAAGAAAATGACAAAGGTGACACATAAAGCTTACAGTATATGCTTCTTCCATCTATCACAAATATGGTAGTATATAGGAATGAGCATGTTACTTTTAAGCCGTTTAGATTAGATAAGAACAAGAGATAACACCAATTGTTCAGTTGTGCCTGTTTTGACCGAATCATTGTCTGCAAGAGAAAGCTACACCTGAGGACGACCATGAACTAGTAAAATAATTAAGCATATCGTCCATTCTTTTTTGAAGAAATGTAAAAAAAACAATTTCTTTGGAGAAATTCAAATGTTACACTTTTTCCTTTGAAGAAATTCAAATGTAAAATTTCATCACAGTAGGCACTCGAAATCTTCCGTCCATGGAAGAATATGGAAGGCACACATGTTTATATAATAAGGGAACCCTTTATATAAGCTCACGAACAATTTTTCGAACAGGAACTGACGGGGACATACAGTTTGGCACGCACACACGCACACAGTTGGTCCCAAAACTAAGCTTCAGCTCTATGGCACATTATCAGAGCGAGGCATGGTCTACCGCGGCATGCATGTGTGTGCGTGCGTGCACCGATCAGTCGGCACGAGAAGAAGCGACACACAGAGAGAGCGAGAGAGACACATAGCTACCCCTAGTACATCTTGATACAACATGGATTGAAATAGCACTTCACACTTGGATTTGCTCGAACTCGTCTTCGTCAGCGACGGCGACGGACTGGCTACACAGGCGGCGGAGCTTGAAGGAGGAGAGCTTCTGCGAGCCGTCCTTATTGATGGGTGGGGCCTCCTCGAAGCGGATGTAGGTGTAGGTCCATGCCCCGGAGAGCGTGCCGAGGACGGGGCCGAGGAAGTAGATCCAGAGGCCAGTGAAGCGGTTGCTCGCCAGCGCCGGCCCCAGCGTCCTCGCCGGGTTCATCGATCCGCCTGAAACCGCCCTGCAACCACCACTCGGTTTCCCTCGCGTCTCAGTTTCCATGATTCATCTAATTTCATCAGTGTACTGTGTATTACTAACTACACTAGCACAACGTCGGTGTGACGTGATCGATCGTTGAGTATATATATATATATATATATATATATATATATATATATATATATATATATATATATATATATATATATATCAGGGGTCAGATTAAATTAGAGAACCACCAGGTCATCAAGGCTGATAATTTGCATATATTACTATATGTCGTCGTTGGAATAGAAATCGTT
The DNA here is from genome assembly GCA_032690845.1 of Eleusine coracana subsp. coracana. Taxonomy (NCBI): domain Eukaryota; kingdom Viridiplantae; phylum Streptophyta; class Magnoliopsida; order Poales; family Poaceae; genus Eleusine; species Eleusine coracana. The sequence goes on along the minus strand of CM064420.1, from coordinate 67,361,847 downwards.
ATCCGCTTAAGCATGTTACGCTTTTGGTTTTGTTTGTCGGACGGCAAGTGGGTGGTTCATAAATCAAAACGTAGCAATCCTAAGTTTCAACGCGAATTTAGCGAGTTGAATATGTATGCGTTGTCAATTTCTAAGCGCGCGCGCGGGCGTGTTTAAATTTATAGTATTACCCTGCGAAGATGGACGTAATGCAAACCGAAGACCCAACTGCCATCCCGGCCAACTCACCCACCTGCATCCACAAGAAAAGAAACAGCGTCAGCGAAATTGGATATTTTCGCAGCGAAAGCGCGAAGCCACGCTGCAAAAAATCTATCATCAAACTTATTATTACCGCTCTCGTGTCCGTGGCGACGGCGAGTGTAACGAACATCATGTTGAAGGTGACGATGATCTCGATGAGCAGAGAGTGCCAGTGCGGCCCGTTGGGCGTGGTGGTGCCGAGCACGGTGATGGGGTGCAGCACCGCCTTGAGCACGAACGACGCGCAGATGGCGCCGGTGAACTGCGACGCCCAGTAGAACGGCACCTGCGTCACCATAATTAAACACTATCGTCAGCATATATCGGCCATAAATTAAATTCGCAGAAAGGGGAAAAAGCGTCGCATCGCGTTAGATATAAATAGATCATTATTCTTTTGACCCTGGACCGTACTATAGTATAGCTATAAACAACGGTGCACGTGAGAGAGAATGGAGTACGACGTACTTGTGCCTGTTTCGACCTCAACAAATTAAGCTCAGACTCGCAACATGCATCGAATCGGTTCGGGTCAGCCTCACTGGTCGTCGTTCCCGGTGAAGATAGCAGCAACTGTCCCACCAGCTAGCTGCCGGAATAGTATTCGGAATTCGGATCCCTCTGACCGCGCCGCATGCAGTTTTCGGCCGAATATATGTGCACATGGCTCACCAAGCTCAACTATTCACGCTCAAATCCTGAGCCAGTCCCGAGCCGGGAGGCCGGAACACTTGTCTTCTCACATAGCGGAAAAAAAAAAGCCTGGGAACACTTGTCTCTCTCTGGGCTCAGCGCGCGGCTGTGAGAACTGAGAACGCTAAGATTGTGCCTCGAAAGCGACATGGATGCTAACACAAGCCGGTCGGTTGGTGCAGTACCGTTCCCCATGGACGGCGACGCATCTGCTCCGTGGCCACTGACTCAACTGTCGCAGTGATTCTGGTCTTTTGGTTAATTGCTTCAGCTTTTGGCTCCCCCACTAATGCACTGTTTTTTTTTTTTGTTTTTTTTTTGCAAAGAGCTTCCTTCGTGCTATGGACTCTTCGAATTGAGCTTGAACGCATTACTTGTGTTGCCAGTAATAATGCTAGCCGAAAAACCTTTTTTTTTTGGCAAAGAAAGGGACGTATCGGGCGAACAAGCTAAGGTTGCTGCTAGAAGATGATTCTTAATTCCTCGTGATCGTGGGCATCATTTTGGCTTACGAATATGGGAGATGTACGATTGGTTGGTTTCGGACGACAAGTTACACAACTCATATACTATTTTGACTTTTTTTAGATACGACCATAAGCTACTCAAGAATTTGGCACCTACATGCCTTAAGAAATGAAATACTTTGTTCCATGACAGCATTTGATAGGTATGTGTCAATAAACTTAATCCATGTATTAGCCATGACTAGAACCAATGAATATCTCGTACACTAAAAAAAACAGCTCTAAAATATGCAGCCAGTTGCGGTATTATTTAGAGACATATGACAAGCCTGATGACAGGTACCCAGCCAGTAGTTATATACACAACCTGTCGATCAGAACACGCTATATGGTCGTGTAGGAATGTCTGTATATATTTTCAAGAAAAAAATGTTCGTATATATGAAACCAATTAGTAGTCTGTTTTCTATCATCTTCGTTTAGGATAAGAAGAGAAGATTGTGAACGATTCAAAACAGAGCAGCTCGAATGAATGCGGACAAAGAAACCTGATCAAGACTACAAGTGTTTCTGTTCATCAGGCTGTACAACAGCTGCTTACCTGAATCCAGGGGAAATGCCTGAACACGGCGAAGGCGAGCGTGACGGCGGGGTTCATGTGAGCGCCGGAGATGTGGCCGACGGAGTAGATCATCACCGTGACGATGAGCCCGCCGGCGACCGACTGCCCCAGCTGCGATATGCGCTTCTGGTCGCTGGCGCTGATCGCCGCCGCCCCGCACGTCACGAACACCAGCAGGAACGTGGACACCACCTCAGACACCACCTGCTCCACGCGCCATGGCATTAGTCCAAGCTCAAAATCAACCACATAACAGAAACAACAATCAGACGATGGATGATGAAATCTCTGCGCCTCACCTTCTTGAGGAGGTGTGGAGGGAAGATGTCTGCCAGCGACCTGTCGTAGTAGAGGCTGGGCATGCTGCCGGAGTTCTGCATCGTGGCGATGTCATGGATCTCGTTGTTGGAGAAGTTGGCCCTGGAGTTTGTTCTCGAGTTGGTGGACATCTCTGACGAGCTGTTCTATATGAACGTGCGTGAGCTGCTACTACTTGGAAGAAGATGAACTATAGTAGCTGCTTACATGTACCTTGCTCGCTCGCTTGCTCTCTGAGGTAATGAACGCGGAGGTATTTATAGGAGAGGCAAAGTCTCCAAGGAGTGAGCTGAAGGTGGCAGGTACACACCGCCTTTTGTTTAGGCCTACTTGTCGGATCAACATAGGGTACAGTGTTTGTTTGGCTCTCTAATCCGTCCAGGAACAAACGTTTCTCGAATAATTTTTCAATGGAGTTCAGGTAGTTTAATCTTCTCATAACGTTGTCGGATGATCATTGGACGGGATGTATGAACTCACATATTTGTATTCGTTCTTTCTGATTAAGGACATAAACATGCGTCATCCCCGTGACTGGAAATAAGACAATGTTATTTCTGTCTGCAGGTAAAATAATTGTGATTTTAATTCGCCACAAGTGTCTATAATATGCGGCCGGATAGCGGGACGTCGAGCTCATGACACTGATATATGCTGACGAACAAATTCTATTATAAGTTATAGAGATGAGGGAAGAGGTCCGATCCCAAGAAAGAAATACTATTTTTTCGAAAGACTGAAAGAAATACTATTGTAATGGCAGATATTTTGCATCGACCTTGCCCGAATTTGTTACATTTTGAGTATTCCATTCGTAGAATCAACGCACCATGAGTCATCTAGGACAACCGTACCGAAAATTACCATTGGTCCAAGGGCCATTGTCGCTGCCACGACATCGCCGCCATTGCCAGATTAGCGATGCAGCTACAGCAACTGAACGTTTTCAATTACAGGGTTGCCTTGTCCAGCGACCGAAATCAATGATGGGCAGTTAACGATTTGCGAAGATGGCATTACAATATCTAGTTATCCTAACCACTCCATGCATTAGTATGCCTATATGCAAGATGTGTCGACTGTCTACTGAGCAAAGAGCCGATGCTACTTACATGGTCACTGTCAAAACTGACCTGCTACTGGTCTCAGAAAACAAAGAAAAGGAACAACCTGCAACTTTTTGAAAATATCATGTTCGTTACTTCAGCAGTTCTCAGTCCTACGTCGTCCTTAACTGAACTTCCTCTCCGCACTTACTGTTTTCGAGTTCTCCTCTTCCAGGAAGGAGTACATTAGTTCATCTGCAAATAACTGCCATCAAATTGCAGAGTTAAGATGAGTTGATCTATTCAGATCGTCTGAAATTTCATTCACTGGTTTTAGTGCATCGACTCATTAACGTGCTGACGAAATTGAGCCGCAATACGAGAAGATGTACCGACCATAAGGCCACCGCTTTTCTCCATTGTTGTTTTCTATGGTACTAATGTACCTGCAGTACTGGTATTGTATTTCTACGTACGGTAACCAAGCTGTAACTGAAGACTTATCAGGAATTCAACTTCAAGGCTTTGGAACCTGATATTTCCAGGGCTAAATATGTTGGAGGTAGGCCCAATTGGACCATCATGTGATGTGTCGACGCTGGAACTGGAACACGCACACCAGTACACCACGAGTGTATGGTAGTTATGCTACTTTCATCGGTGGGCAACTGCAAGCACCCCTGACCCCCACCCATGGTGGTAGTACTCTGGTAGAGGGTAGGTACCTGCAGTGGATTGCGATGTCCCGTAAAGATTTTCCATGCCGTGGCACTATGCTTTTCAAAAAGAAGATGGTGGTGTTTTCTTATCAGTACAACTCGATTCAAATCAGCCACTCAACGTGGGAAATTCTGAAACTTCTAGAGTCCTGACAGGCTAGGTATGCAAATCGACTGACCTACTGTATGTAAGTCACTGAATATTGTGATCAAGACTCACGGCAAAGTAGAATTATATTGTTGTTTGTTTTCCAGATACTGGTACGTGTACGTTGTAACAATGTGACAAGTTACAAGTGGAAAAGAATGGTTGCCATGAAGCCACAAGAGGAAACACTCATCGCTGCATATTGGCAGAACACGAACCAAGATAGCTGACGACAGACCAATCAGATCAATGACAGATGCAGACACCAACGCTACTGTTAGTTCTGCTAGTTATTGATTTGCTCTCTCATCACTGCACGGGTGTCAGCAATTCAGAATCGGCACTCCAGTATCACAATCTTATGATCACCTGGAGCAATGTTATAGTACGGTCTTTGTCGACGTTTGTGCTTCAGCTCAGGTCCAACAAGGCCGTGGCCATGGCAGCTGTGTCAAGGCATGCCATCCAGCATCCTGGACTCCGGTCACCTGATGATGTCGGATTCTGAAGAAGCATTATTAGCTGCAGAACAGCCTGACCCCAGAACTTGGATCCGAACATGAGAACCACGTCAAATTGCCCATCAAATCACCCAAAAATCGTGGCCTTAAGCGTCTTAGCATACTGTACTAGCAGTCTAGCAGTGTTCGAACACAGGAACACTCCCATGACGTTTAAAACTTCTAGAGCGATCCTCCATTGCATTACAGCCAGAACTCAGCCTGTCTATGAGCATTCTACCTAGCGCTGAGCAGTATATGATTCGCTGCACCACGAGTATATGAGCAATGTCGACATTGGTGAGATTGACATGCATAGTGGAGGCCCTGATTGGCTAGAAGATTGTTGGTTTTGACCTATGCTATAATTCCTCATATTTCCTAGCCTTCAATCGGCCGGTGGTTGTTTAGATTTATACCGGCGAAACTAGGCCAATGAACACATGAAAAGTAGAGCCTGCTTGATTCTGACGCCGTTTTTGCGCCCCCTGGAGGCCCTGCCACAGTAGTTGTCGCACCACCCGGCCAATGATTTCTTTGGACCTAGGCATCTATGCTCGCTAGTGAAGTGGGTGAAGGTAATGTCATGGTTTGTTTCTTATGACAGGAACGGAGTAGCTTTTGCTGTCGTGACATCTTCATTTTCAGAGGAAGGATCAAGGATGTATCTGCATTCTTGAGAGTGTCAGTTCGGAATCACTTCTGGTTAGTTATAAATCACCTGAATTCCGAAGCTCCATGCCCCAGCCAAGCTGCTTAAAAGGTTGTGATTTTGGGGCGCCTACATTGCAAGCAATTGTGGTGCGTATCTATTTGAGCAATTGAGATGAGGACCACGCTTGCGTGTAGCCGTTATCCAATCAAGAGGAGTCAGAAGTCAATACAGGTCTCTCGAGAGCACGACAACAAACTGTCTTATTACAACACATCAATTGACTAAACAGGTTTTTGACCTCTATTCCAAAAAGAATCGATGATATTTACGTACACGTCCCTTTTACCTCTCTTACTTAAGTCCTAACGACAGTAAGCATTCACGGGGTGTCAGGGATCCTGTCAGTTCAGGGAACCTGATTTCCGATTACCCTTTGGCTGATAGCTCTGTTTTTTCCTCTGTCAGAAAGAAAAGCAAGTGGATCAACTGGTCGTCTGGACTCAATCGTCTATTGTCCATTTCTCTATTGCGTTGTTTGGCTAAGACGTAGGGAGCTTATGTAATGGGAATCGCGTGATTAAGAAAGCGGACCCCTCACACGGTGGCAGCGGGAGGGTGGTTCACAAAGACGGTTAAACAATAGAGTGGCGGCAGATCGATGTGAGCTCTGTGTTGACAACCTACAGGCATCATTGGTGGTGGTTTGATCCTGTGGTGAACGAGCATTTTGAGCTACTGCTACATAGCGTGGGTATACAGTGTTTTATTTTTCTTCCTTTGGGCATGTCTTAACATAGTAAGAGGTAATCAGTGCGGCAGGTTTCTCATTCTATCATGTCAGTCGGTTTCTTATCGAAACTGAACGGTAGGCAGACATTTTTTTTAATTATTATTTTGCAAAAGGAGAAAAGGTAGGCACATTACTTTGCTCTTTGGCCTGAATGGTGAATCAAGTCAACGTGCCTACAAGAACGACTTTGTATGCAGAATTATTTATTACGTCTTTTACTGCGTGATTTTATTTTTTTTAGCAAATACTGCGTGAGTTTAGTGAATGTTTTTTGTTAGTTTTTTAAAAAAAATTTGAGGTTTTTTGTTAGTTTTTAATGGGAGAGGATTCGGTAGGTCACGGCACAGACAGTTGCTACAAGTCCGGCGCAATCCCAGCTTTGGCCTGGCCCAGTAGCGGCTCTCTTGAGGGCTTTTGTAGCAAGTGAGCCTCTTTGCCGGTTCATACCGGGCCTTTTACTCATATCGGCCTTATAAGCTGCAAAATTTTGTTAGGCTTGACAGGCCCACCGCATTGGCCACCGATGGTTTCGCCGCCCTCTTCTCTCACCCCGGCGGCGGCGGCGCAACCGGCTGGACCGCAGCCATCCACCATCACGGACGGCGCTGTCTCCGGGACGCTTCCGTCGGCTGAGGCGTTCGCCGTGCACTACCCGGGATACCCCTCCTCATCCGCCCGCGCGGACCGCACCCTCGGCGGTCTCCCCGCCATCGCCAAGGTCCGGAGTTCCGGCCCCGGCGCTCGACTCGAGCTCCGCTTCCGACCCGATGACCCTTACTGCCACCCAGCCTTTGGAGAGTCCCGCGCCTCCATGGGACTCGTCCTTCGCCTCTCCAAGCGGAAGGGGGATGCGGCGCCGCGAGCAGAGGTGGTCGCACGAGTCCGGACCGCCTACCACTCCGAAGGTATGGCAGATTATCAGCATGTTGTTCCAGTGCACGCTGCAGAAGAGAGAAAAAAAAAGCGGACAGATCGTCAAAATTCTGATGAAAATTCTAGCATTCATGATGATCTAGAGACAAATGGAGAGTACATGATGTTGGTGCCCCCACTCTTCTCACTGAAGGATAAACCTACAAAGATTGCTCTTCGGCGATCATGCAAAGCAGTTTCTAAAAGCATGCAGAGGGGAGTCGTAAAGCATAAATGGGAGATGGATATTGGACCGACCCATGAACTTCCTTTCAACATTGAAGCTGTCCCAGAGAAGATTAACTGGGAAGACTATGTGCCAAAGGACTCAGCAGATTGGGATCAGCAGATGGCCGTGTGCAAATTATTTGATGAACGTCCTGTGTGGCCAAAACAGTCACTCTGTGAACGGTTGAGTGATGATGGCGTGCATCTCTCACAATACCAGTTCAGAAGGCTTCTACCTAGAGCTGGGTACTACTTCTCTTCTGGACCGTTTGGCAAATTTTGGATCAGAAGAGGATATGATCCTCGTAGAGATTCTGAGTCACGGATATTTCAGGCAATCGATTTTCGAATGCCTCCTAAGCCAAGGAGTCTTCAAATGAGAAAAGATTCTCAGAAGTGGTCAGACGTGTGCAAGCTTGAAGCAATGCCATCAAAGAGTTCTGTGATCCTGCAATTTTTTGAACTGAAGGATGACTTTATTCAAGCAGAAATTATGAAACCTTCTTACCTGTCAGCCTGTTCAGATTCTACTGGTTGGTTTTCTAAGCATATGATTGAAACTATAAGGTTGCAAGTTCGCATAAGGTTCCTCTCTTTATGTCCCCATGAAAATGTTGAAAACGAGTTGAGGGTTGCCCATGAGCTTATTGAAAAGTACAAGAAGCGGGAAGCCCATTGCAGATCTGAGCAATCAAGAGAAAACAAGGGTGTTGGTGAAAAAGCTCCTGTCACAGGAACTGAAACTGAGGACCAAAACGACGCTATCAATTCTGAGAGTGAAGATGTAGATGATGAAGGGGGTGAAGATGTGGATGATGAAGAAGAGGAAGATGAAGTGGACTCGGATGGTTATGACTCCCCGCAAATGGCAGAGGATGTTGGTGATTTCTCTTTAGATTATCCCCATGCACTGGGAGAAGGCTTCTCTAGTGATTATTTTGATCAAGTCCTAGGCAAATTCCAAGTGCAGGGAGATGGTCAAAACAGATCAGATGATGCCCCCAACGTTGCTGAGGCAAGTGATGATGAATTCCAAATTTACGAACAGTCCAGTGATGACGAGTACTCCGACGGTTAACATAGTCTTTCCCGGGAATGTATCTTCTCCCTTTGATTTTACAGGCTTACTGTATTATTTAGTGATCTCGTACATGTAAGAATGACATTGCATAGCTGTAAATTGATCAGAATTCAGAACCCTAAATGACCTGTTTGTTATTGGTTATCTTATCTCATCTCAAAATAATAATAAAAAAGTTAGGTTTACAGCTCCCAACGGGCCAATTTTTCTAACTCGGCTCGTACCATTGGCCCATGGCCCATGGCCCATATTAGGCAACGCGATCGCCTGCTGGTCTATCGGGGCGTGGCAGCTCCTGGCAGAACTGTGCTCTGCGGCGGTGCGGCGCGAGAGCGGAGGGAGAGCCTCGTCAGAAGAAAAAGTTCGAGAAGAAGAAACCCAAGCAAGCCCCCAATCCCCTCCTCGCCCGCCACGATGTTCGCGACCGCCTCACCGCACGTCCATGCCACTGCCCGCCGCCTGTTGCTGGTGGCGGCGCCCGCCATCGCGCAGGTCCGTCTTCCACGCCGGCGCCTAGGTCGTTACGCGTCGCTGCGCGCCGTGGCGTCGGCGGCCGCGCCGCCCGCGAAGGAGGGGGCCGAGGAGCTGGGGTTCCAGGAGATGACCTCCGGGACCCGGCGGAAGTACTACATGCTCGGCGGCAAGGGCGGGGTCGGGAAGACGAGCTGCGCTGCGTCGCTGGCCGTGCGCTTCGCCAACAACGGGCACCCGACCCTCGTCGTCTCCACCGACCCCGCTCACTCATTGAGCGACTCATTTGCTCAGGTCATTAACCCCTCTGAACATGAGTTGGTTTGTTTATCTGGTGTACCACTCTTACTCAACTGATTCACTTTATTTCCTGCGTGTTTCAGGATTTGAGTGGTGGAATGCTAGTCCCAGTCGAGGGCCCTGATTCGCCGTTGTTTGCACTTGAGGTGAGCGAAATTACAACCTCAATTGTGAAATGATGGAACTCTGTTGCAAATTGCTGCTGTAATTGTTGTCTTGCAGAGTTTGCACTCTTTAGTACCCGTTACATTTTTTTTCAGTGATATTGACAAGACTCTGTCAATTGAAACTATTTGACATGTGGCAGTTGTGAATCTACTGTGATAGCTCGTTAACAAGACCCTTGATGGGCAGTGGATGACTGAGTTAATGATTTTTCCTTAGCTTGATCTTGGGTGTTCCTGAAATGTAGCATGTCTGTTTTAATACAGATAAATCCTGAAAAGGCTCGAGAAGAGTTTCGGACAGCAAATCAAAAGAATGGAGGAACAGGAGTAAAGGACTTTATGGATAGCATGGGCCTTGGGGCTCTTGCCGAGCAGGTGTGTGGTTATATTTCAGTGATTTTACATACACACTACCGCTATTGTGTCCATTCATATTACTTCTCATATGTCATATTGGTGAATAGCATGAATCTTTCTCTATGAGTTCAGTTCTGTAATTGCTATCTTTTTTCAGTACAGCTTGGTGAGTTGAAATTGGGAGAATTGCTGGATACACCGCCACCAGGGCTGGATGAAGCAATTGCAATTTCAAAGGTAATAAGGCATGCATATGGGCTTAAAGTATCCCTAATTCTTACTCTTCCGGTTGTGATTTGTGACTTGTTGTTTGCATTTCACCCAGGTTATGCAATTTCTCGAAGCACAGGAGTATAGTATGTTTAGCCGCATTGTATTCGACACTGCCCCAACGGTAATTACCATATCACTGTATATCCATAGTGGACTCCAGACACCCAGCCATATTATGATTATTTGCTTCGTTTATTGATGATAGGGTCATACCCTTAGGCTACTCTCCTTGCCAGACTTCTTGGATGCATCTATTGGGAAGATCCTGAAGGTATTGATAGTTTCAGTTATTTGTGCTATTTCGTGTGTTTGAAAAAAATTCTAAGCTAAGAAAAAAATAAGAGTTATTTGATACTTCTCAGAATCATTTCTTTTATTTTGTTTGCTACAAAAATTTCTAGCTATCGCATCTTCTGCTGATATGCCTTAGATTTGTTGTCATGCAATCTTCACACTATATTGTTTTGGTCACTCATTGAACTTGTGAAATAGAAAGATGTATATCATGCTGATATATTCATCTGCTCAATGAAATGCTCATAATTTTTTCATGTCATTGTTTAGTGAACTTTATATATATTTTTTGTTACATGTACTTCTCCCACTCTACTTGATATATCAAAATATTATGACTATTGATATTCGATTCAGTCTCCATCTTATCTGATCGTTCTGCAGTTTAATTATTGTACTTTATGGAATCCATTCTTCAGAACACTTACCAAGAGCCAGAAGTGTCATCTAATTAGCTAGCAAGCTCTTGTCGGGAACTTTGAATCATGTTGTTTGTGTCGTTTTGAAGTTTCACATACTGAGTTTTCTTTCTTCCTATCCAGCTAAGGAGCAAGATTGCTTCTGCAACATCAGCTATCAAATCAGTGTTCGGACAAGAAGTTCAACAGCAAGATGCAGTAACTTTTCTGCTTTGTTTCTTTAAAAATATAATATTTCTTCACTGGTTTTGAACTTTCAACTTATGTTCATCTACCTATTAAAGGCCAACAAATTGGAGCAACTCAGAGAAAGGATGGTCAAAGTGCGTGAACTCTTTCGTGACACGGAGTCAACAGAGTTCATAATTGTGACAATTCCAACGGTAATAACCATGTCCTTCACTTTCTTGACCTCTTGCATATGTATCTCTGTGGTGCTCTCTATATATATTTTTTTTCAGGTGATGGCAATTAGCGAGTCATCGAGACTGCATTCTTCATTGAAAAAGGAAAGTGTTCCTGTAAAAAGACTTATTGTGAACCAAGTTCTACCTCCTTCAACATCAGATTGTAAATTCTGTGCTATAAAAAGAAAGGTACAGACTATTCGGATTTCATTGAATACCTGCTTTTTGTCAAAAGAAAAAAAACGGTCTAAATGGATATTTATCATTTTTTAATAGGATCAAACACGGGCATTGGACATGATCAGGAATGATCCAGAATTGATGAGATTGAACATTATCGAAGCACCACTTGTGGACATGGAGATTAGAGGTGTTCCTGCCCTCAGATTTTTGGGTGATATAGTGTGGAAGTAACTTCATTTAGCTTCAGGGTCATTATTGCTGTCAGTCTGTTGAATATTGAACTGCTTTACAAACCGTGCACACTTCAGCTATCAGCTTGGGCAGAGTTCGTTACAGCTAGAATGCTGGTAGCATATTGGGCAGATGGCGTTGAATTGAAGGGTTTTTTTTTTTTCAGTAGCATCTGGTAACCTGTTAGCAGTGATGCTGGATTGAGCATAGTTAGAAGGTTCTAAAATCATGCCAACTGAGCCAAAATTCCAAAGCATTGCTGCTTTTTTTCTCTCCCTTAAATAGACAGCAACACTTGTAACCTTTCGGTTCCACACCTTTGTAAAACTTTGTTTTCTTATATATATATTCTTTTTTGAACATTGAGCAGAGGCACGGCTTTCATTTAAAGAGGAGAATAGAAGTACAGTTACAAAGTTTGAGTAGTTGTTACATTAACATTGTTACACCCATTGAACATCTAAACCATATTAAGCCTCTACTTGTTCATTCCTCATATTTCCGTATACTATATGGATAATGTAAATTTTATATTAAGAAATGAATTTTGTTTTAGTTCCTGTTTAATTGTTCAGGATCCTTGGTTGATTGAGAGCTAAAGATCACTTCTGTGTAGCCAGTGAGCTAGTAGCACCGTAGTTTTGGTTAACATTAATGTGATCTAATACAAGGGGGGTAAAATGATACGACGTGGGTCGCAGCAGCAGCAAATGAGCTTCGTCCTTTATCTTGGTTTTGCCGCAGTAAGCGTGCGCGCGCGGCTCATGCCTCGTGGCCACGCAAAACGGATCAGAAAACATTTTCCGGTTTAAATCTACCCCTTGATCCTTATTCTCCCCAGCTGCCAAAAAAAAAAAAAAACATGTTCCTCCTTGTATTGCATAGGAATGACTTGGGCTAAAACATAGAGTAGTAAATTTCTCGATATACCATTGAGAATAACCGACTTTTATATTTACAAAAGAAATAAACCCACATGGTATGGAGTAGTAATCGTTAAGAATTGCATTCTCTGCTTTGGATTTTGGATGAAGTTCGAGTATACTCCTACCATGCTACCTCATGCATGCATATTGGGCGTTGGGCCTCTTGACTCTTGTCGATCTTAATGTAACCTGTCAATCGTACATGTACCCCGATCACGTCCTGCAAAGATTCCACTGGCTGGAAGATGCGAGCAGCTGATTAGACCGGAAAACAATCATGATTCCTGAAGAACGGCATAAGCATTAGTGGTGCATTTAATACCAAGAAGTATATATTGCACCATTTATGCACACACGTTTACGTTGCTGCGAGACATATGACCCCTTGTAATTAGTCCATCGCAACGTCCTTTATAAATTGAACACGTCGTAATATAATGGATAGAAATGAAAACCTATAACATGACAAAAAGATTAATTTGTACCTTTTGTTTCCCTCAATTTCCTATCATGCACGAAATTACTCTCTGCAACCACAAATTGGAGAGCAAAATCGAGTACTGCTCTGTTTGTTTCTGCATCTAAGGGAACTCTGTTTACTGCTCGTTTGTGCAGTCAGAGGAGAGATAGATAGAGGGGATGCTTCAAAAATAGATATGTCTTGGGAACTGGGTGTGCCTAATAATGGCAATGGCAAATGAGAAGGTCGGTGACAGTGGCAGCAGTGTACTTCTCGCTCGTGCGCAAACACTCCATTGGACAAGCAGCAGAAGGACACGTACCCCAGTAGGCCAATACCGTCCTACTACTTAATCTACGGTTACATGTATTTGCTCATCAATGACCATTTAGGTGCGTTGTAGTCCCATTGCAAACAGGAGAGTACTTCATGGAGTTTGAGCTGAACGAAGACGAGAGCATCTTCCAGGTCCATGATTTCAGGTATGAGCTTTCTGATGGTGCCATCATTCATTGTGTTACGTTGGAAATATTTAGTGCTTGTTTTACGTGATGAAATACTTGATTGTTATATGAAAAAGAAGATTTGTTTCACATGTACTACCTTTCAACCGCTTTCAAGTTTTGATGATTATCTGCAAGAGTCGTCCTTCTCAACGAACCACTTCTGCACCATTACTATTTCAGAGACCAGCATCTCGCAAGGTACTGAAACATCGCCGAGAAGAAACTTGATGCAAGCACTGGTATTTTTTTTTCTTGAGCTCGATTCTGTTCTTCTGTGAGTGCAGGGGAGCTTGACGCCCTCTCTGAAATTGACGGTGACTTCGGCAGTCTCTGGCCTCTGATGGAGGACGCTTATCGCAATAGCATGGAAGGTCACGGCGAGAAGAAACCGAACCAAGGATGTGACGGCATGGAGAAGGGCACGAAGATGCAGGGACGTCGGGGAGGCGGCGGAGCAGACAAGAAGGTTCTGACGTTCGAACAGGTGTCGCCGCACTTCAGCATGCCGATCAAGCAGGCGGCACGGGAGCTCAACGTAGGCCTGACGGTGCTGAAGAAGCAGTGCAGGAAGCTCGGCTTCGCGCGGTGGCCGTACCGCAAGGTGAAGAGCCTGGAGACGCTCATCAACAACGTCCAGGTCTGGCATCTTCCTCCTCTGTCCTCTCTACAACTGATATCGTGATCTGTCCCAAACTCCCAATGTGCAAAATTCTCTGCGAGACTGATGAACACGATCTGAGCGCGTGCCGTACAGGAACTGGGGAAGGACACTGAGAAGGTGGACGGTCACATGACCAGGGCAGTGGTGGTGATGCTGGAGCAGACCAAGAAGATGATCGAGGAGAGACCTGCCATGATGCTTGACGATAATACCAAGGTGCTGAGGCAGGCGTGCTTCAAGGAGAACTTCAAGAGGAAGAAGCTCATCGGTCATGGCCCATGCTCAGGGATGACTCTGCTTTCTGATGTCGATCACTGAACGCTGAGGGGTTCCAGGTCTGATCGTAGGGATTTTGTTTGATCCCAGTGCAATGTCGTGTGGTGTAATTAGTAGTTTGTGTTAGACATAGTTGTTGATCTTAAGGTCAGAATTGTCAGCTAGCAGTAAGTTAATCAGGACAGTTGGGCAAGAATCTTTTTGTTGTATGTATATGCCTCTTCTTGCCCAACTCCCATTTTGAAGTTCAGAACTGTTTTCATGAATTCTGCATCCAGAATTGGAACCATGCCGTGCATGATTAGCAGTAGTGTCATATGAAGCTGAACGAAGAAGTAGGAGTTGGACGCAAAGCATGTTCAAGATATGAAGAAAGTACATGCAAAATACTTTGAAATGGTGTATATCAAAATGAAACAATATGAAATATTTCTCAAGAAGAAAAAAAACTACAAGTATCTGTCTAAAGTACAATCTATATATTCGAACTTGAACCGGTCAATGTTCATAGTTTGATTTTAAGAACAAAATTTTTTTTCTCTTCCGGGTACTACTCCCGCTGTTTCACATTATTTGTCTATATCACCATCTTGTATGGAACTTCAGCAACAAATTAACTAGAACTATGTGCAGATCACCTTGAAACATGTTAATCTTCTTAATTACATTGTGCATTAGAGAGGTTTTTTATTCTCGAAAAACAAAACGAAACGAACCTATCCAATGGGATTGGTCTAAGAAGCCAATGGAAAAAAGGTTCGATTATTCTCCCAAGGACAGCTGCCAGATACAGGGATTTTTGAGAGCATATCAAGAAGCGCTTTAAGTTCTAGGAAATCATTTTCGCCAAGAGAAATGCAGCGGGGCTTTTACTTCCACGAGCTCTTATATAATGCGGTGCAGGGGGGCAGCTTTCAAGATTATCGAAGTGCCTACAATCTCTACTCGATTGCTGAGTACCTGTGAGAGGAAGCAAGCCTCTGATCGGACCAGGGGCATTTCTATTCTAGGTCAAGTTTAGAGAGCGGCCGCGCAGGTACTACAAATATCTGTAACAAACATTCTTTGGCCAAAATTAGTATAGTAGTATATAAAGTTTCTTCTAGATCTCTTGTTTTTTTCTCTGTCGAAGAAGACGAGCTTGACTACTGCTTGGAGAGCAACCTGAAGAGATTTCGAAGTCAAATGGACATGTTTGTTCGTTTTTTGTGTACTAAATTTTAATTTTATTTCATCAAATATTAGAATACTAATTAGAAGTAATAAATATAAACTGATGACAAAATTCATTACATAACTCTTAGGCTAAATGACGAGACGAAACTATTAAGTTTTGTTAGATCATGATTAGACAATATGATGCTATAGTAAATATCTTATAAGGCCAGTCTCAGTGCATAGTTTCATTTCACTATTCTCAAGAGTGCCACATCAGATTTAGACTTTTAATTTGATAGATGAAACTATCTCTCTCAATGCATAATTTCATCTTACGGTTTCATAGAGAAGTCATTATTAAATTATTGCATTGTGATTGATCTTAATAAGTTTGGATGAAACTTTTTGCTCTCAATGTAAGTTGCAATAGAATTTCATGCATATGAAACTATATCAAATGAGTTTCATCCTAATAAAACTTATTTTATCTCTTTCATCTTAATTACTTTGTCATGTCATCGTTTTAACTGATGTGACATCTTATTTAATGCTTATGAAACTCTCATTGAGACTGGCCTAATGATAACTTAATTAAATTTAATAGAATCATCTCATAAATTTGGCTTCAATTGTATAATTAATTTTATATTTATTTATTCTATTTAACATTTGAAAGATTGATATGACAATTCTAAAATTTAGATCACACACTAGCAAAAATAAGGAAGATGACTACGAGAAGGCACTGATCAAGCTGAAGCCTGACAACACAAAAAAGGGCAGAGATGTGGGTGGGTCGTAGAGGAATTGACGCTCGAGCTTAGGGTTTAAATAACCAAATTAACTATCCAGCTTGAGTCGGTGAAAAACCAATCAATTAACCAGGATAACAGTCGGTTAAATGATTTGCTATAGTAACAAATTCAGTTATTGGTGTTATTGGTGGCTAACCAGTCGGCCGAGTTAACCGCTCCAGACCGGTTATGTGGTTAACCGGGATAACCGACCAATTAACCCAGTTATTTAAACCTTGCTTGACAAGTCTGAGGAGATGCTGGATGAGGAAAACGGAGATGCTGGATGAGAAAACGTGGCAGCTCAGGAAGTAGAGGTCACGAGTCAGGCGATGATCTTACGGTGTGGAGTGCAGGTTTGATCAGAGGAATTTTGTCTGATCACAAGTGACTATTAGTAGTAGTGTACTTCCTCCATTTCAAAATTATTGATATCGTTGATTTTTTTGTTATATTTAATTATACATCTTATTCAAAATATTATTTAAATATGAAATATTATAAATTATAGTTAAATTC
This sequence comes from Eleusine coracana subsp. coracana, assembly GCA_032690845.1. Classification (NCBI taxonomy): domain Eukaryota; kingdom Viridiplantae; phylum Streptophyta; class Magnoliopsida; order Poales; family Poaceae; genus Eleusine; species Eleusine coracana. Next base: position 67,345,023 of record CM064420.1, on the reverse strand, counting down.
TATCTAGTGATAAAATAAATTATAAAATATATATAATTAGTTCCAAACGGAGGGCGCCAGTAATTTTGAAACAGAGGGAGTATTAGTTTAATATGAGACCTCTCATTTAGTAGCAAGTATAACAGGAACTTTGTGTATGTATCAGTTTTGAACTTTGTGTATATATTAGTTCCGAACTTTTTATGTATGGTACATTCATTCACATTGCATATTGATATGTCTTCAGTAATCCAATCGAACTGCTCCAAGTTCTGAACATCGTTCTCATCAGGTGTTTTACACGAACAGAGCTGCCCGTTTCTTCTCTACTCCCTGCAGTGAATCTATACACATAGTTAAAACCTGCTTGATCAGCCCGAATCTCTACTAATGCACCGATCAGCTGTGACTGGTGCATCCGGAAGTGATTGTCTCACAATGTGAGACCTTCCCATCTCGATCCTTACGCAGCAACAAAGTCACCAGGAGTACAGTATGTGCATATGACTTTGGAACATGTTTATCTCTTAATTACTACTACACTAGAGGGGTTTTATTATTACTATTGAAACCACTAGTACTGGATTGACATGACATTCTCGGTAAAAACGAAAGAAAACCATCCATTGGGATTAAGATAGCCAATGGATTCGAACCCCCGCCTCGCACACCTCCTGTTGAGGCTTCCAAAGAAAGCCGGGTAAAGGAGGCCTCTATCTATTAAAAAAAAAAGATAGCAAATGGAAAAAAAAAGCATGGGTTATTCCCGATCACACCTGCCAGATGTACTATAATTAAGGAGAAGAGGGCTTTTTTAGAGCACATCGAGAAGGGCTTTTGCCTCTAGTAATTCAAGTTTTGTCAAGAGAAATGCAGTGGGGATTTTACTTGAGGATTTTTATTATCCAAAATACTTACCAGTAGTTTTAAAAAAATTACTGGCCAGTAGTTGATCTAACGGTATAGATTTTATAATTTAAAATCATAAACTACTGGCCAGTAGTTTCTCAATTTGAGGGCATATTGGAAAAAATAAAAGTTGTAGATTTATAGTAATAGTTTTTATTGTTATAATAAAGTTATTAACAATTTAATTAATAATTAATGTTTATATTTTTTAAGATAAACTAACATTTTAATAATTTCATAGACTTAATATTCTATTGTAAAATAAATATAAATTTATTAATTAATAGTATAATTATAAAATTACCCTCAAACTGATGATAGTTTTAAAAAATTACTGACCAATATTTTAGACAGTAAAACTACTCTTTTACTTCACGAGCTCCTTATATAAGGCAGTGGCGGTGCAGGGGGTAGTGTACTCTAGAGAGGAACTAATCCTCTCAATCTCATCTAACCAGGGCACCAGGCACTTCTATGCTAGATCAAGTTAAGAGAGCGCCTCCCGCGCAGGTACTACAAATCTCTGCAACAAGCATATTTTTGCCACGTTTCGTATTAGTATAAACTTTCTTCTAAACTTCTTGTTATTTCTCTGTGGACACGCAGACGATCTTGATTATCGATTCGAGATCCACTAGAAGAGGTTTCAAAGTCCAATGGAAAGCAGCTACAGGCAAGGACAAGGAAGAGGACAACGGAGAGGCACTGATCAGGCCGAAGTCTGACAAGGCCAAGAAGGGCAGAGATATGCGTCGGTCGTCAGAAGCATTGACGTTCGAGCTGGGGTCGCGGCACTTTTGCATGCCGGTCAATCAGGCGGCGAAGGAGCTCAACGTGGGAGTGACTTCCTCAAGCTTACATGCCGGAAGCTCGGCATTCCGCGATGGCCGCACCGCAAGGTGAAGATCCTGCAGACGCTCATCGACGATGTCCAGGTCTCGCTTCCTTTTCGCGTCCTAACCTCTAACTCTGTAGAGTAGTGCTAAAATTTCCCAGCAAGGGCTCATGATCATGGAACGGCGTCCTGCAGGAGTTGGAGAAGGATACTGATGAACAAGTGGACGGTGACCGGACGAGAAGAGTGGTGGAGATGCTGCAGCAAACCAAGAAGCTAATCGAGGAGAGGCCTGCGATGATGCTGGACAAGAAGACGATGAGCTTAGGCAGGCTGCCTGAGGGAGAAATCCAGGAGGAAGAAACTCATGGGTCACGGTGCAGGCGACAGCTCCATGGAGATGGGGACGAAATTCAGAAATGACTCTGCTTGGCGAGACTAATCTCTGAACCCTGTGCGCGTTCGGGGATGAACTTTGCCTGACGTAATGTGGCAAGGCAAGAACCATTTTGCTGTGTATGAATCAATTTCTGAACTTTGGTGCCAACTGTTTTCTGCTAGAACATTATTATAGAAAAATTTTCTGCTAGAACAACGTAACTGTTCAATCGTTTTAATCAATCCGTAGTTCGTCAGAATTCAGAGACATTGGATACAATCAATCCAAAAAAGGGATATCCTTCCATGTATCAATGTATGGTACATTCATTCACATTGAATATTAACGTCTTGAGTCGTAATCCAGTCGAAGTGCCCGATTTCTGAACATCGTTGTCACCAGATAGTAGATGTTTTACATGAACAAGGCTGGATCGATCAAAAGGCATCCATATACTGATCGACTCTTCTCCGTGCCTACGCAGTACGCACTTGGCCTAATAAGTAAACCGCTTGATGAGCAGCCGCGAATCTGTAGCTACCAATACTCCGATGAGCTGCGACGACTAAAGTAGTGAAGAGCTCACAAGGTGACTTTCTCCATCTCCCTGCGCAGCGCGGTTGCCCTGACGAGACTCCGATG